>OX376227.1:13529585-14729585 GCA_947364205.1 Agrochola lota | reverse complement strand
GTGGTCGACTGCCAATGTTCGCGGTTGTACAATGTCACAGAAGATATTCTAATAATGTTTGTTTGTAACAGTGGCTTTCCTCGCGATCCGCGGCTAGCGGGCATGCAGACGCAATCGTTCAACTCGGACCCGCGCGTGCGGTCCAACGACCCGCGCACACAGCAGAAGATTCAGCAGCGTATGTATAAATAATAATATTGTCCCACTGCAGCCTGCAGGGCAAAAGCCTCTTCTCACTACGCTTGCTCAAGACGGATTGGCAATTTCACACTTTATATTGACTTTAAGCACAGATATTAGATAGTACAGATGGTTCACTCCGCAAAATTATTTAAATAAAAAGCGACTCTTGCTACGACACATTAAAGTGCAATTCAGGTCGCACAGCGCTAATTACCGACATTACGTTACGCTCACTGAATTGGCCCGACAAGACGAGCCCACCGCGTACTTGTTGGTTTATACGTAAAATACGGAATACGCCTTCTGTACTATTCTGTGCTATAAGTCCAGGTTTCCACACGATGTTGTTCCTTCACCGGTGTCAGTAATGTTCCGCGCATAGAATGTGCCATCGACGAAGACCCCCCTCCGCTCCATACAAAAGTACAGCTTACAGTAGTTACAGTAATCGCGGAGTGGGGCGCGTCTTCGTGGATGACACTCTCTGTGTAAGCATAATATATAGTCGCCGGCACGTAACTTAGCAAGGTTTTGGCGTATTGGGAGTAACTTTGTGCATGTAAACATAGTGCAACAAAAAAATGGACACTCTTATTCCTTTCATTTCCTTCTTTCCATTCATGTCATTATTCCATGGTTTTTGTCATAATTTATTTTTGAACATGTCTGTTAAGAAAAACAAGCGTAATCGAATTCTGCGGATCGACGACTCTTGCCAAGTTAGGCACGTAACTTGGCGACTGTACATTTCATGCTATTTCAGGGATGACCAACCTCCCTAAGGTTGGTCATCAAACTGTGGTCGATCGATGACACCGTGGCTTATTTTAATTACCTAATTAATTAATTACTTTGTGTATGACGTAAACGGATAATGTAAATATAGATATACTCATCACATTTTAAAAGCTATTAGATAAGGGGTCAGATGTGTTTTATAATTTATTATTTATAATGCTGCAAAGGTTAAAATGTTGAGTTCAAAGATAAAGATTGTGATTTATGTACGTAACTCTCATTTTTGACAATGAATCGAGCTTTCAAAATGATAGTGAATAATGTCCAAAATTGACAATTGTCAGTTGTCAATTGCCTCGTTAGGAAATCACAGTAGATAGCAAAATAGATATTCAAAAAGAGTTTATTTGACAACGCTGCAAAAACTTATAAATGTATCAAGGACACATTAGGTTTCTAAAATCAAAGTGATCAAGCACCATAAAAAAACTGCAGTAATTTATTTCCTCATTTAATTTTTTATTTTAAACTAATATTTGTTTTCAGAACAAATGCCGCCTGGTATGCCGAGCGCGGCGCAGGCTAGGACGATCCAGGGTATTCCTTCAGGTGCATCGGACCAAGAGAAGGTCAGTTTAATAATTATGTCCAGCCCATCTTTATCTTTTGTTGATAATAGGTGTCTTACGTAACGGAAGTAGAACCCGTGGGTAGTTACAACTAGCGCTTATATATTATGTTATATACAATATTACCGACCGTATGCTGTATCGCTGACAAATAGCATTTACCCACGATACAGGATAAATTTCTAGAGTCGGGCAAAGTAGAAAAAAAACGAAGTATAACAATTTACCTCTAAAGCCTCGTCCTTTCGATTAGAGCCTAGTTCCCCTAAATATTATGTGTAATTAATAACTCCCAAATTTCAGGCAAAAATCCGACTTTCCAGAAATAGTAGTTTGTAACTTCCGTCAACTTCCGTCCTGTCAAAAAGAGTGTAGTCTAAGAGCTAGTACGTAACCAGGAAACTACTAATATTTTATTATGGTTATATTATTATCAGTAGTTACCTACTGTTATCTCAATATGTAATGAACGTTATTTTTTATGTGTTTCCTGCACCAAGGAAAAACCGATATCGACATATGTTTTGTTTTAATTTAATAACTGGACTTACCAAATTTTTAATGTGAATGTTAAATCCGTATTTGTTTGTTACAGGCCGCTCTCATCATGCAAGTGCTGCAACTTTCGGACGAGCAAATCGCTCTGTTACCGCCGGAACAACGAGCCAGTATTCTGATGCTCAAGGAGCAAATCGCAAAGAGCACTCAGCAGCGTTAACGTATACTTTTAAGATTTTCTTAGTATAAGATAAAACAGTGTAATGCATTTTTGAGAGGATGGATGAATTTTACATACCATTGAAACTACTACATGTTTGAAGTTTTAGATGAGATTGAATATACAGTCACATCTAAAATACAATTTGCGATAATGTATGTTTTTAAGTACTTAGATCTTTCAAAGACAGTCTATTTAAATGCCACCTTGACTCTCGATCAGTGCTTGTGCACTAGATCTTACTCTCATAGATTTACCCTAAGCCTTAAAGTGACATCTAACTTAACCTTAATTACTTTGTAAAATCGTCAAAAATTGGGTCAAATAAAATATATTTCATAAAATAAAATCTGTGTTTTTTTTTTCCTACATTTACCTTATCGTAAAAGCCACCTTACCATTTGTTATCTCTTATGTAAGATAAACAATTATTTCAACTATTATAAAGCGTTGTGGTAAATCACGTACTTAGGTCAAATCAATCAGCCTCTTATCGCGTACGTGATGTTTTTATCGTAAAACAATTACTGATGATTCTTGCTGGCTGTCTGTTAAGCCATTCGGTGGCTTGCTGTTGGTCAGTGCACGGTAGGTAGGCATTTTTTTATACTTCTTAATCACTAGAATACAAAACTTCCAGCCAAATCAAACTAATATTTTACAGTAAAATCAGTCTAGATTCCAAACACACTAACATTTTCGGTGGGAAAATCAGTATAATTATATCCAGAAAATAATGTAAATAGCATTCCTACATGCATTACATATTTATTTATTTATGAAGTGCATGTGCAAGTTGCAACTACGTTAGGTAGTCGTCGCGTCCCCGTCTCTTGGACTATAATGAAAATCTTAAATGTCAAACACCTGTCTGACTGTGAATCACTTCGTGATGTTGTTAGACAATAAACAGAAATGACTTTCATCTTTTTGTGCGTATTTACGACGCATTGAACTCTTAAATACTGTTTTAGATAAGGTACGCCAATGAATTATACTTTTTTATCAATAAGTTTCCTTTTCGGAGCTTATCCTTCATTTGTTAGGTACCTAATTAAAATAATACCTATTTCGTGTGTTTATCTGCAAACTCATTCAGTCGCGGTTAAAGTTACATGCTCTGTGGTCGCGGTCCGGTGACGATAGAAAACGAACGTGTTTACTTGTTTCGTACGTGATTAGTTATAATTTGCGCATATTCCGCCTACTTTAGTTATAAATAAACATACATTACGTTACCCGTGACTTGTGTTTTTGGCACTGTATTCAAATATTCCATCGGCGTGATTAAATTCGGTTTTACTTTTCATAGTCTGAATATTTTGTTTTAAATATTTTCTTTTGTTATTCCTATGTGAGCTTGTTTTAATGGAGTAATACTTTTCTTGTAGGACAGCAAAATGAAGTGGGAAGTAATTTTGTTTGCTTGCTTGTGTTTTTTTAATTCCTACGCGGAGTGCAAGTGGAAACATGAGCGTCGTGAAAACAATTGGCGGGAAAATGCCAATGAGATGACCACAAAGGCAAACTATAGGCCAGACCCTCCTGATCACACGAAAATAATTCCTATGGCCAGATACGTGTTGCACAATGCAGGTAAATTTATTCGTTTAATTTTATTAGTTTAATTACACTAATATGCCCAGCAGTGGACATCTTTCGGTTGAAAAAATTATGATGATGATGAATTACACTAAGTACTTAGTAAATAAAACATTACGCCTGTAATAGCTGGAGAGAGGAGAGGCAGAGAGATAGCTTGATTCCAACCTTATAATTTAAATAAAAATATTAAATATTTTATTTAAATTATAAACTAATTATAAAAAAATAATTATCAAAATATAATATTATTAAATAATAATATTAAATTAAGCGTATACTTCCCGAATTTTATAATAAGATACGTTAAACGTGCTGTGTGCTGGATTCGGTAGCGCAGGCAGTAGAAGTGTTGGTTGATGGGGCGATGCTTGAGGGCCGGGACATGTCTGACAGTAGTAACAATGGACGTCTTTCGGATGATTATGATGAATGTGGATGATACATAAAAAAATAAATAATAACATAGTTATATAATATTATGGTGCCCTTTATAACTCTTGTCACTATATTAGGATGAAGTTAAATCCCACGTTTAACACGTTCAGTGCCGGGAGCCCTCGCGGAGGGCTCATTTTAAATGTAGGTTTTTCTTAGCGAATACAGCATTATAAACCGTGAAAATAAAATCTGATGTATATTTTAACAAGATTAAAGAGTACCTACCTATATGCGTTAGTTTTAAAATCCAAGTATGTAAAAAATAAAAATAAAATTGTTCACGGTTAAAAATATTCACTCAAAATTTAAAAGGTTGAAACTACGTTTAGCGAAAACACTATTTTACTTCGTTATACAGTGTTTTATAACACGGTTTTAAACCTAATGCCGTTAACCGTCTGCGATGATTAACTTTAGCGCAAACGTAATGTCAGCAACCCTCCCGGAAGGTTCACTTCCAATATGTATGACGGCATGGCGTACCTATGAGTTCTATGAAAAGAGGGTGGAGTCGCAAGTGTCAAAGTTAGGTAGAAGATAGGTACCTACCTATTCAATTATTCTGTATGTTATACGTAGGTAAAATCGTCCATGAAAATAGGTAGGTAGGTATATATGTAAATTACAATTACCAATACCGCAATACGTCTTGAAATTCATCATAATATCTACCAAGCGAATGCTTACGTGTATTTAGTCTCGTATTTATACTTACATAACTTACCTATTTACCTTTTGCATTTGTTTATATTCACCAGACTGGGCGTCATTGGCCACGATATCAATTCTGCCAGCCATCGAAGGGTTCCCGTTCTCAAACGTTAAGTCAATAGCAGATGGCTCCCTTGCTAACTCCACTGGCGTGCCTTACTTCTACATGTCACCGCTGGACTTCAGTGCTCGCGATTTAGCGGTATGTTTGATCATCATCCTGGATAACAGTCACCACGAGTAGCAATAGTAGGTACCTACTTATATACTTAAATGTACCGTCGTGGTCACGAATATCTAACCACTTGAAAACAAAATCCCGATGACACATGACGATGACCACACTTATTTATGACCCTTTTTTTTGTAGTCATTCGATACTATAGCGGCCGAGTGCTGCAAGCAGGAATAGTCCTTACGGTGTTCAGATATCAGTGTCCGCGATAGTACCTATACAATTCGTGCTGACACGTGACAACTGGAAGATCACTAACCTCTGCAGCATTGTATTGTCACCTTTTCCTAACTAAACTACGCAAGTCGAGTTCTTCTTTCTAGCGAGTAGGTGCAGGTCATTACTCACCATCACCAACGAACAAAATAGTTCCGAAGTTAAAACTATAGATTACGGTCACTTATTTAAATATACTTTATTGTACACCAGATTATACATTACAGTGAACTTGATATTATTCTAATTAAACTTTTTAGCAAGTATTACACTGCCTAAGGTACAATTGTCATCAATTATCCTTAACTTAATAAGTATTATGCTTTCATGATATTTTCCATTGAGGAATTTACGAAAAGTAATCCGTGGAGTCTTGTTAGGCGTTAATTAAGCAAAATAAAATGTTGTGTGCTTTTTTGTGTTTACTTGGATAAATCAGCGGGTTCGAGTCCCTCCGAAACGATAACCCTCGATCCGCCACTGCTACCAGCTGTCGAAGACCCAAAAAAAAACAGCAAATCTTTTTATTTTCATTTTATCGTGTTTATATATCGATACCCATCACATCTGCAGAGTTTTGCTAGCTAATTTAATTTGACCCTGTGCAAAACAACGTGCTTTAGTAAAGCACGTTTCCCGAAACTTGATAACCCCATACCAAAATTCGTTAATTTGAAGTTTTCCTCCAAAACTGTGCCTTATCAGCTTCAGAACCTGCCTATTATTCATAACTGAACTTGTTTAAAACCCAATTAACACATTCGTTATCAACAGAAAAACAGCCGGGCTACCGTTCTCGTGTCGCTCGAAGAGACGAGGTACTGCGAGAATCAGAAGATTGACCCTGAAGACCCACGATGCACCAGGTTGATGCTGTCCGGGAAAATGAAGAAGGTATGTATTTATGCAACAGCCTTAGTCTACGGCTGGACTATGTATGATGCTGGCCATGGGGCCATATTTGTACCGGATAAAGTCTTAGTGTAGGCTGGGCTGGGATAAGTTGGATTCTATGATTATTCCGCCGTTTGTTGACTGTCCAATCCGCACTGGGCCCTGTGGTGGAGTACGGCCCACTCCCTCTCACGGAGGAGAGGCCAGTGTCCTAGCAGCGGGGACATTCGAACATGTAAAATGCAAGACGATTAAATGGTATATGATAGGTATCGTATTAATGTTTATGACAAATTAAACTCGCTTAACTGTAAGTAGTAGGTATTTGAATAAGAATATAGTAGGCGAGGCTTCGGAAAACTTTGATTTTAATATATGGATTTCGGCAGACAAAAGTACTAAAATAACGTTGTTAAACGTATTTTGATCCCCAAATAGAAATTAGCCGAGAGAGGTAGCTACACGAATGTACCTGTTCTAAAATTAACCTTACCTTACACCAGTAGGTACAAACGGTCACCAATCTAAATCTAACAAGGCTTTCTCTCGGTAAACAGCCAACTTTATCAGCTTACTGATAAAATAAAAGTGATTTACTAATATAAATATCTCACACAAGTATTTGCAAAACATTTCGATATCGATAATCTATGCACTTAGATAGAGAAGTGCTGTTTTATCGAAACAACAGAATCCATTAAGTACTTGACAATGATTGTTCTGTTTCCATAATGATGTTATTATCTCTTTAGGTTAAGGAGCAGACACCAGAGTATGACTTTGCAAAGGCAGCTTTGTTTGAAAGACATCCGTCTATGGCTAACTTCCCTCCGGGTATGTGTTTAAATCTATCTTACCTTGAAAACTACATATGAATCAAGGCTCTCTAAATTTTTTACTCCTTTTGGGCGTAAGGGCGATTTTCCTCTAAACTATGGATTTCCACCGATAATAATAATATAATAATAATTCCACCCCTGTATTAGTCGAAGAGTTAGTCAGAAGTGTGAAATCTACATACCTACACCTGCATATCACCAGTTTTTGAGTAGGAGAAACCCCCAATAGGGATGATGACTGGGTAAAAAAAAAATCTAATTAGTCCGTCAGTCAAATAATAAAAACAATTTAGACACGTATTTTTTGCTTTATCATATTAGTAAAAAATTACTTAGACAAAACGCGTTTTAAGTTGGCGAGTGGGGGTCACTACGTCACTAGTATGTATAAAATCTACATACTCGTGACGTCATGGCACATTTTACCTCAATGTATCGCCGTAATCTTTAGATTACATAAAAGAAGAAAAAATACGTGTCCAATATTTTTTTATAATCTCAAAGACGGATTAAAAAATAATTTTTAGTCATCATCCCTATTGTTTCCAGTCAACTTTTTTAAACATAAACACTCGCCATACAACCGAAATTATTTCGTATTATAATCTGTTACTCAAAGAAATAACCTTAATTATTTCCCTTTTAAAATTTTCAGATCACAACTGGTTCGTAGCAAAGCTGAAGATCGCTCAAATAGCAATGATTGACTGGTTTGGCGGCGCCAAGTACATCCCTGTCCGTGATTATCTAGCATACAACTACACTGGTACAGAAATGTTGCAGTACCACAATCAACGTATACATAGAGCTATTTTACCCTAAATAAATAGCGAAGACAAAGGAGCTTCAGACACTGGGCGCGGCAGACGATTTTGATACTTATGCAACTTCATTTAAGGATCAAGTTAGAACCACGGATGTTAGTGTGTAAAGATCTTTAGTTGCCTTAAATATAGTGTAGGTAAAATAAGTGTGTATGTATAGAAAACCCTAACTAGACTGCTTTCTACTGGTGAAAAGTACCGAATTGTTTTGGATAAGTACATTTTTGTAGTTATTTTTTTGTTGTGAATTTTTTGCATCCTGTTTAGTCACAAATCATTTTCACCGGAAGAGTGATAGGAAGACCCGTGCCCTTGTTTATGTTTGATAATAGTAAACAGTATATTATGTAATGATAAAATAGTAATATCAAAACTGTGATATAAGCGAAGAAAACAATAAGTGGTACAATTTTTTATCGTATACTTAACATTATATCATAATCATAACAGACTTTGTTATTATTACGAAATAAAAACATAACAGTAACAATAAATAGTTTTATTATCAGGATTATGTACATTTTTACACAAAAATGCTTGTTTTGGAATGATTTATAGTGATATTCAGCTCACTCCCATTTTATTTTATTATAAAAAGAGATTTTATTACTTTATAATACACTTTAAAAATAATTAAAAAATAGTATCGACGACACGGTTAAATAATAAGGCAACCGTATATTTTCCAGATACATGGTTCCAATTATGGTGGTAATTAGCCATTTTTGTGCACATTTCCGCTAAACAGAATAGGTCTGTACTGTACATGACGTCGATACGGAAACACAATACTAAATAAAATTACACTTGCTTCACGCACTTGTTTATAGTACTTAATTAAAAGAGTAAAACATGTTCGTAAATAATATTTACGAAAGTTAAGATTAGTCAAATAAATATTACATCCAAATAAATTCCGGACATAGTTTATTTATTTATGTGATAGTTGCATTTTTGACGACGCGAGAAAAAATTAAAATCGACCGCATTTGAGTCATTTTATAACTTAAAAAATTTAACAAGCCAATTTATATTATTGCTAATAATACAGAGCACCATAATACCTATAAATATTAAATAGAATTAACATAACTAGACTAATTTACCACTAGCCTCTTTCTGTAACACATATACAAAAGGATGTTTTAGTGGAGATGATTGCCAAAGCTAAGTAAAGACACATAACTTTGGTTAACATAAAGCCTGTATTCCCCGGAGGATTAGGCAGAGGCCCACACACTTTACCAGTTATCTACATGCTTGTTTGTTTCTCAGATGGAATAACTTGGATATTTATTTATATCTACAGCCAATCGTTTTATTTATTGCAAAATATCGTCAACAATCTACCTATACACAACCTAATAAAACGTATGGTAGCCATACACGTTACGATATACTGGCGCAAGTCTGAACTGACACCGAATGGCTCAGATTGTGGTTATTCATCCCTCACACGTTAATGTATACTTGTGCAAGTCCAATTTTGCGCAAGTGTATCGTAACGTGAGTGACTGCATAATAAACTGCCGTAAAGGCCATGTTACACGCACTTGCATAGTTTGCCAAACCGTAAAACAAAGTGCTGCAAACCATACCATCAGGCACCTGTCACCGACGGCGATTAACGAGAAGCGAGTAGAATAAGCAACTACAAACGAGTTGGGGAGTAACGAGTATCGAGTGAGCGATGGCAGAGCGATTACTTGCTGGTAGGCGTATAAACCAAGCAAGAGTCTCTTAGCGAGTGTTCTGCCTGCCAAGCGAGCGGCGCTGAGCGAGTACTCTCTTTGATAGTTCTTGTCGCTGCAACAAACGTGTACTCGCCGGCGGTGTGAACTCAACAGTCAGTGATCAACTTTACTATTAATACATATTTGTATCTCTTTTACTGACACAGGACCTTCGATCTTTTGTAAGTTTCTTGACCGAGAAAATCGTTAGCTAGTCACTTCCTCATCGGTGGTGGGAAGGCACCTTAAGGAGTAGTATCGAAATCGTTCCTGAATACCTAATATTGTGCTGTATCCGCTACCGTAACGCGTCCCTCAACGTCATCACGTTTCAACCAATTAGAGTAGCTGAACCTTGCCATGGCAGTGTACGCAGGAGGCAATTGGCCGCGGTGTGTTGCCGCTGCTGCTGTAGGCATGGTGGACTAACGCGTTCACTGGTTCTTCGCTCAACTTCCTGATGTCTATAGGCGTCGCCATTATCTGTTAGAAGATGTATTATGATCTTATTATAATTATTTGAAGGCGAAAACAAATTATTAGCAACCGTAACGTGATGGTGAGCCGCAAAAAATCTGCATCTTAGCAAAACTTGTTGCTGCTATAAAGCTTAAACATGCTTTATGAACACACATACAAGATATATTATTATGATAATTATTGTATTTGTTTGAGTTGCATAACCAAGCTTAGATTACCTAATGGGTTGAGGTCATGTCAGGTCACATAAATATTTAAGTATTCACGAATTATACTTACATTTTCAGCATTCTTTTCCCCTTCAGTGATAGTAGGCAAGTTATTCAAATGGCTGATATCTTGCTTTTCAACAGAACTGCTGATATTTTCCGACAGCTTCAGGTTGATTGACGTCATATCCAGTATATTTGTCGAATGCGGAATAGTCGCGTTGAAGTTGAGGTTCCCAATAGGACGGTTGTACATCTTACTGTTGCCCACATACTCTGTTATTGCAATATTTTCAAGCCATTTTTCGTGGAGGCTGTACAAGTTCTTATAAGTACATAGCATCATGTCCCGCGCCCTGC
This sequence comes from Agrochola lota, assembly GCA_947364205.1. NCBI lineage: Eukaryota > Metazoa > Arthropoda > Insecta > Lepidoptera > Noctuidae > Agrochola > Agrochola lota. The sequence goes on along the minus strand of OX376227.1, from coordinate 14,718,773 downwards.
ATCGTTCGTCAAGTAATTGTTTTATTGCTTGTTCTAAATTTTCAGTCTTTTCGTTTAATAACTTCTTACATTGAGCTAGTTCTTCTACCATCAAGCTGAAAACAATCTTCGTCATTAGTTTACTATTCATTATTTATGAGTAATTATGAGTCAACATCAACGTGTTTAGAAATCCTTTATGCATCATCAATACACAGTGGTGAAGAAAAGTTTATGTTAAATAAGAAATAATTGAATTTGACTAAGATATATTTATTTTATATATATTATTTTACCTGCTTGCAAGGAATTTACTCCGCCATACTTCACACTGTCCTGCAAGCCATTCAGTTTGTTCCTAAAAACACAAATAAATATTAAAAATGGTTTCGACTTTTGAAAACCAGGCAGGAAAATGAATTTTGTGATCACTGTTAATAATACTTTTTTCCTCATCAAGTGGAGTCCTTTGCCAAGCAGTGACGGTTATGAGAAAATTAATAACAAAGGGAATTATATAACATAATCATGTCTTGTTTAAATGTAAGACATCAGTTACAACCTAAATGTGTAGTTAAGCTTCACTAATGCATGTTTAGCATAAACATGGAAACAACAATGGAAACAGGTTTGGCGACGGAAAAATAGACAAAATGACAGATACACAATCACAATCATTTTGTCCATTCTTCTGTTGACAAAACACATAGAAAACCCGTTTCTATGGTTGTCATGCTATGCGTGCTGGACCTCTCAAAAGCTCAACCATAGATCCTGGTATCCAGTATCTTGCATGTTCACCCCAACTCCTCAGAAATTCAGTTATTATTACTAAACATACCTGATGAGTTGATAAATGTTGTGCTGAACTTAGCAAAGCACTCGCTAAATGTTTCTTATCTTCATTCAGAGATTGTACTTGTGTCTCAAGGTCCTCACCCATAGATGCCACCAGCATCGTTTTAAGTTCTTTGTTGACCTGCAGATAACACCATATTTTAAATCATAGTAATGATGCAATTCTGCTGCTGAGATAGTAGTAAGGAAGATAATAAGTTTAAAGCACACTAATTAATTCTGATTAAACTGTTGAGGCTTGTGTCATTTTTTATAATCATTCTGATAAGGTCCCTTGATGACTATTATTTTAATTTATCAACAGGGCACTTCAGAGTAGTGTTGTACAGTTACATTTAATAATCACTAGTTAAACAGTTAAAAAAAAAAACTAAAATAAAATTGCTTCAAAACATTTGTTTTGAAGTTTTCATATATAAAACTGTATGAGAAATATTGTATATAATCTGTTAACTATAGTCATGTAATGTATGACTTTACAGAAATAACAAGACTTTAGTTTTCATTTCTATCCTATGAATATCTTTCATTTACATACACAGTGGTATAAACAGATTTCACAGGTAAAACAACTTATTGTTATGATAATAGAAAGTTAATATAAATATTCATACTTGAACTTGTTGCTTTAACTGTTCTTTTAGAGATTCATTTTCATGTGTCAAGCTATCAATCTTTTTTTTCATCTCTACAGCCTCTGGACTGGGTCTATCAACGTCTGGACCAGACTTATCACTTGTGGAGTTCAGTTTTGGACGAGGTTTGAATTCATTCAAGTTTGTACTCATCTGAGACATCTGAGTTATCAAGGTGTTAATATCCATGTTGTTCTTCGACTTTTTCAAGTCTTTTGTAACAAGCGTAGGTGTCATAGGCTTTACAGCTGCTGGATAGGGCTCGTAAGGCACAAATTTCGTTGTCTTCCCGTTTAATGACTTCCTTTTCTCTGATCTGAACACTTTAGTAGCGTACACTTGCACTAAACGAGCGGGTAACAAACTATCTTTTCTAGTTGGGCTAGCGATAATCTTAGATTCCACATTTTGAACCCTTTCTGACGTGTTTTCGTCTGATTCCATTCCATCGCCTGCCGTCCTCGTTTTACTCATTATTTCTACAATAGAAAAGTTAATTACACTATGACAATAATCAGATAAAGTTATTAGATACACAATCAGTAAGATACATAAATAAATTAATGTACACGAATGCAGTAATAAATAGGTTGACTAAAGGATGTGCATACTTGGGTTATAAGTATATAATTTATCCATATCTACAAGAAAGAAACTCAGGGAAATCAGATCATATAATCACAAATACAGCATCTACCAAGTTTCTAAAATATTATAATATTATCCCTTTTCGTTTTGCTTTTCTGTTACGATTCGCAAAGTTTTGGTTGGTCTTTGGTTTCGGTCTTCATTCAGTCTTCTGTCAGTGTTAATACTGTCAGCTGTATTAACAGACGTCAGCAAAAACCGGACACAAAATATCACTCCTTTCCACGAAAAATATACTAGACTGTGTGCTGTTTAGTCGATTTATTTTTCATTATGCCTCGCCTCTCCACTTTCAGTTTTCTACTATTGAACTGGATAGGCCAAAGCCGCGTCCCTTGCTTGATTCCTTCCGCTCATAAAGACCTATGCTTTGCCATTTGAATGTGTGTAAGGACGAAACCCCTTTTATTTGTGCATTCCAGTTATAATTGGGATAGTTGGATTCGGACTTTATAAGATCTTGTTTTGATCTTGAAGAGGTAGTCAGTAGGAAGATTTTCTTCCTACTGAAACTATTGCGTGCCTCACACGATTCACGGTATAGGTAGCAATGATATGCATTCATATTTAGTACCCCTTACAAGTTACTATCGCGCTATGCAAAGTTAAGAAGCAAAAAGTATAAAATGATAACAGTTATTTGTTAAAATCATTCATTTATTGCAATAAATTAATGTACCTACAATAGCATGAACCATTTATTAAGGCTTCAATGTAGCATCTAGTTCCCCACTAGATTGTAGCTCCTTGATGATGTCTAAGCCTCCCACTAGTTCTCCTTTAACATAAAGTTGGGGGTAGGTAGGCCAGTCTGAATATTCCTTTAGGCCTTGACGTACTTCTTCATCAGTCAATATATCAAATGTATCATACGGTACCCTAGAAAACAATGACAAGCCACTATTATTATTGTAAGTATATCCCCAAGTGTAAATAGGGCAGAACAGAAAACAATCAAGAGCAATGTTATTCAAAACATTTATATTACACATAAGGCATAGAGTGTGCCATTGTATTAGATTATAACTATCAATACTATACAAGCATTCCCACCAGTTTTATGTGCTTGTAGTTTATATTACAATATACAGTACTGATGAATCACTTAAATTTTAACACCAAAAGATGTGTAATTGTGATGGCTGGTCTGGTAGAGACAGTTACAGGAAAACATTTATCTATTTTTATTATACTCCTGTCCCACAATATTTCTTATATAATTACATGATATCACTGCTGCTCATAATCCTAACTAATATTACAAATGCAAAAGAGAGTATGTTTGTTTGTTACTGTGCGTTTGCACATGCGAAACATTAATTTAGAAACATGTTGAAATCTCTATTTCCTGTCAAGCATTGTATCGAATATTTTTTCACCAGTGTAAATGCACAGTTAGAGCCAGGGCACACGATGCGTAGCGGCGCCGCGCCGCAAAGATTTCTTCGCACTGGCGGTCACACAAACCCCTCCCCGCTTCGTCTCGCGGGCTGCATGTCCGGTGCAATGCCGCAATGCAGTGGGCCATACTATGGATATTTTAAGGAAAAACGCCGCAACGACACCGCTGCAGCGCCGCAACGCATCGTGTGTACAGGCTCTTACGATTCCACGCCAAAACGGCTAAACAGATTTGGATGAAATTTTGCACATGGGTAGACCATGACCTGGGTTAGGACATAGGATACTTCTTATCCCGATATTCCCACGGGATCGAGACATATACGGGTGAAACCGCGGGGCGCAGCTAGTTTACAATAAAACATACTCCATCTGATTTAGTAGTATCCTTACCCAGTTCCATTAAGGATTTGAATTAAAGTTTTGCTGAAACCACATCTAGGTTGCTCTCGGTTGCCTTTCATGAACACCATAACATCATGTCTATTTATCAAGGCTTTCAGTCTATCTTCTAGTTTCACAGGAGCTACATCCTTCAGAGCAGTCTTATTTGTACTATGGGCCTTAACTTTGGAAGATATTTGTGCAGCATCAGCACCATCTACTCTGTCGAGTTGTGTACCATTCTTGAATAAAATTACTGTTGGTACGGAGTCCACCTGGAAATTAATAAGTTATTTATTCAGTAACTTGTTTCCATTCAAATGTATGTTTTGGATTCTGCTACGCCATCACTCGATTGTTAATTGTATTCTCAGACACATTAAATAGTTTTTAAGGAAGTGCTTACAGTATTTGTACAGCTGTTCCTTTTATTTACAGTTTACATTATCATTCTAATTTCCATTTGTGTATTTTTGTAATTTACAATTGAGAATTATTTTTACCTTAAACTGCAATGAGATTTCAGATAATTTTTCAGCATCACATAAAGCTATTTTACTTCCACTGGATTGTACTTCCGGTAACTTTACCAGTTCTTTTAAGACCTCTGTTACCTGCTTGCATTGTTCTGCCCATTCAGCAGAAAAATGAACTATTGTTAGCACAGGTGTCCTGAAAATACAAGTATTTTTATGCTTATCATAAGTCTTGGAACACAAAACTTCTAGACATCAGTAGTTCAGTAGCATAGGCCGATTGCTGTTATCACAATTTTTATCTGTATATATCAGCGTTTTATTTAGACGGAAAATCTAGTTATAATCAGAATAAACAAAGCATGTCGCATCAAAGCCATGAAGTAGGTATAGAAAAATTAATAGCATTTTGTTATCTTTGGTGACCTTAGGAAAAGGTGAAATACATTTGATAATAATTACTGTTGAAAACAATTATTAACAGATATTTTCGCTTTACAACATTAGATAACAATTAATGGTCCTTGCAAAAGTGAACTACATTTAATAAATTTACTTAAGCTGTAGAATGTTTGAAATAAAAAAACAAAAGATTAGTCACATTCAAAGTATCCACTGAAGGATTCAAATTTTCTGATAAAATGTAATGGAAATATTAATTGAAAATGATTTACTTACCTAATAAAATTTTGAAAATTCTCGATTGTATCCAAATTGGTAACAGACATGACGAGGTTGGATTGGGGTTAAGTTTCACCTTAGAACAAATAATAAATTGAAACTGTTTGCTTGGTATTTAAATTAAGCGACACTTTTAAGAAACGTCACACGACTATGATATTCCGTGCTATTACATCTACACAAATTCCAAAATAATCTAGGAATCTGCTGTCTCCGGTCTCGAATCGCAATTCGCAAAAAGCCGAATTTTTTTTGTAGTGAATAGTGATGTTTGGTAGTGTTGTTACCAGAATCAACTAAACAATAAGTGCATGGGTTGTTCCACTGTTAATGAATTAAAAATCAACTATGCATGCCTCTATAGTTCGTTCTTCGATTTCGTGGAACAGGATCTTTTTTTAGTCTAAAACAATTGCACTGGCGAAACATACACAACAAAACATGTTGAAATCACTATTTTCTGTCAATGTATCTGTCATACACACACACAGACAGACATGTATGTCTTATGTTTGACAGGAACTAGAGATTTCAAGATGTTTTGTTGTGAATGTTTCGCCAGTGTAAACGCACAGTAATCCCATCTGTCTTTTTGCGGTTTAACTCTGATACCCTAGGTACTGAAAAGCTGTATTTTGGCATGGATAAACATAGTAATCACTCACACACACAAGTTGCGGAATAAATTCTTTAAAAATGTTTTATTTTTGTTTCCTCTCAATTTTTATTGATGATTTTAATGATTATAATTCAGTAAACACATATTTGTACAGTCGCGAATCACATTTTGATCAACATACCACCTAAAACTGACCTGCAAATTGCAAAAACGGAACAAAATTCGAATTTCGCGGGCTACCATAGCGCGGCCCCTGCAACCTGAAATAGTTCGATTGTCGATATCAACCACGTAACAACTCAGTGATCAATGTACATACATCATAGTGATGGGTAGCTCATCATTTTTATATGAGGTTGAGGGAGTACCTCATTTTACCTCGCGAGGCCCTCAAGAGGTACCCCTCATTTGAGGCGAGGAGTCGTACGTCGATGTATTCACCTCACGAGCCGAACTCATTCATCTGTATATTCTGTACAATTATGAAAGTTGATTCATTCGCTCACTAAGCGCACTCAATACTCACTCGCGAGTACTCGCGTCAATAATGTCAATGTCAATTTTTAAGTGAGGACGCGTGAACGAGTGAGTTGGTTCAATGTTGAAATTCGAGTAATTCTTTCAATTTGCGATCACGAGTACCTCAAACGAGGCACCTCATGAGCACGGCTGGTAATCTCGGAACAAAAAATCCTGGCATTAATAGACGTATTTGTCTATGGGTGAAACTCCTCAAAGTGACAACCGCCCCTCGTCCCTTTCCTCTTTGTCGCCCGTGCAATCGACGCCATATTGGTTTGTTGTAAGTCTATCGTAGTCTGTGGTTGTCTACACCCCGCCATTACAGTTTTTAAAGTTGATCGAGTGAAGTTCTACGTTGATTTATTTCCGTAACTTATCCTCTCAAGTTTAAACCTGTAATAGTGTAATTACAACGTGCAGTATGTTCCGTACTTGCTGTATTGTGAATTGCGCTAGTAAACGAAAGGACGTTAAATTATTTCGATTTCCCAAACGTGAGATAGGACTCAAGTGGTTAGAGTGTATTAACTGTGAAGAATTGCGAAACCTGAGGGCAGAGGATCTTCACAAGCGTTATGTCTGTCAAAAGCATTTTGAACAGAAGTTCATCATCTCGACCAACTCACACTCCACGGCACGCCTAGTCCTCGGTTTCAAACTATGGACACTGACGCACACACCACTGGTAAGAACATCAATAATATGATTTTATTATATACAAATTTTCTCATATATTCCTCACATATTCAAATGGCAAGTGCATCATGTCTATAATATTCATGAACTATAAAAAAAAAATTGGATTTGAATTTTCCACTCTGGAATACCACACAGAAGCCATACATTTTAAAGAAAATTAAAAGTATCCTATATCCATCTATGTTGCTCTGTCTTGAAAGTGGGTCAAATTGGCCGTAAATACACTTACAAACCAAAACAAAATTTTATTGTTCAATATACACTCACATATTGTGTAATTAACATTTTTTCTCTCCATAATAAGTTAATAACTTGATATTATCACATAGTATTTTGAAAAGGCATACACATAGTTATTATTTGGGTTCCATACCCAAAGGGTGCCAACGGGACCCTATTACTATGATTCCGCTGTCCGTCTGTCAGTCCGTCTGTTACAGATAGAGATGTGTCCCTCACTCATGAGGTGCCTCGTTTGAGGTACTCGTGATCGCAAATTGAAAGAGTTGCTCGAATTTCAACAATGAACCAACTCACTCGTTCACGCGTCCTCACTTAAAAATTGACATTGACATTATTGACGCGAGTACTCGCGAGTGAGTATTGAGTGAGCTTAGTGAGTGAATGAACCGACTTTCATAATTGTACATACATCGACGTACGACTCCTCGCCTCAAATGAGGGGTACCTCTTGAGGACCTCGCGAGGTAAAATGAGGTACTCCCTCAACCTCATATAAAAATTATGAGTTACCCATCACTAGTTACAGAGCTGTATATTTTGAACCGTAATATATTTACACTTGAAATAAGAGTGTACTACTATGTACTGCTATAACTAAATAAAATAAAGTTAAAAATTTAAAGGGGTATATAAAAAACGAAAAATATGTATTGTTCAATATTGTATGGTGGCACTGAACCCCTTGTGTGCGAGTCAGACTCCCACTTGGAAACTTTTTTACTGTTTAGTCATTTTGGGCAGTCGTATATTATATATAAGAATGTTGTTATGTTGATAAGCTTAAATATTTCTTTACAGACAATGCTGTTTCTGATCACACCTATGCCAAGAAAAGGCAGCATGAGGATCATACCTACTGTACCTCTGAACCTACAAAGAAACATAGAATGACTAAAACTGGTAAGTCACAGCTATTATCTTTTTTTTGGTTTTTAATATATTAAGACCTTTTGATGGCATTTTTGCCCAATTGCAAAGAAACATTTCTTTGTGTAATGTTTTTGGCAATCACTTCATGATTAATTCCAGAAAAAAATAAAAAGATGAAGGTAAATAATATTTTTGAATTGAGAATGTTTCTGAAGATAGCTGTTTAAGGATACCTACACCTATATTCTAAGTCGTCACCTCGAAAGCTCCTCGACTCACAACTCAGTCAAGGAACCTCAAGGCGTCCCTCGAAAGATCCTCAAAATCTGTATTCATAGTCGTAAGACTTAGGAAATTATGAGGTTCCTTGAATGAGTGTGAGTCGAGGTGATACGTCACGAATACATCATTATTTGGAGGAATATTCCGTTTATTATACTAACTTATTTTTAGAACAGTCTGTGAGCGTGTTACCTACCTGTGGTTTTCAACTTGAAGTGTCACATTTGTCAAATGAAAGTAGATAGAGTGATAAAAATAAACAAATTAATAATTTATCCACTTGAACCAAAAACCATGTCCTGGGCAAAAAATAAGGTGATACTTGAGAATTGAATGGCTTGAGAACATAAAAATACTTCTTTATGCGTTTCCTAAAATATCAGTTCATCTTGAAATTTCCTGATGCATAAAATCGTAAAGCGGCTAATATTTGGGTTATGGGTAGAGTTGACAATCCACGTCTGTTACCACCACCAATATCTTGAAACAATAGTGGTAACAAAAACGCACCACAATATCTTTAGTAAAAGAAATCTCATTTTAAATTCATTTTCATCATAAAACTCAATTGGATTTTGATACGTAATTGTATGGATTATCGTACCAATATTCAATAAACTCTTGAAAAGACAAAAAAAAGCGTATTTCATTCGATTTTTGTTGTCTTTTCAAAAGTTTATTGAATATTTGAAAATCGGATGAAATACGCTTTTTTTTGGTTACAAACTCCTCCAAGTTCCTCAAGGTAGATCGCGACGTACCTTATATTTGACAGTTGGTTCCTCAACAAACTCACCTCGACTGAGGAAATTCTTTAACATGAGGAGTAAAATTGCAACTATGAATATCAAACTACCTAAGTGAGGTTGAGTCGAGTCGAGGAAATCATGAGGTTTTGACTTAGAATATAGGTGCTAGTCTGTTTGGTTTAATCACAATAATCATGCATAAAGGGCTGTATTGAGTCATGTGAATTGTGTTGTTTATCAATATTTCAAGGTGTTCAAAACGTTGTACTTATAATATCTATTTTTATTAAAGGTCAAGAATTGTGTGAGAGTGTTCAGCAAAACAGTGGCAGCTACTCTTTCATACACTGCTCAGTTCTGTAAGTATTTTGCCTGCAATGTAATTTTCTCACCGACTGCAAGTTGTGTCACATAAAAATAAGTATACTTAAAGCATGTTACTTTTTTGTTGCAGCTCAATATGCCGATGGCAAACCAGTCAGCCCAACTTTAAGAAATACGGCAGAATTGGTATCATTTTTTGATGATTTTTTTGATTCGGTCAATGGCGCCTGCCTTTCAAGTAAGAGGGATAAAGATAAACCTTTGCGGAGTGCAGTGACAGCCTCGTCTCAGCACCACAGATTTTGGGGCGAGGCTATAAAAAAATTACAAGGTATAAAATTTGTCGAAAATAAAAATAATAGAGAGACATCAGTGCCCTCACTAAAAAACTGGATAGTTACGCTGAAAAGCTATCAAAGGTTGTGGCAATTTTTCAAGAGTAATAATATAAGGATCTTGAGACCAAGATATTTCAACTCCGATCCGATAGAAAACTTTTTTGGACAAGTCAGAGCCTACAATTTTAGAAACAATGATCCAAATTGCCACACCTTTATAAACACCTTTAAGTCACTTCTAATCACAAGATTTATAAAATTTCACTCCGATGGTTACAATTGTGAAGAGGATTCAGGTGAGCAACTATTAAAACTCAAGGCCTTATTTGAAACTACGAAAAATAATGAAACAAATGCCAATAGTGCCTGCTCAGCTGGATCCTCTAACCTTCGGAGTGCAGTTCTAGAGAATATCCCCACAACTGCCATGCAAGAAAAGCTAAAAGTTCACTCACGGGCATATACCACAGGGTGGGTTATAAGATTTTTTTTAAACAAAAACAATTGTAAGAAATGTGAAAAAAACCTTACTTCTCGTGAAATAAGCTCTACCAGTAATTGGATATCTGGAAGGGAATATAGAAACACAATTAACCTTAAAAAATTGACCTACCCTTCCGAAAATGTCGTGAGGACTTTTGGCTATATCATTCAGGAAACAAACGAATACTTGGAATTCACACCACACCAAACGGGTATTATAAAAGAATTAAAAATAAAATAAGATCCAAGTATTCGTTTGATTTTCGGGATTGTGTGATACACAGGGATGCTGTTGAGAAATTCTTTCTAGAATTAAGTCTTCGATTAGCAGTAGGTAGTTAATTGGTGCAATGTGATAAATAAGATAATGAAGGGCACAGATGTATATAGGTTGGAAAACAAAAGTTTGCCACCAATGCAAAAGAAAGCATTTATAAAATATAAAACAAAATTAAAAAAGAAAAATATTAATGAATAATATTGAATGTTTTTTATTTCCATCACATGACATTCCTTTTCTAATACACACACACCGCAGGTGTGCTATAGGTACACCTATCTACACATACAATCACAACCTCGGCTTGCATTAAAGCAGAACCTCTTTTTTGGAAGGCTTAAAAGGCTAGTTTCCAAAATATTCTGGACTCGACAAACCTTGGCAAAAAGACCCGGTCTCATAACAACATGAGCGACAAAAATTAAAAAAATATTAAACGTCAAAATGATGAGTTGCAAATCGTATAGCGATTTTTCTATTATGGGAGTCTGAGTACTACTTAGTCTGTGCTCATGAGTGAGGGACACATCTCATATCTATTCTATTCTATTTTTCCTTATGGCAATGGTGCCATTAATTGTTCTGATTTGACACTGACAGCTTATCAACTCTATGTCAAAATTAGAACTGTCTTTTTTGCTGTGGGGCAAAAATTTGAGGTTACCTCCTGCGAAATATGCTGAGAAATCTTGCATTTATTTAAATTAGTCACTATTCTTAGTAAACTAGTTGTGAGATATCAACTTTATTAACAATGGCTACTGTATCAAGTGCACCAGCGCCGGGAATGCATCAAATCGATTTATCCAAGCTCAATTTACAGCAGTTGGCCCAACTCAAACAGCAATTGGATCAAGTAAGTTAAAAATATACAAGGCAAATGAATGGATGCCTACGAAATATCTCTCAGTTTGGTTATTACCCTACATAATATTCAGTAATATCGCTATTTAATAACAAATTTATTATTGTCAGATATACTTAGGTTATGCCTAATTACAATGATTTGTTTCGTAGAGATATTTTCATCAAAACTTTATTTTTTTCAGGAAATGACCGTATTTCAAGACTCTTTACAAACATTGAAGATAGCTCAAGGAAAGTTTATGGAATCAGGAGAATGTGTTGAGAAAATGACCCCTGAGTGTAAAGGCAAAAGTATACTGGTACCGCTGACTGGATCTATGTACATCCCCGGCGAAATATCAGATACTGAGCATGTGCTTATTGACATAGGAACTGGATATTATGCACAGAAAGTAAGTTATGTGTCAACAGAAAGTCATAATTTTATAAATTCTTGTGAAGTCAGTGCATTAACTTTTTTCATGTTCATCAATGGCTATTTAGTTTTGATTCCTTTTGTTTGGTAAAGACTAACTCCTATTCTTTATTGCAGTTTGTTCCTTTTCCTGTTTTACTTGTTCATAAAGCTCATTTTACCTGTGTTTTAAATAGTCCATTTGTCTTTTTAGGATATTCCGGGTGCGAAGGACTACTTCCAGAGGAAAGTGGCATTTGTAACGGAACAAATGGATAAAATAAAAATGTTAGGCATAGAGAAATCAAAGGTTCACAAAGCTATTTGCATGATGATTGAAATGAAGCTGCAAGCCCAGATGCAAGCAGCAAAACCATCTACTTCATAAAAATATTTTAATACTATTTAAGTAACAATTGCTTTACCACATTTTATAGTCTTGTGACAAGGCTTTACTGAAGTATGCATTAGAATCTTGGTATCAACACTACTCAGTACTTTACCGGGATGTTCTGATCACAAATTTTATATGGAATGTCTAATATTCTCCAGTAAATAGGAAATTTAGAGAACTATATACCTCTCCTAGACAACTATTTCATGGAGTTGCATTATAAAATGTAACCAAATTTTATAAAACTAACCAGATTCTAATGTTCTTATTTCAAATAATTTTAATGTTGCAAATAATAATGCATTTCTGTTTTTGAATAATTGATATTTATAAAAAGTGTATAACATTGTTTAGTTAAATGATCACAACTTTGTCTTTGTCTAATCTCTCTATTTCACATGAGCTACTCTGATAATAAATTAATAGCAGTATTCTCCATCTGTTTAATCAAATATTATTTAATTTATCACTCTACGGCACCACAGAGCCTATCTCAGTGGTGCCTTAGGCCTTTACTACTATCATGGTAGGGTATATGGTGGAGGTCTGCTCAACTTGGGCGGAGCATCGCCGTTCGCCGTGTCCTCGTGGAGGCGATCGGTGGCGGTGATCTCTCGCGTCCGGCCCTGGTCCTGGCCATGGTACGGAGTGAGAGGGCATGGCCGCCGTGACCTCTTTCTGCGAAGCAGTAATGCTCGCGAAGGAGGAGGCGGAACGCGTGAAGTAGAGGCAAATTTCGCGCCCTCACGCCCCTTTACTACTATTTCTCTGTAAATCAGGATTTTTAATACTTTTTGTAGTGGTCCTGAATTATATAAATCTTTATTCATGTAGACTGCATGCTTACAGCACCTTCTTCACGATAGGGCAAAAGAGTTGACATCTTGTGAGATTTTCATTCTTTGCACACTATTGTAGTGTATAATAAATAATACCACTCCTTTTATTGTCTCACTGCACTCTTATGCAGAGAAGGCACGAGCCTTGATTGAACACTAGTATACTGGCTCTAAATCTGGCCTTTAGATGTGGTGCCTTATATACCGTTGAAGAGAAACCATAGCATTGACTGCAAGATTGTTTTATAAATAATTTAGGGAGGACAGCATAGTGGATTCATGTCAAATTGGTATATCTTTGGGTAGTTGGAGTAAAAGCAGAAAACATGTGACACCAAATGATTTATTTTTTTAATAGGCCAAAATGATAGAGCTGATGATATCTACAATAATAATGACTTACAATAAACTATCTTATAATGTATCTACAGTATGTCTTATAGTCACAAAACAATATAAACTAAATAAGGCAACGACTATTCCTTAAGTTTGTAAACAATTTCTATTTAATATGTGTCGTAAAATGATTTTTCTATTCAAATATCTCTTATCATGAACACGTGAAAAGGTGTTTGGATACAAGATAAACTTTTTAAATATTTTTTTTGTAGAAATTTACATTGGTACCAGTTTTAATTACAATTTATTTAAACGTTATATCAACAGTAGATATTGGTAATGCGCTGTCTCAAACAATGGCTTGTAGATTGGAAAAACTGCTATATTTCATTTACAATAACTAACATATTTTCTCGAATAAGTGTAGCAACTGGGCATTTCTTTAAATGTCTGTAATCAATTTCAATATCTATTCTTTATACTGTACGCATCAGAGTAAAAATTTAGTTTAATTATCTATTATAATAATTAAGAAATAAGTATTTATTTACAATTTATTACATTATCATTTCTTATAGCAACTTTAATATAACAAACTTAAATTGGATTAGGATTAGCCGTGGATAGCAATCTTGTACGTCATCGCCTTGGGCGAACACTGGAGTGTCAACACCATAACCCTTATTATAATAAACGTTCCATACACAGTATTATATAAGTAAGCTTACACGAACAGATCACTCGCCTGCTCGGCGAAGTCCTTATCTCAAATGGTGTAATATTCTGGTGCGAAGTCATTAGCGAGATTGCTGAGGAAGTGGAAGTCTGAGGAGGAGTTGGAGTTGTCTCCGGCAGGCGCGGCGTGCGTGGCCTCGTAGAACTGCTGGAAGGAGCCGTAGCCGTCGGCGCACTCGGCGCCGCTGTAGGCCTCGCCCGCCCCGCCCGCCGCGCCTGCCGCGCCTGCCTGCGCTCCTGCCGCCGCGTACCCAGCTGCCTGCTGCGAGTAAGCATTCCCATCATAGTAGTTCTTCGAATAGTCCGTCCCGTGTGCAGTTTTTTGTCCTTCAGCAGCATAATAGTTGTGTCCGTGATCATGTTGCGCACCTTCGTGGTAGTGGTACCCATAGTGGCTGTTTGCATACCCCATATGCTCCCCACTGTAACTCTGCGATTGGTCATATCCCGGGTGCCCGTAGGCTACTTGATCTTTTCCATACGCAGGATATCCATAGTTTTGATACATTTCGTGAGGGTACGCTTGCCTTGATGCTACACCGTTTGTCGCTCTCGTAGAGGGGGATCCCTCCTGTCGTGTATGCTGCTGATTTCGCACATATGCGTGTTGTTCAGCAGCAGACTGAATTGCGGTTCCGTATCCTTCATAGTTTCTGTTACCTTGGGGGTATTGCGCAAGCTTTCCAATGAACTGTTTGGAGTCCATGCGGAAGTCAGGGTGCGGCACGAACTGTCCAGGTGGCGCGTTACCTCTGATGACGTAGGGAGGCATCGCGTTGGGCACGGCTTGAGGGTGCGGCGGGCCCGGCGGCGCGTTTGGAGGCGACGGTCTAGGATAATGTCCCAGTGGACTCGGATGCATACTCGATGGAGTGCCTGGCGTCGAAGACGGTGTCAAGTTAACTGATGAGAATTTTCCATTATCCGAAAGACCAACTACTGGGCCAAGTCCGTCTTTAGAGGACGACGGCGATACCTTACATGTGGCATCCAGTGAAGGTGATCTCTTCCTCGATTCTTGCTTGATCCTCTTGGTCAAGTTCCTAGGAGCGGCGGTCATTGCTGTGAGAGGAGGGTGTCCGTCTCGTGAGTCATCTTCGGCAAGTTTGTCGAGGGAGGAGGAGGAAGCCACGCTGGAGGCTCCATCGCTCGCAAAGCTATTGTTGTTGGTGGCACTCGGAGTATTATTATTCCGTGTGCGTGACGCTAGCTCCGGTAGGTCCTCAGCAGGGGAACAAAGTGCGCCGGGCGGTAACTCGCAACCCTGGCAACTCTTCTTGCCGGATAGCGGACCGTCGTCGTCCAAAAATTTGTCAAGCCCCGTCTTAGAGCTCTTGCCTCCTTCTGATGTGGTGGAGTCTTTGTCGTCACCATCTTCAGTCTTGCTGAGTGTTTGTCTCTTGTGCTTCATACGCCTGTTTTGGAACCATACCTTTACCTGTAGAGTAAAAAAATCTAGATTAGATTCTATATGCAGAGTAGTAAAGGGGAGTCCAGTTGCAATCACAAAGTACTAGAGGGTGTTCCTGGTAAAATAAAAGAAAAAAATTTTTTTTAGACCGAAATAAACATGTGAAAAGCAAAAAGCCAACGTCACGCGGTGTTCCCAGGCGGTCACCCATCCAAGTACTGAACGCGCCCGATGTTGCTTAACTTCGGTGATCAGACGAGAACCGGTGTATTCAACGTAGAATGGACGTTGGCGAAATCTTATTTAAAATTAACAAGCTGTATCAGAACTATGGGCGCATGACGCGAGCTATCACGTTGGCGGCAAGCATTCGGTACTCAGTAGAATTTGATTAAAATTCAAGATCAATAAATAAACAGCTATGAATAAATAATTATGTCTATAAGTGGATGTTTTGATGAGATCTATCTAAATAGGTTGGCATAATGTAGATGGAAGGGCATTTAAGAGATTATATTCTTTGTATTTTCATATGTACCTGTCTCTCAGTAAGATCTAATGAAGCTGCGATCTCAATTCTCCTCGGTCGACAAAGGTACTTGTTGAAATGAAATTCTTTCTCCAATTCCAGCAGTTGTGTGTTTGTGTAAGCAGTGCGTAGTCGTCGGGGCAGTCCATTCTCTGTAATGAAAACAATCTAACTTACTTATTGCTTGAATATATGCTTCAAATTATTCCATTAATGGTTTACAGCTTTAACTTTGTTCTGTAAAATATGAACGGCCGATTTCAAATTAATGTTATAGAATGCTATTCCTGGAAGCTTTCAATAACATGGCTGTGAGGCGGGCCCGGGCTCGCGGGTACGCTTTCCTTTAATGTAATAACTTGATCGCATGTCAGAATACCGCCCTTGACGCCATTGTGTCGAAACGGTGTTCTTTTTATTTTACCACAAAATACGAATTGGAATTCGAAATTCAAATTACAAAAGGGCGGCGAATAATGGGGCGATCGCGTTCGCGTGATGGCTCGGCCGCGGGGCTCGCGATGTCATCTGTGCACTGCTTGTGGCTCTTATGTTCGAAGCGGTAAGGGTTATTATGTAGTGTTGGTTTTGTTGATAAGGTGGGGTTGGTTCGTGTTTGATTGACGTGTTCGTCAGGTCTCGCCATTGCTATTGGACAAGGGCAGCTGTCAATCAAATGGTAACGCAGCCCCTGGTTCCGCTTGGTTGCACTGAAGTAAATGCTGCTTTTAATTTGTACAAATAAAAGCTTACCCTTATTTACTTAACAACAGTGCCTTACCTACGAGTTAAATTCTTAAGAATAATTAATAGGTAATGCTAGCAGTTTCTCTAAACACTGAGTTTCAAGTTTGCAAGTGGAATTAATTCACATAACGTGCATAAGTAGCATACTTGGTCAACATTCAAAAATTATCGGTTTACTGAACCCGAAACTCGATAGCCCTTGGTCATCCAGCAAAATTATCATGTCTTAGTATACAGGGGTACGAAAGTGTTTACCTGTGTTAAATTAATGTGAAGTACCTAACCTACTGGAATCAAAACATTTATCTTCTACCGTTTGAGTAAGTATAGGATAAGGCATATAATTTTTGGACCTAGTTTGTGGCTATTGGGAGCCAGAGGAGGTTTGTCTTTGTTTTTTTGGGAAAAAGGACTCGTGGCATTCCTTTGCTCGCACTTTATGTCGTATTTTTATATCGAGAATCTTTCAGTATCATGGCGAAAACTACCCGTTTTATAAATACACAAAATAAAACTAAAAAGAATTCCAACATTCAGTCACTATAACTTGTGTGCACGCATATACCAGGATGAATGTGCGAAAGATGCAAGTCAGTAAGTTTTTGCTCCACGGCATAATAAGCACGATTATGCGGGCTCGAGAGTTCGTATAATGTTCGCATTATCTCCGTGTACACTTCCGAACCACTGAACAACCATTTTTGATGTGGTTGTGGTCTTCCCCTTATTCCTTCCTATTCTGGGACGCTTCATGAATATTTGTTAGAATTCAATCGATGGTGTTAAATAGATAGACGATTGATTTTGGTCATCAAATTGGGTCTTAAGTGTGAATTTTGATCGTTCCTGTCCAAATGTATGGTGAAAAGAATCGATCGTGTCTATTACTTCATTTCATATGCATATTTATAGCGTTACTATATTCCAAATTAATAAATATCTAAGCAAGAACATCAATAACAGGTATCTCAATCAATCACGATGTACTATTTCGATTTTATTTTCGCATACTCCCACGGTCCCGTGCGGGGCAATCTAAAAGGTCGGGCGGTATTAAATTATGAAGGAATGTAAATATTTCTTTATTGCGCACCCCTGTCTTGTCTACAGCGTGTAGGTAACAAATGATTGCGAAGTAGGTTGTTTAACCCTCCGGCTGCGGACAGGGTATGTTGGTCCCAAGATTTACTGCGGATTAGGGGTCACTACATCGGTCAAGTCAAGAGTCCGCTTGTCCGCATTTAATTTGATAATATCACTGTAGCCCGTGTTGGAATTGAATTATTACTTTGTAAGTGGGATATAACTTTTCTAAGGAACTGTAAACTCAAAATAAACCAATTATGGGATGTATTCAATAACTTAACACTGCGAATTATCAACTTTACCTTTCTTTATGTAACCACAAAGCAGACGATCACTCTAAAAACGAATCTTAAGCTTCCTTGAAGTAAGAACTACTCTGTAATTACCCAATGGGTTTTAGCAATCCAAAAACAGGTAGCCGTAAACCCAAGCATTTGATCCCCGACGTGTAAATGTAATGTAACAAGCAGTTGTAAACAATTTGCGGAGTTGCCGAGAGCACTCCCTCGGGCAACTTTAAATAATTAATCAAGAGCCGGTAAAGGATTAATGCGGTGGCCAGTTGGTGGTTGGATGCCATTAGAGATCGTTCGATGCCCCTGCGAGGGCCGGAGAGACTAAATGCTGCGGTCACATTATTTGTGTCAGAGACGCGAGGAATCGAGGGTTAGAACTGCTTAATTGGTTTTCTTAACATGTGGATGTGACATGGAATTGCTGTAAAATATTTTAATAAGCTGGGTGAAGTTTTGGTGGGTTTTAATAGTGCTCTAAGCTACCAAGTTTCGAAGATTCGGCCACTACGAACAACCAAAAAGAAAACCAAAATCCGATGTCTAAAGTCTCAAAGTCTAAAAAAAATAACATAGTATGAAACAGCGAAATACCTTAGAGACATCTAGATATAGATTTTGAAGTCAGGCAAAGAATTATCGAAGCTTCTGATCGATTCTGGTAGATGCGACTAGTCAAGTTTCACAATAAAGTAAACACAAGTTTGACAATAAAGCGACTGCAGACGCAAGTCGCGTGCCACACACTGACGGTGATGATAAAGTACCAAACATTTATTTTGAATGTTGCCGCTGCAACGGAAAAGCTCCACGAGGGGCTCGCACCAAGAATTATTACGTTATGAGGTGTGAAAGGCATAAATGTAAAAATTCAATATTTCAAAAGAAAAAAAGCGAAATTCGTCCACAATTTCTTGCCAGTAACAATGTCGTTTGGCGCGTTATGGGGAAAAAGTGATCCGGTGTGATATTTTGTTTACTTGCAAGATTTAACATGCTGTATTGACACATAAAGCGCTCGAGTTTTACTTCGATGATTGACACTCGATTAAGTATTAGAATTACGAAACAAGCACGATCAATGTCGATGATACTTAGCTTGTATCGCAAACCAATGAAATCTTAGAGCTTCAAAGTTTGTTTTCTGTCAAAATAAACGGCAGCAATCGAGTCTGTTATCAATTTGTACTTGAGTGTGTCAGTGTCGCAACAATCGATCATTTTGTGGCGGATTTGTATTTTTCCGATTAGCCGGCTGTATCGGGGCCCTGTTTGACATTGTCGCATCAATTATAAGCGTGGATTACGCCGAGACAGATCTAAGACGGTTCAATTTCGTTTCGGTGCGGGGAAGAAGCGGGGCTCCGTGAAGGGTGATATCAGGAAGTGACTCGAGATTGCCTTATCAGGGCTTGATGAAGGCCTGATGTTCCCCATTATGCACGCTTCGGAAAGATCCGCTCGTGGTTCTGGGGTTTTGCGATAAGTTTTTTTAAAGCTGTAGCGATGTTCCGAAGTTCTAACTAAATATCTTAGTAGGTAGATACGTTGAGAGGTGTCCCAATAAGGAGTTATTGTGTTCTTCCGAGCTATTCCGTAAAAATATTATCGTGAAAACTTAGGTGAAGTTGGCTGTCATTGGAATAAAAGCTCACTTCACTTAAGTCTTTGATTATATTTTTATAGAATAGATCCGCTGGTATCTATTAAAAAGCCAGGGAGTTCGTCGATAAGCTAATTTATAACCTCTACGCCGTAGCGCGTAGCATAGTGCTACGCCGTACCTATTTGGATAATTAAAGTTATATTCACAAGCTGGTAGGTACTTCCACCCTTTTATGAAAGTTTGCGTTCACATTAAGTTTGTTGGAAACGTAACGAGTGTCGGATTGTGCTGGGTCCCAAATCCATTTGGGTGATACAGAAGGTTATTAAAAGTTGTCGCAGAGACAGGCGGCGCGAGTTTGGAGCACTTTGACAGCTCGTCCCCGGGGAATGCGGTTCGATTCCGACGACTAGGAAATTTCATTAATCCCGTTATTAAGAAGTTCTATTTTCCTAATCGTTTGTTTTAAGTTTTGAGACTTTTCGCCTACCTAGGTATAAAGTTGTACCTCTACTTTAAAGTATTTTAAATTGGATTAATCAAAGTTACCTACCTCCCACTGACCTATGTATTTATGATTTATTTACAACATTTCGCACGGTTGAAAAATGCTGCCCCCATAAAGACCAAATAAACATCTTGCGACATTTTTCCGTGACTTACTGCGACATTTACTATCTTTATTAGCAGGTCGATAATAAACTCTACGGAATATGCAAAGCGCTTTAAGACTGGTGGTATTTAATTGCCCTTGAAAGGGGCGACAAAAAATAAACGATGGTGGGATATAAATAACGGTGCACTTTTCATAATCGCAATTGTTGCCGGGAGAATATTTAGTGCGCCGTAAAACCGGCCCGATTGCGATCCTTGGGGATGCCTGGGGTAGGTTAATAGTTGAGGGGAAGAAGTACTGTAATGAGATGCAAGTGCATGACCTTATCGACTCCTTAAAAATGACAGGTGGGTGGATGTCTTGTTAGATAGGGTGCCGAAGTGTTCGTGGGCAGCATTTGATTGCAGACGTAGTCAAAATGAGTGCAAAATTTACATTGGGTATAGGTTTGAACAGACAGTTGTGCTTCTGGGGAGTTTGTTTCGCCACTTCTTCCCAGCTAAAGCACTAGTAAGTGTTTAAGGGTGGGCGTTTTGGGGGACTGTCTTATGTAATTTTGACGTTCGAAAAGAGCTGATTCTCAGCCTAGTTTGAATAAAAGACTTGAATTTTGTGATGTAACATAAATAAGGTGTATTAATCACAGCCGTTCAAAAAAAAACTGTTCAATATCTTATCAACATAAGATGGCCGTAGATAAAGAAAGAACCAGAAAAAAGAAAAGCTCAATGCTTGGTCCTTTCAGACATTATTCGTTTACGTTCTCACTTAATTCGTATTTTCCATAAACAGTTTAGAAACAAAGACAGCGGTTTATAGGACGCTAAAACCCACAAAGAAGCGGGGAAGGCAGGCGGCGGGGAATAAATTTTATTTATCAAATAAAAAGGATGGCTCGCTCGTTTTTCACCGCGCTACAGACATTATCGCTTCTTTTAATTATTATCCCGCCGATATTTATGCGAAGTACACTATGCCTCCTCTTGTACTTGTGCCCGATGCGTAAAGCAAAAAATTAGGGTTCCGTAGTACCGTTATAAATCCCACCCTTAAATGGTGCGACTATTAAAAGTAGATTTTCGGCGGGAGCCCTCCATACGATTTTGGAAAATAATTTAAACGTAGCTTTGGTACTTGTTATGATTGATATTTTACCATACGCGCTGCAGATAAAGTGTATAATTTTACATTAATTTGCATACTTGTTATGGAAATAAAATTCGATGGATAAAATAAGAGATTGAAGGCAATAAAGTCAGGTTTTTGTTAAATCCTTTCATCACAATCGATTGAAAACTTGATAGCGAATAATTTAGGTCAGTACCTACTTTGTTTTTATATGCTGTTAGTTTACTATTATAAATGTTGCGTCATTTCCAACTATTAAGTGCCTTATTGCATGTCTATATGTACATATAATTATAAAAAAAAATAAACGAACGTTTTAATTCTGGTAGGGCGGCGCCCTAGCCACGCGGCCTTAAGGAAATGAAGGAAAAAAGCGGCGGAAGCTGCGGCCCCCTCCCCTCCGCACTTCCTTCGTTCCCCGCAGCCACCTTGCGGCTTTTTAAATGGAAATTTATTGTTAAACACTTCGTCAGACGAAGAGCCGAACGCTTAACAATATGCCTAGTCGGTTTTGCTTCGTTCACAGCCCTTTGTTTGATTATGCTGACCTCACAGCAAAGTTAGCTTTTGAATCGCCGCGATATAACTATGTGGATTATTTAGAAGCCATGTTTACAGGGAAACCTTGAAAATTTGAAATATTCCGTGAAGTCGGAAGTTTTGACTTGAGTAATTTTTTATTCAAAAAGTAAATGAGTTTGTCGCAGCAGGGTAAGTGAACTCGTTCAAAAGTTGCAACTCTTGGCGAGTTCATAAAATTCACTCCGACCAAAAAGCTGGTCGCGTTCCCCACAATTGAAACGCGCGGGGGAGCTCCGGCGAGCAGATAGGGCACTTACTGTAAAAGTTAAAGCTAATTGCCCTTAAGACATATTTTTAATTTCATTGCCCATTCCTTCTTTCTTAGTGTTTGTCGGAGTTCACTAACTCTTGGTCCCGACGAGATTGCAAGGGTAGCTGTAATTGCCATTTTTACGAGATAAGGTCACAACTTTGAATGTCGAACATATTTTATGTTGCATTCGGGGCGGGTTTTTGTGTTAAACGAAATATTTATATCACATTCAAGAATTTTAAAGCGAATTTTGAGGAGCAATAAGAAATAAATTCCAGCTAGATTGCTGCAATAAAAACGTAAATGGTTTGGTTCTAGACATAACGTGATAAGACTAGTATTTAAAATAAAGTTTATTTGGTCCTTGATCCTATAAATTTTGGCATTAGACAGACAAATTAGTTACGATCGACATCGATTAATAAATGTGACGTGGCCTGGTACCTACTTTATCCCCGAAACAAAAAACCTGCAAGAAGTCGAGGAGAAATAGATTAATGGATTTCTCAAAGACAATTTCTCTATGTCTACTATCTTCATATTGTCCCCTTTTCGTATCAATTGCGAATATCACATGACATTCTAGATGGAAATCAAATAGTAAGTTCAAACTTACAAAACGGCATACCTTTACCCAAGAACGACCTACTCATATTTTTTTTTACTTTGCGTTTGGGCCTCATTCCCAGAGGACCAGTCCACAGGAGCACGTGGCACAATACCACAAAGCGGTGGCCAGTAGCCGCTCTCCTTTGTACGCGTCTTACCATTCATTCAATCTGTCATTTCATTTTCATAAATGAATCATTCTTCATTTGAATTCGGAGGTTTTTTCTTGGCCGCTGACCTGCCCACCGCGGGGGTCGCCGCAATGACTGATGATATTTTAATGGTTTATTTTTCTTTAACATTGTTATCACTAACTATTGTAGTTGGTAGCTAGCGGCGTGTGTGGATCTACAAAGAGATTCTATTCTTGAATTTCAATTTTTATCCTACTGCTTCGTTGGCGGGAGATATTCTTTGTTATGGTCGGCACGGTAGGTAGGTATATACAGACCTATCTAAGTATTTTCATTAATATCATTAAGTTTTATCCGTGTTGTTTACGGCTCGACATACGTACTAATACTAAGGAATTGTTATTATTTAAACCACATACACTGTAATATTTTGACGTTGACAGGCGCACAATTATAAAAATCGAGTTATAATTCCAATCACAAGCGCAGTATCATAAAGTAAGTATCTACACATTCAAAATTAATAGAAAAATAGTATAAAGTAAATAGGCATACCTGAAGTTTGCAATACATTTTAGATTAGAATAAGTATCTATTTAACGGGTTACTCATATTAAAGAGTCTTAAAGACGATTAAAAACGTAACATTTGAAAAACAAAACAATAACTTGAACCGGTAGCGTGACACAGAAGCAACAGAAGTCAGCTGTCAATAGATGTCGCTGACAGCGCTGATGAATGAGCGCGACCGTTACGTGCGTCTGCGCAGTCGCGCCGGTCATCATTAGCTGTGCTTAAACACTGTATGGAGAGGAACAGAAGGTTTATATTGAACAGCAACAAGTACCTAAGTAGCTTAGTATACAACAAGTCGCTACTTAGAATAAACAAAAGGCGATCAGATCGCGGTGGTTCTGCTTACCTTCAGCCACTGCTGGACAACTGGACAACTGGACATTGACCCATCCCTAGGGACTGGTATAACTAAAATCGTGGTGTCAGAGACATCATGGAAGATGAATGGGTTTTCGAATAAAGGCTTAGCAGAAACTTATAATTTTAGAATATAATAGAGCCAGCTATATATCGTAGCTCTGTTGATTGCTACCATGTGTGAGACACATTTGACAAGGGACCACCTTGTTACCTCACACAGGCTGCTACCATAATACTATACAGGGTCAAATTAAATTAGCTAGAGAAAGTCCACAGATTTGATGGGAATCGATATCTCAATAAAATAAAACACAAAAAACATGACATGATGTTTTTTTTTGGGGGTCAACGACCATATGTATTCTAGTTACCTGAAGTATCAATTTAAAAAGTCATTTATATTTGTGTATGCTTCACTGACATGATGACTATCGATATCTAAACATGATAAAACAAAAAAAAAACAGTTTTTCTCAACTGACACTTAGTGCGGTGGCGGCGCGGCGACGGCATCGTGTCGCCGAGCACAAAGTAAGCTACACTACCAGCGGTAGTTAATCCCCAAAACAAAACATCAAATCTTATCCATTTTTTTTATTATGTTTAGATATTGGAACCGATCCTGTCTGTCGATTTTCGCTAGCTAATTTAATTTGAACCTATCCAAAAGACTGTTGAAAGAGCTGTATGTGGCTAGTTGTTCCTTTGGTTAGGGCTGTCAATTGAACGACTCATACTTTGTCGACCTTTTGTGTTATATCTGCTCTGTGTTCAACGGAGGCAGAGATTAAAAGAAACAATCCGACCGCTGTCCGAGACAACGGAACGGAAGTCTATTCAACTTTTATCTATTTTTTATTTTTTCCTTATATTGTCTTTTTAGATAATTGTTGAAAAATATTCGGTTATGGCAAATTGTGGTATGAGTATAGTATAGATACAATTATTGCGATAAAGACTTGAAATATTTCTTGAAAGCGTGAGATTGTCCAAGTTTCCGATTGCTTTAGATATTTGGATCTATTGTGAACCAGTAGGTTTGTTGAGAGCATACTTGGACTGGATGCAGAATACAGACTCAAGTATTCTAGTACAGCTTATAGGTATGAAAAGTTGGAAGCTGGAATTCATCCGAATAAGTTTTCTTGCTTGTATACGATTTAGACAGTATCTAAAGCAGAGCAGGATGATTATCTAAACCATTATACATACTTAGTTTTTTTGAACAAATGACTCGTATAATTTTGAAATGTTTACAAGGCACAATCATTATGACTAAATGTTACGGATCTCTAGGTAGTAGGTACTAATGTTAATACCAATACTGTACCAACGTTTACGGCAAATAAATTGATTTTATTTGAGGATCACCGATTTTTGTAGGTGTAGAAACCAGAGTAAAAGCACCACAAACACTCTCTAACTAAAGTGTGCAGCGGTAAACTGTGGCGAACTAATGACAGCCCTTGATTAATTCATTTTCATTATTCCACACTTTGTAACTAAATTATTCAGCTTTGCCGTTACATCTTCATTCATACGACACACTGCCAATTGTCCACCGTTGGAAAGACCCGAACAAAAATAACGGAAAATAAAAACTTATTTAATTTTAAACGCTTTGACATTTGTCTACACACAAGAGAACTATATCCGATCTTTTGTTTTTTTCTAGACGGAGGTTATTTTTGCGCCTGTCAAGCGAGGTGTGAATAGACGCGTCAGTGAGGACTTTCCGGACACGAATTGTGCTGGCGCGGGCGCAGTGTTAAGGCTTGTGCAGACCAGCGCGACTTGTCACGCGACGCGACACGAACAATACAATTTCTAAAAAAACTTCACAGTATAACAATAAGCGGTGTCGCGTCGCGCGACAAGTCGCGCTGGTCTGCACAAACCTTTACCTACACATCAATGAGACAGAGTTACCTATGTATAAAACTGTACGATTTTAGAGCTGTACCTACTTCTTATTTTGTTAATTGGTTCAGTTCTACTGACTACGAAAAGCCTAAGTTGGAATGCTGGCGTAGGCATTTTCATGTAATACATCTGACAATTTCAATGTTATGGTAGCTATTTGTGCCTTATCCCATACATATCTATAGTAGACTCTGCTGGATCACTACATTAAGAGTCCGATGGCGTGTCTACTCGCATCACTTCAATAACACATATTCTCAATTGACACCTACGATTTACGCAGAAAACAGAAATTGTTTCATCGGCATTGGGGTTATCTTTTTCACATTACATTTAATTTTATAAATGTGTCCATGTTGTTAACACATGAACTTACAGACTGATATCGCAGTGACATATTGTTTTTATTTGTTTGGATGTGAAGGGCTAAAAACACACACGGCTCGACTTGTCTGCCATCGCAGGCGCAGCGTCGGACGGCGCGACGATTGATGCGCGGGCGACGCGTCCTGCTGTCACAAACACACTCATAACACGATATTTCAACATTTTGTTCAATTCGATGGAAATACGTCAGATACGACAGCGTTGCTAAGACGTTTTGTGACAAAAATAACATGCTTTGTAGCAGTTTTTGATCGCTTGTCACTTTAGGCGGATTATCTGGTTACCAACTGAACATGATATTCTGAAATTCTTACTAGAAATCTACATTTTACGAAACCACATTTTTTTTAACATTTGGACGTCAATTGTGACGAAACAAGACATTTGACGTAAAAAATTACGTCTTGTTGCAGTTTTTCTTGACGTTTAATTTCAGTAAAGTGCCGAAAAATTACCGATTGTTATCGAGATCTAACGCTAACGACAATTTATTTTTTCTTCTGTTATGTGTTAATGGTGTTATGTCTATTTTTATAATCAAAATAAAGTATTTAAGCATTAAATGGACAAGACCTTAATAAATAACGTAATGATTTGCAATAACTATTGATATGCCAACATTGCCAATCAAATATGATGTAAAGGTGTTACATAACAGTGTTCAATACCCACTGCCTCTTCAAATATAAATACACGGAGGCTCTCTATAGCTATATATATATCTAATATGGCCCCAATGTGCTAAGAAAACTTTTTATTGCAGCAAATAATAGGATTCATATTCACAGTTCGGTCGTATTCGTAAAGTTTCGCGTGGTCGCGCCTGTGCGCAGTGTGCGACAAACTTCCCAACATTCGGTTATAATGCGACTAACTCGCACCGTGAATGGGCAGCATGTTTTGTTCCGTACGTAGGTATATCCTTTGTAGATAACATTTCTCACTTCGGAATATCCATTACAATATACCTAAGATAAAGAAAAAATGTTGATGATAGGTGTGTTACAAGACGGTTAACCGATAAAATACGCGTTCGAAGATGTTGTAATATAGATACCAAATGTTTTGGGAAGTCATGTAGGGACATTGTAGGTATTACAGTTTGTTAATTCCTAGAATTTTTTACAATCCCTCATAGGAAAATAAAAAATATTATTAGATTTTCTGGCACTTTGAGCGTCAAAATTTACAAGAAAATAGAATTGATTCTAGTCGCCCAGTTCCAAAAGGTAGTTGGAGAAGAACGAGGAAGAAACTCAATCGTCACTCTTTTAAAATAGCAACAAGACAAGATAGTTACTGAATTTAATGGATATCTTAATAAAGCATCATAAGTACTAACTATTTTACAAACTTATCACGTTATCATAGTACAAAATCTGTAGTTTATAATGGCAAAAGTTAGGCAACTATTAAGTGGTGGCAGAACATTTAAGTGGCCATCAAACCGTGCTTAGATGGCAATAAGTTAGTATCAAACTTGTTTCGGGACAGGCTTCATTAAGGGGACAACGGGGCAATGCATGGCGTGACGTACGGTGGTCAACTCGGCCCAACTCGGCCCGTTAGATGCAAGTGTCGCACATTGAGTGGACGCGGGCTAACTGGACCAACTTTCCTCTTGAATATTCCTCTTGCGCCGCCTCTACTTGTTTATGGAGGCAGTTTCGCCCCCGTTTTTGTGGTTGCGCAAGTTAGTGCCAATGGCCAGTTGAGTGTCGTCCCGTAAGATTTAGATACCGAATTATGGGATGAGGCTTAATAGTCTGTAACTGAAACTTCAAATATTATCACAATATGTTCTCTATTTTTCTATGTTCATTAAAAGTAAAAAACCGGAAATCTAGACTATGACGAAGCGTGATGTGTACAAATACCGATAACTCTCAACAACTAAGTAAATGCCAATAAAAAAACAACAATGCGCTACATTTTTTTCCCATCATTTATTCAATAATCGACGTCAAATCAACGGATTAACACATTATTGCCACACTTAACTAAGATTACGACGTGAGCATTGTGTTTGTAAAGACAATATTTGTAAGGCAAACATTGGGGGTCGAAGGGCGCTAGTTGTCCATAACATCGAGCGGCGATGGGGGAGGTAAGTGCAAGTCACTCATATCAATATCAGGCCGCTCGGGGGCATTGGGGGCATCGCCTCGTTTTGTTTCACCACTTTTTGCGTAACTTGTGGAGTTGTGGCTCCGTTTTAAACTTCGTAACAAGAGTTATCGCTACTAACTGATATGCTCTTCTGGGATAAGGGTAGTTTTAGTGACGCTTTAGTTGAGTGATAGAATTGTGTCGTATTCACAGAGTCGTTCACATGCATTTTAGAAGCAGCATTAATTAAACCTATACACATGCTGGCATGAACATCGACGCGAAAACTGTTACTGGATTCAGTACATGATTCGGAACCCTCCGTGCGTTGAAATATTTCGTCGGTAATTTTTTTTTTAATCTGCTGTTCCATACATTTTGATCGCGTAAGTATTGCACTTTTCTATGAAACAGCTGATTTTTTCCGCCTGCCGGGGTGTTTAGAATCATGTACTGAATCAATCGTAACAGTTTTCTCGTGGATGTCCCTGACACCCTGTATAGAAAATCAATTACTTATGTACACTGAGCACTGACGGAGTAGCAAGCTAATTACCTACTAGATTAATTTTCAGCCCGTAGCTAAATTAAAAATCAGTAAAAGTCTCTAAAAACTTCAACTAGCCAGTATTCTCCTCAAACTTATACACTTATCTACCGTGATTACAAAGAAAAAGATGCTTCACATCAACTTTCACCTCGATATTAGTGGAGTAATGACGTCGGATGGCATACAAACGGTACACAGCGCGGCCGGTGCAGCTCTCGAGTTTTTTCCTCTATTTGTCGTAATGGCGGGTAGGTGAGGAGAGGAGGGGTGGGGGGACCTTCCTGCACTACTTCTACTTGTGTAAAGTTCCCCGCTTTGACGGTAGGCATCCGATTGCGGTGACGGAGCACCGTTACATTTGCATTGCATCATTGCTGGTATGGTTGGCAAAAATGTCTGTAAGCGAGAGGTATCTATAGTTTTTTTTGTTACTGTTTCTGTGTAGGAATGTGTGCTTTTTCTTACTTCGATAACAAAGCTTATGTGTATATCTATATATGTCGTGTAAGAATTTGTGAATATGAGAATAAAAAATCTATAAATATAATTTATCAATGAATGTGACCAATCCATCAATGATGTTATTACTCTAAAAGTTATTTAGCTGAAGAAATACTAGGTATTTTTACGTTTTAGGTACGGAGTTTCCACTGTCTACTACTTTACATAATTATCTGAAACCACCCGGACAGTCAACCGATTTTTTTTCACATTAGGCGGTTTTTGGTTACAATAAAAAAACTTTCGAAATAAATATTTCTGAAGTTATAAACTTAGCATGGCATTCGATTTAAAAACCGCTAAAAGAACCTTGTATTTTAGTTTAATTTTGCATGCTGTCTTTACTTAGCCCAGTGATTTGGCGTTTTTGACCCCAACCTACTCTAATGCTTGTGTCTGTTTGCAAAATAAAAATCAAACGTGGTCTTATTTCTCTCTATTGAATTATTATGGCGTCATGCTTACCCAATAATTATTTGGAAGAAGTTTTATTGAATGTTTAAGAGTGTTCATCCCAAAAATTTGCAACGTCGCAAATATATTTACTTACTTGTTTTTATTAATTTGGCAAAATTATTACTATAGGGAAATAAGAAATATGGCTAACTAGTGAACTAGAATCTTATTAATGAATTGATTTATACAGTAATATTGCCAAATTAATCAAAACAGCAAAAATTTTGACAGCTATTTGCGACGTTGCCCACTTTCTGTATAAAGGCTCTTAAAACCTTTAGCAACTTTGGGTAGGTACGCCAACCTACATCATAATTTCCTAAGATTTAAAACGATAAAATAAAGTATTGTGGCAAGTAAATGCGTGTAATTTCTGCTAACATTTACTGCAGTTGTTAAAAATAACAAAAACAACAAATAGATTCGAAAATAAATCACCAGATTAATGTCTTCCATATTTTGTTTTTATGACTTATGTCTGCGAGTGCCAGCTTTTAATTTCGCCCAGTGAACGACTTCGATTTTCCTGCAGTTTAAAAAAGTAACTTATCAGTTAAGAAGACTGGGACAGCTTTATTACATTTCTGAAGTAAGAGGGAGACGAAAGAGTGCACAAGAGGGAACGAAAAATAAAACAGGGGAAGAAAGTTAAGCGTCCGTGACTTTTCAAGATTTTTTCGGCGTTTATTTTTTAAACTTTACGCCCGGCGCAGCTCTGTAGCGAGTATATAAAAGCGAGCGTTTTCCGATTTGTCTTTTGTTTTCCTCTTTTATTTATTTCGTTCCATTTCTTTTTATAGACGCTACGGGAACTCGAGGAATAGGTTTGCTTTTTGTAGGTATGTTTCGAACATTTCATTTCAGCGAAGAGATCGGTGATTAATACGGTCAGTGTAATAAAGGATTATGTAATTCAATATGGCGCCCTAGAACCTCTTTACCACCATGTCTTATCCCTGACGTTCTCACGCTTAAAATAAAAATAGTCCGACAGCAAATGAAATCTATATTAGAAACAGTAATAGGTTCATAAGCAATAATGAAAGTAAACTTCCGAACCCCCTAATTACTGTGGAGAGACCGAAGGTAAATAGTACGAAGGCACTGTTCGATCATCCATCACTGATAGAGAGCCGCTCTTTGTGGCCACCGACCAATTACTGGCATGAAAATTAAATTCACGAAATCTAATTAAGAACAAATTGTTTTATTTATTATGATGCGTCGGGGTCATTTGTTCTTGTCGCGGTGTGCGCTGCGCGGCGCCCGGGGCGGGTCCAGGCTGTCCCGAGCGCCCATCAAACGAAGCCCGAGTTTTTTGGACGATCGAGTGATGTGTCGGAGACAGTCAACGCCACTGGGTGATGTAATGAAATGGCCTGGGACCTTGAACTCGCTGAAGTAAGACAAAAGACAATCGTGCGTTAAATACGTAAGCAAGCATCGGCCGTATATAGCACATAGAGTTTCAGGAAAAGTGGGCTTTTTCTATAAAAAGGCCAGTTTTCCTGAAACTATCGCTATCGTTCTCTCTGTCGTTTATACCATTGTTAGTCTCTTTCTGACGCTAGTAAGCAACTACAGTATATACAATGTGTATGTGTGTGTGAACTAATGCACATTATGAAAGTGTTTTGTTCAGAATTGTTTACTGAATCGATTTCTGTCATGTTAATTAAAACGACGTAAATTACAGTTACAATTCCACTGTACAATCAAAACAAATCAAATTGGACGAAGTACCTCCTACGCTAGACCCGTATTTATGAGTGACTATGTGCGCGCGTAGATTTCTAATGTGACCACAATTTTCTCCTTCAATCAGTCTCTAATTTAATAAATTAACAATGTCTTATACATAATACTAAAAAATCTGTATAATTATGTATTATGATTACAACACGTACGAACAACGTTTGTTGGTGTGCGTTAATTTTGGGACATGTTGTATACAGCCGTAAATATGGCACATCAAGTTTGTCTGGAGCGCACAACAAGCGAAGCCCGAGTTTTTTGAACGATCGAGTGATGTGTCGGAGACGGTCAACACCACTAGGTGATGTAATGAAATGGACCTTGAACTCGCTGAAGTAAGACAACTGTGCGTTTTACGTAAGCAAAGTACCGTATTATGGCACACCGAGTTTAAGTGAGTTTAACACGTTCAGTGCCGGGAGCCCTCCTGAAGGGCTCACTCTAGTCGCATATGGGATGGCGGGAGCTCATTTTAAATGTAGGTTTTTCTTAGCGAATACAGTATTATAAACTGTGAATATAAAATCAATGTACGTCTTGAAAAAAAACCTTGATGATGTTGAATCGTTTATAATTCAATCTGCCTAGCGTTTTTCCAACTATGAATGGGGTCGGCTTCCAGTCTAACCGGATGTATTATTCAGATACCAGAATATTACATGGAAAATTTTGTTTTGACACATTGTCACTCATATTTTGTATATACATACATAGACAATTGTATATTTTAACAAGATTTATTAGTATACGCGATGGTTTTAAAATGTATGACAACTGTGCGTTTTACGTAAGCAAGTATTTGCATTATGGCATTGGCATAATGTTGGCTTTCTAGAGCGTCGTCTCTACCTGTGTGACAGTCTCTTTCTCCTTTTTACCCGAATACGGCAAAGGGGGATTATGATATTAACGGGCTGTACGAAAACCGATGTTACTTCTTTTTAATTTTATTTATAAAAATCCATAATTTAAAAAATCGACATCGATGTCTTGTTTATACTTTTTTATTTGGCGTTTTTTTGAAGTTCGATGTTCCATATTTACGACCGGTTACTGAACCTATAGATGCAAAGTCCAATTTTATTATCTATTATCATAATTCCGCACTTCTCTATGGGTCGGTATGACGTATGTAGCGGAGGTTCGGTCAGTAATGCCCTCATTTGTTATGTTTGCAAAATGGCCGTATTACTGCCCGTCGACAACCGACACAAAGACTGACAACGTTTTATTGTGAGATTGCCTACAAATGGATCGTATATATTTTTTATTTGGCCCCGTGTGGCTACTTCGTGTTTTCGTAACTTCTGTATTGATAGGTGTTTTGATATTTGTGAAAGGTCATGTTTAATTCCTTTACTACAAGGTTTTACTACTACACTTACACTTACTTACTTGGTTACTTTCCATTTATTTTTATA
This sequence comes from Agrochola lota, assembly GCA_947364205.1. NCBI lineage: Eukaryota > Metazoa > Arthropoda > Insecta > Lepidoptera > Noctuidae > Agrochola > Agrochola lota. The sequence continues at coordinate 14,685,702 of OX376227.1, read as the reverse complement.
TAAACTGTCCATTCATTTAAAAATAAAAAGTAAAACCGGCCAAGTGCGTGTCGGACTACGCACAATGAAGGGTTCCGTAGTTGGGATGAATTTATCCCAAGAACAAACTTAACATTATAGTTGAAAAACATGTTCTCCCATACGGAATGTATGGGAGATCATGTTTTTCAAACCGCAAATTTAAGTTGGTCGATTATTACTCGTTAACCTGTAGAGCCTACTTAGCTCTCCTTAGTCTCCTTTAGTTTTCCTTTTAATTTCGTTTTAAATACTACTGCTATGATTTTTTTCACAAGTCCAAGTACAACCATTTAGCTAGAAGGGGGGGGGGGGGAGACGACGACACTTGACTCTAACAAAAAAATTCAGTTAAAAGCTTAATAATTCGCAAACGGATCCCTGAATCTAAAAATGGTTTTGAAAAACTTACAATATTTTTGAAAGACCTTTCTAACGATACCTCACAACATGGGGTAGATAAGGAAAAAAAAAACATCCCCACTTTACGTGTAGGGGAGGTACCTTCAAAAAAAAAAAAAACTTGATTTTATTTTACCACTTTGTCGGCATGATTAATATGTATACATATGCCAAGTTACAGCTTTCTAGTACTAACCGTCTCTGAGCTAAGCCGCGGACAGACAGACGGACAGACAGACAGACAGACGGACATGGCGAAACTATAAGGGTTCCTTGTTTCCTACGGAACCCTAAAAAGACCATTTCAAATATTGTGTATTGATTGAAAGTGGTGCTTAGTCAAAGACCTTGGTCAAGCTATTAAAAAAATTGGTAGTTTAAATATAGGTTTGTAATAAATAAAGGTAGTCTTTTCACCTTCACTCTTAAAGTTTCGAATATAAAAAATATTGCTCCATCAATCTGAAAAAATCCATTATTTCTAGCACATTAAATCAAATCTGTCCATTTTGTTGGACCAAAAAACATTCACTTTACAAATGCTTACAAAAGAGCATCGAAATCCGCAAGCGGTGTTACACATCCACATGAGTTACTACAACAAGCGCGATATCGCTCAGGTGATACATCATCCGCTCGGAAGTCCCGGGTCAGCACCGACCCAGATCCTGAGATATTGCTGACCCACTGATCACCCTGTACCAACAAGGTCGTGGACCTAAGGGCCCTCGGTAACAAACGAATGACTACGTCGAAGCATGTCATAAAAATGCGACTAGCAAAAACTGCCCCGTCCCACTACCGTGACCTAATTCAGCATGAAATTATACTAAGATTGAAACAGTGGCCCCCCGGCCGATGTCGTATTCACGTTCTGCTCTGGACAGTTCATTTTTAATAATAAATGAGACGAAATCAAGACATGACGAATAAATGAATCCAGAACTTGACGAATAAATGAATATGGAATATGATAAATGGAAGGCTCGGATCCCTCGCGAAGATTTTTTCTTTGGCTCCGGCCGAACGGAAGACGCTGGCTTTTTCCTTTTGTAGCGGGACAAGTTAAGCGTTTTTTGGACGGCCGAGCCTGGCGGTGTGATATTTATCATTTGATATAAAAGTCGGATCTCCAATTGTGTTCTTACTTTGATTTCGGCCACTGAGTTCGAATTAAATAGTGAGTTGGCTCGATTAATCGTGTGTGGTTTCTTACGCATCATTAAACTTATGAATGTAATATTTTAGTTTTGAAGTTGTGTCGAAAGCTGAAACATCGGTAGCAGACGCGTGATCTGAACGACCTCGTTGCTCGGCGACGGGAGACGTGTCGATTTAATCCGGCGCGCGTAATCCGCGACTGCACTAGTCACTGCCACGTGGTTCTATGATAAAGTACCCGAGCAGATTATGCAAATTCTTCAAATTCAATCTCTGTCCCTCTCTAGTTCACATTATATGTATGTAGCTCTCCCGTTCTCGCGTCGTTACGTTCACCCCACAGACGCGCGCAATGTCTGATGGATGATGCGTTATTCCAATAACAATTTGGATATCGTATGTTGAATATTTGAAAGTCAGAAATGTGTTTTATATGAATAGGTACTGCTGTTCGGATGCGCTTTCTAAGTTTAATAATATATCACGATGTTGAAGTTTAGCACTTTGTCAATGTATGTGCATAGGTAAGCTGATATTAAGAAGAAGAAAAGTGTAAAATTACTTGTGATTCATGTTTATCATTATTCAACTTCAACAAATGCAATTTCCTCAGAATAGTGGTTGTGGTGTGGAGTAATCAAGCATGGGCGATCGGTAAGTAGATGAGGTGAACACGTTAGTTCTCAGTAATCGTGTGAGTCCGTGCGAACGGGCATTTTATACCTGTCACACATTCACTGCTAAATGAACTGTCGATGGTATCGGTTTTTATTATCTACAACTAATATTCACTCGCTTCCTTCAATGTTTAAACATGATTACTTTATCAAATAGATTGCATTACTTAATTGATTTTTTTACGACCTTTACATAGAGGTTTTGTATTTAAGTGGGATAATGTGAATACAATTTACCTATTTACAAGACATAGGTATTCAAAATATACACCGAAAACCTGATCAAATCTTTGATTAGTAAACTATCTATCAAACCTCACAGTTTTGACTGCAGATTAAATTGCTTTAATCATACACGGGAGAGCAAAAGTTCTAGCTACGTTGAAAGAAGAAACCCAAAGTCAGACCCACCCTTATCGAACTAAAACCAACGCTTAACACAAACATGTAAAATTCAACACATGTGCTAAACACTGGGTTGACTGTCCATCGAGATTTGACACAGGGTCAGTGAGTCAGCATTACCACCGACTTCGGGCAGCGAGCTCAACACATGCGCGGAACATGACTGGCAGGAAACTCTGACAGGCATTTTTTAATTGCTTGTAGCTTAGACAATTCAATGCTACTGGTAACGACTCAATTCGACGTGTTGTGTAATTCTAATTCCATGTCGAAAACCGCAAACCTTGTGTTTTTTCCGTACAAAAATAATATTGAGTCATCGGTCTACGTAATTCTAGTCTTTATTCTCATTGCTCGGCTCCGCAGTCAAAATAAAATATAACTGTTATAAACCAGAATAATCATCCAAATCCTCTGATATTAAAGTAAAACCTTAGCCATAAAAACAAAAAAATAAACCCCATTTTCCGAAAAAGCATTAGGCAGTTAAATAAAATCATCCTAATTAGGAATGTAACCGCTTTTCGTAATATTTCCCTAACATAAGCTACCTTTGTTTTGCGAAAGCGTCGTGAACCCCGTAGCCCACAAGAGTGGCGGTCAGAAAAGAAAATAGTGCACGTCGGAATAATAACTAAAAAAAAACAAACCGTGGTGGTTTGTCTGTGTGTGTAACAGGAGCGTGGGTAGGCAGCCTGCTAAACGCAATATAAAGTGTGGTTGTCGTGCCATGTGTAGGTATAGGTAGATACTCCCTCTCCCCGCGCGGTCATTAGTACCGCGGGCCCCGCGCCCGCCAGGAGAAAGTATGATTTTACTCCTATAAAGCCGTATTTCTACTCCATACAGGAATTCGAATACGCGTGGAGAAGTTCCCGGGTTCCGAGAAGGACATGTGGTGGTTGCTTGTACATAATATCCAAGTTTAAACAATCTCAATATGGCGGGTGTGCGTTAATTTTCTCGTTGTTTGATGTTAACTTACGGGCGGTAGATTCAAACAATGTTTTAAAACAATTTGCGTTGGGAAAATGGTTTTATGTTGAGATGTACCCATTTGTTTACAGCGTAGATCGATTTCCACGTGATTTTCGATAGCTGCCCTACCTAGGCTAAATCCTCAGCCTTATCTCAGAAATACAGGTGAACATGTACATCAGAACATGTTCATTTATAGAATACGGAAGCATCTACTGTATTTTGTTAAAACCTACAGTAATTATGAAAAATTTAAGGTAGCATTCATTTAATTATGAGCCAGTAATTCATAGAGCGTCCTTCCCTTCGTAATTAGAAGCTATATATGTTACAGTAATATGAAATATATGTATTTATTTAAGTGGAAAACTCACATTTGGTGGTGTGGGTTGTCCCAGCTGTGCAATTAGTGGGACCACGTGTCCCGGGGGAACAACCGCGTCTACGGAAAAAAGGTACGCCGTTGCTGACCAAATTATTGTGAGGCCCCATTGTAGATTATTATAGGTTTCAACAACTGTACCATGTACACGATAATTACTGATACAGTACATTCAATTTTCGACATGTACATGTGTTATATTATAGTGTTTTAGTGTTGTTGTTTTGTGTAAACTTTTTACTTGTGGTTTCTGCTGTTTGAGGTTTTAGGGAGTATGATGTGTCATCTCTTATTAGGAAATGTGAATCAGGTTTTGCAAATGATTGTCGGTTTTACCTAATTAACTTTGATTAACAAAAGCAGCCAAGAATCCTGGTTCCGGAAACCTTGATTTAAAAAAATATTTTTCAAAAACGTATTCACTAACTCATAAATCGATTTGAATTCCAACAATTCGCCATCAACCATAGTTACTAACATAATTTTTAAGTCGTTGTTACAAATACTATATGGATTGTGTATGTAGTCCAAAATACAGAATATATTATTATTCCAAATTCAAATCAAATCATAACACTGACGTCACAGCCTCACACAACACGTCAGCTTCCATCGCTATCATAGAAGGCGAGAGGAGCGCGGGAGTCACCAAGAAGTAAGGGTCGTTGCCATATCGATTCTCGATTTACACCCGCTGCACCCGAACTAGGTCAAGTGCCCGAGGATCACTCTGATCTGATCCTGCACACAGCCTCATGTATACGATTTTATGGTGTATTTGTATTGAAAGGCTATTGGTGGATAGTATTGTTCTGGAGTAAGAACGGGGCAGGGAAGATTTAGATGATGAAATAAGTCAAGTAGATAATGTTAGGGATTACAAGAGAAAGGCAAATAATCTGATTATAATCGTAGCAGATATGTGAATAAAAAAAGTCAGGACTACAGGATTTAGGTTAAAACATTCAAATAATAAAGAAAGCAGTAATCACACGAAAATTGTATTAAGTTCTCATATAGAGCGAGGTATAATTATCCATAAAATTAGTTTGTTTATTCTTTGTTGTTACAAAACTCAAATGGTAGACGCTACGCATTAGGTGTCCAACTTTGATTTCTCAAATTGAGTGATTAGTGATTAGATTTTGTTTGAGTTACACTTCGCGTGTGCCGGCGTAAATAGAAAAGTTATCGATACTGAAATGAGGAGTTTTCCAGTTTTCATTAGGGTGCGATCGAGGCAGTTAGAGCCCTTTTATTATCTGCTCGCCTCTAAATTGCCGAAAAGAAATTCCTCCCCAGGAAAAAAGGGGAACCGGGGACAAAACCTTGTCCTCAACTTGGCTACCAATGGCACACCGTTATTTAAAAATCGAACACGATAAGAGCCGAAATGTTTTTATTTTTTTAAATGGAAAGAATTTATGTTCGCCTTAAAAGTAAATATTGCAATCGATGGCAGTTTACAATGGCGAAGCTTCGATAAGGAGTTTTTATTAGATTTAAGGACAGTTAGGTTTCGGACTGTGCGTGCCTAATGTAGCATTCGATTTTCGGTAATGGTCAGCTGATAAGCAAATGATGTCATTATTGAGTCGGCCTTAGTTTGTATCGTTTGCGTTCCATTTCACTTTCGCGAAATGAGAGGCGTCTCGGGACCAATAAAAATATCTCGTTATTGGTTGACAAAAAATAAAATTTTAGTGTTTGTTTGGTAGTAAAGTGTGATTTTAATTAAATTTCAATGTTGTATCGAAAGAGATAATCAGATGGCTGTCGTCGAGCTATACATTAGAGCGACCGGGGGTGAATCCGACCCAGTGTGATACTCCCCCGGTGCGCTGATAAAGAATTGAGGGTATTAAACGATTACAAATGCTTCGCGGTTCAATAAACAACCCACTGGAGGAAACCAGCGTCTTAGACGAATTACTTACCGGCTAACGTTTACCACGACTTCTTTAAAATAAGCAAGGATTTAGTACTGTTTCTAGTGTCAATGTTGTGTTTACTATTTATCTTTATTATGCATGAGTTAGCTGAGGGGAATTACGGCACTAGCAGATAATAGGTGTAGTTATGCAATATGCATAATTTTAATGCGTTACTGCTGCGTCGACCTTAGCTGATAACATTATGCCATGAGCAAAAACCATTGAGTAATGGAAAATCATATTACAACAATGAACGATATCCTTGGTAAACATGATGAAAGGCCTTAATTCAATTAACCTCCAGAGTGACTGTCAGCAAAGAGAACATGATGAATATTCGCTTATTTTGCATAACATGGCTACTCTATTCAGAATATCATATGTTAAGGATCACATCATCACACGGTTACAACTAACACAACGGAAACCCTTCTAAGAAGGCGACAAGGTAACAACCGCATTCAAAAGTAAGAAGTGAGGCGACAAAACTGTTCAGATAAGGGACACCTTCATCCACTCTTATTTATGTAGCCCAGCATCCGATTGAGAGCTCGACGAAAGAGGCCGGGCATTTACACGGGAACACTTATCTACCCTCCGACCCTACATTTATTTCCGTCGAACTTCCCACAGGCTGATTGTGCTTACCTTTGCCTAAAAACCTGGCTTGTTCAAAATAGCGAATAGTGTTCGATTTTTTGAAATTGCGAAAAATAATTACATTCTCGATTTAAAACTTTAATCTCTTTGGTAAATAAAATGAATGTATAAAAGACGATAGAGAACAATAAAATCGAAACAGGGAAATATTTAAGGTGATATTTTTGAGCGGGAGTTCCGTAAAGTTAAATGAGTTTGTTGGCACCGGGTAATCGCGTCTTTGTTGGGTTACTGGATCTGATAAAAATTGTCGATACGCTCCGCTTTATTTTGATATTTATTTATTTTAGAAATGTTAATTTTAGATACTTTAGTAAAGATAATATAGCAGGAACATTATGTATTTCCTATTGAAACTGTCAAAATAAAAAAATTCTTCTGTACTACCTTACTGTTAATGAAAGTTAAGTCTGGGTGCAAGGAAACTCTTGTTTGAAAACCACAATGAAACATTTCAATGGAAAGAAAAGTAATACGTCCCAAGAATCTAATAATCTTAAGTGTATTGTATGTTGAACATAACATTTGAAACCCCTAGCTTTTTTCACGACGATTTTTACACTTCCGTGTTTCCATAGATAAGCAAATACGGGGACGCGTGTGATGGATATTAAGGGCACACCTTACATCATTTGCGTTATTACCCACCGCTCGTCCCCCGTGCGGGGCAGGGGGGCTGAGGGGCCACAAGACGCGCTCCTTATATCTAGATGTACACCCCCCTTAATATGCTAAAATCAAATTAGTTCCAAAGCGGAGTGATTCCCTCGCAATCGATCGCACTCTCAATATTACGAGCTGAGGGTGGCGAGACCTGCTTTATTTGAATATCATGCATGTTCCGCTTAATTAAACATTGCATTTTTTAACCATAACATAAGCATCATGAGATGTAATAGTGTGATGTTATCGGGAGAAGTTGGAGTTGGTTCAAAGCGTCAATTTCCTGAGGGATTCTTGTGAGCGTTTATCTTGCCGAGGATCGGCGCGTGAGCGGTAAGTCGCGGGTTTCATTAGCAGGGTCTTAGCAAATTAACACCCTCGTGACGAGACGGACGAGGCTCGGGTACCCGCCGACGTCACTCGTCCACTCACAGACTACCCTCACGTTAACGCCATACTTAATGGTTATTTTGGAACTATAGGTATCTTTATGGTGACATTTATCATGGGTTCGTCTTTAATTGTATTTTGGACGACGGTTTTTTATGGATCCGGTCTAAGACTAACATTTCTTTTTATTTCAGCAGATTTTCTTTTGTTGATAGCTGGTTTTAAGAAAACTATCTCAGACTTAATTATTGAAGCACCTACAAGATTTGTTACCATTTTACAAATTTGAAAATAAGTTAGAACTAATTGTTGCTTTAGCGAAAGACTGAGTTGCTTGATTGATTTGAAGCTTTTTATCAAGCGGGACAGGTATTCCAGTATTTGATGCAATATCTCACTCTATTCAAGAATTCCATCTTCTACGGCAACATACGTCGTACACTCACGAACAAAATTGTAACAACAGCATACACGGCTACTCTCGCCCCAAGAGATGTAGTTGTTTATGCAGCGACGCTCCTGCGGCTAAACGTAGCTCTGACGGTGAGTAATGACGGATGCACTAATAGTTGTGTCGCAGTCGCCAGCGCCAGCGCCATATATCATGCGAGGGTAATGGGGGGAAAACGTCCTATCACCCTCGGACGTGATAAGGTCAAGAATCGTTTGTCCTGACAGATATTTTAGCGGATTTTTCCGAATTTTCGCTTTATTGACTGTGATGTGTGGGTGAAAAAGTGTGAGTGTTTTTGTTGGAGATAGAATGTCTATTGGTAATTATATCACGTTAGATCACATAGCTGGTTTTATGAGTTATTAAAACTCATTGCTGTACATAAATCAGTAACTTTCACATTATTTATTTCCGACATAAATCTATTACTCTGCATCATCATAAAAATAGTTCTCATTCAAAAATAATATCACGTCCATCTTCACTTCATTTACACAGAGCGCATAGTGAACAAAATTGATGCAATAAAGTATTAAACACGAACAGCATTAAAATAACGACACGCATCATATAAATGACATTCGTGTCTAAACAAGTCAGCGGTCACATTAGCATTAGCATTAATAAAGCACTTTTGTGTGCGTTCATACTTCATGAACTCACCGTCCAAGAGAGCTTTTTTGAATATGAATGATAAGGATTTACTGCGTTGTCATGTCGGGATGTTCGCAAAGTGTCCTAGTGCGAGCGTGCACAGGGATCTCCCTCAGCTACGGCGTAGCGCCGCTACGAGCTACGTCTCAAGATTAATACATCGTAGAGGCCGTGTTAGTGGTGCAACAATTTGTCTCTATAAATGTTGACTCAGCGAGCGGTTGGCTTGCGGTCTCGTCGTGCGATTAGCCCCGCTAAATTTATTGTTTAATTTCAAAGGCGTTATTAATAACTCGCGAGGTGATTAAACGGATTTCGCGGCTTAGCTTTAAGATGTTCGCCTTTGATTTATACGTTAGAGCTTAATATGCGGTGTCGAGGCTTTGTTGAGATATGTGTCGGCGTGAATATTTTATATCGCAACTTGACGGCTAACTAATAATTTGCTGTCTAGCTGTACAGTTATGAAATTTAAGTTTATACCTATTTCGTGTACATGTATTTCATATAATAATAAATCTAAAAAGTCAGTCACAGTTACTTTGAATGTGACGAATTGTTATCGTGATTGTACTTAGTTTAATCTGTCAAGCTCACAGCTTTCATTTATCATACGATACAGCGGTCTTGATTCCCATTCAAGTTCTATGAACTTAGCTTCAGTGGTATACAGTTACTGTTTTATCAATAAGCACTTATGCTATGGAGTACAGAAACTTAGTTAATTACCCGCGACCAAGCAAACTCGTGTCCGGAAACCGGACAACACGATACGTCGGGCGTCGCACCCTCGTCTCAGACATGCTCCTGTTTGTCGACAGCAGCGGCGCGACCAACAAAACAACATCACATAACACACACGCCAATCTCAACCTTAGACCCACCCAGAAGAGTTTAGATTTTGATGACTGGGTACACAGAGTTACGACGTTTTAAATTAGCACACGAAGCAAAGATGATCTAGCAACGTTATCCAAATATGTGCTTCAAGTTTTAGTGCATATTGTCGAGAATGTTTTGTAGCCGGCAACAATAGTTGCCGACCGCGATACCACGGTTTATGCGTGTAAGATGATGCTTGTTTGGAACTCTCGCTGATATGATAAATCAGTTTAGAACCACCAAACAGCTCACTCGAGACTCATAGAGGGGTGCGAAATGCCAAACAATCTTGTGTTAAATGAACAAATTGATTATGCAGAATTGTTTACATTGTGGTGTGAATACCGGGTTGTAGGAAACCGTTATGTTTTAATCAACTTTTCCGATTCCGATCAATATCTACGATATGTGTGGTCATTCACACGGCACACAAGATTAAAGAGTACAGTCGTATTAATTATTCGGCGCCCGGAACACGAAGCTTTACATCGAAACAAAAAATACGATTGAATAGAAAAGATGTTCATAGAAGCTTGAAATCCTCATCGAAAGCGAGTGTGAGAACAAATGAAGATCAAACAACATACATAAAGTAACCGGTCCAAAAACAACAATTTCATCGCGGTGTCCATTCTAAGTCTTACTATCAGAAAAGTGCTGAGCAATATCTCTGTCTTGCACCCACGACCGCCCACGCAGATCCTCTGTCCCTCTCACCAATCACCTAATAGGATTACAGTGGACCGTGGCAGGTAAGTGTCTCTAATTGCTGTAAAAATCGGCGCCGACAATACGCCACAAAGAGGCGCCCAGTGTGCGCCCGCCCTTAGTGAGAGTGATTTATTGATTGGCGCGTTCTTTATGCCGGCTTAGGATTATGTTTTGTTTGTTTGTTTGTTAGTTACTCAGCGGCTCCCGTTTCGTTTGTAGTCGGGTTTTTATTTGATATGTTGTGGATTTGATGTGGTGTTAATTGTACTAAAATAATACAGTGTGCCAGAAGTTTCCACAGCAATGAAAACGCTTTGTAGAACCACTCACAGAGTTAGAGCATTCTTATCTCGATTTTTTTTTTTTTTTTTTGTATATGTAGAACAACGTTAAAATGCTCTATCTCTATTTAGACCAAGAGATGGAATGATCATTCGCTCGTTTGATCATGAAGGTCTAAAGAGAAATTATTTTCACAGGCACCTAAAAGTGGGCACCAAACACAACTTTAGGTGCCTTTGAAGAGACCTTTTTCAGAAGACTGATATACTGAGAAATCCTCAGATAAAAAGAAGACAAAAATCATTAAAATTATCAAAACACGTAAATCTATGAATCACTTAACTCTATAAAACACACTTGAAGTCCAACATCGATTTAAACAGTCAAATAAATCCTTAAACATATCGCATTAACGTTTTAACCTTCGGGTGTCGGGTGTATTATTTGGAATCGGCTATAAAGGCACAAAGGGCCAGTTGTCGCCGCATTGATTTATGTCGCTGCGATGATAGCCGGTGGCAGCGAAAGTGTTACGGGCCGCGTAAATCATAGCCGGGAATGTATTGACAGCCAATGAATACGGTTGTTATAGCCGAAAAATTATTATATTTTTTGTTTTAGTTTCACGCTTGATAATTTTTATGATTTATTAATAGTATAATAGTTAGTGAAGGGTTGTACGGAGAAAAATTGTTTTCTCAAAGAAATGAGTCAGGTGAACCTTGAACTAGGAACGTTGACTTTTGGGCATGTGAAAAGTAGGTAAATTATACACATACAATACCCTTAGGCTTGCCGGCCTGCTTGGCATGCCTGAGAGATATTTCTCAACGGCATTTGAAGCCAAGTCAGGGCGGCTTTAAAACTGATACCAGGTTAGTCACTAACCACACGAAAAGAAGAAGTACGGTCTTCTTCGATTTATATAGAGTTTCTAGAACTCTAGATAAACTTTCAGAGGTGAATACAGTCATTACAAAATTACACTTTTCATAACTGCGAATTCGTTTTTACATAAAATAAATAATACAAGTATTTACAAAAGAACCTATTTTTTTATTTTTTTATTCTTGTTTAATTATTCTAGAATTAGTAGGTATTCTGTACCGTGCTGGTTAGGTTTATCGTAAGCTATCTGAAGTACCAAACTAATGATAAATTTACACCTAGAAACAAGCCACAAATGATTATTGTTTAAGCAGCAACAAAGGCTCTAAAGTAGAACCTTAACCTAATAATAAGTAACTGGAACTCAATAAAACATAATAGGCGAGAGGTACCTTAAGTGGTGAGCAAGAATAGCCCGCCTTTCGGATATCATTCTAACCTAAAATTTACGATCATTTTTCACATAAATCAAAGCGGGCCGACCTAAAGATTTATTGCTATATTTGCGAGATGTGGTCAACTGTGCTAGATAAAAGACTACCTGAGTTTTGGCGTTTGTTCCGACCGTGGCTAATTATCACAATTTACGACTTATTTTTGCATTGAAATTGAAAGTGGCGCTATTTTTGCACACCTTGCGCATTTGAGGGTTGAGGACCTGTTTGATGGAAAGTGGTTACAATGTACTTTCGTTTTTTTTTTTTAAACTTTATGCAAAATGAAAAATAACCGTACAATGGCGAACTGAATACCTTAGGCGTTTTCCATCAGTCTACCCTAGGATAATGTAAACTTGCCTATTTATATTAGGGCATTTCGTTCGCTACTTACATAAAAACAATTAGATATTTCCTATTTGTCAATTTTTTTTACCACGACGGGGTATTTCTTGGCCGCGTCTTCCCATACTATACAAGGCCAGAACGCAAGAGTGTGAAACTAATCACTTTTTTACTAAGGTCTTCCAATCTATACAAGAGTAGTACGCAAATACTCGCGTATACTTCGTAGTGACCTAATTAACTACCTTATTCCAAAATATACAGTGCCAGTACGCATACAGACTAATCGTCTATATGTTGCGTCAAATTGTAAACTGGTATCTAACTTGTTTGCGACGTAATTCACCTTGCGCTAAATAGCCTGCCTGGCTGCGAGCAACTTGGAAGTAGCGCTCACCGGCTGCTACCGCGGCATCGCTCGCTTCGCTCGCTCGGCTCGCGCGCGGTTGACACAGTTCTAACCTAACCTAACCTAACCCATTTCATATTCCGTTATCTGTTCCATTTCACCCAGTTCACATTTTTTATATTTTTAACTTTTTATTTTTAAAACTCATGTCAAGCGTAAGTGATGTACTTAGTATAGTTTGGAACCAGGATGCGCGCGTCCACGTTACAAACTATACACGAGCAGTACGCAAAATTCGTGTATACATTGTAATCACAGATTTAAAATAGCATTACAATGTATACGCGAGCAGTTTCCTGTGGTTGCGTTCAGGCCTTGTATAGATTGGAAATACGCTTCTTGGCCTGCATCTCACCTAATGGTAAGTGATGATCAGGCCGAAGGTGGAAGCGTGCTTCACCCGGAATCCTAACCACAGAGGAACTGGCTATCTTACCTCTAACTGCCGAAACACAACAATGCAGTTAACATTGTTGTTATGGCGGCAGACTTAGGTAAGATTGTGGTAGCTAGCCAGGCAAGCTTAGAACAAGCCCAACAACCAACCAAACCGAACAGAAAATTTTGCCCCCAGTTGGAATCGAACCCGGGGCCTCTGGGTCTGAGACAGGTGGTCTAACCACTCGACCACGGAGGCGGTTCAACTATAAACTGTCTATAACAAAACCCCGAGCTTATATAACGACGACATTTCGATTGAATTTTTTGGAATAAATGTTTGACAAATTTTATCGTATGTCTTCCGGCACATAATGAGCTTACTTTAAAAAGATTGCACCCAAAATATTGTCTTGTTTGAATTTCCTGCATATCTAATTTAAAAAATAAAAACCAAGCCTAACAAAAAATGTTAGTTAGCGGTAAGCAGGCAGAATGACAAAGTTCCCATGCCATCATCATTACGTGTAATAGGTTCGTATTACAGTGAATATTTCAGCTGCTTATTTACAGAACGCGATACGGCGCACGCGATTCAGTTAGCGACCAAGTCTATCTTCCGTATTTGCTGTTTTAGAACTTGGGTAAAGTCCTAGGTATAATAAAATATGTTGGATACCATTTTTGATTTTAGCGCTACCGATAAATTCTAGAGTTAAAAATAATCTCTGAAATTGTCTTTTATTTTTTTAAGCCATATAGAGTGGCAAACTATGATTTAGGTACTTTGTTTTTATTTTTTTAAGTTTCGAAGTCAGTATGTTTTGATGACTTGAACTAAATATTTAAACTATAATGAAAAAAAAAAGAACTTAATACAAATATTTAACCATCAATTGAAATAAATAGAACTGCCGTACGCTTGACATTCACGATATTTCACGCATCTCGCGAGTTGATGTCTCATCCTTCACATTCCGCGAACCCTTCGAAAACCTTGGTTACATTTAATAAAACCTTTTGTTACTCAAAAGTCATTACAGTGAACAAGGAACGTGAAATCGCGAGTGCCTCTCACGTCACTCACGATCGTCTGAACAAATTGAGACAGTGCAGAAATAACGCGGCATTGTATTAAAGAATCGGAATGATCGATCGTGTCAGGGCGTTCATTTTAATTTCGATCTCCGAGATCGGCCCGGGGCGTGGTTGTGCGAACAATTTGTTTCATGTCCCTAATACGTATATCTGTCTCCAGATTCTATTGAGAATTGTCTTCTATTCGACGTGTTCGTGGTCGCTGGTTCGCAGTTCCGTTATTTTTTTTCGCCAAACGGCGAACAATAGAAATGTTTAAGTTTCTAGCAAAATCTTTTGTGTTTATAAATCCTTGAAATATTCACCGCAAATAAGTAAGTTTCGAAAAATAATTACGGAATTTTCAGCGACATTTTTTGTTGCTTCTTTATTGTCGCTGGTGTCGTTTTACATAACTGTTCTTTTGTGTCTAAAGAGGAGTAACGAAAAAGTCAGGAAACGGTATTGGAAATGCCGGATATGTGGCATTTGGAAATAGACGCGGAGTCGGGATGAGTCAAAGTTGGTGAAGGCAATATCTAAGTTTAGGCGCACGGCGCACAGGCGCGTTCGTTGGCGGCGCGGTGCGACGCGGCGGTGCATCGCGCGGGCGTGCATCGCTCGATAGCGCTGACAGTGACGGATTACCCCGGTAGCGCCGGTTCACGGCCGGCTCTGCAGCCCTTGTGTACTAGGGTTGCCGACAGATCCCGGTGTGACGAAAGATGTGATATTTTGGTCCAATATTTGAAAGCATTGATTTGATCTAAATTTTAAGTATTTGAGTCCGAAATATACGATAAAAAAAATAGATGATCTATTTTTCAAACAATATATCTCAAGGAATTTACCTTCTAAAAAGACAATGTAGATTCCTAGTTTTAATCTATAATAATAATATAATAAAATTATAAAGTGGTAAAATTTGTTTGTATGTTAGTAAGTTTGTATGTAGGGGTAATCTCCGAAACTACCAGTCAGATTTGAAAAAATCTTTTTGCATGGGATAGCCCAATTCTTGAGGAAGGTTATAGGCTATGTTACATCATGCTAAGACCCTTTAAGAAGCCAAGCAAAAAGAAAAAAAATTAGGAAGAACGCCAAGCAAAAACGAAGTAATAGCACGGGCGGGCGATGGGATGCGATGCGGTGCGTCGGGGGTCGAAACGGACGAAGTCGCGGTCAAGCACAATGAGATATGCCAGATAAGACGTCAGTGCACGTAAGTTTGCATTTTGTAGCAATGGTTGGGCAAGGGAAAATGAGTTTCTATTTTAGAGGAAAAACTATTTAGTGCTTTCCACAAAACATTCGTATTTATCCGGTATTTGAAAGTTAGCGATTAACAAGATGTGTGAGAAAAATGTGGATGGTAAAGTTGCAGACTTTGGCAACCCTACATGTTTGTGCAAACTTATATTTGGAGTGGTATCATCAGGGTGCCTATAAGCAAGTTTGTGTATAATAATATCTGCAATAATATAACAGTGTTCTGTTGTACTTTGTCATTCTTGTGATATTTTTGTTACCTAGATACTAAAAATGCTAGTAAATTCATGCTTTTTTCTTGATGCTTTGTGTATATTTGTGCAAAATAAACTATTTTTCTTTTCTTTGTGATAAGTTTTTGGTGTAGGCACGATCTGTTAACATTTGATTCTGATCTATTGGCAGAGGAAGGCAAAAGTTTAAATATTATACTTTTGGTCAGGTGCCAGACTAATATATACCTATTTGTATCAAAGATCATTTGGCTCAGACACCACATTGCGTAGTACTGGTTGAACTATGTGGGCTTCATCATAGACCACGTAGTACGAGTATTGGAAGATCAAGACTTAGAAGTACACTTAAGAAGCAACATCGATCTTCTTTTATTAGACCCTGACAACTGGTGCAAAAAAGAGACGTGATTTTGTGGCACAGATTGGGATGCCAACAGGCAAGTGATTAGGAATAAGGATGATCTACTTGAACACTAAAAAGACTAAGATCTGATCAGAGTTATAGAACTGAATACTTTACGTCCATCTTAGATCAGCAAGGAAATCAAAAGCAATAGCGTCGCTTCGAACGAATTCCTCAAGACCCGCTTAGCAAAGAAGTAGCGTCCATAAAACGATGTTAACGCGTGCGTTTTGTTGGCGGGACCCCCCGGCGAGCCCCGCGGGAGATCGCTCCTGTACACCACGCGTTAATCGCCTCAAATATGAAAATATTATCTATTACACGTTGTAAAACTGCTCAACTTTTATATGAATAGTCCACAAAAAACTGGGAAGGTCGCAAATGTGAACGACCGAGACGAAAGTGTAGAATCATCGAGTCTGATTGGTCTTGTGATTTATAGAAAGGTGAACGGGTAATCAGTTCATATTGCAACGGTTCCTAGAATTGGAGGTGTCGGTAACCTATACCGGTAGGCTGTACGCTATAATCTACTTTTTGTCCTGACAGACGCCATTTCAAAGACTGTGTGTAAGTGGCTGTTTTTGAACCGAACATACTCGAATCGGGGTGTTTGATTCGAGTCTGTTCAGTTTTTCTGGAAAATATCCATAGGGACTTTTTTAACCATGTTGTTGTAATTCCTCGCAAATTGTATCAATATTTTCCCAAGCTAAACGTCGGTTCAGATATGTCGCAATTTGTATCGCATCCTCATGATGTATCGCTCACCAGGTGAGGGTCGGTTCACACGACGGATGGTGATGGATCATCCACCGCTCATTGTTCTCCCTAACACGCTTTCTGCCCCAGAGACAAATTTGGGGTCAGTTCGTCTTTTATCTATCTTTTAATTGTACAAAAAATGAATGTCTCTATCAGATTTAAGAGGAAATAAAAAAAAAAGAATTGTATTTCATTTTAGTTTCTCGATTGAGATAGGATATTTGATACTAAAAATATGGTCAGGCCAACACATACATGTTACGTAGGCTGATTGTCTGTGCGTCTTAGCACAACGGTGGGCCAATAAAATGTAACACTACCATAGACACGAAGAAGAAGCACAACCGTAGTGTATAAAAGTATATATGTAACCAATAAAGTCAGTGATGCCCAGTGACAGGTCTCCACTATGTTCTTTGATATATTTACCTACAAGCTTGTCAGCATGTAAAAATTATGTTCTAAAATGTTCTCACTTATAATTTGTGGTTATAGTGCATGTCGGGTATTCCGTTCCGTTACACGGCATGTTGGAGCGGGTCGGTGGCTCGGATAATACGTCTGCCGACGCGTAGCGATACCACTCCCACACCACGACCAACTACAGTTATAGACACAAAACGTCGGCGTCGTCGCTCCACACAATTCAATATATTTCGGAGTAATTTAATGTTCATTAAAGAAACTCTGGGACCGTGAACCAGAATACAATGGTTGAATAGCCATTTGTTGTTGCCGTTGAAAGGCACAATAATAATTCCGAAGTTGTTATTCACGCGGCAGTTAGGCGCACTTACGAAACGAAAATGTCCGCGTTTGATGGAGGAGCCATTTTCTTATTGGTGGGCGCTACGTGATGGTGGGGCTTAATAAATGTTCTTGACCGCTACTCGCAATTTCGAAAGCTTAATTCTGATTACCTACTTCTATTTCTACAGAAATGATCACGTACCTTGTTGACTACTCTTTCTTGTAGTTTTTTTCTCTTTCATCCAAGGGTACTCGGGTACGTTGAGGCCTCCACCAGGAGAGGGCAAGTCGGGCGCGTAGCCCGGGGGAGTATGTTGGGGGCTAAGTTCTCCGCCTCCTAGTTGAGGTAAGGCGGTCATGAACTCGGCCATGGAAGGTTGGCTGTTGATGAAGCCAGTCTCGGTGCAGGTCTCAAGCATGGGGTGCGGCGCACCGGCGGTGGTGACGGCGGCCAGCCAGAAGCCGTTGCCGCCATGCTCCATGCGCGGGTGCTCCTGCCCCGGTGCTGGCCCCATCGGCGGCGTGTTCCTCGTCTTCACGGCGAAGTCCTCTTCCATATCATCGCGCACCCCCATGCCAACTCTCGTGTGTTGCTTCCCTCTGATAGCGGGGAACTCTTCGCATTTTATCTTGCGCACCAGCGGGTTAGTGTCGAGCGGCAAGGCAGCGGTGTTGCATATCTCTTGCATCGCTGTGTGTGTGCCACGCTGCCCAACGCCTGATCATTCACGTGACGTGTTCGGCTTACGTTTGGCCGCATGCGTCATTTTTGGTCAACACACATCAGGTTTATTTAAAACGGAGCTTTTTGTTTATGATTGCTGCACTGGATGTTGACAGTAGCAGCATGTTATCTGGAAAAAATGATTTGTTGTTAAAATACCATCTTACATTATTGAAACCAAATTACATAAATGTTTTCCTTATGCAGAAAATATTTCAGAATTTGATGCACCAGTTAGGACTAGTAGGTATTGTTTAATCAAAAGAACTAAGAACACAATAAGCCTCAGCGATGCCTCATCGTCCTCAATTTGACGCAAATAGAGAGGCGCCAAATTAAATGTAACGGCAGAAGGCTGTCTCGCGGTTATTTCGCAATTATCCGCGGACATTCGACATTACGCGCCTTTGTCGAATAATTTGTACGTAAAGCCGTGATGAACCCGCGAATAATGAGGGAACCAAATTGTTTATTGTAATTTACAAGCCTCCTGAACTGTTGCACGTGACCGACGACAATGAAGCTATTACATTTTTATGAACACCGCTGAAAATTATGAAAATATAATGCCCAGATGTAGATAAAATGGAAATTACATAATCGTATATGTTTATTTATAGCGTAATTCATAGTGGTGTCATTGATATGTTACCTATATGTCATTATTGTGCTGCTACATAACTTCAATAGAGTCAGTATCAAAGGTGTTACAGTAAATAATGTGGGATTCTACAAAGTCCAGTTCAGTTTTCCGTCATGTCAAGTACCTAACAGATGATAAAAAGATCCTCTTTAGCACCTGTGAGATACTCGACGTCTTGACGTTTAAAAGAGTGACAAGCGGTACTTTTACCTACGTGTAGCTACGCACCGCTGAAGGGAGGTCGAGGTTGCGGACGTGTGGCGTCACTTTTATAGCGCATATGTTGTGGGGCACCACCAGCCCCAACCGAACGAGATGTAAACTCGAAAATGTTCGCAACGTCGATCGCGTTGTTGGCTCAACGTCAATTAAAATTCAAACCGCGTTCGAAATACGATTTTTTCCACTGGAATTTGCGGTGCGGCCCGGAGAAATGGCGGGAACGCGCCTTTTTGTTTTATTTTATTTTTTTGAAAATGGAACGGCTGGCGGTTAAACCTATTTTAATGCGTATGGGTTGCTGTGTGTTTTGAATTAAAATTTTTGTGTCTGTGCTCTGTTCGCGCGGATGGACAATGAAATGTAATTTCCTTTTCGAGAATGCTGTTTTTATTTGTACGTGTGTAGGAAATTGTATATGCTGGTGACTGTGCCACTTATCTAGATTATTTTTCTGACACAGTTTGGTTTTAAGTCGAGTTAGGACCAAATATTTTCGCGTAATTTTAAAGACGTTTTTTACTGGGTTCAAAAAAAAACACAAAAATTAAATGTATTTCTCCTCCTCTAAACTCAATTTACGATTCCCACAACTAACTCTTTCACTAAACCAGGGCTTTTAAGAAGGCAAAGGAAATTTTAAAAGTCCCCTTCCCCTTGTTTCTCAGCAGGGTTCCGCAGGTTTTACGCCGCGTTTCACTTTACCGGCGCCCTCAAGCGGCCCCCTTAAAAAAGCATAAAACGTGAACAGAGCCTACTTATGAATTTGTTTATGGCCCCATTTTTAGAAGACGCCAACTTCAAAATCTGGGAGCTTACGAAATAACAATATTCCTAATTTAATGCCTCTAAATCTTTATTGATACGAGCAGTTTATGTTGGTTATCAAAATAGGTGACTTGGTAACCAATTCTTAAGTTTTTGTTTTATATAAAAAAAAAACAAAGAAGATTAGATCTGATTTGTGGTGGTTCTTGTATTTATTTGTTTCCTTATATATCTGACCTTTAGCCATTTTTTAGGATCATAACTTTTAAAGGCCAAATAAATAAAAAGAAAAATATCGTAAGTATGTTTGATAAAAAAGATGTATCTTGCTATCAAAGCAATGGTCTTGTAATGTAATGTCACCAAAAATTCACAATCTTTTTTGAAAGTCATCTACAACGTAGGGAACAATAAAAAAAACATGTAATAAAGGCAAGGGATAAGTACCTATTATCGTCAATTTAGTTATTTATACATGGTGTAGAGTAAATAAGCCAACATCTGCGTGTCGGCGTGTCCAAACTAGTGGTTAGGGTCCAATTTGCTGGCCGTAACGATTTCCTCTTCGGGGAATCGAATGGCGTGCGTCCGGATGACGCCCACCTACATAAATACGTACACATGAAGAAATGTGTATAGTACAGTAAGACGCTTTCGATGTGGTTCGATGTACGGTATGCTCGAAGAAAGGACCAATTATTGTTGATTTAGCATGTTTGAGGTTGGTTTTGAAAGACGGTGTAATTCTGGTTCGTGCATAAGCACAATGGAGTAAATAGGTTTGTTATCAAATAAAAATCAGTTTTAAAGTATAATAGTCATTGCAACGAATAATTCCGTGTCGATAGTAAATTATTTATTTTTATTTTACAAGAACCAATCCAGAAGCAACAGCAAGTAACGGGTAACAACAAGAAAAGAGAAGTAGGTAAGTATGGTATTAAATACTGCAGACTGTAAGTATCATTTATTGGAGCTAGTTATCTTTTTTATATGCATGTGTCTGTTCCAAATTTTCTTTCACTCTATAAAACTAGTCCTGAAACTGAAAAGGCAGTTAAGAGATTACTCATTTTAGAAATCGACAAAGAATTTTTTCTCTCTCTTAATATCGAGAACATGAATGTGAATGATGAATTTATGTCAAAAGAATTCCACCTACTTATACTTAGCACTGAGCCATAAGCACCAAAATAAAATACATACAAAAACAAGAACAGCATCGCAACAATATCCAGTACATCCATAGACAATACAACAAGTACATCGCAGCCCGTTATTGCTCATTATTAGCCAGTTCTCAGGCAACACGCACGTACAATCAGCGGCAACAATTGACCGCTTGCTTGCTTATTTGTCAATCTGTATTATTGGTCGTCGTGTCATCTGTCTGTATCTAGTACTTTAGTAGGAATGCAGTCGGCCTCGGCTCAGTTGTTAGGGCTTGAGACAATTGATGCGAATAACTAGGCAAGGAATTCTGTTCTTCTAATGTGGAAGATTTTTGTTTGAAAGTATGCTGGGGAGTTTGTTGCGCCATTTCTTCTTCCCAGCTAAAGCACCAGGAAGTGGTGAAGGCTGAGCGTTTTGAGGGACTGTCTTATGTAATTTTGACGTTCGAAAAGTGCTGATTCTCAGCCTAGTTTGAATAAATGACTTTTGAGTTTTTGTATTTTTTTTTGAGATACCAAATCTACTTCCTACAAAGGTCATGTATATGGAAGAGATATTATCACCATCAGCAAAGGTGGCCCGCGAAATTCAAGTTTTCTTACGATTTTTACAATTGGCAGGTCAGTGTCAGTTTATATCTTGATCAAAATAATTACGACCATGACAAAAATATACATTTACAGAATTATAATCATTTGAATGGTTACATCTCTCTAAATTAGATTTGTTCCATTAAATTACTTTTTCATGAAATGACATTTGAGAATATTATGTTTTCATTTTAACTATTTTTAAATTTATGATGATGGTATTCAAATTCAATATATTTTATTTTATATAAACTCGATGGCACTTATGAAACGTCAGAAGCTAGGTGCACGGTTTCAATTGGTTGTTTCCTATGGAGAAGAGCCGGCAAAAAACTCTGCAGTTACTTACTCTTTTAAAAATACCGAATTTGTTTTACAATGTTTTCAAATTACACTGTTACGTACGTGCGTGGGACATAGCGGCCGTTGATGGTTATTCCAACCAGCCCACCTCCCTCCAGAAGTTAATTAAATCTCCTGGTTTGTTCAGAATATCCGTGAATGTTCTGGGTGACCCGAGGGTTTCTGTTCTAATCTGGTGACGCCTGAGCAATCAAAAAGCACATGCGTGCCGGTTTCCTCAGCCTCCATGCACGCCCTGCCCAGAGGACTGTCCGTTATGCCTATTGTGTGGTGAAGTGTTTGTTTAGCGAGCAGTGTCCCGTGATGATCCCCGTCACCAGGCGCAGGCCATTCCTGTCCAGGCGTAGTAAACGCCGGGTTAACCTGCTATTCAAGGATGGCATAGCTTCCTTGGACTGCCTGCAGCACGGTGTCGAGGTCCACCATACTCCGCTTGTCTGTGGGTGAACTCCTGTCTGGCTGAAGGGGATGGGTATGATAGGCTTGGGTCCACAGACTGCCGTGCTCGATCCTCGTCTAGCAAGTTCGTCAGCAGCGTCGTTACCAACCAATCCGCTGTATCCTTTTATCCATTGCAGTGTCATCTGTTGCGGCTAGATGCCGTTATTTGTTCTTGTGCATTGTGACATTCTAGTGTTAGCTTTGAGGTAATATATTTTTTCCGTAAGGATTGGAGAACTGAGGCGCTGTCCAAGAGTATACATATGTGTGTGTCCGTAACTCTCCAGGCTTTTAGGGCGTGGACCACTTGTATGATGCCCACACACTCCGCCTGATAGACGGTGTTGAACATTCCCAGCGGGCTGGATATCTTTATGTTGAAGTCGTGTGAGAAGACTCCGACTCCATTCCCGGAGTCGGCCTTCGATCCGTCGGTGTATACTCTCATCTCTATCGGGGTAGTGCCTTTGAAAGTGGTATGTTTTCGGGGCTTTATCACAGGGGGATGCCATCATTGGTCGTCGTTTGATCGCATCTTCCTCTATACGTGCGGAGTCTTTGCTTATGGTTTCTGATACATGGAGCCTAAAAGCTGCTAGGGCTGACTCCTACCGCACGATGAGGTGCAGAGGAGGCAGCCCAAGCATTTCCTGTAGGGCGGCAGTGGGTATAGTTCTCATACTGCTAATGATTGCAGAAGCAAACCGTTACAGTTTCATGGCCCCCATGCCCCCCCTAAAGACCGAGGTATTTCATATTTTCATGGGCATGGCCCCCATGCCCCCCTCGATTCCACCAATGGTAACACTACTAACTAAGCTGACAGTTGTATTATAAACCGCCTGAAATCGTAATAGTGAGACAGTGATTGTAAATGTGGTCCTCCAATATGGTGATCGTTTGAGACAGGATGGCCAATCTCGACAGTGTGTGAATTTTAAGTTGTATTTTTACATGACAAGTTTCCTACGTTTCATAATATGGAACTAAAATGATGTACTATCGAGGACACTGGCTTCTGACCACTTTTCGACCTTATTGGTTAAGCAATAAGGTTGAAAAGTGGTCAAGCCCTTATGTCCTCGATAGTACATATAACCAAATAAGAATTTAAGTTGTGGAGTTACGGTACTAAGAATGTTTCCAAGAATTTAAATTGATTCATTCAAAAAGTGGTTTAAAGGTGACGACATAGTGAAATTATTTAAGGAATTCAATTTTTATTTTCCCGAAGTGATACTGAAGACTCAATATAAAATATATGTCAAAATCCTAACTGATTTTATTAATACTAAAATGAGATTAGAGATTGTTTCTTTTTTAATTTCACGTCTT
Organism: Agrochola lota; assembly: GCA_947364205.1. NCBI lineage: Eukaryota > Metazoa > Arthropoda > Insecta > Lepidoptera > Noctuidae > Agrochola > Agrochola lota. The sequence continues at coordinate 14,661,836 of OX376227.1, read as the reverse complement.
AACGGCTGAACACATTTCGATGAAATTTGGCACACGGTTAGATCATGACCTGAATTAGGACATAGGATATCCCGGTAGTACGTTCCCGTGGCATAATTTCAGACCTCCACGCGGGCCACCTCAGGCAAAAGCTAGTACAATATAACATAGCACGTCATAAGTTTATTGTGTAAAGTCCCCCGAAGCTAGCATGTGATAATAATTCTTAAATGGTAAGAATATAAAACATACAAAATAACCCGATGCAAAACAAGTAGTGCTCGCTAATAAGGTAAAAAACATGTAATTTGCAAACGGAAGCTTCATAATTACAACGTCATTTAGACAAGCTATTATGTGTAGGCGCAACATTCTGTGAAGCATAGCGTTAACTATGATACCGGGAACAATGTGTGCAATGACTTCACCACAAAATAAGATGTACTTACATATAAAGTAGATTAGGAAATGTACGAAGAAAATGAGTTGAGTGCGTTGTAATTTAGAAATAGATCAGAGAGTATGCTGTGGCTAAGTAATAACAGCCGCACGGGTTAAGCTACGCTTGCCACGGTTGGTCCGTGGATAGGTGACCATCTTTACCAACTCTGCGTGCTTCGGAAAGCACGATAAGTTGTTGGTCCCGGCTGTCATTTGTAGATCTTTGACAGTCGTTACGGGTAGTTAGAAGCCCAAAAGTCTGATAGCCAGTCATACCAAGGAGTATCGTCTTACTTAATAACTAGGTTGTGGAGGTCAGATGGTCAATCGCTGCATCCGGTTAGACTGGAAGTCGACCCCAACATAGTTGGGAAAAGGCTAGACAGATGATGATCAGAGACTATGCACAAATTGGAGATGAAGAGGTTGAATGAGACGGATTCATATAATACATAATTACAGAGACACTGAAACATGAACGTGGATAAGTGGCATTGGCCAAGAAGTGAAGAATGAAGTCTGGGACCAATGATGCGAAAAAGAAGAAACAATGCAAATAATGCTATTGGTTGTTTGGCCGTTTTGTGTAGTTTTAACTATATGTACCATTATAATATGGTACGGTATGGTATTGTGGTGATTGGTATATACATTATAAGTCCAAAATTGGTCATTTTCTGTTTTTACATCACCCATAAGGAAAAGGCAAAGAAGTGAAGATAAGATAAGATAAGATAATCATTTATTTGCTCAAACATGAGTTCAATACATACAACACAAATTGTCCGAATGCAAGAGATGTTAAAAGTAGAGATAAAAACAGATCATCACGTTTGCCGTAAACAATGGCATGCAAATATTAATAAAATAAAGTATGTCAAACCGAGTCCAATTATTTAAAAATATCATGATAAAATAGACCATTAAAATAATTAATTAGTAAAACATGATCAAAAACTCTCATCAAAAAACTCATCTAAATTATAATAAGCTCTATCTGCTAGAAAATTCATAACTTTTTTCTTGAAAGCTGCGTCACTTAACTGCTTCCAGCTTTTTGGTAGTTTATTATAGATTTTTGGAGCCATGCAAAAGACAGTTTTCCGCATAAGTGCGGTTCTAAATTGTTGTGGGCAAATTTGGCTATTGTCACGTCTATTACGAGGAAATCGATCTGCCATGCGAGAAAAGAGATGAGGGTTTGATCTTAAGAAGGTTTGATGTTTGTTCAAATGTTGATAAGTGCATCATTTTGTTTCAACTTAGTGTTTTCAGAAGGTAAGTAACACTAACTCTTATACTACAGCATGTTTTAATTTAAATAAATTGTGTACTTTAAACTTTAGTACAATAAAGATATAAATATCATCCATTCGTTTTATTGTGAACTTATTCCAATTAGTAGATTTAAAAAAAGAAATCGAATGTAAATCAAATTTTTGACTTATGTCATTCCAAACACAACCACTTAAAAATATGTATAGACGAACCTACTAATGAAGCTCATATAGACACCATTCACGAGACCACATCTATTACTCCATAAAAATCCGTCATATCGTTGACACTTACTTCTAAGAAAAACATAGTAATTTAACATATGACACCGGGAGAAACTACTCGTAAGAAAACGAAAAGGTAGTGATACACCACCATTAGAAATTTACCTATTTCATGTGGTATTAACTTTCTATTTTCTTCCGATCTGACCATGGCTAATAAGCAGGGGAGTGATTATTTTTTTATGGGCTCGCAAATTATACTAGTTATGTTATGTACTTACTTGAGAGCCTGAGTTGAGGTACAAAAAGCGGTTGACATGAAAACCGACTTGACAACTGCAATTTCTTAGTAAAAAACCGGCCAGGTGCGTGTCGAATCACACACAATGAATGGTTCCGTAGTTGGCATGAATTTATCCCAAAAACAAACTTAATATTGTAGTTCAAAAACGTGTTCTCTTATACATTACAACTACAAATGTAAGTTTGTACGTACAATATTGAGAGATTTACCATGTCATTTTAATATCATAGACTTCTTATAGGTTTGCCTGTAATCTATAAGTATAGAACTATTTTCTGTATTTTTAGTTTGCAAACCTTTTTTTATGTCCCAATTTGACCCCCATATTCAAAATGTACGTTACACGTCCGTGTTTGAGTCACAGAAATTCATGTGAATCATAATCGGTCTATTTGATTCGGAGCAAATTGAGTGTGACAGACGGACAGACAGACGCAGGACTCATTCTATAAGGATTCCGTTTTTCCATTTGGACGTGTGGAATCCTAATATTAGCATTTCCCTAAGCTGGGTTGCAAATGTTTGTGTGATGTAAATAAAAAATAATAAAAAAAAAGATAATAAATGTCTTTTCTTTCTTTATGTAGAAGGTATTTTATAGTGAGACTAAGCTGGTAGAGGTGTCTGTGTTTTTGTTGATAAATGAATTAAATGTTCCACATGCATGTTAAGCATTTTCCGGAATGAAAGGTATCCTATGTCCTACAGTAAAAAAAAAAACAAGTTAGATTAGCTAGCGAAACTCCGTAGACGTGATGGTTATCGATATCTAAATAGAATATATTTAAAAAAAAATGATCTAGAAATGTTTTTTTTTAAACAATGACAGCTGTTAGTGTTGTTAGTGTTACAAAAATATACAGATTTTCTTACCTCATATGAGGTGAGAAAGTCTGTTTTTTTTTGTTTTATCATATTCAAATACCCACCACGTCAATGAAGCTGACACAACTACTGACAAATTTTTAAACTGATATTTCAAGTGCCTACACCCTAACTACAGTTGGCAAAAAAAAAAAAAAGTAGGTGGCCTGCTATAGCATAATCTATTAGGATGGACCTGCTTTTATTAATTAGTGCCCTAAGCGATAAATAAAGAATTTCAAGGTTGACATTACATTATGTCATTTTAGATACATTTATTTATTATATTGTTTTTTTTTCATATTCTATCTAACTGTAGATACATTGAATAAGAACAGTATCAAGATTAATATTATATGTATTAACATCTAATAACGAATTAATTGTGATTTTCATTGCGAAACAGACACACATACCTTTATGTTTTTGCTACAGTAAAAATATGTGGCATTTTTAAAAGCTAATTAGTCTGAATTGATCTAATGTGGATTTAACATAAGATGATTGTAAAGCATTCTATGATGATCTAATTCAGAATTAATTATTGAATGCAACCTCAGATACATCAATCAATTACTATTGACTTGCTTCGGTACGTACCCAAAGACCAAAATTAAAGGACCAGAAACCCTGACCCAAACACAAAAAATAAACAAGAACAATGAAAAAACTAGAAGGCTTTACTGCCAAACCCATGATCCCGATATTAGGTAATAAATAAAGTTTAACAAGGCCAATATGAGGGTGTATTGTGACAAAGTGTGTGGAGTTGGTGTGGCGGAAGGTATGCATCATAATTCTGCTCGTAAACGTCGGAGGAACATCAGCGAGGCCGGGGTAGGCTGTGATTCGTGATGGATCGCGGGAAGGGAAACTGAGCTACATTGGAAAACTGCTATGGGAAAATTATATGAGGTCGTGATTAATATATGGGACACGGATGTTGGTTTGTACGAATGTATTTTTGTTACTCAATCATATCGTAAGAATTAAAAAAATAACTTGGAGTTTCTTGCCCGTTGTTCTTCGTAGAGATCTACGCTTTGGAATGGGCAACTAGCTTCAACCTCTCTGACGAACCGACTCTTTGACAATTCAAAATTGCCTGTAAATGGTTTAATTGAAATAAATGCTGTGAGTTTGAGTTTAAACTGATTTCATACAGAATGGCTAGAACTGATATTCGATGAATAAGCATTATAAAAATAAAAAAAATACACAAAATATCATTCGGAAAAATGGTGAACTTTCCATATACCTAGATGAACCCAAGCCTGGATTTACGTTGTTTGATTGGCATTGACACTAGATAAAAGCATAATTTTTACTGTTGCAGATATGTTGGTCTTCACAATAACATTATAAGACGTTAAAGGTAGGGTAGGGTAAGGTCTCTGTCCTACTTTGCTTAATTTCACATTGTGGAACGCAATAAATATATTGAGTATTGAGTACTCTAGCATGCTTACCTAATCATGTTTTAGGTTCAAGTTCAGTGATTTTTTACCGATACCTTTATGGAAAACCTCTTTTACTAAAATAACTTATCTAGAAGGAAGAATTTATCGCAGGTCTTTATAATTTAACTTGGAGTCCGAAGAATTTTGGGGTCGCCGGCGGCGGTCGTGATTCGTGTGATGGATCGTTCTCTTATACGAAATGCTGTAGCCAGATTTGTCTTTGATATATTAAAATAAATATTATTTGAGAATAACGATATTTAAACGAATATTACATATACCGTTGCAATATAATCAGAGTGATAGAAGTTTATTTAGAAAAGAGCGCAAGGCGCAAGAAAAGAGTACCTACTTGGAAGGATTTGGGGTAGGGCTTAGCCCAGTAGTGGGACTGCCTAAAAAGGCTAAAATAAAAAGGCCTTTTTAAGAAACGTAATTTAGATAATATTGAAATAGTTTACAAAAGTAAATGAGTATTTCTAGCGCCAGTTTAATATATTTTTAGAGATGACTATTTACGAGAATACTTGGTAACGTTAAGGTCGATGTCCTTTTAATTACTGTGTACATAGGACATTGAACATGGAGGTACGTCATGTATGTTTGAGACTGTATCATATACTTAGTTACGTCTGTGGCGTAACGATTGTGTTTTACAATCATAATAATTATGAGTTTTGGTACAATTTAAATGAGCTTTTCGATGTGTGTAGTAGGTAATGTTTCAGTAGATAATAATTTATTGTTCTTACAAGTATTAAAAACAACGACTAACCGAAGCAAATTATTGCGTTTTTTTTCAGAAATTTTTAATACAAATGAAAACCAAACCCGTAGAAATTAAAGTACGTAGGTATGTTCTAGGATAAGTTTTAAACAGATGTAAAATCGTAGCCTTGGTGAAACACAAACGAAACGGAAGTATATGCATTTCGAAACACATGACAAAATCTATGCAAATCAAAATGAAGCTAGTCAAAGAAATTATCTTCCAGGTGGTTTTTCCGTTATTAGTAGCATTTTATTTATGAAATGAACAATAATAAATACTAACTTTCCTTCTACATTAGATTATAGTAAACTTTTGTATTACTCTCCTAATTATTTTAAGAGTCGTCGGAAGAGTTCCATCGAGATTGAACCGGTGATGGATCACGGAAGGGGTGTGTGCGCCAACCCTCTGTTATTACTTAACAGCGGTATACACTTACAAGTACTGTCTTTACTCTTTATACTGTTGTGGGAAAGTGTGCTGAAATGTATGGTGTGGGGATTGATGTTTTGGTTTTCAGGATGTTTGGTTCAGGAAGTGATTACAAATTTCAAGGAATATTGTTGTAGGAATTCAAAGAATTAGCCAGATTTAAATGTAACGTTGAACATGAATTACATTACAATGTCTTTTCCTACTTTTCTTTCATTATTCTATGCTATGGTATGCAGTAGAAACTAATTCTACTTAAAAAAAATGTATTAGGTATTGAAAAATCAGCAACGGTCTTCCTTATCAGGCTGCATCCTGCTTCTTCCATTTAATTATACCGTATTTTAACACGTTCAGTGGCGGGAGCTCTCCTGGAGGGTTTACCTAGTCGCATATGGGATGCCGCGAGCCCTCATCTTGCGGAGGGCTCATTTTAAATGTAGGTTTTTCTTAGCGAATACAGCATTTTATACAACATATACTTTAACAAGATTTTTAGTTTTAATCTAAGCATTTTTATATTTTTTGTCCACATTTACAAATATTCACAAAAAAAATTAGAAGGTTGGAAACTAAGTATAGCGACAAGCCCCCTGAAAACACTATTTTACTTCGTTCTTCAGTGTTTTATGACACGGTTTTAAACCTAATGCCGTTGACGGTCCGCGATGGTTAACTTTAGCGCAAACGTAATGCCGGCAACCCTCCCGGAGGGTTCACTTCCAATACGTATTGCGGCATGGCTTATGAGTTCTATGAAAATGGGTGGAGTCGAAAGTGTTAAAACTGAACTTACAAAAGCCGCCTGAAAAGATTAGCATAGTGTCTTGACCTAAGCCATATTAACTAACTTAACTTGCCCACCGGGCTTTGTTAAAAAAAAACTACAAGAGACAAAAGCAATTCCACAATGTTCTTCAGCGACAAAACACAATATGGTACACATGTTTATGTTTCAATATAAATTCGGAGCACGCACTAACAGTTGGCTTGTTATGAACATTATATTAGGTGTTTTATTGAGGTTGTTTTGTGAATATGACAACGATTAAGTATCTTGACAGTTTATTAGGATTCCTGGTTTGTTTAAATATGTATACGCAAGGTTCTAAGTATGTAGGTTGAGAAAATATTACAGTTAAGGTAACCCACAACAAAACTTTAACAAATTGCAATGAACAAAAGGACCAAAAAATATGTAGGTACCTCACGACATAGTTACGTGTATGTTGTGATCGGAACTCCAGATATCTACAAAATTAAATATATATGAAATAAAAAGAATAAGCACTAATGATTTAAAAAAGAAAAGAAAAAAGAGCGAATATAATATTTTTTCAAGGGGAAAATTAAAACTTAGGTTGATATGAAAGGCTGCAAAAAAAAAAGGCTGGTCCTTTCCTAAAAGGTACCTAATTGTGGTTATAAATTTGGTTAGAGTACCCTTAATATATCGTACGGGATAGTAGGTACATAGATAGGTATCTATGTACCTACTATCCCGTACGATATATTAAGGGTTTCAGTTTCAATTCATTGTAACAAAAGTACCAAGTTCACACTTATTGATTTAAGTATCTACAAAAAAGGGTCCTGTACTTGGAATGCACTGAGGAGTTGGTGTTTTTAGTTCTTATGAATTTTAACACACTAACATAAAAAGTGCAAAGAGCGACACAAAATAAGATATCATAATATTGCTAAACAACCTTTTACTACGACATAGAAACCAGTGTAATATTTCCTAACGGAAGACGAATATCTGTAGTTATCGTACTTAATAGATTCTAAGTACAAACTAATTTACTCACATTTTATCACAGGGTAAAACATGAAAACATATTTCCTATTTAGTCTTTATGCTTTTAAAAATAAACGAAAGCACAGAAAGTAACAGAAACAAGAAATACACAAGTTAAACAATACACACAATTCCTTACTAATCCCACGCTTCTATGCAGCTCACAAAACACATATATACTTCATAAAACTTGGAATATATTCACACGTCGTCGGCTATGTAAGGCGTACCAAGTAGCGACGGCGGAGTGGGCGTGTCGGCACTACGACCGCCCAGAGGACCGCCCTATAGCATCGCCTAGATACAAAGCCTTGGAATATTCTGCTGAATTATACCTAGGATATGTGGGAATTCGTTTTGAATAGATTAGGTATGCTATTGGTTTATAGGTGAAAATTAAAATAAAGATTTTTTGTAGAAGTAGATTTGACTTTAATTCCCTTGCGTTCAATGGATATTGGTTGCCAAAATTACAAGACTTTTATAGCACCTATAATTAAATATATCACGTTCTACCTACACGGATCTTAAGTACGATAATTGAATTGTGAGAATATGAAAATGAAGAGAACCACGCATGGAATTATCTAAAATGTTTACAGCAAAACTACCTCTATCAATTAGGAATAAATAAACTATCGAGAGGCCTAAACTATAAGGGAACGAACCTGCTATACAAACAACAAACAGTAGGTATGCGGGTAAAAATCAGGATATTAAAAAGTGAGTTTTCAACCTTATTACCTATGTTCTCAGATTATGTAAGACGCCTCAAACTTATGGGAAGGAAAACACCGTTAGGAAGCTTAAAAGTGTATAAGAGATCACTAAGATGCGGCGAGCAAGCACGGTTATAAACCACTCATTCCTTTTTCGTATGAGAAAAGGTCTTCGGCTTTCAGTAAGTATACATTTTCAGGGAACAATAATGTCGAAACAAAAAGTTGTGTTTTTCCGATCCTCTAATGGGTTAATTTTAAAGACCAATACTAGTACAACACATCTTCCAATATATAAACAAACTAGCTTCCGCCAGCGGTTTCGCCTGCATGATATCTTTATAAATTATAGCCTATATGCCACATGATAATATAACATTCTACTAATGAAATAATTTTTTAACTCGGTCCAGTAGTTTTTGAGTTTATTCACTAAAAATAAACACACAAAAAATAAATCTTTTCCTTTATAAGTTTATAAAGGATTATAAACGTACGAGTATTATTGAAATTCTTAGAACGATCTTGCCTTTGGTGTTCACCCTTTAACCCTAACTGGTTATCCATGTATTTATGGTACATATCTATAGACAATAAGAATACAAAGAACAAAGATAATGCGCGTGTTGATAAATAATAATATTTTACGATACATTGCCTACTACGGCGTAGACCTTTGCTACGAAAAAGCGTAGAGGTTAAATACCAAAGAATAATTGTTATTAATGACTTATTAAATTGTTTATGCATGTTTTATTAAAAATAATAATTCCAAGTTATTATTAGTATCACAAGTCCGTAAAAACCCATTTAAAATCTTAAATTTATACACATAAATATAATTATAATATATAAAATAAAATATAAACGGTTATTATTTATGTAGGTACAGGTGTGTGTGTGTTAATTATAATGTCCATAAATTAATCAATCAAGGTGCTAGTAATATTATAAATATTATGCTGTTGATGTTCTTACTGAATAAATAAATAAATAATAAGCTATCATATAAAATTGCTACATCATAAAAATAAATAAACAAAGCAAGAATATAGTCGTAACACTAAAACGAATTAAAATAAATACCTACATAGGTACTTATTTCAATCAATTAACTGAAAAGGTGGGCAACAAGACTTACTGCCGTATCTAAGGTAGATAACCTTAACATATAAAACCAGGAATAAATATGTCATACCTAAGTATAACATACATGCATATATAAACTCAGCCCTGCTTCCAATGGGGGGTAGGCAGAAACTATAGAACGCCACCTGATACGAGCCTTACATACACCTTTTGCCTTTGCTAAAGTACTTACAAGTAGATACTAAAATAATGATTTTAGGTATCCACTGAAATACTTAATACTCATACTTAACAAATACGTACATTTACTATTTGATACCTGGACCAGTTTACAAAAGTATTTCAAACTGTAGGTTATTTTTCAGCACTAGGTATAAGGTAACTTTGATAAAGTATTTTCATGCAAATTATTTATCAATAACTACATAAATAATAATAAAAAGTTACTTACACCTCAACACGACGTAAGACCACTAGGTACAGTCAACACAAAAATCTTAGTCATTATCCAACAAACACAAAACACAGCACTACACTTTAACTTGAGTATTAATATGTATTCACAGTACACAGTTCTCTTCGTCCATAAAACACTAGGCACGAACAGTCAGCAAAAAAATGATTCAGTAGAAAATTGTTATCAGCGTTACTATCGGAATGTCAGTGTGGCGTGGCGACTGTCAACTGTCTACTAAACGAATCGTCACTGCGTGCTTGCCGCCATGCCCACTTCCATAAAATATTCATTTGCCATACAACTTATCAAACAGAATCACACAAACCAAATATTGTCTTATTCAATCGGCATAGGGCTTCAAATTCCTCTCCACTCTTTCGTCTGTTACGCTAATTTGAATAAGAAGCGCTTCTATAAAATATGTTTGCTATACTGCTCGCACTAGAGCACAAAGTAATTCTTCGTCTCTATCATTCCATGTTTGGAATGTTAGTTTTAAAATAGAGGCTTGTTTTTAATTTCAGGAATATTTTTTTGGGGTATTTCAGACAAAATAATTCGTTCTGTAACTTGTATGATACTTCGATTTTGTGTCTTGCAGGTAGAAATACGATTTTGGAATGAATAAAAGTTGTTGTAGTAGCTCATCACCTACCGGCCGAGTAGCGCCATCTCATTTACTCTCATATTTCTTGTTTGTTTCACGTCCCACGATTGGGCCAATAGCATTTACGGAGCAACCCACCTTACGGCATATAAACTAGCGCGGAATATTGTACTCTATCGCTTGTGAATAAAGTTTAACTTTTTACCATTTAATTCCGAGTTACCGGCGTTTGTCACGCAAGAGTTCTAATTTTAAATCAAGTGTAGGCGGAGCTCTCGTGTTGGAGCTTTTATATTGAAAAACAAAATGTCTTTAACGAAAACCTGTTTTGAGAAACTTAAGCCTTTCATGTACGGAAGTTTTAAGTTTAGCGTTGGAAGAGAGATAGAACCTTTTGCTCCGCGGCCGTGTGGAGCTAGTCCCGCTGAAATAAAGTAAAAAACTTTAGTAACCGGCTTGTCGGTATTTTCCTTTTGTTTGATTTTTGTTTTGTGAACGGGACATTGCATGAGAAATGCAATGCAACAATATGGCGTCGTATTCATCTTTACTGTACGTATGCAATTTTCATGGATTATTGAGCTTTGTGAAAGATGAATACAGATAACGATACGTATTATTCCATATTCAGATGCAGTGTGTATGAATATTGATTTCGCCTATTCTATGAACCTCTATTTTTCTTATCTTCATTCTCAGTGGCTGATATCTGGTGGGTGCAAGTAGTGGGTAGGTACAAGAGGTTCGTCTGGCGTCTGTTCGGCGGGTGAACTCATTACGGTTGTCGGTCAAGGCCTCGAGGTCGCTGCGGTGGGTGGCCGCCTTAATTACACCCTACGATTTAGGACTTCTTTCTCGTGCATTGTTGCTCGAGTGCTCGTGGCTACTCGTACATTCTTGTGGCTAGAGACGTGTGACTATCAAGATGGGCTTGTTTTTTTGAGTTACACAACTTTATGGTTAAGCAATGTCCATGGGGGAATAATATAATTTCTAGAGGAAACTGAACTTTGGACTTAGTTTTTCTTTCCTTATTCAAAACTCTAAGACTAAAGAGATAAGGCTGACTTTTAATCACTACTTATTTGATTAAAAAATATATGGGATCTAAACCCATCTTTCCAAAACACAATTTTATATTTTGGTCTTTTGGTACTTACGTAGCCTTTAAAACGCGCATGCACACTTTTTTCCATTTACTTACACATTCTTTATTAACCCTCCCACGGCGCACTGTTTTATATGGTCGCTTACCATATAAAATTAATGTGTAGGTAAGTACACCCAGTATAGCCTTCAGGCAGTGGCTTTGTGTATCGTTGAATATTCACGAGGAGTCTTAAAAGGAATAATTAAATGACGTTAAAAACTTATTTAAATATTCCACGGAGCTACGATCCGTGGTCATCAGCTATTCAAAACCTGTTTTACTCATTAGTTGCGTACATATATTCGCTAATATTATATCTAGTTACTTTGATGGAATATTTTTTACGGTGTGCCTATGGCTGGGTACTATGTGGAAGTAATTCATAATGACATTACCTATAAAGAAACCTTAAACAAGATCAAAGTTCTCCTTCCGATCTTCTATTTAAATCTTCCGAGCAGTTCGAGATCCATTGAATGTAGGTACAGAGAGAGAACAGTCAGGGCCAACAAAAGAAAATTAAACTGAATTGGGGACAGAAATATTACTGTTTTCTGGTAGTCGTCGAATCCTTTTTTCTTCCCATCGCGAGAGATTTTGTTTACATTTTCGTTCATGTGAACACCCCCAAAAACTGCCAAAGCTTATGACACATTTCACAGCTTCGGATTGTCAGCCTCAGGCTTTACTTTCCCGTTTACCTATGTGTTTTCAGTTAAAGGAAAGACTGTCAGATATAAGTAAGTCATCACCATTAGTGAAAGCTTGACAGCTGACAGCTTATTAACTGACATACATATTGCAAATCACCATGAATACTCAGTAGTAGGTACACCAAGAAACCCACATCACAGAGTACAAACATTCTGTACTAAGTAACTGAAGCAAGAATACTATACTTACCTAAGTGAAAAAACGCATCAATAACGTGGAACGTTTATAGTAATTGTAAGTTAGTGTTAGATCGTGATCGGTGAGTGTCAATGATTGATGTTAGTATCGCGATACACGGTTAATTAGAGTGTATCAAACGTTAATATGCTGTAATTATAAACGTAATGTGGGCTTGTAGAGAAATAAAAGCTGGCGTTGATTTGGTAAGAACAATAAGTAGCATTATGAGGATTTTTTTCACTTCACTGTTAGGAACCTAGTATTATCAATATTGGTAATAGAGAGAATCACATTGGATACTCTTCTCGAGAGGAGCTCGTGGCTAAGTAATGACTGCCTCATAGGTCGATCCATAAGGTAAAGCTACGTTTGCCGGGGTTGGTCTGTGGATGGATGACCATCTTTACATATCGAGACTCCTTCGTGTCTCGGAAAGCACGTTAAGCTGTTGGTCCCGGCTGTCATACGTGGGTCTTTGACAGTCATTACATTAACCCGAAAGTCTGACAACCAGTCTTATCAAGGGGTATCGTATTACTCAGTTACTAGGTTGTGGAGGTCAGATAGGCAGTCGCTCCATGTAAAATACTGGTATTCAGCTGCATCCGGTTAGACTGGAAGCCGATCCCAACATAGTTGGGAAAAGGCTAGGCAGATTGGTTGACATTGGACACTCTTCTCCTACCGTCCCTGGTCCCGTTATTTGAAGTCGGGTCTTCTCACTTTTGTGTGCCAAGTTATTCTGTCTTGGTTTGTTGGTTGGGCTTTTTTGAGGTCTCTTTTTATATTTGACCACCAGGTCAATGGCGGGCGATCTCTGCCTCCCTTTTGTTCCGGCAGAGAATTACATTGAACACAATGTCGAATTTTTTAATGACAAGCAGAATATCATTCGTTCCTATAGCCACGAACAATTCTTAGAAAGAAGCCTTTATCCTGAACTGGGACAACGACTGTCAAAGATCGAAGAAAAATGACAGCCGGGACTAACGACGTAACGTGCTTTCCACGGCACGGAGAAGTCTCGGTATGTAAAGATGGTCACCCATCCACGGACCAACCCCGGCAAGCGTAGCTTAATCTGATGGATCGACCCGTGCGACTGTTATTACTTAGCCATAAGCTCCTCAAACATTATAAATACTTATTCATATTACAAGTGCTGATTATATGATTCTAAATACTGGGAATATTTTTGAAGTTCCCACAAACACGATAACCAATTTCACACTCATAGACAACGGTTTATCCACTGATGCAAAAACAAAAATAGAAGGCTTCAAACCCGTCAAGTGATAAGGTATAATTTAGCCTCATATTACGTGACATGTGCACGGGAGGGTTGGCTGTCATTAGTGTCAGATGCTCTCGGTCGGGGCGACCGTCTGTCAAGCGTTGACGAGGCTGCAGTCGACGGGTTACGTCTTGCTTGCACTGAGTCAAGGTGAACGGTTTCGTTGACATCATTGTTCTGTTAAGTTCTTGCTCTCGTTACTTATGTTTATTCAATTTTATGGTTTTATATTTTTCCAAGTTCCTCTTGCTGTGTCAAGACCATGTAAATTGTGTCAGCCCAGAAATTGGCTCCAACTTAATATGAGTATTATATACCAGTATGTTTTATCTATACTTATGCCTAAGTACGTATTGAAAACATGAGTAGTGAACGTTTACAAAAGTAAACACTAAAGAAAATTTCACATTTACGAATACTATTTTCGTGCAGACAACGCCAAGATCAAAGTAATAAAAGAAAAATCCGTTTTAGAAATATAATACTATGTACCCATCACATTAGTTAATAGGCTAGATTGTAATGTGAATAAAGTATTGCCAACTGTGATAATTTCTAATCCAGAAAAAAAAACACCACCCTCTAACGAAATGTATTTTCTTAAACTAAATGTATAAATCCACGCAGAAATATCTCTAAAACTAAACCTATATTAACGGTACATTTATTTAATTCTCAGATCCGTTGTTTCTCCGTCTAATTAGTCCGGGTTTCCTGTACATTTGCTGCCACCTGTCGTGGCGTGCCACTGACGTACCTAGCGCCTACCTCTCGAATTAATTACCGCTATCGATTAATACCCGCCAAGCCAAAACTTAATTATGGGGAGAAATAATTTCGCGCGTTTTTGTGGAGCGTGAGCGGTTATTTGGTGAATTTGAAATTAGAACAATTGTAATCTTAATTTGTTATTTTAAATAGTTGTTGTAAATGGTTTAGTTTAAAAAAATCTATTCTATTTTTAAATTCTGGGTTTCTTCCACCTTTGGCTTTTACTGGTGCCAATGCTCTTCTGGCGCTTTCATTATCATTATCCTTCTTAGCAGGTGGATGGGTAAGTATTCATAGGACAGGATACAGGTGTATACCTGACATCTACCTAATAATCACTAAATCACCTCCACACATCCGTTGGTGACTACAAATTCTATAATGTTCCTTCTTTCCATCAACGTCCTTAACTAATTGTCATCAAACCTGTCCAACATTTAACACCAGTACTACAAGACCCACACGTCCTTCCCAACATATTTCTTCGTTATTGTCAGATTTTAAATGGTTTCAATGTATCAACAGTCTCCCGGGGCAGTTCAGTGCACCTCGCCACCGCTTTTTGTGGCGTGGAGCTCACCCGCTTATTTGCCATCATTAATCATTATTTCGGCCCAGCGATGGACCGCCGTATGCTCCACAATTTGAGAAAATAACCCTTTTTTGTGTTTTAAGTAAGTTGGTTTGCAATAACATCGGGTCCTCAGAGCGTGGCGATCGCATACCGTGCACATTATTTAAATTACGTACCAAGAAGGTTGGCTATATGGGTGTATCATGTGCTGTGGTATGGGTAAACGTGTATTTTATATCCAAAATTCCAAATCAGTGCGAATTTTGTGCGTTCCCAGTGCGAATAAGACTTTAGTTTCTAACATATGATGTATCAGGTCCTGTTTTTACTTCCGTTGCGTTGATTGAATTACGTTGCCCTGAGCTGCTAATGACTTGCATCCGTTTCATTGGTTCAAGGATGACATTAGAGAAACTCTCGTCCGTCCGTTTTTGCATTGTTTTGTGAGAAGCAGGTAACTATAATATGGTTTAGCTGTTGTTTCACTTTTGAGTTTTTGGTTATGAGTGCAAATTGTGCATAATTTGTATAGGTATTTTCTCTTGGTACCAAACATTTCAAGACAATCAAATTACGTAGGAGCTAGTCCTATTTTTTACCACTTACGTTTGATCCAGTCTGTACCGATGTTCTTGTTCAGCAGTAAATTAAAGAGTTATTGATAGGACGATATCAAACCAAGTTAATGAGATTCGGTCTCCGCAGACTTAGCTGATGCATATAAAGGGAGAGCAGAAAATGTAGCAACGTAACGCTAATCAAGAAAAACTGATTGGGGAAGCTACAAAAGGATGAAAAAGAAAAAAGTGCCCTTTTAGTTCAGTAACTACTCATTTAAATCATGGAATTATGTATCACCGCTGCACATGCTTTCCCTGATGTAATATTTCATTGTGCATGCGACTACGATGCGTGTGCGCAGATACGCTCATATTACTTATTGTTCGTACGATAGTATCAATGTTGTTAGCTGCAATGTTCTCGCAGCGATTGTGTTCAGATACGCAAATTATTGTGTATGCATAATTTTAATTAAAATCGCAGGTTTTTTAAATGTTTCGCTTTAATTGGAGCTGTATTTGCTAAGGTGGGCACAGTTAAAAGTAATTAATTTGGAGGTAGTTTCACCGTCTTACTATTTATTGCTCATGAGAAAGAAAGAAAGGATAAGTATTAAAATTTGAGACGAAAAATATACTTCGTTTAGTATTTCCATTTAATTGAACTAAAAACAGGCCAAGTGCGAGTCGGACTCGCACACGAAAGGTTCCGTAGAATTTAACACTACATATTTTTAGGGTTAGCAAAATAAAATAAAGTTAAAAATGAAAGAGGTTCCTGATACAAGAAATATGTTTTTTTCGGCGTTTATTGCTAAATATTGTACGGTGGTACGGAACCCTTCGTGTGCGGTCCAACTCGCACTTGGCCGTTTTTTTTACCTTGACCTTTTTCACCATATCGGTCCAAGTATTGACCTTGAATGAATCGGCTTTCACGAATGTCATTACTGGATTAGGTACTCATATTTAAATTTCTTTTGTGATGAAACTCGTCTGGACCCAAAACATATTACCTACTTACTTAATCAAAATGCGATTTAACTGTAGTCAAAACAGTTCAGTTAGCCGATGGATCACTAAGAAAAAACAAATGTTAACATTTTAAAGATACTTAAATAAACATTCAATTTATAAGAAATTTGTTAGTTCTTTAGAAATCTAAATGCTTCAGAAAATCAATTAAGATAAGCAAAGAAAGTAAAGCATTGCATTAGTAACAGTAGTGTACGCTTGCAATATGAATGTTTCTTCGAAATCGTAAAAGCAATCACATAATCTAGCCATATTGCTTCCAGTATCTGATGAATTCATGCCACTGAATAAAAATAATTAATATGCAAATACACTATGAATCATTCTTACTTTCGCACTATATTTTTCCGAACACAATATGGCACAATTGGATCTTCTTTTAGTTTAGTTCATTGAAGGAAGAAAATTCATGAAAAAGACGCTAGGGGAACTTACCGGAATAAAAAAGGAAGGGTTCAACACACGAGAATTTGATGGAATATCGTTTGAGTTATAAAGCTGGGCTTTCATTTTAAAAACGATATTTTCATTAATCCAGCCTATCTATTCTGTAATAATCTCACCCTGAAAACTTAGTTAAAGTGAGCTTCAGCTGAGCTGATAATAATGTCAATCCCTAGCATCAGCTGGAATAACAGCTCATTTCACGTATACTACAACTATTTTCTTAATGTCCCTCGGCAAACTTCGTGTTTCGTCAGTCGTCGGATTTCTATCAGTTGCCCTTTGCACGTGGTGCTTGTGCGTATTGACTTCTACTGCTGCCCTCGTGTTGCCGTCAACCATAATTACCAAGTGCAAAGGGCAACTGAAATCCGACGACTGACGAAACACGAAGTTTGCCGAGGGAAATTAAGAAAATAGTTGTACTGTAAGTTTTTGACGATTGTATTGTTTAAATACTGGGTCACACTTGCTGAAGAATATGTAAATTTCCTATACCTGATCTCAAGTAATAGGAAAACATGTAGAAGCTACAAGAAATTTATCACGTACGAAAACTTGCCTGTACCGGTACCAAGCCGCAGTTTATTTTCATAAAGATGCAGATGCCGCGCAGGTGCGATGTGTATGGAAACGAACATCGTCTTTACGGCCCATACATTTGGACAGCTCTTCGCCTGGCGCAATAAACTCGCGGTATTGCATGTACTACGAAGATGAAGTGTCTTCTGTGAATTTAATCTGGATGCTCGTTTGACTGTTATGTAATAATCTTTTGTTGACAGATGTATTTTTCAATATTGGGCTACATTTCATAAACTGCCTACTGTTTAAACTTAAGGTTTTCAGACATTTTTCTCAGTAGTCCGTATCTTTTGTGCCACTCTGAAAATGTTACGTAGTTATTTGACTATTATGTTTATAGAGGCAACTTTATACTGTCTGAATTCTTAAAAACTCCTTTACCGCACTAACTAAGACTAACAATACCTTTACTTCTTCCGCAAGAGACAAACCACGAAGTTACATAAACTTAAAAAAAAAAGGTATCTACTCTTCATGTTCTGTTGAACAAATCTCGCAACTCCAATGTGTACATACTTGACGACTTTACAGTGCCTGTGGTCATCCTATCAGTGGTAGGCTTATTAACTGAATCTAACGATATCTTCGCAAGATAAAGATACATACGCATTCAAATCCTTTCACTATCCTCCACGTCTACCTTTGTCGAACAAATCTCGAAGGTTTACAACTCACGTATAGTTGCAGGGTGCTGCAAGCGTCGCGGATGGCGCGGGGTGGGGGGCGCGCGGTAACAGATGCGCTGCATTGCCGCCGCGCCAACTCCTGACGGCGGGTAGGGACGGACTTGGAATGAGATTTTGTTTTAGAAAAACGAAACAAGATTATCTAATTCCACGTATGCCCAAGCCTTGAATTTCAGTAGCACTTCAGCACCATGATGATTTAAGCAAGCATATAATATTATGGTTAGTATCCCAGGTTGTGCTCTCATCCCTTATTTGTCCTTTGCAGTCTCTCATGAACTCTGATGTATAAGTTTGGGAGATTTTCTACTTAAAAAGTTTTACGTCAAACGATCGTAGATATGGTTAACCAAACTTCAGTTTCACATGCGCAACGTAGGGCATTACTTGGTGTTTAACGTAATATTTTGAAATAAAACTGGCGGGAAGACGTAAGGACGGGGTGGATAAAAGGTAAAGGTCCAGTAGATAAAATACGCCACAATTATCTTGTGGCGGCATCTACATCGTCACATGCGAACTACGCATCAAAGACCTGATGTCACACAAAATCCTGACGTCACACAAATCCTCGAATCCTGCATTGCGCAATTAGAGTTTATACATATAGAAGACGATAGACATATATAAGACTCTCCGACATCAATCGCCGGGCAGTTGCCAGCCCGACACAACACCCGTCTGGTCGGAGGATCCTCCCTTTTCTATAAAGGATGAGTGAACTTTACACTCTGTTCCTCATACCTCTAAAATCATATGATTGATGGTTATAGCATTTATAATAAGACATGAATTACGATACAAATAAAAAGATACGCGCAAAAACGTCTTGCATCCCAAATCCGTCCCTGCAACAAAACGCGAGGGAGCGTCGATGACAAAATACAAATTTTATTTTATTAAATTCAAAAAAAGCCTCCAATGATTGATAGGAGCGCGCCCTCTCCCGTTGCATAACTCTTGCTACTCAATAAAATGGATCATTGATTTCTCTGGAATACTCTCTTCTTTGACGTGTGTACTGTGTGTAGGTACTACTGTCACATGTCGCACTTCCGTATTGCGCAGTGTCGCGGAACTTAGGAAGGGTTGTAGTTCTCTTGTGTAAGCATTTTCTACAATCAACAACTTGGTACAAATGTTATTTTAAAATTGAATTAACGAAAGAAAAAGTATTGATACATATTTGTATGGCAACGTATTTCAAACACTTTCTTATTAGGAAAACGCAGTCAAGATATTAGGAGAACATCTGTACTTAATATGTTTTGCTGTGTATTATAACTACGAGCTATTTTTTTTTATAAACTCCTCTCAGGAGTCTATTTAATAAGGGCGCAGAGTGACGAGACCCTCTTGACGAGGTGAGGCTTTAAAAACTATCTTAAGCTTCGATACTAAAGCTATTTTACACATGATTGATGATAAACTTATTCCCAAGCGAATAGCCAACTTATTTCATACGCCATACGCCGAAGCTGCAGTAATTATTTACTTATTTACCGATTTGCGTACCCACTAATTTACGATACGGGCATAAATATCTCGGTAACCGGTATAAGGGCCGGTACGCACTTGCGATCAGACTTTAATACGGTGAGCGGAGATATATCAGCGACAAGTGGTCGCGAGCTGTTTACAAGAACGCGACATAATGGCCTCCGTGTAAAATATCGGAGTGTTCTATACGGGACCCTCGTGTCACCCCTTAGTCTTTTATGGGAGTAAGTATTTCGGCAGTATCTACTTATCTTTTATGGGTTCAGGAGAGAAGTACAGATAAGATTTTTACGTTGCTTATGCGGATTGTTTGTTCTCAGTTATTTCAGGAGTAGATTTTCACATAATAAAGAGTAGAGTCACGTCTCATATGTTAAGAATTTTTATCTAATGTAAAACTAGATAAAAAATAGTAGTCTAAAATCCAAGTCATAAATCATTCTAGCTGTCATGTAATATCATTGGATCTGCTTCATATTTTGGTTCCCCTTTTATGACGGGTTTTTCTTCAATACACATTTTGGTCCTTCAGACCAGTCCTTTGAACCAATAAAATGTTATTTTGACTTAAAAATAATTCTTAATGATTTTGCATCTTCTTTATAACAGGTCCCAAGCAGAACACTACCCGCAGTCCGGGTCGGCGCCATGCTCCGGGGCAGCGGCCGCTTACCCAGGGTTGCTACACACAGTTAATTTAAAATTCTCACTCGGATAAATAAGGAGGGTAACGTTTGCGTTTTATAGCCTACAATGTGCGAATGCAATGTTTGTGAAGCTCCTTTGCGGTTGTGGACGTATTTTAATATCGTTAATTAGGTGTTACGGAGCCTCGAGTGCTCGTAAACGTTTTGCATTTTGGATAATGTGAACATGAATTTTGGGTGTACGTGAAAAGATCTAATAGGAGTAAATTTGTTTAGAATTTGTTTTGCTAGAATTTTTGTATGCTGTTGTGAATTTTTGCTTGTCTGACAAAAAATATACCTTGAAGATATATAAATCCTTTCCTATTGAATGTTCATTCGTTAATTCAATTAAAGTTATTGTCAGTGGTCTTAGTAGCAGTAAGTAACGTAACATAACATAACTTCACGCCTATATTTCCTAGAAGGGTTAGGCAGAGGTGTACCTATAGTAACACCCACATTTTGCCGGTTATGTTAAAGTCCCATGTAGGATTAATATTAATATTAATATTATTAATATTCCAATAGGCCATCTATCTGGCACAAATCCATACTCCAGGCTGCTACTCGTACTGACAAATTCCTGATGGAAAACCCCAATAACACTTTGCCCGACCCGGGAATCGAACCCGGGACCTCTCTGCTCAGCAGTAGCGCTTGCGTCCACTAGAACAACGGGGCACTTTTTAATTTATTCTTCTCACTTTCGCTGGACAAAAAATATCCAATATTTTATTGAAATATGTATCATCTCAATACAATGTGCAACGGTTACTTCCACAGAAAAAGAAACCGTAAAAACTTAGCCGAAGAAAAGTTCTCATTCGTTGTGTTTCGATGTATCTTATTTGCTACAGAAAACAAAAATCCAAGACACGGCGGCAAACAAAGGCGGCGTTACGAAATGGAGCGAAACTTTCTTACTAATTAATTTAATCCCTTCGAGCCCTACCCCATTACCCTAATTGAACTGCGGTGTACATGTCAATTCTTTGCTCTTGTTCTAGTACACTAAACTTCTAATTACAACCTTAGACCTTAAGAAATAGAGTCTGTTTCAGATCGTGGAAGTCGCAGTAAAGTTAGCACCATTTTAATGATATGAGGGGCATACTTTGTAACGTTTTGCATAAGTGTCCAATTCCTATAAGCTTCCTAAAATATTTACTATCAAGGTCTTCTTTTTCAGTATCCATTAAAGAAATCGATCACAAATTGAGTAATTGACGCCATGAAAATAAAGAAATCATAGAAGAAAATTATACTTACCCAAGCTTCTGTCTGAGTGAAAGCAAATAAGAAAGCTAGGTGGAAAAGTAGCATAATTATGATAACTTATTTTCAGGTTATTTATTCAAACTTCTTTCTGACTACCTAAACCATTACTTGTATTTGTTTTCTAATATAATAATACACTTACCCATCCCTATATTTACCTACTTCGAAGAAAAGTAGAGCCATAATTACCTATTCTATAGTACTGGGCGTAATTTTGTCTTAGGATAATGTGTCAATGTATATTTCAGAATATTTTTTTTCCAGTAGGTATAAAACGCGGATAAAAGGACCAAGCTACTGAAAGCGAGACTAGATGAAAATGTAGAAAAGGAATTTTCACATTACACATTCTGAAGACCACTTCATCAGATAAGTATTGACTCCTGTAACAAAGGTACCACCTAGGTCAGGAGTCAGGCTTCAAATTACAATGTAACAACTATTTTTATGTCAATAAACATTTTTTTATTTTGTTTTTTATTATTATTAAAATGACTTCGAACAAAATTATATTTATAATTTTATGGTTTATTTGTATTTAGACAGTGAATTGAGTGATCAGCATGCGTCAATAGCGGACCCCCTGTAAACACGCGTTTTGTTCAACGTGCCGCTTTAAAGACAAATGAAAGTAGGTTCAGTTCACATTAAATTCTAAGCATGCCTGGACTGCTTTTTATTTTAATTTATTGTTGCATAACAGAAATCAAACCATGAGATCTATGAGCAAACATTATGGAGACGTTATCGTTCTGACATGGACTGTAAATTTATCTATACAGGGTAAATACTGTACTTTTAGGGTGTTGCATAGGTTAGTGGACTAAGACATTGATGCCCGAGAGCAAGTTCTTGATGTGACCAAACGTAAGAGTCTGATAAAACTTAATGCACTGACTTGTGGCATTGCAACCGTTTAGCAAGAAGCATAAAAATTGGTGTGTATACACAATTTGGTCTATTATTATAAGACATTTACAAATTGTGCCATTCACGAAGATGTGTCCCACGCCTCTCCGTTCTGTACTAAAGCACACCTTACAGTGCAGTAATCGCGGAGTGGGGCGCGTCTTCGTGGATGGCACTATCTGTATCGATGATGGAGTCAGAATTCACAAGGTAATACTTCTACTATTCAACTGTACAGTGCTGTATTGACAAACACGTCTGCTGACACGCACATCCTTTTCATAGCCACGGCCATTGGCGTACACAAAGGACCTTCTAAATTCGGTCGCTTAAACTTTAGACTATTCACTAAAGATATTGTGTAAACGCTCTATAGTGAATAATGTTATTATGCGAACAATTTTAAAAGCATTGGAAGTTTAAATAGCTGTAATGGCTAAGTTGGGACGAAGAGCTTTTAAATTAGGTCAGCCAGTGGAAGCTTTTTAAGAGATTGTTTTTTAATTAATGTTTTGTTTGAATGTTAAAGGTTCAAACCCTAACTATACGCTACTACATAGGGAAGCCAAGTTATCATTAAGCTAAACATGATTCGTTATAGATAAAAGCAGCAGCAGGTGCTTTCGGGGTTGTCGTAAAATGCAGGAATTTTTCAGAACCTCAGACCACAAATACACCAGCAATAAAAAAGTTTGTATAGGTAAGTACCTACTAATTTATGATCCACATACGAACTTACCCATTGTTTCATTCCAGTCTTGATTACTCCGTAACGAATGTGGGTATATTAGATACACACCTTGAATTAATTTGTGTGATATCGATTTTTTGTATACAAAAAATAATTTAATTGCTTTAATCACCAAACGAAGTAGCGCTCCAAGGACCAATCAAATAATTGTGTTAAAATACCGTCAGATATAAGTTTGAACCATAACAAAACTTCCGTGAAATGGGGTAAAACTAATTCGGGCCCGGTCAGTGCAAGCTCGCCATGTGTCCCGGGTTCGATTCCCGGGGGTGCTCGTCTGTAATGTCACGCCTATTATTCGCCGATATATCTTCCGTTCCCGTCAATATTTTCATTTTCGTGGATTTCTGTCCATTTGGGAGTTCATTACGTCCCTCTGTGTGAGTTTCTTTCAACTTGATGTGTCATTTGTACTGAACTTGGCTGTTCAACGGGTTTTTTCGTTTTCGAGTACTCACCTATGTGAACTTTTGTCATAAATCTTAGGAGTAACATACCTAATAACTATTTTGTCATAAGTTGTAGTGATGAAAAAGTATGGTAGTAATGATATGGGAAGTTCCAGGTACATAAGCCAATAACATGAGCTAGAATATCTTCACATTAAGTATCATCTACAAAATAATCAATTACCAAGGCACGGAGAATATTTCATGACCCTAAAACAATCTGTACCCTACATCCCCGTATAAGCCAACCCAATTTCCAGACTAACATGATTGAAGATATAGGTTATAGTTCCGTCATCGTCGATATTTGTAACAAGGCTGGGCCATGCATCACCAGCTTGGAGGGTATCCGACAATCTTATAAAGTACCCGGACCATCACACGTCAAGGCCCGTACCGACCGGCCATCCTTTATTCAAATAAACCCTATTTTTATGGAAAACCTGCCCTTTCCACATCAATATCAATTTCCTAGCGATTGTTGCAGAAATAAAGGGATGACCCTTCGGGGACGCAGGTTATCTGCCCAACTATATTAGAGGAGCTTTTAAAAGGCAGTTTTTTTTACTGTATTATGTTTTATCGAGGATTTTTCTGAAGGTTTTTTTTTATTAAAATGTGTAGGTGACCGTAACCTCTAAACAGTTTGAGATAAAATAAAAACATTAATCGATTTATGCAGAGTGGGTTTTTACACGGCGTAGACAAATCTTATTTTTATACAAATGTACAAGCAAAATACTGAGAATGATGAAAAATAAAAATATGTTTGAATTGGTTAACATAGCAACTTGGAATTTAATATCTACCTATTTATTTCAGGCAATTTATTTCTGTAGCTGATATAGAATATGTCGAACCTGATCGCTTTTACACAAGCAAGTACACCTGTAGGTACGCCGAGCGATAATAGTGGATTATTCACTATGGGGATAAAGCAGTGTCTTAGGTCACGGGCGCTATTTTTAATCTTGAAAATAGCAAAGAATTCTAGGGATCCTGAGCGCAGCGTGGGAGCTCTGAATTCAGCGAGGGATTCAAGCTCGCCCAAGATGAAGACACCTTTATCCCCGTGAAGAATACTCTTCTCTTCGCATCTACTGCGAGGTAATAAAAACCAATTCAATTTTGGAATTATTAGTATTTATGAAACTGTTAAATAACCGGGAATACCTAGATAAGTGCAGTTTTATACACAATTTTATCTAAACTAATGCAATTTCATCAAAAACACAATAAATATCGTAAATAAAACACCCATCGCCCGGTAAGCGCTACCGATCAGCTGTTGCGATGACATGCCGCCATTACCGTCACAGATTATGTAGAAATAGCGGTTGGGCGAGTTTAAAAAGCACATTATTCAATCATTTTGAACTTCACAATACACAGAACGCAAATTGTTTTATTGTTGTAAGTAATTATTTTTATTTTATCTATTTAATTCATATTTATTATTGTAACTTATTATTCCACTATAATATCTGTATCAAATTAATTAATTAATAATTAAAAAAAATTAATTATTTTGTTCGTCGACGGCAAGATAAACATATGAAGTGAGAACACTTTGGTCGAGCTGTTTTCTCACAGTTTTTTTTAATGGTACTTAAAAAATTTCATACAAATGTTTTTAGTTGAGGTTCCAAATTCAAATCACATTTATGCACCAGCAGGTCATAATGCAATTTGGGCACGCCACAATTGTGGCGATAAGTCCCCTCTTTGAGGAGTGGCTTGAGAGGCGCCACGGCGTCCTCACCTTCCGCCTGACGCAGGTCCTCACTGGACACGGCTGTTTCGGGAGGTTCCTGTTCCGCATAAGGCGGGAGGAAACGCCCGGGTGTCACCACTGTGTGGATCGCCCGGAGGACACGGTGGAGCATACGGTGGAGGTCTGCCCGGCTTGGGCGGAGTACCGCCGTGTCCTCACGGAGGCGATCGGCGGCGGCGATCTCTCGCGTCCGGCCCTGGTTGAGGCCATGGTTCGGAGCGAGAGTGCATGGGAGGCTGTCACCTCCTTCTGCGAAGCAGTTATGTTCGCGAAGGAGGAGGCGGAGCGCGCGAGGGAAATGCAAGCTGCACGCGGCCCTAGTCGCCGCAGGAGACGCCTCGGGCGTCGGGAGTCGAGAGCCGACTTCCGGCCACCGTAGGCGCGGGCTTGCGGACGGTAAGCAATGGGCAGCTCGCCGTCCGATAAGGCCAGGCCCGTGTCGACAGCGCATTGTGTTTCACGCGCGCCGCAAAGAGATGTCAGCACCAACCGACGGGGTCGAAAGACCAATGCCTGCTGGGGTTGCGGGTTTGTCCGAAAGGGATATCGCGGCCCCGGCACACAGGCAACGGAAGGAACACGGGTGGGTTTTAGTCAGTAAAAGTCTAACACACCCTCTCGCTCTGCCCAGAGCGGGAGAAGTCATTTGATGATTTCACACCTCCAAAAAAAAAAAAAAGGTCATAATGCAATTCAGTAAAATAATGTTTCCTGGCTAGGCTTTAATGACTTGCTTCAGGCTTGGTTTGCATGAAATATAATTTGACAGCGGGTGGTGAAAAAATTATTACGAATTCCACCTGTAATCATTTAATACACCCTACAAGTAATAATAGCCGCGCGGCTCGATTCATCAGGTTAAGCTATGCTTACCGGGGTTTGTCCGTGGATGGGTGATCATCTTTACATACTGAGACTCCTCCGTGACTCGAAATGCCGTTGGTCCCAGCTGTCATTCGTGTATTTTTGACAGTCGTTACGGGTCGTCAGCAACCCGAAAGTCTGACAACCAGTCTTACCAACGAGTATCATATTACCCAGTTGTGGAGGTCAGATAGGTAGTCGCTCCATATAAAATACAGATATTCAGCTGCATCCGGTTAGACTGGAAGCCGATCCGTACTTAATTGGAAAACGGCTAGGCAGATTGAATGATTTAATACATCCTCATAAACCCGTAATTTACTTACTCCTGATATATAATACAAATGATCGATGTACTTTTATTTTAATTCACGTCAACCAATAAATACCACATAACAGCGAATGACGCGACCATTTACCAAATGATAGGTGAACAGGCCTGAGAACATGCAGCAGTTGTTCTTCACTGTGATTACAGACGATTACCCCGTCACCAAACTCGTATTCGGTCCCCACTTAATATAATAAGCATCGCTGAATCGAAATCGATGCTATTACATGTCTGGTCCCATTTATAATCAGTACATTTCGTCCCGAAGCGATCGTGCCGCCTTAGGGCCGCTGTAATCGGTCAATTATCTATAATTTTCTACCATCAGTCTTTACCCGAAGCGGGCTAGATTCCTGCCAGCCCTAGTGTAATGGTGCGTCCGGTTATCGATCTAATTGGTAAATTATGTATAGCGCCTGAGGAGACCAAGTGGAAATACTCCCGGAATATAAATATAAAAAGACGAATCGGAATTCTAACTTCGAATAAGCAGGTACAAAGGACCAATTTATGGTCCCTAGGAATTAAAACCATAACTGGCGAAATAAGTGTTTGAATTTGCACTAATATCAGTAGGATCTTCTGAATTTGCAATGTTTAATTCGAAGTTTTAGCATTTTGCTTTTACAAATGCGCATTTGCATGGGAGCTATTTAATTCAGCTGTCATAGCTATTTCAGTACTGAAAGTTTTAAACAAAATTCTATAGTCTCGTATCCATAAAAAAGTGTATTTTATGTATACTCGAGGTAACATTTAAAACAAAAAACAGGTTATAGTTGAAACCGAGCCGCGGTGAACATTCGATCCGCCCCCAGCGGCTGCATGCGGCCGCGTCGATTTTTTTGTCTTTTTTTAGACCAACCTTAATAAACTTTTTCCTATTGGCCGCAAGGAAATTATTAATTTTTTGTCTGAGACGAAATAAAATTTATAGCAGGTGGAATGCTAGTGATTATTTGTGTTATCGATTGGAATCGGGTATCGATCGCTACGATTGGTTGACTCGAGTCCAATAGGGTTGGAGATCGATATGTGCGAGATAATTGATGTAATTATTCGAGTTGAATTGTATTTCTTATTCGGTTGTGGGGAGTTTCGTGTCGAACTAGTTTATCACGATATCTGAACAGTGGTTTTTGTTGGTAAGGATATATTTTAGGTAGTGCTGCCAAACGCGATCTCGCGTGACGGTGAGGCGTGGCATGCGATTACAATTAAAACATTGTTCGGTGCTAGGTCGTTCCAACCTGACCGAAGCTATCCGAAATTCGATCAAAAATCTTTGTTCATTACCAGAACTTGCGTTTGCCATATTAAATGGGTAAGGTTGGGAATTTCTTTTTTAAATCATTAAAAGTTGGTACGGTTGATGTTTAATTTTACTGCTACGGAACATGATCGTTATCATTGTTGTTTGATCTAGAGATAACGTGTACACGTGCTGGGGGATTTTATCGTTTTTTATATACCAGCTAAAATAAAGGTCACTTAAAAAATATGTACAAATAATCAACTTTCCGGTTCACCCGTAACTTACATAATTTTTCTATCATATGCACGCTGCGCAGTTAATGTCCGAACACAGATAAAGGACATCAAAGCCGTGCGCCGTTTGTTAATTTCGTTAGAAACATATTAATGACGTCATTAGTATACGTCACCACAAATGGGATTCGTGACAAAATATTGACACGAAACGGAACGGACGAGTATGTAATAAAAACATGAATTAAATGATATTGTAACAAAAAGGTGGACTGTCAAGCAACGCATTTGTCTAGAGACCGTCACTAATTTCATTAATACGCTTATAGAACTTTTAGAGTTCTGTAGTCCTATTCTAAACTCCACTTAAGGTTTCATCCTTGACATTTCTTATAAGAAATACCAATCGGTTACCCACTGAATCATTTAAATACGAAACCACAACAGCGAAAAATCTACCATAGAATTTAATTTGACACTTTGTGCGGAACCAAGCACCAAAATATATTTTTTCGTTAACGCGGATGTATCGTCACGCGTGTATAAATTCGTTACGATTTCTTGTCGGCCATTTATTTCTTAACGCGTTAAATAATAAATTTTATAAAACATGTTACTTGACAAATCGAAACGATGAAACGTTTCATGGATGTTTTATTAGAAAATGTGTGAATTATTTAGTGCCTAAGCTGAAAAAAACTAGTGATTCTGATGACATGGGTTAATATCACACTGGGATGCCGTGTATCCTTCTCTGAAAACTTATTTTTTACGACCTCTGGATTTGTCTTAAGGAATGTCTCGTCTAACATGAGGTCCACCACGTAATATGTGCCAAGCTCCTAGTTGGACCTATAGTGAAAAATGTTCCAAGCTCCTAGTTGGACCTATAGAGAAAAATAATCAGCTGTCCTATACTTTTGGGTCGAGTAGGTATTGATATTTTGTAGACAGTTGATAATTTTTTCGCGATTACGATGTTAGTTCCATGGCGAAAGTTGTTCTGTTTGATGGTCATGGAAATTTGACCATACTTTTTTTAACCATGCCGTATAAAAAATACAGAGTGGCAGGGACATCGACGCGAAGTCTGTTACCATGGATATATCAGTACATGATTTTGAACCACCTGCGTTGAAAATTTTCGTCGGCTATTAAAATAAAATAAAAAATGCTGTTCCATACATTTTGACCGAGTAGGTATTGCACTTTTCTATGAAACAGCAGATTTTTTTAAAATAACCGACGAAAATGTTCAACGCAGGGGGGTTCAGAATTCCGCCTGACGCAGGTCCTCACCGGACACGGTTGTTTCGGGAGGTTCCTATTCCGCGTAAGGCGGGAGGAAACGCCCGGGTGTCACCACTGTGTGGATCGCCCGGAGGACACGGTGGAGCATACGGTGGAGGTCTGCCCGGCTTGGGCGGAGCACCGCTGTGTCCTCACGGAGGCGATCGGCGGCGGCGATCTCTCGCGTCCGGCCCTGGTTCAGGCCATGGTTCGGAGTGAGTGCATGGGAGGCCGTCACCTCCTTCTGCGAAGCAGTTATGCTCGCGAAGGAGGAGGCGGAGCGCGCGAGGGAAATGCAAGCTGCACGCCCTCGCGGCCCTAGTCGCCGCAGGAGACGCCCCGGGCGTCGGGAGTCGAGAGCCGACTTCCGACCACCGTAGGCGCGGGCTTGCGAACGGTGAGCAATGGGCAGCTCGCCGTCCGATAAGGACCAGGCCCGTGTCGACGGCGCGTTGTGTTCCACGCGCGCCTCAAAGAGATGTCAGCACCAACCGACGGGGTCGAAAGACCAATGCCTGCTGGGGTTGCGGGTTTGTCCGAAAGGGATATCGTGGCCCCGGCACACAGGCAACGGAAGGAACACGGGTGGGTTTTAGTCAGTAAAAGTCTGACACGCCCACTCGCTCTGCCCAGAGCGGGAGAAGTCATTTGATGATTTCACATCCTGAAAAAAAAAAAAAAAAAAAGGGGGGTTCAGAATCATGTACTGAATCTATGGTAACAGTTTTCGCGTCGATGTCCCTGCCACCCTGTATTCATTCATAAGTCATAAGTCATTTATTCATTTTATTTAACATAGGAACAAGCCAGAGGTGTACAAATGTTTGAAATTAGTATCTAATCAAGCTAGACAAGTCTCAATAAATAAGCCTGGACAGAAAAAAGACAATTATAAAAAAGCACTTACTTTATAATACAAATTAATTAATTAATAATAAATAACAATAGAAATCAATGTCAAAAAAAGAGAAAAATAAAACAAAATGTGAACACACAGACTGAAAACAAAATATATGAATATGTCATTAAACAATACTAATGTCATTATACAATACTGATGTCATTAAACAATACTATGTCAATATGCAAAAATGTATGTCAAGTACAAAAATACGTAAGTATATTTTACTAGCATGTCAACATTCTGTCAATAGATTTTTGTTTGTTATAAATTCGGTAATACTGTAATATATGCTTTAAGGATTGCCTGTTGTAAGGATTTTAGCCGTTTCTTAAAAAAGCTCATATTCGTTATAGATGTATACATTTTACTTCAGTAATAAGACTATTCATTCAACTGAAATATGATAAGCATCAAATTATAGTGCATGATTTTTTTGCAGTTATATTTAACTGATGAAAAAATCGACAGGTGAAATGCAAGTATAGCAAATTACGTTTTGATAAAGTGTTTCTATTTTAGCTGCGATAGATGGCTGTTATAATTAGGTCAGGTGTAAACTTGGGCAATACGGGCATCATTTATTATCTTGTAAGTTTATTATGAGACACTCCCCTATACGTGAACATAGAAAGATGCGAAATACAATGACTTTTTTTCTTTGTTCTTGAACCATGGCTTGTGTTGGAAGCAATAACATATTACTTGAACTTAGGTTTAATTACAAATATATTTTTTATTTATTATATAATTAATTGCTGATATTTCTGCATAGGTCAAATAACGTTCGCTCTGACCTAACTTCATGTGACGTCAGTGGCCAAGTCAACACAGAATTTTAAGACATATAGTGCCAAAACTATTAGATTTATTCTACCTAATAGGATAGTAACTAGTAATTTAAATTCAAAGTTTTACAGTCAGTCTTAATTGGTCAGCATATTTAGTTTCATCTTTTTTGACCTGTGATAGTTTTATGTACGAAATTAATTATTTCTTATGTAACTTAATCAATATTTTTAGATAAACGAAAATAATAACTTGGTCGTTTTGTGCGCCTGCAATTTTTTAAAATAAATTCAGAAACAAAAGAAATCAGCCTTCAGGTTCTATATTTAAAACCAATCCTTAGCCACACTGAAGCTACAATCGTAAAGGGTGATACGATGACGTATGCCTCGCATCAATACGCGTCGCGCGTCCGAGCATTAAC
Organism: Agrochola lota; assembly: GCA_947364205.1. Lineage (NCBI taxonomy): Eukaryota > Metazoa > Arthropoda > Insecta > Lepidoptera > Noctuidae > Agrochola > Agrochola lota. Next base: position 14,629,979 of record OX376227.1, on the reverse strand, counting down.
CCGCGCCTAATGAGGTCGGACAGCGTTTAATAGAATTAAAAGCTGGCCGCGGAAGGGTTAGTAGGTATGCGACGGTGTTACCATTTGTTACTATAGTGCCCCGTGGTGACGCTTGTGAGATTGTGATGACGCTATTTCCTGTAGTGTGTAAAGCGTAAAATTATACGTGTCATATGAAATTTTAGTCATCAATTTTACTTTTATTCAAAGTGTTACCACTCGATATTCTTCAACTGAATGAGAACAAATTAAAACATGCATTAAACGTACACTATGTAGACAAGCATATTATAAGTTGGATGATTATATCGTAGATAAAAATGCTTGGCTTAATGCTGGTCCTGCGCCACAGCCACTTGGGCTCACTAGTTAAAATTTTTAATATTTGGAAGAGTTGCTTCCCCTTTTATTTTTAGTTTTTTTGACATTACGAACTAAATGTTTATTTTTTATTTAACCAAGTTTTAATTGTTGAATACTCCAATGGATAATAATGGTTTTCTTTCTATTAATCTCTCAAATACATAGCAAACTATAGTTATGTATAATTTAGAAGCCTTTTAAAAAAAATTGTAAATGTGAGTACCATGGAGCCGTTTATTATGTTATTTAGATGTATGTTGAGTTGAAAGAGCATGGCAGTTGAGAGTATGTTATGCTCACTTAAATGTCTCGCTGATGGTGGCGACTGTGTTGGATCATTCGGTTCCCTACAAAATGGTAGAGCTGGATGGTGCTGATCCACGCGTCATGTTCGTGAACGGGCGCCGTCCGTTGAGACTGGTCATCTCTTATCTGCCAGGGCTTATTTTTAATCTTATATTTGAATTGTTTTATAATTTTTTGTACATTGTTCTCACATATAGAAGCAACAAGAATAGTGTACCCAATATTTTGTGATATCTATATTTAAAAGAATGTCCTTGGAGTTTCTTGCCCGTTTTTCTCCATAAAGATCTACGTTTTGGAATGGGCAACTAGCTTCAACTTTCTGACTAACGGACCGACTATTTGACAATTCAAAAGTGCCTGTAAATGGTTGTATTAAAAAAATGCTGTTAGTTTGAGTGTGTTTACTTCTCAGCTGCCTATTCCGAAAAGTCAGTAGGCTACCTAGATCGACAGCAGGACGATATCTATTAAATACCCAGTGCACTTATTCGGGTTTATAAAATGTTGACCATCATATTGGCAAAGTAGAAGAACATCAATGGTATAAGGGAACTGCATTCATATGTGCTTCCTGTGAGAAGAGAAAATATGCGATTTTGAAGACAGAATTCAGAACAAAAAGTCATTGACAAAGCCGTGACGTGGCAATGAGCTAAGCATGGAAGCCTTTCCTTTCATAATCTTTTCATGCCACTTCCTATAAAGAACCCTATTCAAGTTATTGTTATCAGCTATCAACAACTACTAAAACAATTTGTTCACGATTGTATCTACCCAACCACCTTGAAAACCTCAACGCTTCATGCGTTTGTGCAATAACACAAAAGATTTCCCAGCTCATCTCTGGACTGTATTATTCGTGACTAGTGGAGTGGTCAGGCGGGCGGGGGGGTGTTGAGGTCAGACGAGGTGCAAGACTTTGTGGCCACGAAGTAAAAATTATCAGAAGACCCACCACCTAACAAAGACGTAAATAGTTAGTCATACTGACGAACTGGCAGGTTCAAAACTTGACGCCCTGCAGTAGCATATCACAAGCGAAAATTTGGTCCTTTCGCCATCAATATATCCGAGGTCCTTACTATCTGTGAAACAGGTCTTCTGCATCTAATCTATGTAGTGTAGTAGAGGACTAGGGGGGCAAGGGGGGAGGATGCATCTCTACGCGGGCGGTGCCGGGCTGTTCTCACGCCTCTGAGGTCACGCCTTACTTTGACCATTGCCGCGCAACATTACAAACCCAACGTGTACTAGCTTATGAGAATAATGGAATACCTTTAACGGTATTGAGGTTCTATGCAATATTTCATTCGACGCCCTTCTGCCTGTTTCACTGCGCATTTCATGGGAAATACTTTCTAACATAGTTTTGAAGATGTCTTTATTATGTTACGACGTGAATATGTTGGGTATGGTAAGTGTTTGTGAGTGTTCAGTTAGGTCAAAGGTGTTACGTGAATCATAGCTTACGCTGAGGTATTCAGGTTCGTCTGGCAAATATAAACAGGTATGATACAAATTCTGTACTAATAAGACTACGTACTGCGGCTACAGGGATTTTGTCAGGACCTAGAATTTGTGCAATTAATGCCCGTTTTCACCTTCACTAAGTGACACTTAAATGAATCCCTAAATAAAAGTGCACTGTTGAATTTTCATTGCATGACATTAAGATTTTTTCTGACATTAGTATATTTTAGAAACAAATCCATAAATCAAATCCGTGTATTAAATAATGTTCGTAATATTATAGACAATAATCATGTCCAGAATAAAGACAGGCTTGGCAGGACCACAAACGCTCTGCCTTTGCTGCTTATCATAGTCCGAAGTAAGGTAGGCAGATACATTTGCGGGTTAATCAAATTGTTTTCATTCGAAAACATTGAAAACATTGTCGTGATACACCGCATTGAGCCCAGAGGTTTTTCGCAACATGTATGTAACCTTTCTCTTCGCGACTTTCTGTTACGAAGACTAAACAAGATTTCCACATAGCATAAAAGTAAATAACTCCATTGTAATCCTCGCATGTAACAGCAGCATAAGAAAACAAGACGGGCGTCACAAAGCCGCGTTACCTGAGCGCCATCTTTTTGAGCCTAGTCGACTTATAAATAGTGGATCCAGAAAACAGGCAATCTTCTTGCCCTAGTGTATAAGCTGCTTATGCAAGTCTGGAATATATTGACTGGCATATTGGATGGATATTCTGACGATTATCCGTCGCCAGCGAAGACTCTCAGAAAGCTTCTTTCAAGGAAATAGTATGCTGTTAAGCCCGGTTGCATTTCGCACCTTAAAATCTTGCTTTTCATAACTTTCTGTTATGAAAACTATCCCAGACATTTCCACATACCTACTACATATAAAAGCAAGTAAACTCCATTGTAATCCTCCCACGTAACAGCAGCATATGAAATCAACACAGCGTCACAAAGCCGCGTTATCCTACTTGAGCGGCGCCATTGTGCGCGCAGATAAACGCGCGATACACAATGCGCTTAATATTGTAATCTATGAATATTTTCTATTGCGTGGTAAGTATGTGGAAAGTGTGATACAGGCTGTAATGGTAAGGCTTTTTGTTCTCGAAGTATTTTTGGATAGAGTGAGAGATTCTTGGAGACATAGTAACTTAGGAGAATAAGGAATTTACATTTTCAACGTATCTGCTTCTTTTTATAGGTACAGCTAAGCTGCTAGTTGGAAATTAATAGCTGTCAATGGATTGATAATCCTGCTTAGTGATAGACATAGGTAAGCCTCATTAGATACGTAAACGTCACTCGCCATAGATTGATGAAAAAGCTTACTGTTCGATCAAAAGTATCCTACTTTCAACAGAACTGTGAACTTTATTTCTGTTGCGTAGGAATATCAGAATATATTAGCGAATGTTTGATGTCATGTGTCTACCCGCCCCTTTCCTCACACATGTTATTGAGTGAGAACTATACATTAGCACAATTTTGTTGGTACAGATATCTTATTCCCGGCCGGGCCGCCTACGCCGCGCTTGGATCGTCGGCGTCCGCTGCCGTGACGCAGCAAAACCCGCGAAATAACACCTTCCCGGCCCCAATTCACACCAAAGCCTCGTTGAAACGATTCAAATCAGAGATTTCAGGACGATACCCGATTGTATTATTCCGGTTTCGTAACCAAAAATCCAATTGTAGTCGGATCCCTTTCGGGAAAATTTTCGAAGTCCCGCTGAGATTGGCTGAATCGAACCGGCCTTCGTGGGAATGAATAACCGCGAATAATACGTTGTCATCCGCCATTATTATCTCACAATGATACAGTGCTTTTACGATCAAAATCTCGAATAACAATCGAGCAACTAGACTCTGTTATCTGCGTAATGTTATTTTAAATAAAAGAAGATATCATAATAATTTATGTAATAGTAGCCCATTAAAACAATTATTTCAATGTCTTTATTATAATAAGCATGTAGGTTTTCATGTTGTGATGTCAGCCGTAAAAACATTAGCCAAAATGGCCGGATTTGAAAATAACTTCATACACGGTAGCGATGTGTGTGAGATAATAACTGAAATATGTTATCTGCAATTATGAGTCTGAGTACATAATAACAATCAGCGAGTTCGATGTCGATGTAGGTCCCCGTGGGACGTTTTTTTTATAATTGTGGTCAAACCAGTAGTTGAGTATCAGAAAAACCTTTGCGGTCCATCCTGGTAGAACCAACGAAGGCACGGAAATTATTCAAGGTGCTTTTAAATAGGATTACAAACAAAAAAAAAAACGAATTTTCCTATAGTTGTCTCTGTTAAAATACCCTTTACTCATACCTCAGAATATGTAAGTAACGCACACTTTGATCACTCAGCTCCTCCACCAAACGTTGCTGACTGGCTAAGCAAGATAAGAGCTCGAAAACACACGATACAATAAGGCCTAGGGTTTACCAGGTTCAACAAACAATACTTACCCAACACACCAAGCACACCAAGTATTAAATAATTAATATGGCATTTAAAAATAGTAGTAGATACCACTTGAGATACAAGTCTGCTAGGCCGTCGTGTGTCTGCCCGCCCTAAGGCACGGTTCTCATAATTAATGGCTTGCACTGCGCATGGGCACTGCTTGTGCACTGGCACGGGTTCTGTAATAACTAGGCACAGTGCTCGCAGGCCGGTTATTGATTGAAAAGTATTGTCAAAGTCATTATTTTCTAGCAATTTTAAGATCATGTTTTTGAATTCCAGGTTTCATTGAAAAGGCACCGTTGATGTATTCGATACTAAACATTAATATACGAGTAAACAATGTTCATCTTAACTTTCGATAAACATTAATAAAACAATGTTTATCTTATCTTTTGTGAACTTTGAGATTACGAAGACGTATTCTCAACTCGATGTTATCCGAAAGTCAATATCATCTGTCTAGCCTTTTCCCAACTATATTGGGGTTGGCTTCCAGTCTAACCGGATGCAGCTGAATGCCAGTGTTTTACATGGAGAGTCTGTCTATCTGACCTTCACAACCCAGTTACTAGGTAATACGATATACCCTTGTTAAAACTGGTTGGCAGATTTTCGGGCTACTGACGACCCGTAACGACTGTCAAAGATCCACGAATGACAGCCGGAGCAACGTCTTAACGTGCTTTCCGAGGCACGGAGGGGTCTTACTATGTAAAGATGGTTACCTATCCACGGACCAATCGCAGCAAGCGTAGCTTAACCTAATCGATCGACATGTGCGGCTGTTAGCTTAGCCACACGCCCCTCATTTTATCCTAAAGTCTGAAAAGCAATATAAATAATAAAATAAATAAATAAATAAAAATTGAATTTCTTCAAATTAAGAATATACAAATCCAAAGGAGCGTGACTGAATATAGCACTATATGGTTATTCTGGCGCGTGGCCAAAATCGGAACTAACAACGCCATCTAGTTTTTTAATACATTTCAGGTGATATTGGACCAACAGCGCCGCCTGTCACCGTCATTCAACCGCCAAACGATCCTTGTAGCAGTGTACTTACATTATCAAAGTTAGAACAAAATTATTACGTGATTATTTTATTTTGTTTCATAATAATATTTAAAACTACCCCAATTACAAAATATCACGATATAGATCTTAGTAAAATTGTGATTGGTATGTCTACGTTGTACGCTGCATGGGGAACACCATGATAAATGACTGCACAGTGTACACTCCGTGGCTGTACCTCGGCGAGACGGGGCACTATAGTGCGGCTAACCCGAGTTGGCGTAGAAAAGTGTCTTTTTTATATGATAAAATATTTTACCAATGGGCAGTCATTATATTGGTATTCAGCTACATCCGGTTAGACTGGAAGCCGACTCCAACATAGTTGGGAATAGGCTAAACAGATTGAATGGGTAATCATTATTTTAATTTAAAATCACTTTACAGTGTTGAGTGTAAGTCTGCAGGTATAACTAAATAGGATGATATGCAACGACAGTTGGCCACGCTGTATCTTTTTTATGTTTGTGATTTTGACATTTAATAGAGAAGTACTTATGGAATAAAAAGATAAATTTGGATAAGGGCAGGAGAATAATGATGACATTTTATTTTAACATTATATATAATTTTTTGTTCAATAATTAATGTTATGTTTTGGATTTTTATCAAAAAAAATATCCTTGTCTTTAAGTACTTATTCTTTTACAAAAAACCATCACTTAAGATTTACACACTTAATACCTATTAGAATATGGCGGAAACCTTCTAAATTTATTTGTCAACTTATTGTACCTACTCATACTTTTGCAAATAAATAATTATTCTTCTCCATAAATATGATTTGAGAAAATAGGGTTGTATCTTGAACTTGACCACATGAAGAGCTTACGAACAAATCATTTTAAGGTATAATTTGTCTCGAAAATAAAATTTGACTGAACACAACACGCGTGCTACGCAGCCACGTAGATCAGCATGTAGCGTGCGTGTAGCTACGTTGCGAAGCGAGCGACGCGCTTCGCCCGGTGCAACGCGGGTTTTTACGTTCGATTTATGTGGTATATTTATATAATTTTCTAAATAAACTATAAGTGGTTTGTATTTTGTTGCACATTGCCTTTCTTTAAATTGTTGAATAACATTCTCAATCACCTGCCTACCTACTTAAATTCGTCCAAATATTTCTGTGCATCATTATACATCTTGATATGCCCGGTTTACTAAGCAAGAAATAGCCTTCAACACCAATAAATTATAAAATTACTATAATTCAAATCTTTATTCAGCCAATCCTCCACTCCCCCACTATACTCAAGCAGAGACACAAAACAATGTCAATCGAGCTTGACAGTGAGCAGTGAGATGATGACGTCACTAAACGTCACTCCCCACCAAGACAAAGATAACGAGCATTCACGAGCACCCACGAGCACCAGATTTGTGTGCGAAAATTTATGAATATCTCCACAATACTGATATTGCGAGGAGACACGATGACGCGATGACGTAGCGGAATACTGAATATCTTGTGCAAATTGTTTTAATGTTCTTATCATCCTATATCTGGAATAATAAATTATGTGTTCTAAAGCGATGCCGGTACTGTGTGTGTCAGGAGTTTGGGAATAACAGTGATACCGTCAGGAGTAAATGAAATCTGTGAGAAGTGGGTCACCACCTCACCGGTTTCTGATGGCAAAGCTCATGTTAAGTGATTTGACTGGCTGTAGTTATTTCGGTCAACAAACAACAACAATGAGTTTTTATACATACCTCTGGTAGGTACACCCACATTTCACCAGTTATGTTCAAGTCCCATGTAATAGGGGGCGAGCCTATTGCCATCAACCGGGCACAAATTCAGACTCCAAGCTGCTACTGAGAAATTCAAAATTCTACTGAGGAATTCTTGAGAAAGTAGTCATTTTATAAAACTGCAATACCACAAACACAAGTTGAGTCTGCGTCTCTGAAGTAACTAGCTTCAACTTCCTGACTGGCTAACCGACTCCTTGACAGTTCAAAAGTGCCTGTAAATGGTTTAATTTAAATAAATGCTTTGGAATCCGCTGGATGCGGGAAGCACAGAATCGGTCGAAGTGGCTGAGGCCTATGTTCAGCAGTGGCCGTCTTTCGGCCGAAATGATGATGATGAAATGCTTTGAGTTTGAAGCTGAACTCGACAAGAGAAACATTGTTACTGTTGCTAGTTGATTCTATTCATCAACTCGCATTATCTTTCACAGAACAGTAAAAATATTTATTGCCACAAGAGCATACCTATCAGTATGACTAAAGTATTCCGCCTTCGTTTACATCAGATATAAAATACACAATATCTCCGGGCACTTCCTACGATTGGTCGAGTCGAGGTGCAGAGCGGATGTGACGTCAGAGCTGCTATCTCCGCAGCTGATTGCTCATAAACCCGTCGTCGACTGATAACACGGTGTCGAACTTTGAGAATAGACCCTCGAGATATGAGCACGGAGGTTGTAGGTATGGAGGAATACCTTGTTATGATGTTATTAGCATAGATTACGAGGTATGTAGATTAGGTTACGTGGAAATTTATGAAAATTCAGTAGCCTTGGACTTTTCACTACCAAAATGAGGGTTTTATTTGAGGCTTCTGTTGACTGCCGATCTAAGGCTCATGGCTGCTTATGGTTGGGTCCTATTCCTAGGTTTTTAATTTCCTTAGTGTCCGGTTCCCACTATTCCAGTGCAGTATTCCAGCATGTCAATCCAGTCCAGTGCAAGACTGGATTATATCGTCTACATTGTTCAGTCAGTCAAACAAGAAACAACAATGCGTGTTCACTGTTCAATGTTTAATCCAGCACTGGATTGGCCTGGAATGGGCGAGCCGGGATGAAAAAGTAAAAAGTAGACTGTCACTGGAATAGGTGAATTCCAGTGCATTCCAGTGCCGGTTCACATTAATCCAGTGGCATTCCAGCGCTGGTTTGGATCGCTGGACTGGAATGCTACTGGAATAATGTTAACCGGGCGGCTCATCGGTATATATACTAAATTCATCAGCAATGATGGCTTCTTATAGATACCTACTTACTCGGTCGACAGGGAAATTTTCCATGTTGACCCTCCTTTTTGCTTCGCCGTAGTCGGGTAAAAATTGCATGTCATACAAAAAATTAAGAAAAACAAATAGACAATAAGCTGCAATAACCGTGTCTATAACAAGTTTTCCTGAAAGAACCAGCATGGCCATTCATCGCCCACAATGGTTGCGTGCCTCCCTACTCTCATTGTTTTAATTTCACTGCCATCACTAATTGCCAGGGAAGGGACGGCATTTTAAATATCCCGGCAAACGTTTTTAACAACCACCTCATTGCATTTTAAAACAAAGGATTATAATTTCTTTTACTCGAGCCGAATCGGGGAGCTTTTATTAATTCAACCGACTTGTTTAAGATTTTTATTTTCTTATTTTATAAATTCACTTTTGCTCGTAAGTTTTGGTCTTGCCTCGAAATTATGTTCTTGGGTTGTTTTGATTTTTTTACTTAATGTTAAATCTCGTGGGATTTTAAAAAGTGTAGGGTAACTAAACTGTCTTGATACCTAACTGATTTCATTTAGAAGAAATTTTTGGTTTCCGAATGAAACCCTTGTTTTAGAATCAGTGCATGTAGAATGCCGTATAAGTCCCTACCTAGATGCTTGCGGTTGCAGGCACCTTTTGCTTATTTACAAGTCGAAAATAACACTGATAAAAATAAAAATAAAACATTCATAAATATATTTTGAACCTATCAACCTAAGTTAGAAATCTTAACAAAAATTCCCTAATTAAGGAATACATGTAGTTGCCTGACAAATTAATCATTGTATCGTGGTGAATGCGTGACACTTGACGTATGCTCATCGCGCCTGTAATTCATGCTCAACATGACAGATGGCGCTACCGTCGACGATTATCATGGTACTGTAGAAGTGGTCGCGTTAACCATAGACAATGGCGCTATGGTGTTGGTAAAAGTTTGCTTCAAGCGATGATGGTTCACCTTATGCTGCTTTTGCACCGAAAATCTCCTGAAAATGAAAAAGTTATTGAATTTTTTTGAGTTGCAACAAATTACTAATTATTGGAAAAGTCCACTGGATTTTAAGGTCATGAGGCAGCTACTTCTCATTTTCTACAGCAAAAATGCAACATTTTTACCCCAAAAACAACCAAAACGTCGTGTTTACACAGACACGAATCACGAAACATGATATTCTCTTGAATATCACACGACTCATAGAAAATACAATACACAACGCGCAGGCAAGGCAGGCGAAACGAAGGTGCGCAGGTTTTTGCGTCCAAATGGCGAAATAATGACAGGCGTACGTACCGCGTCGGGTTTTACCACGTCCTCCCCGCATGCTAATACTGCACGATGAATATTTATAAACGTGATCCGACATTATGGAAAAAAATCTATAGGATCAAGATTTTTTTTCGTACTTTTTTACTTAATGCGTTGTATTTTTTTTCCTGGAAAATTATCATGGGTTTTTGATTTTTCAGGCATGATTTTATTTTTTTTATCGAAGAATGGAAATAATAACAGTTTTCACGCAAAAGTTGAAAGAGTAAAATAGGTAGTAATAATGTGACCAATGCTCACTTACTTGCTTTAAATAAAAAGATAATTAGATGTCTGTCAATATCATCGATGATTGTGGTAAAAAAACTGAAAAAATACTAATCAAGAACGATTTTCATTATTGTTCACAATTTACAACAATAAACTATCGTAGTCATATTTAAAAACACAAGCAAAACATTTTGTTAGTTAAAAAGCGATGTGTATCACCGATTGTGTATCCATTAGAAACGGGGAGGGTGGGCTTTCCTAGGATTTAAATTTAAATTGCAACGGTCTCTATCTAACGAGTGTCACTCATGTCGGAGCTTGATAGATCGATGATTGTATCGAGAGTCGAGAGAACATAATCCTTCATAAATAGATACGTGCAGGTCTGGTTTAATTTTGGGTTTGCATTTTAGATTTCTAAAGGGTTTTGAAAATAGTTTGAGAAGTTTCTTTTCTGTTTTTCTTTATTGAAGCTTAATTTAAAACCTCTTTGTTTTTTCTATAATTTGTAGAAAATATCAATTATAGAAAAAACAAGGAGCGTTGCACTCTTATTGTTTATGGAAATTGATCATAAACTCTAGCATGCTTATTTTTCAACTGGAATATCCACCACAAATTTGAGTGGCACCAACTTGGACTCTAAAATTCTTACAAACACTATAAAATTATTGACCTACTGCTGGAGTGGGTGGGCGGGTCTATCAAAGGTATAGATCTACAGTCTATACTCACTTTATAAAACTGTCACGTTCAAAACTAACCTTGAACAAAGGGAAAACTTTGTCGTTCAAACACAAAATAAAAACACAGTTATAAATGCACATAATTTGAACGGCAGGCCGCGAGATATCTAACAGAAGGAAAATATTAAAGGGAAGTTTACCTACATTTTTAAAAGAAGTTTTCTTTATCCGACGAATAAATCGAAGGTGGGAGGGAGAAGTTACCCGGCGGAAGTAGAAATCTGTTGTTTTATTCATGAAAAAATAAAGAAGGGAAAAATGTGGAATGCCAAGCGGTTTGTTTGAGAAACTAAGCTCAAGTTTGCCGGCAAACATGATACCTAGAACTTTAGTGCTTAAAATTGAAAACAGGTGAACTATGAGTATACCTTTTGTACGATGACATGAAAAGTGTGGAGGAAAATAACAGATACTTAAAAAAAAACCTTGAATTCTTGGATTGTTATAGCCTGTATTTTGTATCATCACAATTATGAAACTTATGGAACACCATCTCAGCTGTACCTATGCTTTAAAAATACTTATGTGAAGTACAAGTTTTGTAAATTTTTGCACTTGAGAGATTGAGAATCCCCACTTGCCCACACAATTTTTCTCAGCAAAATTCAATTTTGCCAGCAAGAGTCTCCAAAACATTGAGTCGTGTTCAAAACAAGTAAACTTGTTGACAAATCCTCACGCACGGTATCCATTAAATAATGCAAATTTGTTGTAATCCCCACTCCGCGAACCGCCGGCTGGGAGTGAAATATTTAATTTTCATAAAGTATACATTAGAGGAACAAGTCGGGGGACTCACTGCCTTGTTAACTGAACCGCAGAAACACTTATAATATACCTATTTTGAAGACGCTGGGTATTAATTAAAAAGCTGGCTTTTATGGCGCTTTAAATGTGATTTAGATTAAGTTTGTAATGGACCTGAAATCCACTGAAATATTGTAAATGCGAAAGTAAGAAATGCACCTTTGTTTTCCTTCAGATTTCTGCCGAGTTTTTAATACTTTGTTACATTAGTGTGACAATTCTTCCTTTGTTCCTCTTTCAAGGTTTTTTCGGTGGAGCTGTGATGTTATCAATATGGAATTCAAATAAGTGGTTAGTAATAATCTGGGTATTTTATTTCCTTGTTCAATAATTTCATAAGGACGAGATATTTCCCACGTAGTTCTTAAAGAAAAACTGACCCTAATAAACCCGATTCTATGTCCAACTATTATAGGCACACAATCGTTGTCAGTTCGACGCGAGCCGACAGCAAATTTGCATATCACCAATATTATATCGTCACGCGAAAAACGTATCCCTTACGCCTGTGTACACATGAATGACGCGTGATGCTGCCGACCTTCCCTGACGTCATCCATCATTCGACGTGGCGCCTGCACCTAGACTCGTGACAGCGCGGGTGGAACTCAAAAACACAACCGAAAACCAACTGTGTCAGTGGATAAATAAGGTTGGAATTACAGTGTTGAAGAACAGTGAAAGGTGGCACTCCACCTCCCCGCGAGCGAGGGAGGATCCCTGTCAAACGCTGGCGAAGAGTTTGACAGACGCGGGGCGCGGAGTATTTGACATGAAGGGGCTTGTTTGATACGGGGGTGAGCTGACAGCGGGGTGGGGGGCGAATTCTGCCCGGTCATGAATAGGCAATGGGCTCGCTTTATTTATAAAGATTGTTAGCCCGAACACGGGCCCAGTGAACTTCTGTTGAAAATAAACACGTCGTTCCTATTGACGTATGTACATAATAGTCCCATTGGTATACCGTCCAATTTCCGATTAGCTTCGAATATGGAAAATGACGGGAAGTCTGATTGGAATGCAAATCTGGTATGAATGTGGGAGACTCGAATTGGAATCATTAAGAATAAATCTGACAGCTTATTATCCGTATTCTCTAATAGGAATTTGGAAATTCTCTACGTTTTCGGTTCTCTTTGCATCACCATGATACTCTTCAACTTGTACAACGATTTTCTTTATTTATTAAACCGTAGCGTGGATAAGTTTAGGAATAAACAGAGCACTAACTTAGCAGCTCGACTCTGCCCGAACCTGCAAAGGGCACATCCGCGTGGATATTTCACTTCTCAACTAAAAGAGCACATAAGAGTTTATCAACGACAATTTAATTCAAGCAACCGCAACGCTACCCTCTAGCATCTTGTTAGGGGGAATAAAATCCATAAAAGACACGGCAGTGCAGAGGCAGCGTTGGGTACAAAATTTGATTATTCCGCGAGGTTGGCCTATCGCCAGCGTTTGACTATTTATCAAGAGCTTTCCGCACTCGACGGTTTACAAGGATACTAATCATCGATACGGGATCTGTATAGAGTTGCAGAGTTGTGCTAAGTGGCATAAATGTGTGTTTTTTTTAATGTCCTCTGGATTTTCTCAGTAGCAGCGAGGAGTCTGGATTTGTGCCCGGTTGATAGCAATAGCCATTTTAAGGGACTTAAACATAACTGAATGTGGGTGTACTATAAGTGCACCTTTGCCTAACGCTTCGGGGAATATCTACAGATGTGATGTTATGTTGTTTTCTGACACCCCGGCGAATAAAATGTTACCGTTCGTCTTTTCGAGTCGATGGTAAATACATGTATTATGTTAACCAAGGTGGGCCCAGTATAGTTGGCTACCCCAATGGCGGCATCAGTAGTATTTTTTTGATTCTCAGAAGTGCAGTTGTGTGGACATTTTGTCCAACATTAAGGACATGGTTTGGTCAGGAGCACCGCATTTGCACTGGGTATCGCTGGGATCTATTATCCCCCATCCCTCCCTATATTTTGCTAGATTGTGCTTGCAGCGGCCTATTTGGGTCCGCAGTCGATCGATTGCTTTCCATACAGGCCACTGCAGGTCACGTCCGGGTGGCAGATGCTCCTGGGACTGAACGAAATTGAGTGGTGGCGGGTGCTGTCATCCCTCTCTGGATGTGTATGTATGTGAAGTCATTTAATGCGTGCTCATAATCAGCTGCGACTTCTTTACAGGTAGATCATAATATGATCACTGTATTTTTCGATTATTAGTGCGCTGCTTACATGGGCAACTCAATTGTGCAATTCTAAAACGGTATGTTTAGACTTAATAGGTATCTGTCCGACCTGGATGCTTATAAAGAGTATGTCCTCTAAGATCTCGAGTCATCATGCTTGTTTCTAATGGACTGAGCAAAATTATTTAACATACAATATGTGGCCTCTGAACAGCCTCTTTTTTCTGACATTGTCATACAACTTTTGATTTGCCCTTCAACTAAAAGCGGACAAAAAACATAAACCGAAAATACCCAAATGAAGCTGAAGCAAATCACTAGAGAATATTATTCACGAAGTGGTGGTATTCTTCACTCTATATGACATCAAAGTTGTGAATTTTATCGAGCTGTTTTCTTATTGGCATAACATTTACTTGATATTGGTATTATTTTTAAATCCAGACTTATTATTTTATGATTCACTCGATGTTTTTATTAATACATAGTAGGTCCTGTTCATATTGATTTATTTTTTACTTGTATTTTTATTTTTGTCCCGTAATCGACATTGTTACGTGACTTAATACATGTTTTAATTAAAAGTATAGCAAAGTACAACGTTAATTAGTTAATTCTGCAAAAATATTGAAATCGTTACTTAATATTTTTGGTATGAGTATTTAGTATGTACTACTACGTACCTAATTACTGCACGCATAATTTCATTAATTTGCCTTATTATAATTAAGTAAGCAGTTATAATTATTCGTAATGATGTGCAAGTGCAACCGTATGGCTAAACGATTCTTAATTATGTTCTAATTTATTAATTGCCTAAAATGTAGTAACATTAATTGATATTCGAACGAAATGCTGATGGATATTATTAGTCATAGGGTTTCTTTAGTTTAAAAAAATTGTCCATCGATTAGACAAATTATAGTCGCATTAAGTACATTAAGAAATACGATAAGTAGGTACTTATCGTATTTCGTAATGCACAGAAATATGTAACTAATTAATCGATCTGTTACATGCCTATGTATAATTATTTTCTATGAAAAGCTCTATTATTAATAAAAATACCTAATTACTTTATTGACAATTAACTTCATAAGCTGCAGTTACAAAAAATATACGTAATATACAATATACATTTCTTTAATTTTTTTTACTTGTCATTGGAGGAGTTCCCTGCATTAAAAAAATGCAGATTGTATGTTTTAAAATATAATTATAAATTGCTATACCATTGATAATCGAATGTAATTTATAGATTCGTAAAAATAAATATACATAATTATAGATAATTTAAATAAAGAAATAATGTAAATAGGTGTGTATTCTTTTAAAAACTTAAATATTTTTTTCGTATCTGATTCCCATTTTCATATTTTAACCAAAGCTCAATGTAAGCCTAAAAAACACCGCATTATTAAATAAAATAATAACAGATAAATATAACAGAGCATTAAAATGAACCCCTTGAGCGTTTGAGAATCGCGCTAGGGTTGCTTCCGTCGTCCATGATTTATGGCTCGCGAGATTTCGCCTCGGGCTCGCGTTTCCTTTTGTCGCTCGATCCGGCTTTGTGGCAACCCTCGGTGTAATAGACAGCCGATGATTCGATTCTGTAATGAATTCATGCTGCGTTCTCAGGGTTTTATATAGTTGTTTTAGCTTAATTAATATGCTTAATAGGGTTTTATGTTTCAATTAGGTGCTTTGTTGGATGATGAGTAATTATGTTTGCGTGTTCCGATGTAGGTACAGTCACCAGCATAAATATATGACTATGGGCAGCGCTGCAAAATTATCTGATCATCAATTGAAGGTATAATTATATATCGATACTTAGCCGGTAAAAGTATGTGATGACTTACAGCCGGCATAATAATCGTTTGCCAGTAACAGCATAAGTATCGGATCGGACCGAGTAAAAGTATCTGATAATACACGAAATCAAAATTATGTGACATGTCATCAGCACAAATATCTATCTACTGTAAACGCATAATTATCGGATCGCATATAGACTGCATAAATATCTGACACTATTTACAGCCAAAAATATCTCAACATTCTGCAAGAATGAACTTTATGTGCCTAGCCATAGAGTCGTAATTTGAACGAAACTGTATGACGCTTCTCGAAAAGAGTATCAACCTGTCATTTGCTATCGCCGTCTCACGTTTTGTAACTGCCAGATTCGACAATGAGTCAAATAATTTCCAATGTTGCTTTTTGAAGCCGGGCGGGCGGCTATTAATAAAAGGCTAACTCATTGTTTGGAGAGCTCGTCACCAACGTAATATGAGCCCTAGAATCATAACACATATTATGCATATTTTGTGGTGAAAGTTATACTGGTCGATCTGTAAAAATTGCGAGTAGTCTGAGAGCTTTGTCAATTTCTCGAAATAATTTGAACCCGAAATTCGTAACTAACAACCATGTGAAATCGAAGGGCATACTTAACGTTATTGGTAGGTACTCCTGAAACGAGTCGTCGGTTAGTGTTGTGATTATCTGCCTAAGATTGAATTGATAGATTTGACTGCGTAGTAAGCTGGTGATATCAAGTGTGTCAAATAATGTACATTTTAACGGTGTGTAATAAAAAAAACGATGATATAAATCCAAACTTTCACATTTATTTTTACTTAGTAACTCAAAAACAAAATAAATTCTTGTATGTACCTACTTAACATTCTATTTAGTATTAACCAAACTACGGCATAACCATATTGTAACAATGGTCCAATCCCCGCATAGACTGCCAGATGTCAAAGCAATGCTGGATCAGTGTTGCTTTGGTTCTGGCTTCAGTTCGGTCCCATTGTTGTACCATCAACCCCCACAAGTTTTCAATGGGATTGAGGTCAGGGCTTTTGGGTGGGAAGGCGTCCAGGAGCTCAATCCTCTCATGTTGGGCTATCCAGTGTCGCACAATACGACTGTTGTGGAACGAGCAGTTGTCCTGTACCACGTATACCGGATTAATATCTGGGTAACATATTCGCAATGATGGCAACAGAACATCATTGAGAATCTCGATGTAGTCTCTACTATTTAACCGCCTAGTAACCTGGCGGAGCTCTTCAGGCCCCTTAGACGACATCCAGCTCCATACTCCGCATGAAATGCGGCCTGATCTTTTATTAGGGATGACATTATTTTCGTTATAGCGGGTACTCCACAATGAGATTCGACCATCCGCGCTTGACTGGAAAACTTTTTCATCAAGAAACGTGACATTTCTAAAATCAAAATGTATGTATTGTTCGGCAAACGCCAATCGGAGATCCCTGTGTCGTTGTAGGTGCATGGGTTTTCGAGCTGGGACTCTATTCCTCAAGCCAGCATCCTTGAGCCGACGACGGACACTATCACGAGTAAGCCCATTGTCATTTGCGACTGTCAAAGGTTGAAGTCGTGGGATTGTCATCGTACAAGCTGACAATATTTTGATCTTGAAGGGCTGTGGTTTTTCGTGGGCAACCTACACTTTGATGATGATCGACATTGCCTTCCTCTTCCCAGCGTTTAATCCATAATTTAACGGTATTCCTCTGAAATGAATATGAGTAGATCCCATCAATTAAGAGTAATGTATGTGCTACTGATTTAAATAAGTAAATATTTCTTGAACGGATTTATTGTCTTCGTGCATTGATACAATCCTATGCCTTATGTGGGCATCGATTCTATAAGTCGCCATGGGGTCAACCGTTCAATATTAGAATTCAATCTATAGGTAGTTAATTTACTATATTGCAATCTTACAAGTCTAGACCAGGCGAAAGAATGATATTCAATCCTTTGTGTATGACAGTTTGACATTACAATCGAGGAAACGAATTTTCTTATTTCGAATATTTATAAGCAATAAATACCACCATACCATTTATGGCATTTATAACCAATTTAATCTCCTTGATAAAAACTCTTCTTGTTTCAAATGCTGTCATCAACAGTTCCTTATTTATTTTAGCAATGAAATCTGCTAAAGTCGGTCATAAAACGTGAGACAGCGATATCAAATGACAGGTTGATACTCTTTTCGAGAAGCGTCATACAGTTTCGTTCCAATTACGACTCTATGTTTAGGCATTTAAAGTTCATTCTTGTAGAATGTTGAGATATTTTTGACTGTAAATAGTGTCAGATATTAATGCAGTCTATATGCGATCCGATAATTATGCGTTTACAGTAGATAGATATTTGTGCTGATGACATGTCACATAATTTTGATTTCGTGTATCAGATACTTTTACCCGGTCCGATCCGATACATATGCTGTTACTGGCAAACGATTATTATGCCGGCTGTTAATCATCACATACTTTTACCGGCTAAGTATCGATATATAATTATACCTTCAGTTGATGATCAAATAATTTTGCGGTGCTGCCCATAGTCATATATTTATGCTGGTGACTGTACTTATGGTAGTGTGTTAAAGTACTACCTACTGTAACAAACTGTGCGTTGTGAGTACGGTTTGTGAGATTATATGTGCTTTAAGGATCAATTTGGTAGAAAGATTTAGCTTTCAAAGACTAAACCGTTTATTAAAGTTATAAGTAAGTACCTAAACGGCCACACGGCCCACCAAACGATCTTAGCTCATAATACTTACATGTTCGCATCATGTACCGTCATCCCTCATAACATCAATGGAGGGTGACTTTAATAAAACAAAAGACACAGCATGTCGACAGTGCGCGCCCGATCTGCCGTCTGTCAAATAATGATGCTCATTTGTCAAACGCAATCGGGATACTGCGATGTTCTTTATTTGAGTTTACTGTGGTTATACTGTATAAGTTGTTCAATCAAATATACCGTGTCTTTGGGTAGGTATGTGAGGGCTATTCTGTTTATGAGTTTTGTTTGCATGTTTGTGGTGTGTGACAGTATTGCTGGGGCCTAAATGACCTTACACTATATTATGGGCTTACCTGAAGTAAGAATATGGTATAAATTGTGATTTATGATAAATTATATTATAAAAAAAAACACGTTTACACATCAAAAATTTGATGAGTTCTTTGTTTCCCGACTTAACTTAATAAGACGTTAAGTCTATGTATGTATATGTTGCAGAAACAGCTGCAATAATATCAATATTTTCAAATAAACATATAAACTTCTTACTACTAACACTATTACTTTACACAAATACACACCTACATGAACTAACACTCACACATACATAAACTAAGGGATGTTCTTATAAAGACAAGGAATAACCAACGGATGGGAGGTTCGCCGTCGATCCCATCATTTCTTTTATATTTTTTCATCAAAATCACACATGACGCCTCAATGTCATTTTCATATGTCGAAAAAAAATGTTTATTAAGACGACGCCTACGCAATATTACAATATTGTACTAGTGAAATATGGAAAGCGATTTTTTACGAGAATATAACAAGGTGTGTATGTGAGATTAAAAGCGAAGGGTTGGCCTTATTAATGTTTATGTTAGCTAGTAAGTTGGCTGTTTTATTAAAACTCGGTTTAAGGAGTAATATGTCATGTTTTAAGTTATGTTTATTTTGTAGGTTTTGGATAAAGAAATGTATTTTTATTGTCCCACTGCAGGGCATCTTCTCATACAGAGAAGGCAGGAGCATTGATCACCACGCTTGCTCAAGACGAGTTGCCGATTTCAGACTTATATGAACTATAAGTACATATAATGCTACGGCTACATTCTCGCGATAACGCGAACTATACTTCGCGCTCTCTCTCGTCTCGATCATAGGTATGATCGAGACGAGATATGATAACTTTTTGTCGTAGTTGTGTTTTAGTTTTATAACTTTTTATAATTTGACTATAGGTGGAATGAGTATCACACTGTGCTTAGGTCCCGATAAAATCAATAGAATATGGAGTCTTGACGATTCTGAGTCGAGTAGACGCGATTTCATGAATCGTGATTTTTTTAATGATATTTTTTCGTGTTTGTACTGGCATTTTTCAACAACTGTACTTTAGCACGACATAGCATCTGAAAGTTATTGTACTACACAATTACAATACAGAAGCTTGCGATCCTACAAGAACAATAGATTGTAAACAATAGCGTTTTCTGCGTCGAACAAAATTTTGAAGGGCTACCGACCTTTATAAAACTTCGGTGGATGCCTACTAAAATATGACAGGCGGTTCAGACTAACTGTTGATACAAAAAGATAAAAAAATAAGTAGTCTATTAAGTTCCTATAACGTCTTGAATTAAAATATAGGATGGCGCGAAAGAAAAGAAGATATGGATACCTGCGCGTTTGAGAGAAGCAAATCCCTTTTGTTTCTCTCAAGCGCAGAGGTACCCCTGAGTGAAGTGCCATTTTCACTTTTCTGTTTACGCAAAGCAGAAAATATTATGTTATTATTAATGTGAGACGTTAAAATCCCCTATTATTATCTATTTCAGTATACAAATTACAGCTTGTTACGCAAAGATGACAAAGCAATCGCTACAACGACACATTTGGCCTGAAAGGCAATTTATACAGACACGTAATACAGATTACAATTTGATGCAGTTAGTACATAGGTAGAAACAAGCGCCTACCCTTGTCACATTATCCCCTAGTCAATCTATAAAAAACCGACTGCAACTAAAAATTTCAAAACAAGCTCACCTTTCAAGCAGTCTGCGGCAGTTCGTGGCAGTTTCAAAATATATCCAGCCGTTAGGATGATTCGAGGGTTTAAAGAATCCCACATAGGTTCAAAGATACATAGATATGTGTGAACGAAGCTGTGGTTACCTGTAAATTGAGTGTGCATTACACTGTAATGTAGGTATCTCGTTAGTAATCCTTAAATAAATAAAAACATAACCCTGTCTTTGCTGTCGCACAGTCGGGTAATAAAGATCTAGAACAATGCACCGTAATACCGTAATCAACTGTATCAACGCTTCACAAGTTTGTGCATATCTTACCCGAAAATTACCGATGATTAACGAAGATTATCGAGCGGTATCGATGCAGAGCTGCACTGCCGCGGTGTCGACGCGGCGCGGCACGGTGCGAGCGTGGCAGATGTGTCGCCGGTTGTGATTGTCTTGCTGCGATGATTGATGATCTTTCGCGGCGGCTGTGGTGTAGGGCTGTGCGGAGTTAAGTTTTCGGAGAATATTTTTTGGAATATTATTTTATTTGGCATTAGTTGTAAATTTGATTATTGGAACTATAACATCTGTAATGAAAGATAACAATAAGAAGATTTAAAAAATCTCGCACACAATAAATCGAAATATTAAACTCACCTACTATTTTCTAACCCCCTTAACCGCAGAGTAAAATGCCAAATTTAACCAAGAAAAATAAATGTTTAAACTGACTGTCAATATCTATTGGTTGAAGCTTTACTCTGCGTTACAAACCCGTAAGGGGCCAAATTTTATTACAGCATAATACTATTAATGTTTCAATCAATTAACTCCTTCCTAGTTGTTAATAAGCTTGTTAATATTTCATTAAACATTTATTTACTGCTTCTGTAAAAGACGAGTAAAGTTTACCACGTTTGTCCTCTTTCATCTCGCTGGTTTCATGTTTGTGTGAAAGGGACAAGACTAAAGGCAAATTAAATATATTTTTTTGTTTCTGATATTATTCGTCTAAATCATTTTTAATTATTTTTATGTACCCAGTCATCTAACATCAAAACAAAAAAACAAAATCTTTATCAGTAGCCGGTAACAAAACAGAAATGTCATATCAACTTCAGACCATTATCTCTCAACCGTAAACAATAAACAAATTAAGAGAAAAAAAATCTCCAAATCCCGTCAACAAAGTGATTAGTAAGTAGAATATCTATTGTTATTGACTCAGATAACGGTTCAAATACTTCTGAATTTACGCAGCATGGCGTAAATATCTTTTATCAATGAAGGGATAATCCCCTTTGTAATAGTGATTGACAGTTCATCTCTCCGTCTCTTTTTAATCTTTTGTTGATTTGAACTCCGCCTCCAATTTGTTGTGTGCTAAAAGGGACACTGTGATGTATGTAACCTAAGTACTCTTTTATGTATAAATCAAGGGTTAGTGATGTAGTTTTATTCGTAGGTAAGTTGTAATATTTATGTACTTACTAGCCGTTGGCCGCGACTTCGTCTGCGATCCAGGATGTGTCCATCTCCAGGTCATGGTCTATTGATGTGCCAAATTTATTCTAAATCCGTTCAGCCGTTTTTGCGTGAAAGCGTAACAAACAAACAAACTCACTTTCGCGTGTATAATATTAAGTTATGATTTTTGTATAAAATCTGAATATGTAAACATTTATTTGATTTTGGAACAAAAATGGAAATGATAAAATTTGCTAATCGAATTTTAATTCTAATTCTCAGACTAAAAATAAAAATCGTATTAAAAATAAGCAACAGAAGCGTGCGGCAACCCTAGTTGTCTATTCAACTCACGTTTATTCAATATAAGCAAACTCAGGCATAGGCCACAGTAAAAGTACTTTGGCGAAATATTCTACATTCGTCATACTGTTGCTACCATTCCGATGTTCCTACTTTGGTAGGCATATAAAAAACTATGTACTAAGTATATGAATGTTGAGGATAAGTTGTAGATGAATATCTAAAGTAAAGGGTGTTTTTAGGCTTGTAATACTTACAAGATATTTTCTTTGTCTAGGACGTTTTTTAGTTTAGGTAGTTAGTAACTAAAATAGTATGCCTTGTATTGTATTAAATAGAATAAATTCTTTGAATTTAGATTAAGAATTATTGTGCCTAAATTATTCTTATTTCTTTCAGATATATTTTACCCAATTATAAAATTCAAAGAAAAGCATAGTACCTCAACTACTAAAGGAGCATTCATTTTTTAGGATTAAAAAATTTATACGTACGATACAGAGACATTCAAAATATTAGTAAACAAAAGACAAACAACGCCCTCCGTATTCTGAAACGTTTTATTTCATAAAAATAAGAGGCATGAACTTTATGTCTACTAGGTACTGAGTTTTCCCACTTCGTCTTATTTCACAAAGATTGCCACACACTTATTACGCCATCTGTATGTTTTCAGTAAGGTTAACTCGGATGCTGGGGTCACTAGACTGAAACGCGTTGCACATGTCGTAGTAGCTTTTCTATTGATTTTACAAAGGAGCTTAAGTATTATACAGTTTTCATGTAATATATTCGGTCTAAAACAATATCTATAAACTATTATAGCATATCTGAAAGAAAAACTTTACTTACTTTAGCAAAGGTTTGAAATTGTCCGTGAAATATACATTTACGGTCACGAACAGAGATCAAACTTTGTCATCTGAACCATGGATAAGATAGTTGGCTCAAAAGCCTTGTTTGAAGTAACGAAGTCTGTAACTAGATGGCGCTGTTCTTATTTTTAGATTATACAAAACAAAAAGTAAATAATGGACATTAATGTGTATAGTTTCAGTTATCTTGATAACACATGAATGAAACAGGTTGATGGTTGCAATAATAAATAATTATTTTAAATTATGAGACTAAAAGGTGTAAATTATCAATTTAATTACAAGAAGAGATATGTTCTGCAGTATTGAAATATCTATGGGGTAATTAATCAATGAAATTTGCTGTGTTTTCTTTTGAAAATGCCTTAGATAGTAGAAAGATGTTATAACATAATAACAGATTTATTAACAGTCTTCAGCTCCGAATTGAAGGAATGTTATTGTCGTTTTGTTATTTATTTATTTAACAGTTTATGTACACACACATATACAGACACGAAGAAAGGAACAGAAAAATACGTACAAAGGTAATGCTTATTTCTAAAAAAAATCTCTTCCAGAATACCTCAGATAGGAAAGTGGATAATAGCGAGAGAGGTAGACACCGTGTGTAAGAGTAGAAGTGAAAATAAAATACATAACATAAAAACAATTAACTATTCACTAATTTAATTATAAACATACATTATGAGAATATACATACTTCTAAAATAAATATCACAATAATTATAATGTGGTATAAAATAATAAATACAAAAAAAAAACGCAACTATGACAATGTTGTTTGACAACAAATGTTTTCGTATTTGTATCAGTATTTGATTTATAAATAAGCTCCAGATAATACAAATCAGCAGTGACCCTAATGTATTGACAAGCCATATATACTTAGGTCCTGCCATGTCATAGACACGTAAAGACGTAGATATTAATGAATTGTCAATTAGATGATGCTAGTTAACAAGCACCAAATAACTTATGGCATTTAATTGTTCATTAGATTAGTGATTATATCTGGTATAAGGATTTGTGCTTCAGCTACATTCATTTAGTTCTGTAGTACCGAACACTGTGGGAATACCTAAAGTAAATAATAGGTAGGTACTAGTGCAATGATATTGAGAATGCTTTTTAACAGGGCTTATCCTAAAAGTTGGCAACGTCGCAAATAGCTGTAAAATATTTACTTTGATTTTTTTTTTGCAATAATACTGTATGGAAATATGAAATGTGACTAAACTAACTAGTGAATTAAAATATTGATTATGGAATGCAATAATTAATATCGTAACACCGAAAATTTTGTTTTATATGTAAAAAAAGTATTTGGAAACTTTCCGAATCCCTTTTTTTAACAACATGAAATTCAGTGCAATTAATTATTAATATTCTAGTTCGGCCACATTTCATATTTCCAAATAATATTGACAAATTAATCAAAACAGCGAAATATTTGACATCTATTTGCACTTTCAGAATAAACGCTCTTAAGGACGACATTAGTTTAAGATTTCATGGAGGTACAATTTATAATTACAACCAATAATAATTAGGCTATGATATTCATGTTATTATTTTTGTCTAACATAATAGCATATATTAAATGTCTGAAGATGCTTAGGTAAGACGTAGGTAAGGACCGTGGCGAAATATGAAAAGGTATATTAAAAGCACAATAGTAACAATTTAAAGGAAAGTTATTTCATCAGTAATTTTTGGTATCTTCTTATGGGATCTGAAGAAAATTACTAGTTGGGTAACTACTGAAAAATGTTAAACTGGGCAAGAAAAATATAGGAATTGTCATAAACAAAAAACTTTACCATAAAACTAAAATCAAAAACTTTACAATAATAACAACATTTTAACATAACAACTTGCTAATCTAATTACCTAATCGAAGGCCACAGCTTTTGACTAATTTGCTAATTACCCCTTACTATGGGGTTGTTGTGGACATATAAAACCAGGCACAATCCTGACAGACTTTATAGTTAGCTGAGCTTTCGTAGCGAACGTTACTTCCTCTTATAATAATTAAGTATATTCCAAAATGCCGGAATCTACTACTTCCAGTCAGACTTCGACACCAATCCCGTATAACGTTGGCAATGGTGTGGTTACCTCCAGTGATGGTCGCTGGAACCAAGTTGATAGCACCAATATGTTGCAGAATACTACGGTAATTTGATATCATAATCATCATCTTCATCATTGACAGCCTTGTTCCACCCACTGCTGAATATAGGCCTCTTCCTTTTTGTGCCATGCTTCCCTGATGTGTGCGAGTCTCAATCAGGCCTTACTATAATATTCTTTAAGTACCAATTCAGTTTCAGAATTCAATATTTGTCCTCATTATTTAAGATTAAAATATTGAAACTTTAATTCCCTGTTTAGTGTAATTTATTGCCCAATCCAAATCCAATGTTTAATAACGAATAAAATCGTTCTATTGTTCACAGCTTCCGGGGTGGAACGAATTGCCACCACACAGCGTTGTGTCAGTACCCAGTACCAACAATGTGACTAGTGAATACCACGTCACCAGCAGCGTCAACAACATCAACGTTCTCAGCAACCAAGTCGTGTACAACCCGCCGAATCACATGAACATCCCTTATCCAATGAACACAGTACCCAATGGGTATATAACTTTAAACCCTACAAGAGTAACTAACCCGCAAATCATACACGGGCAAAATCTTCTACGTACTCAAAATGGTCAGATTATTGGAGGGCCAGGTTGGTCCAATCAACCGGCTCTCGGAAGGTTCATCTCTCAGCCACCTGGCTGGACCAGCCACAAAACAACTGGAGGAGTCAAGAGACAAAAACGCGTCAGAACAGCGTTCACGAGCCAACAGATGATGGAGTTGGAACAGGAATACGCTAGGACCCGCTACTTAGATCGTGCTCGAAGGATTGAACTAGCAGACATCTTGCGTCTCAACGAACGCACCATCAAGATATGGTTCCAGAACCGCCGCATGAAGGAGAAGAAAGACAGAGCCGAGAGTATGGAAGACTCCGAAGAAGCTAGCACATCTGAGTCGTCCCTCGAAATGGGTAATCTTCACATACCGATGCTAATGCATGAGCAGTATTCGGGTATCAAGAACGAGGTCTACAATCAGGGAAACATTTATGTGGAACAGTATCCAGCAGTGTCAACCCCAGTTTCAATGCCAACAATGAGTCAACCAACGTCGGTTCCAGTCCAGACATCAGTGCAGAGTATGTATCAGACTTTCATGTCGGAGGAGGAATGCCAGGCGCAGTACCAGGAGGTGCATTTGCAGGCGCAGCCTTACCAGCCTCCGTATACTGAAGTCCAGGAGTTGTCCCCAGAAGTGGAACCAAAGACGGAACCAAAGATGGAACCGCAGACCCCTAGTGCTCCTAGTGATATCATAGAGAAGAGTTGGGACTTGTCCTGGATCAGGTCAGGTATTCAGTATGAAGACGATTATTAGTGTGTTATAGTTTTAAGTAGTTTTAATTGTAAGGTAATATTATATAAGATTGTAAATATTCTCTGTAATAATAATGCAAAATAAAAATGGTGCTCATAAAATATTATTTCTTATTTACGCCTATGATTAATAGGACATTCATACATATAGAATCGATTCAATTGTAGAGATACTGAAATAAAATAGTATTCCGCGCTTGATTAGTTTCTTAATTTATGGACCATTATTGATTAAAATTAAGACTTGAATCTTTACCAGTAGTGAAGCAAATACTTCATAGCTTTCCATAGTAAACCCTCTCATATGGAAGTACCTATCACAGATAAAATATCAGCTTAAGAATATATTTATATGCCCAGTTTGGCTATAAAAAGTGCTACCATTGGTAAGCAAAAGTAATCGTTTTTGAACCAGGGATAAATCAATAGTTAAGTTCTGTTTCAATACATCTAACAGTCACACAACTCTGAGGCCCTACCATGAACGCGCGACGTAAACACGTAAATTCGAACTATTATTTAATGTAAAATACACTATCCTACAACATTTTGGTTAAATTTTGTTGCGACAAGCGCAATATGTATCTATTCTCTAAAGATATGAATAAAGTAAATAAATATTACTGTGTGGTGTGGAACTACAATTTTCAATTCAGTCGAATTTACGTAATGTTTACTCCGCGCGTTTGGGCTAGGTCCTCTGCACATGCTCTGGGGGCATCGTAGTCGAGTAACTCCCGCAAAGTCGAGTAAAATAAACAAAGGCACAGCCGTACTATCCCTTTCTCGAAGCTATTCATGACATTTTAGACCTTATTTTTGAGCAAGAAGTTCGACTGAAAGGTGCGAAAAGAATGGTAAGAAGTAGATTCCTCATCCACTGAGTACTCTTAAAAGGTTCATCCACACCGAAGTTACTTTTTGTGAAGCAACTTTAGTGATAACAAAAAGTTTAATAAACGTACTAAAAGTAAAAGAAACTTTCTTAATGTTAGCATGTTGAAAAATGTTGTGTGTGGACACATTTACAATACAAGCTATTAACTGAAGCATAACAGTAGAAGCATGGTGTTATACCAGGATGAGAAGGCTTGATTTAGCTGTCATGCCTGAGCCGAAAGTAGGTACCAATAATTGTTGATTAATTTAAATACAGTATACCTACACTACCAAAACTATTGTCTTTATTGTTGTTAATTTTGAAACACTAAGAGTCAACGATGTGAAAGACTTTGTAACACGACAAGCAGGATTTCAGCTATGCACGGTTCGGGCAAACAACACCTACGGTGAGCGGACATCTTCTTACCTAGTTCCTCGGTTAATTAACAACCTACCTTCCGATTTGCGCAGTGACATAACGCCAAGAAATATTAAATCAAAACTTAAGTCCCACTACCTACAACACATTTAATGCTCAATGTGAAATGCGGTTTTATGTAATAACCAGCATATCACCTGAGATGAAGTTACCAAATTTCGAAATAAGGTATTTTGTTATATTTGTTGTTTACCTTGTTTTTGTTTTACTATGATGTAGAATTAACATGTAGCATTAAGTACAAACCTTAGTGGTTTAAAAATGCTATTCTGCTGAAACACTTTGTAATAATTTTTTTTTAATGGTAAATAAAAAAAAAAAAAAAAAAGGAGTGCTTTTAGTTTTTTTTTTTTTTGATTCTGTCTTTTTTTAACCCACTGCCCACAAAACCTCTTGCCTCATAGGTACCGACTAGTACTGTTGAAAAAGTCATAAAAAAAATATGAAGTAAGTTGTAGCGCAAAGAGAACCTTATGTTTAGGCGTTACAGTTGTTTTTCCTAAAACTCGTGTTTGTTTACTTGTTTGGCAAATAAATTGCGAACGCAAATTATATACATGCATCCGGCATGGACAGTTCCATATTCGACAGCATTATTTCACTCATTCCACATAACATAACATACATCACCCCTGTATTCCCCGGGGTAAGGCAGAGGTGTACCTATAGTACACCCACATTTCGCCAGTTATGTTTAAGTCCCATGTAACACGGGGCGAGCCTAATCGCCATCAATTGGACACAAATCTATACTCCGGGCTGCTACTGCGAAATATCGGACGGAAAAACCCAATATCACTTTGCCCGGCTCGGGAATCAAACCTAGGACCTCATGTTTCACTTATTCCGATGTGTGAATTTGGCTCCTTTGAAATACCAAGAAAACAAATTAAAAGTTCTACAAGCAAACGTAATTTTAAAGTGTGCAATGTGAATCGTATTTTTTCTTATTGATTGACTTCTTTGACTTGCACGGTTAACTAACATAGCTTCGTATATAAAAAATGCCATAGAATAATAGCCTTTAATGAAGGGTACACATGTTACTTACGACTTGAGAAACATCTAGATTTCTTCGTATAATATGTAAGTTTATTATTAATGTACACATAAACTTTACGAAATAAACTCTCGAAACCATGGTGAAAGCCTTTAGGGAATTTATTACAGAATGTTTGTGTATCTAAATTAATATTTACTCTAGATATAGCACTGACATCTCGATGTTGTGACATGTCACCACATTAGTAGACTGCACCGATGCCAAGCTAGGACTGGTCACTAGTACCTCATAATTCAATCAGACTTGAAGCACCCCACAGACGTAGCTATAACAAGACATATTACCATATTTATTTTCTATACTAATCTTCGAGTGACCTCAGACGGAGCTATAATATATATTTCTAGTACACACGGCTACACATCAAGCTATACATTTCCAGTTTATGATGATCTCGCATTGTATAGAATTTCCGTACAATGCGAGGTTAGCTTATACTGGAAATGTATAGCTTGATGTGTAGCCGTGTGTACGTCACCAAAAACTACAAAAAAAAGCAAAAGCAAAGTATATTAATATTCATTATAGCTACGTCTGTGACGGGCTTGAACATTGGCAAACAGTGGGAAGCCATTTTTAATCATTAGAAAAAGTCGGAGTTTTATTGGAAATAAACCACTTAAAAAAATCTTATTTGTATCGTATAGATGCACCATGACACATTACAATATTTTAAGTCATATTTAAACTGCTGATAAGTACTTAAATCATTACGAATCAAGTGTCAATACTGGTATCTAATTAAATAGTGTACATGTTTTAAGCCACAAGTAACATTAAGTAATTCAAATATTAATTATAGGTACACATTCTAATAATCGTTAATAATTAGTTAATAGTGTATGATTAGGTCATATTGTCATTAAATAATGATTTTCCAATCATAACTATATATAAGACATAATCAGTTGAGAATTCTTAGTTGCTTTGTATAGGTCGTGTCAGTATTTATTGATAATGAAATATCTGTGGTTGAATCAAAATGGTATAACAGATAGTATAAGTATGCAAGGTAGTGGTGACTTTATCGGAAGGGAATATCACATCAAAGTGGTAAGTGCCGTGCGGTGTTTTTATTCTTAAATGATTAAAATAAATAATAGTAATAAAACTGATTTAATTTCGGTTAAATTAATTAATAACAGTAATAAATTAACAGAATCCTAAAATAAGAAGATTGTGATCAAAGGCGTTTTCATAAATTAACAATTTAAAAGTAATATTATATACTGTACTATTTACTTTAGGTCGAATATTCACCGTGTAAGCAATTAAAAAATATTGTGAAACAATTTTAATTACATACTATATTATTTCCTTTTCAGATGGATAATCTACAACATGAGAGTCCAAAAAAGGAGAAAAGATTCCGAAGTGCTTTTACAACAGACCAAGTGAACTATCTGGAGAAGCAGTTCAAAAAGTTTCCTTACATCGGCAATGCTCATCGCAAGGAAGTAGCCGCAGCTTTAAACATCGCTGAAAGGGCTATCAAAATATGGTTCCAGAATCGTCGAATGAAGGAAAAGAAAGAAAGTACTACTACTAAAGAATTTGATGACGAACAAGGTATTAGAAAGTCTCTGGAATTCACTAAAGATCAATTAAATAATGTTGTGTCATCAGCTAATGAACAACCGCGTTCATTACCATCACTTACTAATTTGACTCAAAGAAACTGCTACAAAAATATGGGCACAAATAAACCTGCATATAATGGAACAAGGCAAATGGTTCAAGGAGTTGAAAACAAACATTCTGCAGCAAAAATAGCTGCACCAGTAACTCAAAATATAGTGACTACAGCTAAAGTGATTCATCCACCATCTGTGTTTGTGAAAACTAGCCATTCATCTCCGGATTTCAAAACATCTGCTGAATTCTCTATTGATTTATGTAAGAAATACAAAACCGAATCTTTTGTAAAACCGTCTTATGTAGAACAACAGGCTTTCAAAAAGGAAGCTGAAGATCTAAAGAAGCTTGAAGAAACCAAGTCTACAGGTATCGTAGAACAGATGATACCTGAAGATTTATCACCAAGTCGAAAGATGAATATTCCTACGATGGTTTCGCAACAAACTCTTTCAGGAAATGCTTCTAGTAATCCAGGATTTCTATCTCTGGTGCCAACTGTTTCACCGTTTTATACACAGCCTTTCATCTCTGCCAATGGAATTCTTTGGAAGCCAGTGAGTGTCATGCCCGTTGTCACTTCTGCTCCATCACCTACTACTGCGCCGTGCAATCCATTGTTGAATATGTCTACAGTTCAAGAAAACTTTACCAAAAGACCATGTAATTGTGATTGTCATGTTAAACAAGTAATGCATCAAGTTCCGTATAATTTTCCGCAGCAATCTCCGAGTCCTCAATATATTATTACTGCTGTGCCTTTTCAACATCCCAGTACAAAGTTTTGAATTTTAATAATTGTAATTTTAGAGGTCCTTCTATTTTTGCACTGTTTGGTTTATTTGTACATTTTATGTAACCTTGTATAAATACATGACTTTTTAGAAATATTTCATTCTAGTCTTTAATTTAAGTAAAATTATGTTAAACTATGCGTTAATCGTTTGAAAGGAATATTTTTTAATTATTTTACAAAAACGATTGCCTGTAAATTTGTGTAAATATAATAAGCTATTAAGTTTTTTTGAGTTTGAGTTCAATTTGTTTTGCGCATTAAATGATTGAAAAACCCAATTCGTTTTATTGATATTTTATTCGAAAAGTTTTCACACTGAGATGTAGTACATTTTTAAAGTCTATAGCACTATTTACTTAATTATAACACAATTAATTAACAGCTAGCCAAATTGTTAGAAATAAAGATATTTTTAACATAGTTTCAAGATTAAACAGAAAAATAACAAGACGTAGAAAAGAAAGTACATATTAATAGTAAGTATCTATACATTTATAAATACTCTAAATCGCAACCAACACTTTCCACAAAAAAGTTTAAACTTCAAATTATAAAAATAACAAAGTATTTTAGAATAAGTTAAAATAAAGTTTTTATATAAATAATTTAAAGTTATAACGAATAAAGAATAATATATTAATTTTATTTATTTTATATTAAAGATTTTATCCAAGCAAGTCACCTTACTTAAAAATAGCGTATGTCTAGGAAGTAATTACTTATCTAATACAAAATAGTATTTTTGCGCATTTCTTAAAATATTACACTAAAAATATAAAATATCTTAAATATCTAAAGTGTCAAATTCAAAAATAATCTTATGAACAATAAATTATACATATGTATAATTTAAATAAAAATACCGTACTATTCACCTACCTTTGCTTAAAAATAAAAAGAGTAACTATAGCATTGCTTAAAAATATATCCGTATTTACAATAATTCACCGATAGATAAGCAAAACCAATTAACTCCCAATTTGGGAATAAATGCATTATTATATATATTACACACAAATAATAACTATTATATTACCGATCACTTGGCCAAACTGGATAAAACACACAAAATAAAGTAATATGAAACTTTATCTACAAATACATAGAAATAGATAGATTTAATCATAATATGAAGTATTCAATATATTGCTTGAAAAACCATAAACCAACCAAATCATGGCAATTGTACCTAATAATATTACGAAAACATTGTAATAACATGAATTAAATACATAAATGAAGATTTACCTAATAGTAGGTCTAGGCGATCTTTAAAATAAGTAAACGATTAAAAACACACATCAAAATAAATTAGTGGTTGAATTTTCATCTCACATGCAAAACCGTGTGACTTCATAAAAGATTTTTATAATTTAAATATATAATTTTGGATTAACGTAACCGTCTTCAGGAGGTCAATAATCTTTGTAAAGAGCGTAGCATAGGTTCAAAGCTAACAAACAATGACAGAATTTAATTTAATTGGATTTGGTTGTATAGCGGCCATATAATAAAACTATTTGCTTTTTTAAGTTCTCAAATTAAAAAAAAAACTATACAATCGAGTAATACGGATATTGATTCCCTGTCCAATAGTTATTAATTTCACTGCCATATTGGTTGTACCCATTGCCTTCGCCATTCGAATAGTTAACATCATACGGATAATATTGAGTAGGATATACAGAGTTTTCGTTATAAAAATATGTAGCAAAACCAGGAGGAGCCATAGATCCATATCCAGACTGAACTTGATTAGTATTATAGTAAGTGGGTAGTTGGTAGGAATTGTCAGTATAATGAGAAAACTTGTTGAGCTGTTCAGTGGTAGGTTGATCAATAGTTACCTGCAATGGGGGTGAAGCAGGTATTGGTGGGGATTCAATACTAACAGATTCGGTTGAAGAATCATAGCTGGACTCAGATGATTCTCTCTTCTCCTTCATTCTCCTGTTTTGGAACCAGATTTTGATACATTTATCACCGATGCTCAAGGTGTTGGCGAGCTCAGCACGTTTCTCTGAATCAATGTACTTGTGGCGAGAGTACGTCTTTTCTAAAGCCCGCAGTTGATCGGTTGAGAAGGCTGTCCGCACCCGTTTTTTTTTCTTATTTATTGTTCTGGTTATATCTGAAATTACAGAATGCAAACTCTATATCACTAGAAATTATATTGCTTTCTTGTTCATAATGGGAGGTTTGGTATGATTTCATCACAATTTATTTATTAAGTCTCGATGTATATGTAAACAGACACACTTCCATTGTAATTATTGACTTTAAAACATACTAACACGGGCAATGAAAGTATATAATTCAAAAAGTTACAAACCTCTTTTCTTCTGCTGTATACTTCCTGGCCACGCCGTTGTAAACGGACGATTTTCCCAGCAGTTAATCTACAATTAAAAATAAACCACAATATTTTTTCATAATTCAATTATAACGTATACGTAGTTAACACCTTTCATTTTTGTTAGAATTCAAATATCCTTTGCAAAGATGGCAGCAAAAGTTTTGCAACGAAAAGAAAAAACTATGAAATAAAATTAAGGAATGTTTACATACCTCATTCTTATTCTTCAAAGGAGTCAATGAAGTTAACAAAACGTTTTGTATCATGATGATCAGAGAATATATTATTGAATAATTATTATTGGTTTAGAAATCACTGGTCCACGCAGCAAGCGATCACTTCTTTCTATGACTGGATTTTTTATTGTGGAGGTGTCATGATTTTTACGATACGTAAAAATAGCTTTAGCTGGTAGCTTTTCCTATATACCGTCATTTTATGAGAAAAGTTAATTGTCATTCAGCATAATTATCTAAAATGATCTTCGTAATATCAGGCCTATGGCTATTGAAAGGTTAAGCAGAGCCTTCTGTACTAGAAGAATCATATTTATGTTCAACATTTGTAGATATGCTACATGATTCTTGTGCAAGTAAAAAACTTTTGTAACGTTCCATTCTACGGCAAAATTACAAAATCTCGCATTTTGTTTTCATAATAATAATCTGTTTATCAAAATACTCGTCTTTGTATCATTCTAGTTAGCGATGATTTCAGAGGATTGGATTGGATCACAGTTAATTTAAATTCAGAAATGAAATTAAAAACATTTATTTTCACATAATTATCTTAATTAAGTACATAAATAACTTAAAGCTAAACATAAATTACACTACTATTTAGACACAGGTTACAATGATAACATAGTTTGTAAATCAAAAAGTCTTTGCAAAGATTCATTAGGTTCAGATGGCTTCCAATATGCAGAACTATCTTCCTCATTACTATCACTAGTACTGGCTGGAGAAATAGGTTCATAAACAGGACTGCTATCACTTCCTACAACTTCTTCAATAGGAACATCTGTACTGGTTTTTGTTAAGAAATCATCAATAACATTAACCAGGTCTCCCATGACTCCATCATCAAGAGTAACAAAACCATATTCATCAGTCTTTTTACTTATTTGAGATTCAACTGAGTTCAGACGAGCAATGTCTGGAGAGCTCCGTTCTTCTACTAAATGTTCTGCACTAGAACAATCTTCTTGTTCCTCTGAATTCTGGCCTTGCATCCTCTTGACTTTCAACCTGCGATTCTGGAACCATATTTTGACAGCTTTGTCACTGAGTTGCAATTTGTTCACTATCTGTTGCCTGTCTTCTCGACTGACGTATTGCTTTGTTTTGAAGATTTCTTCTAAAGCTTCTATTTGTTCTGTCGTAAAGACGGTGCGCTTGCGCTTACGTTTGACTACAGCTTTGAAGGTTCCTTTAGATGATGGTGAAACTGAAAAAAATTAAACAAGCATTCATTCATTTGTTACTGCAAATGAATTTACAGTAACATAAATTGTTTTGCTTATAATAGAGATAGAGGATGACCAAAGGGAAAATATTATTAATACTCACTTGTAATCTGAGCACGATGTCTTTTAGCCATATAATTATTATTATGGTGTGGTCTTGGTTCCAGATGAAACACTGGATATGGCACAGGCTCTGGTGTAAGTGGAGTGTACTGAAAAAGGTAAAAGTACATTAAAACCTAGTTTTAAATCACAGGCTAGTGCTATTGGAATTCAAGATAACTTCAATATCTTGATTACAAGCGGATTCTTACCTGGATTAAGTTATACTGAGGTGCTGAAGAGTTTTCATAAAAGTGACTGCTTT
The DNA here is from genome assembly GCA_947364205.1 of Agrochola lota. Classification (NCBI taxonomy): domain Eukaryota; kingdom Metazoa; phylum Arthropoda; class Insecta; order Lepidoptera; family Noctuidae; genus Agrochola; species Agrochola lota. The sequence continues at coordinate 14,594,210 of OX376227.1, read as the reverse complement.
CATAAAGAGCTGGATCGCAAGTTATGACATGTGGAGACATTGTTGGATACACTCTCTGTTTCTCATGATTTTCAGGGGAATAATCAATTTCATGCATCTAAAAACAAAGTAAAATAAATTAATACATTATGTCTAGACAATATTAAGTATTTTAGAATTACTTGTATAAGAAGCGATATTTACTTGATAATTAGTAGGACACTGATCAAAAAATACATTTGCATCTTCACAATGTTCTGGATAAGTATCCATTTTAGGCATGCCACAGTAATATTCACTAGTATTCTGGTATGAAGCCATGATTACTGTTATAAGTACTGGGTTAAAATGATGTCTATTAGCAATATCCTGTTCCTTTTTATACGTGACATATCCTTGGCTAATTTAGTAATTAGCTACCCCTTCCACAGGTGGGGTGTCTTGCTATTGTTCGTCTATAATCCTTTTATTGGTACCTAATTAGGGTTCATAAATTGAAAATATGTTTACATTGTTAATTTTTTGGTTGTGTTCCATTTGTGTAAAAATATGTTTACGTACGTACTTACATGCAGTACCTCTACCAGATCTGGGATGCTCAGTTTGTCTCAAACTTTTTTGTGTCCAATTATTTGAAAATGTTCTCACCTTAAAATAGTTTTGGTAGCGCTTTTTTCACATAAAAATATTTATTTACAAACTATTAACACTAGGTACTAAATACAATAACTAACTACACAAATAGATACAAAAAACAAAAGGACACTTAGGCGTCGAAGTATTCGTCCGCATCGCTGTCATCCGGAAACGTGCCCAGAAGACTGGCAGCATTGCCACGTTGAATGGCAATGCTAATTCTTTGGCCAAAGAACAAGCCAGCCCTCTGGCCGCGTGAAGTGTCGACCAGTCGGCGAGAAATCAATACGATCGGCAGATCGTATCTTCATATAGATTTGTGTACAAAAATACGACGTCGATCGTTGCTGTTGCTTACACGTTTACTTGATTTTGTCTGATTACATGTACCGACCGTCAACAATCGAGCAAATCTGTAGGCAGCTTTTGTATGGTGTACCGTCCCTGAATAAAGTCATTGCCAATATGGGAGTATATGGTTGAAAGATAACTAGGATTAAAATTGTGTATACAATGCTTGTATCTAAGACAATTGATGTAAAGTGATAGAACCCTGATAGTATAATTATCACCCATTAGAAATTGCCAGTAAGTTGAATAATATAATTAATTAAGCAGGTGCTACTAATTAGGATATTATTATGATGAAAAATGAAACAGCATGGCATAATACAGAAAACGATTTTATTGTTTAAATTGTATTATATTAATCACATCGGGCAATAGGTGTCATAAAAAATATTCTAATCAAATCTGATAATATACATATTACAATAGTACAATATTTAATTTTATAAATCACAAATAAAAAGACGAACTTAAAAATTAAGTAGCTACACATAATGAGAAGTATTATTAACTATTTACACTATAAATATGCAAAACATTTGGCAAAATTCGAAATATTATTAGCACACTTTATACACATATACACACTGCAAGACAAATAAAAGACTTGGTGAATAAAGCTTCGTGCAGACCGGTGCAACGCAACGGCGCGTCACGACATCGGTAATTGTTCTACCGTGAAGTTTTCTTAGAAATTGTTTTGTAAGAGTCGCGTCGCACTAGTCTGCAAGAAACTTTAAATGTCCATAACTAAAGAAAAACATAAGCATAAAATATAAGAAAAAGTTAATGTTATAAAGATATGTACGAAGACGAATACTTGCTTGTAGCAGAAGAAGAATGCTGAGTAGCAGGATCTGAAGGTGCCAAATATGAGAAGTAAGGATCCTGCGGCAATCCCAAGTTAGATGTCCTAGTGTGGAGACTGCTTTCATCATAAGTAGGCATCGTAGTAGATGACATAGATGAACCAAATCCATAGCTATCTGTTGTAGATGGAGGCATAACTACACCACTCGGCAATGGATTGTAATAAGTCGACCCAGCACTAAATCTGACCAAATCATCGTTTAACTTCAAGTTAGCTCCGTTCGGCACGTAGCTATCAGATGTCAACGAAGGCAAAGTGTTAGAATTCAGTGGCAGTGACTCATCGTTGCTGTATCGATAAACCTCAGACATCGGTGAGTAAGCGGCCCTGCTTGAACCCGCCGTGTAGTACGATGAATAAGACAAGTTCGGTGTATACGATGGTAGCTCTATTGTACTCTGTGGTCCTTTTATCACAGATTTCAATGGGTTGATTGACGTGTATTCCGGAGGTCTTGATATATTGTCGTTTGGTTGGAGATATATTTTATGATGAGCTACATGGTTGTCAGAGAGGAGGCGCCTGTGCCGGTCGTGTCCACCGCAGCTTCGTCCGTGACTCATCTTATGGTCTTGACTCGGTGACATCTCCTTAGAGCTCGACGGACTGCTGTCGTCCACGGATGAGGACGGCTTGTTGTGTTTATTATCCTTCTTATACTTCATCCTCCTGTTTTGGAACCATATTTTTATTTGTCGCTCCGAGAGCTGTAAGTAGTTAGCGAGTTCAATACGTCTCGGGCGGCAGAGGTATCGGTTTTGGTGGAACTCATTTTCCAACTCAACAAGCTGAGAACTGGTGTAGGCCGTCCGGGCTCGCTTCGTGAATCCTTTTTGGTATGTTGTGTCGGTTGACATTTCTGGAAAAACCAATATATTTTGTGAGCACTTCAGTGAAAATGAGTCGTTGAATCTAGAACGTTCTCTTCAAAGAGGAAAGATTATGGCTTCTATAGAAAACTCAAAGAAAAAACAATAAGGATGTCTCACATGGAAACATAAATTTCACTGATTTTCTATGATCCACTTTGCCCAAAATAATAAACCAATACTTAAACATCAATGTGTTAAAATACTAAAAATACTACGAGAACGTCCGATATTAATTTAGTACAAAAGACAGTAAAAAAAAAAAACACGTAAACCTACATGGGCACTTATGAAATGTCAGAAGCTAGGTGCACGGTTCCAATTGATCGTTTCCTATGGAGAAGAGCCGGCAAGAAACTCCACGGCTACTCTTTTAAAAATAATTGTTTTTTACAATATTTTCAAATAACAGTATTAATAGGTATGGTAGGACAGTGTAGGTCTTTCAACAAGTACCAGTATTAAATATTGACTTACCAGTAGCTGATAGAGAAGAAGAAGCTCGAATAGGAGTGCTTGACGCAGACTTGTTATTCCAAGAAGGACTCTGAAATATAAAAAATCACATAAATAATACGTCTAACTTTGACAATGTGCACTATTACAATAAGGTGAGTTCGACCTAATTCTTAATTGCTACTATCTACCAGGAAATTAAAATGCAATTAGGAATCCGGTTGTTCTGCGGTAAGTTACTATCGTCACTGTCTCGTTTTGATGCATGCCAAATATAGGAGTTTCCTTCTGCTAGCTAGTTCAATAAAGCGCATTTTTCTGTAGCATTTACCTGACTGGGAAAACTAGAATCGTGCAAGTCATTGATTTCTCTTGCAGGATCCTTTGCGACATCGCTGCCTAAACCACTTCTTTCATGATATCGAACAAGTTCATTAGCGGTATAGCTTCTTGTGTAAATAACTTGATTTCCCTGCGTTGTGGTCGCACTAAATATGTTGTCACTTTTGTCGATGCAGTCTTCGGTAATCACTTCTTCCGTTCCAGAACCGTAGTTATTGGAGTTGTTGCTGATATTTTCGTAATTCGGCATTTGATACTCATATCTTGGTTCTAAGTCATCTTGAGAATTAGCTGCATTGTATGATTGATGCAAGCCAAGAATGTCTTGAATGCTAAATCCGGTTGAGTCTCTTGAGTTGTAATCTTGCACAAGAGAATTAGGTATTGAAGGCAGCACTTCTGGTTTACAATCGGAAAATACATTGTCATTGACGTTATAATTGACACCCTCTGATAATATATCTTCTACCCCGTGTGACGTTACTGCATTCGTTTTGCAATCATTTCTCTGAGATAGTTCAATGGGGTCATACTTTGGTATACCAGAATGTGAGAACTCGGATGACGTTGTATCTCGAGAGTTATCTTGATCTGAGTGTAGGCTCGGTGGCGATGGGGTGGGCGTAGACATGTTACGATTTCTTTCACTGATAGCGTTGTCACAATTACATACTTTGACACAATTAGTGTCGCTGTTAATGTCTGCACATAAAATTGTTCAATCACTAAGCACCTAGGCGACCGTACGGAATGAGGCTTGTTTACAAAATGCTTTTTCGTCACCTGTACATCGTTAATTTGGTAATGACTTTGTTTGTTTGTGTGTATAATTTTTAAAGGGCTAGTGCATCTGTGTGCAACAGATAAGCGGAACATACCGGGTCTCCGATAGTGTGCATACAATAGATAAAAGTTTAAAATCTGTTTCGGTAGCCAACTCGCCTGTCACAACTATTTATTCTACATAGTTTTGTAAGTTGTTGATGCTTCTAAACTTAGATAGGTGTGTTGTATTGTATCGTATCGCCTGACTCCCAATATTCCCTTTTTTGGGTTGCCAATTATTTCATTATGACTGCCTAATTATTCTAGTGGTCGAAGTGCGACTTTAGGTGGGACAGTTTTACTAGATTGTTTCATTAGAAAATTCACTGTAGCCCGGAATCTTTGCCCAGCTTGACACAAAGCTTGTCGCTGGTGGGTGAAATATGTAACCTTGACTTCCGCTTCACGTAATAAAAGAATAAAACAGATACCAATTGCGTTTCTGCAATTCTAATATCACCAATGATATTAATATTACAAATGGTGGTAGGTGTGGTTTTACCAATTTTATTGATTTCGTCATCGGTCAATTAGGCTATCCACAAAAACCAATAGATATTGAAACCACAAGTTTTTACGTAGGCTATTTAGGTCCCTACCTACTTGTGCCTACTGATACTAAACCCATTAAGATAGAAGCGAATCCTACAAACAAAGACTGTCTAAAAGTACAATATTACATTTCAAAACTTATAATATTATAGTGTGAATATAACGATGGTATAGATTTCGCTAATCTAATAAGTGGTTTGGAAATTAAAATGGATTATAATGGTCATACCAATTATGGTAACGTGCTAAGCAATATAGTTTAAAATGTTTCTCGTTCCAACAATCAGAAACCTATTGAGCTTATATCAGATACTTAACACGGTGGCACGCGCTGAAATATTACTTCAATTTGCAAAAAATTAAAAAAATTAAACGTGGTGGACTTGGAAGAAATAAGAGAAATTAATATAGACTACCTATCTTATGTTAAGCCCGAAAAAGCTATAAAAATAGATGCTAAAATAAGTTACAAATAATTCATAATCGCGAATTGTTAGCTTTGGGTTTGCCAAACCTTTTGTGGTCGATGGCGAAGTACAGTTACGAGCATAAATATGTATATACGTAAAATTCAAAAGCGATTTTCTCGTAAAATAACGATTGTGACTTCGAGAAACGACCTATTTCATAATAGTATTGTTTAAAAAAATCAATGTATTTTTTATCTATACTTTAGGAGAAAATCGCTTTTGAATCTTGCGTTAGGTGCTGTAAGGTATTTATGCTCGTGAATGTACCCAAATAAATATTCTAAGGAAAGGTTAAAACAAACACAACTGTTAAAAAATATTATAATTACCTAATATTTAAAAACGATAACTAAAATTGTCCAATTTTTACAGTCATCTTAACATAACACAAACGAAATCCTGCATAACTAAAAATCCTAGTTTATGACCTTCACAACAATAGCAATATAGCGGCTATAGCATTCGATTGTACAGGATCAGCTGCTCCGGCATCGAACGCCGACCCTGGCCATTGTCTCGTGTGATGGATGAGCCCCATCCGTGAGGGATTGAAGCTCTCGCAGCTTACGTTTGTTCCGATCCTGAGTAGACAGATTATGACATCATAAATTCGTATTATGTGTCGTTGGGAATATTGGATGAGGAAGTAGTGAATTTGATAGAATTTGATATGGTTTATTTGTTAGTTGAATTGAGAATGGTAAAAATAGTACGGAGCCAAGCGTCATAAAATTATTTTCTGAAATACTACAGTCATTCGGCTTTTGAAGTCGCAGTTTCGTCGATCGGGTATGTCGACATACAACAATGATATTTTAACTAAGGATTATCAACTAGAGCATGTTTTATTCCCAATTTGACAAGGTGCAACAGGTCTTGTCCAAGTAATTTTATGGGAAGTTTTTTCTTATTCAAAACATGTCCAAAATATGCTTGCATCGTATATAAACCGTTAACTCCAATAAAATTTACTGCTCCTGGACAAAGCGGACTGGTTCGGACGAAGACCCCAAGCTCATAACGTCAAAGCGATGATATATTACGATTTGCTCAAAGGGGACCCTTTTTTGTTCTCGCCGTAATGGTTTTACTTTAATCGACACCGGTGAAGGACGGAGATAGGAGGTTCTGCGAGTGCGAGAAGGATGGAGGCTAAGCGTATCTGTTCCCGCCAAAGAGGAAAGTGATTCAAGCTGAGCTGGTGTGGATCACTATCAACAGTTTGCTTTAGGCTTCTGGTTGTGATGTTTGTGGCAATATTACCTAATAAAAATACTTTTAGTGATGACTGCAGTTCATATGTGGAAACCTTATCATACAGTGACGGGTATAATAAGATTTTGTGTTGGGAAAATAATATATCTTCGTCGCTTACCTACGCCTGTGAGAAATATGAATTCTTTCAAGGATATCAATGAGGTGAGTGTGTATTTTGTTATTTGTATTTCCTATTTCTAAAAAATCTGCCATCTTCAAATTGAAATTATACCTACTAGTGCATCGTTCCTGAACTGTGGACCAGTTAATTGAAGGTCCATGTGGATGTTTCATAGTTAAGGCTTCAGAGGAGTGCTGTAGTCGCCCCATTGATTGTGAAGATGGCGGTAGTAGGAACATCAACGTTTTCAGCTATAATAATAATTGTAACAACACAGCTGTGCAACAGTGTTTCAGTCCTACTGTTTCTGTGTTTATTATTTTATTGTAAAATTTCATAAACTTTGTAAAAGCGTATATTTTGGTGTAAAGAAATGAATGGTTTCTAATGGCGCCATCTTCCGTAAATTTTAGTTACTACGGATTGTTTCATGGTGCTTCACATTTGCTACTGTATGTACTCTACCTCAGTATGTTTTATGAAGGTAGTATCTAAGGTACTAATATGTGAAATGTTAATAGTTTTTTCTTTCAATTACTTTAGATGTGACTTATAACTTTATTTTGTTAGTACTACAAAGATAATCATGCGTACGTCTAGACTAAAAAAACTGATAAAACTTTTAAATCAAAAGGTAGACATGGACAGGCTTTAATTCATGAGCTCAATGGCTTACATTTGCCACTTTAAAAAATAAAACATTTTTTTATATTTTTTTATTGGTGGTTAGTGATTTATGTTTGGATTATTAGTGGAGTACTCCGGGCGTTAAAGAACCCTAATCAACCGAAAAGGTTTTTGATTACCATAACTTTGTGCGAAAATCGTAACGTAAATGTTTTTTTTTTATAATAAACAATTTTCCCTTCATTTGTGCTTTATTATCTTCCTTTTCACCAAATTTCATGTTTGTTAATCTACGGGAAGAACGTACGATGTCTTAAAAGTGTTTGATTTCCTGATTATGTATGAAATAATATGTGACGAAAAATCTTTTTTTAATCATTTTATTTCAATGATTAAACTTTAAAATAATTAAAACTCATTCGAAAGAGCAGTCCATCGATTAATAAATATCCGATGAATCGTTCAGTCGAAGTAGTGTTTGGCGATAAAATGTTGTTTCGCAATCAATTCCATTCGAACAATCGTTCAGTCGACTTTCCATTAATCGAAGATATGACTCTCGAAGTTAAGTTACGGACCCCTGTATATACGATACCTTCTACAGAGAAGGTATCAATCATTCAAATCTGCGTACGTATTATGGTTTACCTACTGTGGACTAAAGCAATTACTTTTAAAAGTCGGCTCTTCACATACTGCATCCAGTCTGTCTCACTCACTTTAAGGTTTGTGCAGACCAGCGCGACTTGTCGCGCGACGCGACACCGGTTATTGTTATACTGTGAAGTTTTCTTAGAAATTGTATTGTTCGTGTCGCGTCGCGCGACAAGTCGCGCTGGTCTGCACAAGCCTTTAAATTCGTCATTGTTAACTTACGTAGGCTAAAACTTGGAATTTTGTGGAAAGTCTAGACATCACACACCCATCCAATCTACTGTCTGCAGCTTCATTGAGTACTAGAAGAGACCTGCATTTTCTATTCCATCTCACTGAACGGGGAAGTAAGCGCTCCTTAAGTTGCACTTACTTAACATCATGTTATAATATAATAGGGCTAAGTGCTTCGCCTGCGGACGATACGAATCGTTGCACAGCTCTTTACGTTAACTTTGTACTTGGCTCGGAGATGTAATGGTTTTTGCTGACTAGCTGCTGAGGTTGTGGAAAAATAATATTTGAATGCTGTTGTTTGTTTACCATTGTATTGATGAAGGTTTGCTGGTATTAATGTTCCTTAGTCGTTATGATACTATCGGTCTATGAGTGGGATTGGGATTTTCAATTATTGATGCTATGAAATGCCTATGATTATTTGTAAAAATGGTTATTGGCAAATAAAATCCTGCTTATTGTTTTGACTGACCAAGTCTCGAGACTTGGTCAGTGTTTTTTTTATCTCTCAGTAAGTTTTAATGATGGTCTGGCAGTTTTAGTACTTTATGCGGCCTACCCAAATACCCTTTCTTCGGTATTGTTCGTCGAATCGTTGAGCTCCTTAAGTTCTTAGTGGAAGTGCACGATAATTGACAAATGCGTGCACGGACTGGACAGGACCACTCAAATCTGTGTGGTCCATTCACACGGACCACATTTGGCCGTCAAAATGAACCGTGTGGGCGATACCGACCACATCAAGGCCACATCGCAGCCACAACGCAAACAACAGCGTGATCGCGCAGTAGCGGCCAGCCACATCGCAAACACAACGTTGCGATGACACTGTGCGCATGATTCCCGCCTGTGCCCTCCCCCCTCGAGCCCCCGATGAGCCAAAAATAAAAAGCAGGAGCATTAATTCTATGTTGTGGTAGCCACAACGTAACCACATCGCAACTAATACCGACAACGCAACCACATCGAAATTTTATAGTTACCACAACGCAACTGCAAGAAGCTGCAGCGACACTATTCACACGTAACCACAGCTTACCCACATTTTTTCACTGCGATGTGGTGTGGTTGTGGTACGTGTCATCAGGCCCTTACACCTTTTAAAGAACTGACTGACTCATCGTGTTTCGATTCTGTATAAAAATCGACACACGAAGTCGATACACATGGCTACTTTTACACCTCTAAATTGAAACAAAATCATTCGTTACTCAGATTTTTAGCATTTCATATAATAGCTACGATTTATTAAAATTTTACTTCTATTCCGATTTTGCGCAATATTTAAAAATGAGAAAACTGAAGTGTTAATCGGCTTTTATTGCTAACTGTACTTATTCGTATTTGGACTTGTTCGATTTTGTGTTTTAAACCCTTTTCCTGTCCTTTTCATAATTCAGTATTGAGTACTTTTCTAATGAATCCCATTAGGTATACAACGACAACTTTATAGACACATTAGGCAGCTACATAAACGCGTACTTAGCCATAGTCTGCCTGCGACTAGCCAAATCGACATGCTATACCTTACTAGCTATAGAACGACTAGGTGTTTGTTGAAATGGTTTCCGTCTGGCTGCCTTTGTCACGCCGTGTTCCGTCTAAATGAAATTCAAATTACCTTCAGTAGGTAAGTTACTAATAAAAGATGGTAAGTTACCAGTTTTAATAGTAACTTACCTGTAATCATAACTTTGGCCTGTTCCAAATTGTTAAAATAATTACAGAGATTACATGTTGATATTACAATTGTAAAATACAAATTTTCTGAATCCTACGATTCTCTGTGTCGTGGGGTCCCGTCTATTCCACATTATTGGGTAAACATGATTTGTCATTTGTAATTTGAAGATGACTAAATAACCTAGTACTTCATTTGCTTCGATTCCTCAAGATAAATATTTCCACGATCACTTCCTTACAAGGAAGAACATTCTACGACAAACATCTCCTTTAAAAACATGCAAAAATATTTCGAATGTTTCTATCTACAGTTCTACAAGTCAAGTGTGGCTGCAGTTCAAGATTTGCGAGTTGGCACAGTAATTGTACAAGTTGGTCCATTCTCGCTATACATAAATCGCGAAAGAAATTTTCAAGTGCTCGGTAAAACCGCTGGCGTCTGAATTAATTTTGTTCTAGCGAATTTACAATGTTCGAGTTGTGTTGAGTTTCTAGGAGAAGTTGGAATGGTCCTTCAACGGTTATAAGGAAAGGTACAAAGTTGGGTTGTTTATGGGAGATATGTCTTTCTGGACTCTGTCTATGTGGTGGTTAATTTGACAGTAAGTGGTAGGTTGTAGGGGTTGTTTGCGTGTATGTTGTAAGCATTGTGTAATCACTCCCACATACTCGTAACTATATATCCTATTCCAGTAGCAAAATGTCACTATAGAAGTTTTTCCAAGATCCAAGAACAGTTAAGTTAGTTCAATTGAAAAGCAAGTTAGATTTAAAAAGTTCTATCTCTGATGTAAAACCACCAGCACATTGAATAAAAATATATTTCGATATTATCATGACAAACAAGCTATTTGTAATCCTGACAAATTTTAGCTATATTAAACTCTTGATAGTAATTAAAAAAAATCGATACTTATAACCAGAAGATTGACAAAACTATCACATCATTACGCTAGTTGGTGTGTAAACTATAAAAACACACGCAGGCACAGAAGGCTTTATATTAAAAAGGTTTGCGCCCAGACAGATGCTGGGAATGTGCCTGTTAACGCCCAGTTCTGAACTCATGCCAGCCCCTGATACGAGATGGGCCATAGCCACTTTTATTATAATAATTTTGGACAAAAGCCTAGAAATTGGAACGGGATAGTGTGCTAGAAATTGGGTAGAATCTAGCTTAAGGCGAAACATTTATTGGCATAAATAACTTGGTAAAAGGCATTGTCTAATCGGTATAATTCTGTAATGATGTATCGAAGTAATATCCAACAGTAAAAAGAAATAGCTTAGTTAGGAAAAGCTTGCTTTATGGTATCGTCATACGAGAACTGGAAAGTTACGACTCCTAAAGCCATATTTCTTTCAATCGATTAGTAGTTCTTGAGACAAGCTTGCACAGACAAGCACGCGAAACATATTGTTTATGGTACTGATGAAGTGCCATTAACAGCTGCATTCTTTATGTCTTAAATAAATACTTTCATTTGAGGCGCTGTTAACACTGTCTCATGGTAATTTTACGACAGCTGTAAAATTTGCCATCCAATTATACGAAAGATGATTCATTTTTTATAGCGGGGACTAACTGAAGTAAATAGTAAATAAAATATAAAGATTTATTGACATCTTAAATTGCTTCTGGATTTGAAGGATATTTCGATTTATTATTAAGGTTTATTTCTATTTCGTATTTTCGATCTGATCACCCAGAACCTTAATTAAGAACCAAAACGATAAAATATGCACAATTTTGATCCTTATTACCACCTTGCCATATTATCTTGTGGCCCTATTTTACATACCCAGTAGTCGTTATACAAATTACAAACATGGTTTCCATAACACAAGGTGTATACTAAATACCCTAACCATATTTTCGGGTCATTGTTCCCATTGACGGTGAAAATTATCCGAGGGTCTCATCCCTAGCCAATGTAGGATCTATCTCACCAGCAGACAAAGACCTACCCTGCCTCTCTATAACAATAAACTGTCATCCAAAATTGGGGGCACCAACCAGCTCCGCGGGTCAAGTTAAAATTGTCAGCTTTTAGGACAACGGTTCAACCTTTATACCTTTTTTAGTGTTTGTACTCAACGATCTGAAACGAAACTTCCGCAAATAGTGTTAGTTATGCTTGTTTTTAGTTTTACTGTAATTATGTATGTTTTACTGTAATTATGGACACGCTACCCTACGTAAATGTATATGCTGTAAAACAAGCTGTGAAATGAAATATCGCGGGTGTTGTCAGGAACTAAAGATGTAATTTATCTTAGGTTTAGGTTTAAATCTCAAAAATGACTCAAAGCCTAATTCGGGGAATACAGGCGATGTTATGTTATGTTATAGACACATAGTCACTATTAGAACAATGTTTCTAAGCTAAATTATAAATATTAAGTTTATCACACAGATCGAGCAGGTTAAGCTATGCTTGCCGGCGTTGGTCCATGGATGGGTGACAATCTTTACATACCGCGACTCCTCCGTGCCTCGGAAAGCACGTTAAGCCGTTGGTCCCGGCTGTCGTTCGTGGATCTTTGGCAGTCGTTACGGGTAGTCAGAAGCCCGAAAGTCTGACGACCAGTCTTACCAAGGGGTATCGTATTACCTAGTTACTGGGTTGTGGAGGCCAGATAGGCAGTCGCTCCAAATAAAATACGGGTATTCAGCTGCATCCGCTTAGACTGGAAGCCGGCCTCAACATAGTTGGGAAAAGGCTAGGCAGATTGAAGGTTATCACAATTGTCACTTGATGTAGTGGATATATAGGATTTTAGGAGAATAAAGGTAATGCCAACTTTTATAAAAGTTTCAGTAAACTAAGAAATTAATATGTAAATAAGTACCTAATCAAAAAGTAAAATTTGTTTTCTGATCTGAAAACGAGCACAGGCTCATATTTTAGATGGAAAACACAAATATTATTAATGAAATACGTTCATTGCTCTCTGGACATACAGCTCTCGCTACCAAGTTTTCTTGGCTAATCCTATTCAGGCATCGCATGAGCTAGCACGAGTATATCTCATGCAGACACAAGGGAAGACGTCGAATGGATGCAAAACGATGAAGATGGATGAATCTGAAGATTTAAAATCTTTTAAAAGAGTTTCAAGACAGCTTTTCCAATGATGGATGGACACTATATATTATCTGTAATGTTAGCTAATAAACATAACTAAGACGCTTACCAATAGCAATATCTTCAATTGCACCAATTTAATTGAATTATGTAAGTACGTTACCGTTAATAGCTGGAATTGGACATTTCCTATTTACGTCACGTTTGGCCCTATCGTAGTATCGACGCTATGTTTATTAGTCGCGCTAAATCACGACTAATTGTCGCAACTGCTGGCAAAACCATCCCGCTGGAAATTGGAAACTGCCTAATATCGGCTCTTTATATTATTCTGTAATAACATTTTAGTAGATATCTGATTGTACACTACAATAGGCCTGTCAGCCATTTTGGTTATTAGCATTAGGTGATCTGTTGTTTAATTGTATTCATGCATTAGTTAGTTTTGATTTAGAATTTATTTCGTTTGGAATTACGTATCATGATTTCAAGGACATATTAACATGATTAAACCAATTAATTGGATAGGATTTTATGTACATTATATGACTATAAGGAAATGATAACCAAATGTTTAAGGCGACACTAACCGACTTTTATTGATATTATACTGAAGATCACGTCTTAACGGGTAGTGTTAATGATATGGAAAAATATATGTTACATTAGAGCATTTTCTAACTTAATCTGTGAATATTTAGATTAAGTTTATATTACATAATGTAATTAATTTGTAAAGATATGTCTAACACGGATAAAAAACTGAGAATCACGCAAAAAATATCAAGTGTATTTTTCTAAAACCGTCACTATTTTAAAGATAATTTGATTATTTATTTTGTAGTATACGTGTTTTATTAAAATATCTTTTATTTTATGTGTAATAAACTAATAATGCGTTTAATTTGGGACAGCGCTCCTTGATGGGCGAGTCCTATTACTGGCTGGAACAAATAGAAATTAATCCTGTAGGTATAGCAAGTCTTCACAGCTTCCTTGACAATATTTTGATAAACACCACCACCTTATTATAACAGCGCAAGGTCTAAAATAGTCTGTCTGTAATATTTTTAAGAGTATTATTACAATATGGTAGATATTTCTTTGAACCTGGTATTAGTAGAGATGAAATCCCGCTTAATAACCCTCTTAAGAGATAAATATTCCGAGTGTTTCCGACACAGCGTAAGAATTAAAACGAATTATGTTGGTCTAAGAAGAAGGTTATACGAAAACACCGTTTTTATGCTAATGACAAATTCGCAGAAGAGAACCTTGTTTTCGCAGCAAATATTGATCAGCTTTATTCATTACCAAAAAGAAACTATAAGGGTTCCTTGTTAAGGAACCCTAAAAAGCAAGGGCATAAATGGATTCGGCAATTTAGTGTCGAAAATAAATCAATTACTAATTTTAAAATATCTCCTTTTCCGCGCAACAAAGAACAGAGTTCAGTCAATATATTTTTCCATTCCATTTCCGAACGTGATTAATGTTAAGGCTGTTTTTTAAACAAAAATTGCATAGAATTTTCATAAATTTCGACACTCTAGACACCTTTTCGAGTTTACGAATGCGAAATTGCTTATATCCGTGGCGAGACCTCCCAGGGGACGAGGTCCGTGTTACCGGTTTAATATTGGCATTATTTTTTATTAACCCCAGTTTATTTGAGCCCGTCCGATATCAGTATCAAAGTACATATAACTCTTCACATTTGCAATGTTAAGTGTAATTGATTTTCGGTGTTGTGTTAAAAGTTGGTGGGTAAATGGGGTCAGTTTATCTAAGTACTTGAATATATTTAATGGTAACTTATTAATTGGCTTAATAAAGTTATGATTGTCGGAAAACAAGTTTTCTGCCTTTTAATCGTACCAAAAGGGGTAGATTAAACATAAAGTTATGTAAATTATTTTAGTAGGAGTACGCCACAAAACCTGACGAGGCTTCATTTTCACGGCATCAAAAATGCTAATTTTTGTACATCACATTCTACCTTCATCCTCGTTTTTGCGGAATATTTCATTAAAACACAAAATGACAGGCGAATAAAAGGTTTTCTCTTTTTTTTTCAGTGCGCCGAGCCCTGGTATACATGTGAAGCCCGAAGCGAAAATGGCACGGTCTAAAATGGCGGGTGAAAGATCAATATGACCTACCAAAAGGTGAGCCTGTCCCCGTCGCACTCACTAGCTTTCTACTTCTGTCTCTGTCAGTCGGAGTGGCGTATCACAGTTTCGATATGTCGTATGGAGATACAGATTTCAGTTGGGAATTTTCGCCGAGCTCCTCGACGTGTGGACGTTTTAGAGTTCTAGACGAGCGCGTTATGTTTGTAAAGCGATTAGCGATTTGCGGTGAATGTCATTACGTCGGGCCTAGAGATAATGCTTGATTATGAAAATTCGAGCGTTTAAAATTATTTTACGGAGTGTAAACATTTAATTGGCAATTTTGTTAATTGAACTTCTGCTTCGTTCTCCCCGGAATGAATGTTATTTTATAACAAAGTAGACGATTTAACCAAAGCTATCAAAAATTAAAGGTAAACTGGTTCCTGCTTATCCCTTTAATACAGCGGCGACGTGGAAAAACATTCTTTATTAAAGGTTCTTAAAACTTATTTAGACATGGCCTGCGTAAAAATTGTGTTGTAAAAACTCCAGGAAATATTAGCATTGATTTATAGGTGTGCCGAAACTTTGTAGGTTGCCTGTCTGCGATGTTTTGTAAGCATGGTTTGAGCTGAGATTAAGCGAATTAATGCGCGGCAGTAAAACATAAAGTAAGCACACGTTCTTTATGTTTCCAGATTTAAAACAAGCTACATAAAAAGGTGCGAGACAGGATGAAAACATAAGTGCTAGTGATGTTCACAGCCTCGTAAGTTTTGATATAACAACATTTTTAGTCACGCTCCGTAGGGAATAGGGAAGCGTAGGTTCTTGAGGTTGTTTATCGCAAATTGTTTAATCTAATCCTGGGCGGTACGTCAGGAAAATACAAAACATACTGTTATTGTGCACAGAGCAAGAGCGAGCTGAAAGAACGGTCCGCAATTTGTGCAGACGCACGATGAAAAGTAACATTTTATTACAAACTGGAGCTTTTGTCCCTTACGAGACGAAAATATAAGACGTTTCAGTAGCGACGTGTTGTGAAATAGTTTAATGAGGTATTTCCAGATGGCTTGGCTTATTTGTATTGTTGAAGTAAATAGAAGTAGTGAAAGACTTACTCATATATTTTAATGGATTTCATAATCATGTGCATAAAATACAATAGATGACGTATATAGTAACCTCTAAATCCGCTTAACTGTTCCTAAAGAGTGAAGAACCCTGTAAGAAATCGAGACGTGTTTCAACTCTCAACGAGGCATCCTCAGGATGACGATTGACTTGTCGCGAACCCGGACACGACGTGTTAAATATACGTCATCTATTGTATTTTATCATGGATTTCCGCAAGGCAATGAGCACGTGTTTGAAATTAAATTAAGTTTAAGTACTTAGTGCTTTAAAAGCCTAAATAAATAACCTTGTTTCACTGTCCCTTTCAGTAACAAATGATTTTACGATCGCCACCGTTTTTTTTATACTTTATTGTTATTTTAACGCATTTACTTTAATGACGTGTGTATCTCTTGACAATTTATATTGCTCTAGTCCACGATCGTGAATCGAATCCGATTTTATATGTTCATTAAAGCTTTACATTAGGGTCGTTCGCGGGTCGCTAGTAATCGAAGAGTTAGTGCGGGCACGGAGCTGCCCGATTTATTGCCCGCTCTCATCGATTCTGATGGCTACCAGTTCCGTAACGAAAACGAAAGAAAACTATTCAGATACTTATGTACCTATAGAACATAAAGTAGTCGGCGGGTATTAGTCTTTCTTCTTCGCTACTGTGTCTCCTGGAATTTTCCAATCGCTACAAAGCTATTTAGAATAATTTACCAATTCAATGAGTAGATTCGGCAATCGTTGTAAATTAAATTCAAATGAAACATCTACCAGTTTTTTCAAGACATTACGGAGCTAGGATATTTTCCCGTTCCGTCATTCCGTACTGGCTGAACACTTAACAAAAGCTCTTCGAATCCCACCGCAGAAGTAAAAACAAGGAATCTTCACGCGCCACTTATCAAACAAAATATATTTTAGCTTATCAACAGAGGAATTTCTTCTCTAGACGCCCAAAATTAGAGTTTACTTTTCAATACTGCTGCGCTAATGGTTACGTCGCTTGACATGCGACACGGATCATCCCTTGAGGAGGTAAAAAACTGAATAATTCGCGTACATATCTCGTGACATGGTACGCGTCTTGGGAGTGGCAACAATTTCCTATTTGGTCGATCCGACAGACATCGCTATAAAAATACGCTATTTGCAAGAAGGAAACGTTGACATGTCGTGGAAACATGGGGTTATACCGCCAATGATAACTGACTGAGATATATCGCGACATATTTGTTATTTGAATACCCAAATAACATTATGCTTGAAAGAAAATCGCTCAAAAATGTTACCCCAACCTATCGGGATCTGATCGTAAATACTTTATCCAAAACGTTAGTTTAGGAAAGAGATCGACATTTTATTAGCATTAGAATGTATTGCATATTTGATAATAGAACGGATTACATAGTTGAGATGATTTCAGAGATTTGTGTTTTATATAAATTCGACAATATATTTATCGTCACGAAGTTTGTGAAAAACAGCGCGGTAAATGGTTTTTGCACCGGAGTGAAAGACCCAGACGTGGAATTGAGAAAGATATTGTCGTTTTTTTTAAAGCGTTTGATTTTTGTATAGGTATATTATTGATCATTATTCGGTCTACTGCTTTTGGAGTATTCATAAATCGTGTAGATACTGGGTTATCTTGAAAATATTATGTAACAATATTAAAGGGTGGGATAGAAGCGATGATTCCTGAGAAAGTTTGTGAGGGTCGAGCGGGCTCAGATAAAAAGGGTGCGAGCAGAGTGGGGCAATAATTCGGGGCTATGGCACAAGCGTCCTTCGACGCTCACGATCTCACTGTCTTTTAACTGAGTGCGTATTTAGATACGCTATGAATACTGGATGGTGCGAACAACGTTTTATTTTTCGGTTGTTTGTTTTGTAAAAGTTACGACTTTTGTTTCTTTTTTTGGAGCAGCTGTCCTGAAGTTTTTTGGTTATTTAATTATTTATTTCCTTTCTTTTGGGACAAGTAAATGTTCGGCGAAATTGAAGCATGTTGCGTTGTTAAATTAAATAAAATGCTTAGAAATAATATGTATATAGATAATAATTATGATACCTTCCTTAATCTAGTTTATTAAGCTGTGATCAGACCATAGGATAACAATATCTTTGGGATTCGGTCGAGACCTAAAAATAAAACAACAAGACTCTAAACTATCCAAATAAAAATATGCTCCAAATACATTTAACACAACACACCACGTTGAATTATTTACAATATGATAAGTTTAATACTTCAGTCTCTGAGAATATGAAAGGATACGAATCCCGATGCCGATGTTATTTACATGAGTGTCCCGATAAATATAAGGATGGTAGCTGGCTATTTACCCGCGCTAGCCTATGATACGCGTAATCTTTCGGAAAAGGGTTCCGTAGCCGACACGGCTAAAGTGACAGCTACCAACGTATTCCGATTCTACACGCTGTATAATTGATGTTGTCTTCTTTGCAAACAGTAGGAGTGAAAGAGATGGGGAATCGATTTGAATTTTGATTGTAGTGTGAATTGGTACAAAAGTATGAATAGCTATTGAGATTTTCAGTGTTGGTCTTATTGATTTCCAATAACGTCAATTCAGTAATAATTCTATGAATATAAAACCTCTCCTGGAATAGTACTTATATCAGCGATGAGTTCTTAATTATTTTAGATGTATGTTTTTTTAACTATCCTCTCCCACTGCTGGGCAAAGGTCTCCCCAGACTTCGTCATTTATCTTTGTCTGCTGCCTTTTCCGACCAATCAGTCAAGAAAGAGTCTAGGTCGACGCGCCAGCGTTTCTTAGGCCTGGCTTGGTTACGATGTCCGTCTTCGGCCTGAAGATTTAAATAATAACATTATTTTTTCATTTCATTACTTCGTTAATTATTGTATGAAAACATGTAGTTGTATACTAACTGCATGTATAAACGTAGCAAAATGTTTCAAAATGACATGAGAAATCCGACACTTTTCACATTTCAAGCTTAAAACTTGCATGACGTGCGCCAAATTAACATTCCTGAAATTCAAATCCTCGAAAACAAACACAGATTAAACCATTGTTTGTCAACACATCAATTAATTATATTATTTGGCCGAAGTCATGCGTCGAATATTATCAGACACCTCTGTTTGATACCCTTATGGCTACACGGCTACAAATGGCCGATGTATAATTATTATCGCACTGATTTATAGCCGAGGTACCGTTAGCAGAATATAAACGGTAACATTATGGCTACCTTCCGTATGAAGCCTTGATTATGAGCGTCGTTATTGTGTTTTGGCGTTTGCTTAGATGTTTGTGACAAAGGTATGTGGGAATTGTGTGAGGTGTGTAGATAAAACGATGTATCGCACAATACATTTACAAAAACATGTATATTTCCAGTTCCTGAGGAAAGATAATGTGTGCCAATTATGTACAGTTGTTAAATTTTCCTGTTGTATTTTTTTAAAGATTCAACAGTATTATTTGCTCTTTGTCTTCTCGTATTCTTGTTTCTTGCTCCTTACTGACGTGAAATAGTTTATTTCACCGAACGCTTTTCCACTGTCGGAAAAGCATGAAAAAACTCACCGTTTTCAGAAAAGTTATTACTACAAAAACACATAAAAATCACCAATAACAACTTTTATTACCTTACGAAACTTTAGCAATATTATTCTGCTGACCGTCTTTGATGTTTGGCGCTGCACTATTTCTGCATCA
This sequence comes from Agrochola lota, assembly GCA_947364205.1. Taxonomy (NCBI): domain Eukaryota; kingdom Metazoa; phylum Arthropoda; class Insecta; order Lepidoptera; family Noctuidae; genus Agrochola; species Agrochola lota. The sequence goes on along the minus strand of OX376227.1, from coordinate 14,574,233 downwards.
ATTTAATGACGTCATAAATTCTCAATTACATTCAGGCTGCATGTGCCTTGGCCAGATATAAACAGTAATATAGCGACATAAAACTAATTAGTAGAATAGTTATTAGCTTTTCTTGTGATTTATTCTCGTTTCTCCATTTAATTTGAGCAGTTAAAACTTTACTGTTAATTTTGCTGAGTAAAATAGTTTTTGTTTTTTTTTCAGGTGCTTCGAGAGACTGGAGGAGATTGGAAGGCTCATACAATGCAGGTCGTGTTTCGTGCGCGGAGTAAATTAATGTCGTTGCATTAATATTCGAGACTTCCTTTGGACGTCTTTCTTCTTTGGAATCAACTGATTTTCAGTTTAGAGGTATTTCTTCTTTTTATGATCTAAACGTGATGAGTTTGTATGAACTGAAAACTTAAAACATATCATTTTTCTTCAGATTCATCATGATTCTCCTGCCCTTATACTAATATATTGGTGGTCGGCGCAACAAGTATCTTTCTTCCATACTTCTCTATTAGTTGTCATCTCAGTATTCACCCCCTTTCTATCCATATCATCTTCCACACAGTCCATCCATCGTTTCTTTGTTCTTCCCCCACTCTTATAGCCATCGACATTCATACATTTTTCTTCAGATTAACATCGTTAAAACGTAAACATCTTCGTATTAAAAGACTAAACTGAAACTCTACCCACACTACATATTCTTTATCAACTCACGGTGTCAGAGGTCGACAACTTTTTACGGACATACCTGCCCACATAAAAACTTCAACTATAAACTGATTCCTTAAACTCCCAAATTGAATTCCACCAAACTCTTCCGTAGTTTCAATAAATTCCATGACGGTAGCTTGATGCAGGCTTATTTGGCAAAGAGTTTTCATATCGCAGAGCTTGCAGCTGCGCTCTGATAGCTTCGAAACTTTGCGCTCCCAACTGATTGCGGAATGAAGGATACGTGGTACAAATATTTGGCTGGCGTTTGATACGAGATTTATATTAAAGTTTGGAGGTTTACGATTTTTTTTGTGATAATTTTATTGTGATTAGGTTAGTATCAGCTCTTCTGTACACGGTGTGACGGGGTTTTCAAGACCGAATTTGGTTTTGCTAGTCATCAGAGAGCTCACTAAAGGAAAGAAAATTATGTCGCTGGATACGGTGAAGAGGACTATATACATATATATTATTAGATGGTTGGTTATTTGGAATGTTATCTACGTGTACCGATCGGTTATCAGGTGTATTTAATACATGTATCATTTTGTAAGTCAATCAATATGACATTTAAAAAAATAAATGTTTGCCTTATGCTTTTTTTCTATAAAAGACCGAAGTTGAAGTTGATTTTGTTAAAGTAAAATAAATTAATATCATCATCATTATCTACCTACCGTGGTGTTTTTTGATTGATTATTGTAACGTACGTTAAAATGTTCTATCTCAAGTAAATACATGCAAATAACTTATTAATTATATCAGTTTTCCAACAACGTAAATAAATCTATCCCAATTCAGCAACATATTTTACTACAAAAAACACTTACGAGTATGTAAGTCTTTTAAAACAATATGGAGGTACGGTATGTGCAATATAAAAGCGAATGAATAAAAGTTGTACAATATGCGCAGTTTGCGAGCTACACGAAAGTTAGGAACGTGTTCCTAATAACTTCGCTATCGTTGAGATTTCCCCGTGAAATATGTGTAACATTCTAGAACATAGGTACTGGAATAATGTGTTGTGCTTTCAGTTCCGTATGTTTTAGGAGGAGGTTGATTTAGTCTCTCAGGTCTCTTAATATCGTGCAAAAGCAAACATGAATTTTGACGGAGATTTTATTAAAAATCTGTCTAATTTTGTGATAACTATTGTGATTAGTTGACTAAACCGTCGTATAAGTATGACGTAAAGTTTGCTATAATATTATGTAACAACTAGCTTTCGCCCGCGGTTTCGCCCGCGTGGAGGTCGAAAATTATCCCACGGGAACGTACTACCGGCATAAAAAGTCCTATCCCATGTGTTAATCCAGATTATAACCTATCTGTGTGCCAAATTTTATCCAAATCCGTTCAGCCGTTTTTGCGTTATTGAGTAACAAACATCCAAACATATAATTTAATATTATACAGGGTTATATATTAAGTAGGAAGGATTATAATATTAGTAGGATAATACAAATAATATTTTTTGATTGCGTATGAAATTGCAGTATTGATGGTTAAGACAATATTTTTTAATTTAGCCAAGTTGCCATTGTACAGATAGGTACATAAAATGAATTCCTAGATTTTCCTATACAAAGTTGGAAAATCCAAATACAGTTTGTATTTCAGCCACACAAAGAAATGCACCACAAAGTACAGACGCAACACAAAACAATACCCATTTCGTATTCCGAAAGACAAAAGCAAATACTCCCCGAGTTCAAAACATTACGAATATCTCCGATACTAAGTTCCGTACGAACGGTTAAAGGAAAAACTACATGACGCTTGTATTACTTTGTAAGTTGGTACTTACGCTCTTGGCGGCAGTTAACAACTTATTATGAGACGAGACCGCAGTCGCTGCCACTAACCTCGTTACTGTTATAACAAAAACTTCTTCTGTTTCCGAAGATTCCGTATAATCTTGTACGATGTGGATGTGGATGTGTGCGTATGTTGAGCTGGGATGGTTTTCTTGTCTTTGTGTGTGGATAACACTCACTGGTAGGGATGACATCTGGTTAATTTCATTTGTTTTGGGTGTCATCAGGTTCTAAATATTTAATTGGGAGATTGTAAGGAGAAGAAATGGGTAGCCAACAATCATGTATGGAATTTATTGAAAACAATGACAATTATTGTATATTGTTATAAATTGTATATTGACTAATTTGATGCCGAACCAAGGTAAAGGTTTTTAACATATAAGGAATCTTTACAAGTCAATTAAATGATATATCCACTTTTATGAATGTCAAGGAGAATTCAGAACATGAAACAGAAACATATATTTAACGGTTACTAAAAATGAAACCATAAAGATAAAAAGATTAGAATACCCGAAGACAGAACATCGAACTAAAATATCTATTCAACCTGCAATGCCAACCTGAAACGTAATCGATTAGTAAGGGCTGAACGTCTACGTCACAGACTTCCAACCGCAAGCTTTATATATGATCTGTCAGAAGCAACTGCATGTTACACCGTACGTTATGTAAAATTAAAGCATTTAAGTGCCGGATGCCGCTCCAACTTTCATTGATAGTGGGTGTGACCTCATTTGCAGCAAGCCTATTCAGTGAACGAAAATATTTTGGCAGTAAGGATTGTAAAAAAAATCGAAGGCTAAGGAAAATCAATGAATTCGATAGAATTATACGAGAGGTTCAATTGGTAAGTGCGGATTGAGAACTTTATGTTTTTGAAGGCCATTTTATGGGGTGCAATTGTTAATACAAAAACGAGAGGTTTCATAATTGCTTAAACACCTTTAACTCTCAAATCATGATCATCAGCCTCTGATGAGCTAATGATCGTAATTTTCATACTTCTTATTCTTATGTTGTCCTCATTTGTATTGGTCCTATAGTTTTTAAAAGGTTGGTTGTCATCTTTGATTTCATATCCGGACTTGACAACGACGTTTCCTGAAATAAAGGAAATAGAAAAAAAACATAATAAACATCAAGATATTTCACCATTTCATTGACTCTATTTGAGACAGAAAGGGAGCGACGTATAATTTAAGGTCAATACCTGTCAAATGCTTTCCACTCGATCATTCACCGATTAAAACGATCAAAATGGTTGTTCGATTCATTGCGAAAGCCGACGTACAATTTCGACTACGGAATGATACTCCGTAGGATGTGAGTTTTCGTAAATGTGATTGTTGAAATTTTCCTTTACTGGGTGCTGATTTTCATCGTCATCAAGTGATTACAAGTGTTCTTACAGATTGAAGAGTTTGAGTACAAATTTCAGTTTTCTCAATACTTTAGATTCTTCTCGTAAATGCATTATTTTACAAATAATTTGATCAACCAGAAATTCGTATACTAAAAATGACTTCTTTTAATTTATTGATAATAAAAAATTAAGAGATCCGTATCCGGCAGTGGCAGGGCACATTGCTCGCAGAACAGATGACCGAAAGGTACTGCAGTAGCGATGGCGTGTCAGACTCTTACTGACTAAAACCCACCAGTGTTCCTTCAGTTACCTGTACGTTGCTAGGGGCCACGGTATCCCGGCAGACATCGGTCCTAGCGGAACCCGTCAGTCATGCTGGTATCACTTTGAGGCGCGCGTGGAATATAACGCGCCGTTGACCCGGGCCCTGGTCCTTATCGCTCACCGTCCCATTGCTCACCGTCTGCAAGCCCGCGCCTACGGTGGCCGGGAATCGGCCTGCGATTACCGACGCCCAGGGCGTCTCCTGCGTTGGCTAGGGGTAGAGCAACATTTTGCAGCATGATAATATTAAGTAAGTTTCTATAACTTTTAAAAAGTTTACTAAATAAGTTTTTTAAATCCGCTACTAAACTTACAAACGTTACTCCACGAAAAGTAATTTCGGTGTGTCTGCACAATATGAATGAAGAAACAAATCATCATCGGCATCTCACACCACATTGAAAAACGTATTTATTGATCTCAGAATTTATCTAAACAGGATCTTTTGCACATCATAGAATAGGTCCGCCTTCCAGCCATTTGGCCGGGCACCAAATGAGTGCCTTCGGGTCCAATTAACATGTTGATAATAAAACTAACGGCTGGTTTTTGTACATTGCGCAGTATCCACATCGAGTCTCGTTGCCAACGTTAGGGTACAATGTTTGTGTAATTAGTCAGCTTGGGCACTCTTGAACGTGAGGTTTTTCTTGTTAGACATAATTTTTGAACGGTCACGGAGGGAATGGAAATTATCTCTGGTATTTTGATGTTTCCCTAGTGGAAAAATTCAATACAGAATTTCAGATAGAATTTTTAGTTCTTTGTTATTCTTTTCGTTATTAAATTTTAATTAAAACAAGGTCTCTCTCTATTCATGTACATTTTGGCATTTTTTATTCATTCGTGAAACAAAATGTAACATTCACTCCCTTTATTGAGTTCAACAAACATTGCTGTAGTTTTTCCTTTTCCTTCTTTACTGTGGTTTTATGTATCTTTTATGTATACTATCGATATTTTAGTATTGTTGTAAGTGGTATAACATAGATTGTGAAGGGCAGCTGCCCACTCCACGTTTTACGGTCGGCAAATAGCAGGCGGAGTGTAAGTCGCTGCTTTATAAGCTAATAACATACAATTTATTGCTCACCCTGTTTACACGCTGATTTTATTGTATTTCGCCCCTTTTATTGTGTATTCATTTTTTCGAGGATTTTTTAACATTATAAAGTTTCATAATGTTATTTTCTTTAAGGTTGAGTCTACAGTTGCATTTAAGTCAGTCCTATAAATTTTCTGTGTGGCTTTCGCGACAATAGACAGAAAATACCGCCAAGTACCCAAGTAACGAAGGATATTAATCTGTTAAACAACATGGAACTAGAAATTTGTTTGTATTAATTAAATCAATGTCAAACACGAGACAATGCATAACTCTCCTACCAACACGAACACGGCGGCACAGCCAGGTTACAACTCTCAATACATTGTTACTGTACACAACCATCATTCCTATTCAACATCGGATTAAAGCGCATTCGTGCCAAGCAATACATTAAATTGGCTGAAGCCCAAGCAAATCACATTTGTGCCCAATTAATGGGCCTTTACATAGCGGGGCTAGTATTTGAAATGCTGCTTATTTAGATATAGCATCGTCTTTCTTATTGTCTGTTAGTTTAATTTTCCGATAGATCGTTTTCATTATTTGTTTTGGAGTTATGTTGGAGTTGGTAGAATTTATTTTGATGGTTTTAATGAACTGGTTTTTCCAGTAGTGTCGACGGTTTGGGGTTAGGCTTTTAGAGGGTCTCCTAAGCCCTCCACAACATTTTTTTTTGCCGGAGACGCAATTTCCTTATATAATTTTATTTTATTTATTTAGGGTATTTTAAAAAACCCTACTTACTTACGTATGCATAATAATAAACATAATAAATAATAAACTTTTATTTGGTCTTAATAAAATATAGCTTAATACAGTTACACTGTAAGAGCGAGCCTAGCGAGCTTGAGACTTGTGGCACCCCGGCTCGGACTGGTTAGGTTAAGGATGGCGGGGTCTTTGTTCGTTCGCTTCGCTCGCTCACTAGACCCCACCATACCCTTCCAACCCAACCTGTATGACTTAGTCATAGTATAATGACTTAGTAAAAGGGCAATAAGAACTTAGGATACAAGACCGAGCGAAGCGAGCTCTGGACTTGAGGCACCCCGACTCGGACAGGTTAGGTTCGAAAATCGTCGTCATCTCCTTCATGTTAGGTTCCTTTAAACCCTGCAGACAGAAACAGGAGCCCCGTAAAGCAGGGCTCTGTAGACTTAGTCTAACTCTACTTAGCCTAGCCTTACTTCATACATTTTATATTTACCATATAACATTCTTTTATTTAATATCGAGAAGCTCGTGGCTAAGTAATAACAGCCGCACGGGTTGATCCAACAGGTTAAGCTATGCTTGCTGGGGTTGGTCCGTGGATGGGTTACCATCTTTACATACCGAGAGTACGCGTAAAGCCGTTAGCCGTCCTGACTGTCATTCCTAGATCTTTTACAGTCGTTATGGGTCGTCAGAAGCTGAAAGTCTGACAACCAGTCTTACCAAGGGGTATCGTATTACCCAGTGCCTGGGTTGTGGAGGTCAGATAGGCAGTCGCTCCATGTAAAATACTGGTATTCAGCAGCATTTAGAATGCCGGTTAGCCTAGAAGCCGACCCCAACATAGTTGGGAAAAGGCAGATTGATAATTTTTTTATTTAATTTGACCTTGACATTCGAGACGTTTGACATTGACCTTGAAAATGTGTCTCCAGTGAATTGGTGGGATGACATGCTCATATTCTGTCCGTGGCATCTCCCTCTACATTTTATTTTTAACCTTTTTATGACATTTATGTCATATTACAAAATCGTTAAAAAAATACTATGTAACTCCCCCTCCCCCCCTACCCCTATCGAGGCGGCGACTTCTAAAAGACTTTAACTAAGACCACTAATGTACTGCCATTATAAAATTGTATTTGGGCTGGTGTCTGCAACGGGTTAGTAATATCCCTACATATTATAAAACAAAGTCCGCCGCCGCGTCCGTCTGTCTGTCTGTCTGTCTGAACGTGATAAACTCAAAAACTACCAAACGGATTTTCAAACGGTTTTTACCAATGGACGGTTTGGTTCATGCAGAAGGTTTTGGTGTATAATTGGGGTTTAGTATATAAGTGGTTTTGTGTAAATTGGCTGAATTAAGATGATTATTGTTGAAGATGTCGAAAAAAATCATGCCGACTGGGAGCTTTAGTGGCGTGCTCAAACTCAACTCAAACTCAAAGCATTTATTTAAATTAAACCATTTACAGGCACTTTTGAATTGTCAATGAATCGGTTAGTCAGAAATATGAAGCTAGTTGTCCATTCCAAGGCGTAGTAGGTACCTATGGAGAAGAACGGGCAAGAAACTCCACGGACACTGTTTTAAATAAAAAAGATAAATTTGTACAAAATATTGATTACTTCATTCATGTTGAAATTATTCATGTGAGAACAATGTAGATATTTTGACCGGTGTTATATTAATCCTTATCTAATAAAATATATTATTATATACATATATGTTGTTTAAATTGGCCATTTAATTTAGATTAAAATATTGACATCATATCATTTAAATGAATAGTATAAAAGATATCACAGATTCAAAATTATGCGTAACAAAATAATTATGTTGGACGGTTACGCAGACGCAGCGGTAGGAGTCAATGACCTTTTCCTCGGCTATTAGGTACATAATCCCGGTAGTACGTTCCCGTGGGATGTTTTACGACATCCACGCAGGCGAAGCTGGGGGCAAAAGCTAGTATGATATAATTACAAAATCTCTAATATTTACAAGATATAACAACTTAATCTATACATTTATTTGATATAATCAGTTATCAGTTAATATAATAATCGATTGATATATGTAGTTTTAAAATAACTAATTTTTATACACTTAAACATAACACACACTTAACACACTTAATCATTGAACCCAAATGATTCACCAACAATAGAGGGGATCTGACCTTCGGCGGCCGCTCCCGCCGCACGCTCGCTTCGCTCGCTCTCCTTCGCGCGTTAATGGTCGCTGTTCTAACCTAACCTAACACAAATGATTCACTAACAATAGACGGGATCTGGCGCTTGGCGGCCGCTCCCGTCTTAGCCTTCTAACCTAACCTATCCGAGTTGGATTGCTCTGAATCGGGGTGTTAACCATAATGATGGCATCAATTTATATTTTAAACGATAGACCTAATGATTTTCGATTAAATAAACGTTATTTCTAATAACGTTATACGAAATAAGTTGTAGAGTATGAATATGTTAGAATATGTTATACGTAAAGAAATTATATCAACAGTTGGTATATTTCACGTTTATTACATCTTGTGAACGTTATTGAAATGAAAATATACCTACCAAATAACTTTATATGGTATGAGACGCACCCGTCTGCAACTCAACCTCCAAGGCGCGTATTTTGCGTAGGAGTCGACAATGTAGAACAACGCTCTAGTATCACTGACCACACTCAATCGAAATGGTTTGGACAACTGAAGGTTTTAAATTTTCCCTTGTTTATCGTTAGTCAGCTAGCATTACTATTTGTTTAATTTATATTTTTTGGAAAACATACAGCTAAGCATGTAAGTACGAGTACAATGTGCATTATCTAAAAATCACAATGCAATGTAAGTCATCTTTACGTAGCCGTCCAAATGTTTCTGAAAACCGATGAATCCATAAGACATGAACATAAAACAAACATCCAAGTGGTATGTATTGGCATCCGCCCAGTGCACACGCTGCATGGCTGGCTGAGAGGTGTTGTGAGATATCTTGGGCTTCCACACGACCTACCCGTCTGGACAATGCACGGATTTACTTACTACACTGCATTTTAGGGTTGAATGTCCTTCGTACTAGTGTAATACCGATAGATTTATCATCGGCCTTTGTTAGACACACGATCAATAACGCGCTTGAATAGAAAGCACTTTAGTACTTAATATAGAATTAGTTGTTAAGACACTTGACGAAAAATCGTTTTGTGGAACCAATTATCATGTTGTTTGCTTGATATTGGAAAGTTATTAATCCGAAACGATAACAAGGTTCAAGAGCGAAAGTTTTGAAGATTGTTTTCCAGTTAACAGCGATTATCGAGTATTTTCTCTAGCAACTTAACTGTGTTCAACAAAATGTCTTAGTAATTAAAGTGACGAAACAGCGAGTTTGTCTCAATCCATTGAGGCGAAGTCAAGAAATAGGTTGACAAATTGATAGCGGCAGCAGAAACATCGTGGGAACCATTATTTCTAGTTCACGTGAGGTTGTCGCGAGCAAAACTGTGTTGGTATAGAGCTACACAATGTCGCCCATGGGCATGTGCTCGCCCGTATTTTTCTGAATATTCATGACAAATTATCGAAAAATAACTTAAAAAAAGGGGGTCTATCTTTATTTTTTTATTTTTTTTTCTTATTTTTTTTTCAATATCCCGCTATGATTTTATGGACTTACACTTGTGTTTTTTAAAATAAATATTGTTTTTTTTTTGAAAAAAATGTCTTCACCTCCGTTTTTTTTTCATAGTCGACATATTTTACTAAAAAATATTAGTCAATCCGATAAAATAACTCATAAGCTTTTAGAAATAATAAACAGAATCGAAATCGAGCCAATAACATAGGAGATGTGGCAAACGCTACAAAAAAAAAAACAAAATTGAATAACATGAAAAATATGAAAGATAGACTTTTTAAAGTTAGTTTTCGATAATTTATCAAGAATATTCAAAAACATACGGACGGACATTGTATGTGGTTGTTTAGAAAGAAAAAAAAACTTTTTTCTTCAATATTTTGTTTAGAATTTTAGATGATTGAAAACAACATAATCCCTAAACAAACATTTTATTAAGGTGGTAGATTAGAGGATCAACAATGGCCCAATCAACATACCCTGCGGCACGCCTATAGCGACAAAACTGTATCTGTAGTTATGAAAGCTAGTAAATTCAGCAGGATTTTTGCTGTATTTTACTATGGAAATGTACGACATTGGAATTAAAAAAAGTAGTGAAAAAATACAGCTGTATGCGATATTTTAGTACCTAAAACGGATACGGTAGTCTGGCGGAGAAAATGTTTTGTGAATGCTTGGCGTAGCATCGTGATGTATTTCTCACTGAGCTTATTCACATTCACAATTTACTAGCTTTTGTGACTATGATTTTGTTCAAAGTTCTCCGCAAATATTCTGTAATTAGGAATTTACAAAAATATTAAGTCGTTACTATCATAATACCGCGGTCTAATTAACGATTTACCTCGGAATTTTCGTATCTGCGTGTGAATTCTTTTCGTGCTTTTAAGCACCATGTATTCATTTATTTTAAATACATGCTTTGAGTAGGTACATAGTGCTATTGGTAAGTCCGTAAGTCGGTAGCATTGGGTACATTGGCAAAGCTGAACGTTGGCATGTAAGGGATTAAAGTTGCAAAGTCACGACTTTGTCCCATGCCACTTCAGTGTTCTCTCGGTAACTTATTTAGTTTAGAATGTTCAAGTCATATTATTTGTTTGCCAATCTATAGCGACTTACAATTGTGTATTTCCCTTGTATTCAACCCTACGAACATCTTGCAGACATATTATCACTACAAAAAATCTCAGTACCACAAAAGCTCTTTTAGCAAATGACGTCTACGTAGTGTTCTTTTAGTCATTTGCGTATGAAATACTGTAAGTATTCCTGTCTGGTACAAAATACTTGAATAAATTCCCCCAGCAAAATATCTTGCTTCGCAGATAATGTAATGAGAGAGAATTCAATTACAGTATCTCTTTGTTTTTCCTTCGCCAAAGCAAGGTCTTGGTAAAGTGCACATTCGTTGCTCAGTGTACATTGGCGATTTGTACCGCGGAGCGTGGTTCCGACACAACAGTGTTACCCGCGTCCCCCGCGCGCGCTGCTCCCCCCCGCCGCGGGAAAGAGCTGGAGAGGTCTATTCAAATATCCCCTGTCTGTTCACACCCCTCCTCACCCGCCAGCGCCTCGCAGTCTCGTTCATATTTCGTGTTCCTATTTTGCGCAGCATCCCCGGGTACCCAAATGCAGTCCGCAGACTCCAAAATGGCTGAAGCTTACAGTTTCATTTTCGAAATTCAACCTTATTTCACATAGTATAGAGCTTTGTATTGACCGGCTACAATTGCTTCGCTTACGACCTAAAGCACACAGGCGCGCTTGCCTCCCGAAGCCCGGAATAGGGGTAGAGATTCAGTACAAGTAGCGTGTAGGGGCGCGGCTCGCCGCAAAGTTAGACGCAACTGAGCTCCTGCCGATAACGACACTTCATGTTACATTCAGTTCAGAATTTAAAATTAAATATTTTAGAAAATCTAGAACAAAACTGGAAAATCTGAGGTATGTATTTGTGAATATTTTTCTGTGTCCAGTACGTGTAACGTTTGCGGGGTGAAGTTTTCGTATAATTTGATTGCGTCAAACGCTCCCTTAATGCGATTTGGTGCCCTCACCTTTTCCCCGCGTGAGTCGTGACGCGGACAAGTGTTGTTGACTTGTTGTTTCTATTTTGTTTTGACTTGGATTCTAACTGGCATTTATCTGCACCTTTTTTGTTCTTCAAACTTTTTGTTCCTTTTCTGCAGTGCGGTGGTAGTGAATTGGTCTTTTTGTTATTTCAGATCTCGGGTTGGGTGGCGCGTCGTGCGGTCTTCTGTGTCAGGTAACGTATACATTTTATGTGTTTTATTTGTCATTAAGGACGTTTAAAAAATATTATAATTGTTTTTATTGTTTTTCTTTTTTGCTCATTTAGTTTATAATTTTATTGATTTATGTATTTATTTATTTCCTTGGGCAAATTATTTATGTTTTGTTAATTTACCTGTAAGTAATTTTACCGTCGCGAAATTTCGGTCGCCTGCCGCTAAGCTATACTTGAAGTTAGGGATTAAAACTTTTTGCCACACTTCCTAACTAATAGCCATTATCGGGATAAAATCTAATCAAAAGCTGATTTTCATTCAAGTAAGATCTTATAAAATGTAATTTCTAGTAAAAAATATTCGGAAAATGTTATATTCGTTGAGCGTCTTATAATAGACTCAAAGAAAAAATAAAGAACACTTTGAGTATCGTATAAATCCTTATGTACTAAGTTAGTAATTGTTAATGAAATAACTAATTGTACATAGCTTCAGATAAACATATTCATTGCAAAAAAATCAATAATAGCAATCGATTTTCCTTTGTTTCTATGAATTAAAAACCGTCAGAAATGGTATCATGAGTAACATGGACATTGAAAATAATATTATTAAAGTTTTAGACTCATTTGAAATCATACTCCTCTTTAACAATAGTTGCTAAAGTCTAGATGTCTAGGCTATTCACAACCCATCATCTACGCAAAACCATATTATTATCTGAAAGCGGAATCACAATCATTTTAGGAACGTTCCGGTTCATTATTATCCGATCCGTAATTACTGACATTATACCCCCGTATCAAAGGACCAAAATATAAGAAAAGCGTAAATAGGTATTTTTCCGTTTTCATATCATAGCGACTGTAGCAAACGGCCCCAGGAGGGCCATATTTATGAAGGCGGAGCAGAATGTAATAACAAAAGCAAATAAGGATTTTGCGACTACGGACTTCTGTAAACCGAGAATTAGGTATACTCGTGACTTTAGGTGAGAATTCTTGTTCCTGTAGGGTATATATAATTAGGTTTCTCTTTTTATTAATAATCTCTATGCTAATTTTGGGGAAGGACGTGGAATATTTTAGATAATAGGGAGGATCTAATCGTTTCGTATCGAAAGTCACGTCTGCGTCTATATAAGTCGACTATTTGATCGTTAATAATTCTTAGCTGTGAAAAGTTTTTGTTCATCGCTCACCAGTTACTCAAGTTTTCTTTTAATTCTTTTTTGTTGTAGTCCTCACGCTACGTCATATTGAATCAATTAACAATTATGGACATTTATGGATGATCATCGACAGCAAAATTTTCCTTTTGAAATTATAACTCAATTTAGCACAGCGCTTATGAGATAGTAAGTATTTAAAATGGATCAATTACAACATGTTTCGTTTCTAAAATTGATTTCAATTGAGTAAGTATTAGTCTCAAACCACAAAATATTAATTTTATGTTATAATTCGCATTTAAACAAAGTTAATAGGCGTATCATGCAACTTGTAAGTAAGTTATGATAAAACATTTTCTACCACACACGAGAAGGGCAAAGAGGATAATATACGAGCACATAAAGAATAGTTTTCAACGGTACAAAGAGGTTGTTTGAGCGCGATTTCGCGACTGTCCATTATAGTGCTCCGCCGGGAAGTGGCCGAGATTAATACACACTTTCAAGATTGCACACAATCGGGGTGAGACTCGAAATACCGGAAAACGATGCCATTGAACGTGCTTGAAAAAGCGTATTAGTATGGTGTTAGAACAATCGGAAGTAATAAAGACATTGCGTTTGAATTTGCGGTCGAGTTCGAAGATTTCTTACTTGAGAATTTCGAAGAAATGGACATGAATTTGGTTAAGAATCAATTTCTATCTTCTATTTATTATTCGAATAAGAGCTTTTGTAGCTCCAAGATATTTTAAATTCCGGTGTTCTTAAATTCTGTAAAAAATAAAATCAGTACAGAATAGAGTCCATGACACAAAGCTGTAAAGCTATAAAGTCTTGATAATTTTGAAATTGAAAATAGATTTTTACTCACTAACTAAGACCAGATTTGACCCTGGAGGTAATTTACTTTCATTTTATTTCGATAGAAAGCCTTTTCTTGAAAAACTCGCTCGGTACAAAAATTTTACAACCACCAACAACGAATTATTTCGTTTCTTTATTGCCGAAATACCGCTGTGTCCCATCCTACCGGTAATGTAGCAACCCCGTAGTTAATCCTCGGGTGGCCGGCAATATGGCCGAAACAATTTGGTATACGCACCGCGTTTATAAGACTCGGTGGATTCCTTTTGTTTACTGAGAGAAGAATGAGGGGAATTTACAATACTAACAAGGTTTTACGTCTCTCTTGGTGGAGCTTTGTGGCTGTAGTGGAGAATTGTAGCGAGTTTAGCGGCCGCCAATGATTTTGTGCAGGCGTTTTAGTTGTTCTATATTCTGTCAAGGCTGAGTGTTGTTGTAAACGACGAAATTAATGAAATAATTCGGTGGTTTATCCAAAAGTATTTCGTCTTTTTTGTCGAATTAGATTTTTTTCAGTAGGTTTATTACCACGTCTTGTTTTACAGAACCACACGCTATACAAAAATTGGTCGTTATATACTTGCAGAAATAATTTGTAATCTGTTTAAAATAATCAATAATATCCCTGGTTTGTGAAGGTCAGATAGGCAGTCGCTCCATGTAAAATACGGGTATTCAGCTGCATCCGGTTAGACTGGAAGGCGACCTCAACATAGTTGGGAAAAGGCTAGGCAGAGAGAATATCCCTATTCAGTATGTTCGGGATATTTTAAGCAAAGTGGTCTAAAAATAGAGTGGGTACACTTATCTTCAATCTTGTCCAGGGCGTTACTACCCAAGATCTGATTTCCTTTAGGAAATTTATAGTATCGTTTATACGAGCTCATTTTCCGGCCATGGGATCAGCTGCGCTCTTAAAGTAGTTCACATAGCGCTATCTTTATTATTACACTAAAATTTTATCACTTCACTGGCGTAAAACGCAAGACGTATAAAATTACAGCTATATCTAAGAAAATGAAAATGAATAACTAATGAGTATGCTCAACAAGTCTTAGAAGATCTCTCTTACGGGGCAGCGTAAATTCATTTTATCTTTCTCTTATCCCTATTCAAAACAGTTCCAGACTTTTATTTTAATCTGAGGACTAAATGAGTTCGCCCTTTATATTGCTGAATTTAAATATTAATTTTGTAATTTGTTCGGCTGACAATCATTAAACCAGCGTAAATTGCCCTCATGATGTCCCCAGCCGGCGTAAAGGCTGCAAGTTTTTATGTCTTCTTTTGTTTGACCTTTCGACTTTGAATAATAAAATAGTTTCCGAAGAGTCATTGATCAGTGAAGTTGGTGGACATTTGACGGGAATGTCTCTTACTCAACGTATCGATCATCCATAAAAGCCTCGTGTTTATCTCATTTGACGTCCGATTATGGGCATTTCTTTTTTCGACTTTTGGATGAATACCTTTTTTTTCGTAAGTTCTTTTGTCATTGGTCAGTTTTTGAATTCTATCATCCCTAATGTCATCTTCAGTATCTTGCGTACCCTTGCAATTACATTCCGTATATACCTATACTATTGCCACATGAAACAAATCTTCAAAAAGAAAGATTTTCGTTGCCAATCTTAAAGACGTTATTAGCAAATGGCATGTAAAAGTAAATTGAACCAGTCTCCGCGTGCCTCGCTAACGAGTGCCAATAAATGCCTGCTAATGGATTGACTCAGCCGGATTTTCAGATGTCTTGAATTCTTATGGTTTCGTAGAATTTGTTTTAGTTATTCATCGGCTAGGTTGTGGTCACTTTATAAATTAAGATCAAATGAAGATGTATTATGAGTTTTTAGAAGAGGCAGTAAAGGGGTAGTTTCAAGGTTTTATTCAAGGGTTTATGGTTTCCCTTCCGAAAAATCTATCTCTATGAGAGATCAATCTTGAAGCAACCATTTTTTGAACAGCTTCCGGTAAATCTGTTGCTACTGGCATGACACAAGTTTTGTATTAAGAGTGGTGTTAATAGAAACAGCCAATGCCTACTTTAATCTATTTGGAAATATGAAAAAACTAACTTTAGTATCTCTGTCAATACTTAAATATCTCGAAACATTTGGTTTTACATCTATGCGAAAATTCATCTCATTTTTCCGATTGCGCTTTAATTTACCAGATAGGTTCGGGATTTGTGCCTATGTACAATCGTGCTCGGAATTTGTCCTCGCCGTGGCCCGCGCAATCTAATACGTATGCTAATTTATGATAGCTCTCTGGAATTATAGATGTCGCCCCGGGCGCGAAATTACGAGCCCCTTTCCCCCTGCTCCCGCCATTCGGTGGCGGCCATCTTGCCATTTGATTCGACGCGCGGGCACAATTAAAATGCAGTAAACCACCTACACTAGCGTGCTAATGTCCTTTTTTAGTGGTATGTAAAATTCTGTCTGCAGCATCCAGTTGTAAGGCCTACGTTTTGTCCGCATTTTCCGCCGTTATAATTTTAGGGGTATTGTGTTTTATACATCTTTATTTGGCCTTTATTTTAAATGGTAAATGCAGTTGACATGTTCTATTGTTGGAATGGGTTTTATCAACTAGTTAAGTTCTAATATGTTAAAAAACAAAAACTGGATGCGGTTTATTAATGTGTAACTGACATCTTTAACTAAGCCTAACTGACTTATTTATCTAAGCTTAACTGACGTACAAAATCTCATAAAAATGCTTCATTTATATACTGATGTTTTAGTAATGTGCGACCCGAATTTCACCTGATATCGTTCGAGAGGCCGTAGACCTTCAAATGGAACCTTTACTGAATTTAATACTAATTTGCAAGGATACGCAGCTTACTCTACCCTTTACATTACCGAATCGGCAGGGAAAGGGCCGCGTAAATTCAGATATTTACTTAACCGGCTTAGCCCAAGGCCGGCTTTCTGCTTTAACAAAAAGTAAATTCTTCGGTGAAGATTATCATGTAAATTTGCGAACAGTCCCTAAATTAACATTGCTAAAATGACTCATACCTTTTAGTTCGCTCTTTTCACTTTATTTTAATCTGGAAATATATTCTCCTTGTTATATTATTCAGGTTTTTCTGGCAGCGGTGTTGTGGTAGGATAAAGACTCTGGGGTGTCATAGAAGGGCTTGACTTGTGAATTTTTCATTTTGCTTGTAGTCTCATTTCTGGTGGTGGCGTTGATAAAATTGTTTTGAACATGAGACGAATTCTCTGACGGACCGTTTTGAGACCGAATTTCGTGTTTTTGTCACCTTCAGGTGACAAAAACCTAGTCCTATGTTCGCTAGTTTTCCTCGAGATTCTTTTTCTATTACCGCATGGGGACTTAGACGCTCACAAGTGTTGTTTTTGTAGGTGGCATATTTATGAGTAAAGTAAATTAATTAATTTTAATACCGAGAAAAATAGTCATCTCACTTTCTCGGTATTCAAATTTAATTCATAATAATGCATTACGACATCTTGGTTCGTTCCTACGTGAACTTGCATTACAGAGATCGTCTGTCATAAACGCTATTGTCTAACATACTCATTAATCGGATCGAACCTCAAGTCTCATATCGAGTCTTATATCGAAATACCTACTTTAAACGCTTATAGTCACGTATTTTATCTTCTTCTAAACTCAAGTAAGTTTATTTTCGCGATCGCTCCAACAGATGATCGATGAATTTTATAACACGTCTACATTTAAGAAGTAACTAATCCCACGATCAAACTTCTGCGACATTTTCATATTTGGACGATCTTTCAGCTCTGTCATCGTATAGATTCTCGGCCATCTATCACGTTTCGTGTCAACAGAAAGCTGGACGATTTCTTCAAATAAAGCTGTGTATACATACAGGAAAAACAGGGGAAAAGGAAAATATGAAAACGTGCGAAAGCAGTAAATTATTTCACTTGTAGCTGTATTATTTCAACTTTACATGGTCGCCGTCTCGCATTAATTTAGCTGGCGCTCAGAAACTTGCATAAATATGAATAACGAGTTTTCCAACTCGACTACTAATGTAAAGTAATATCTTTCTCTCTTTTTATTTTCATGATTATAGAATATTATGTTTACATAGAAATGCACAGAGGATATCTGAGTTATGAGTTTGCTTTGTTAATCTTTGGGAACGGACTTTGGCTTTAGTCGATGTTTTGTGTGAATATGCTTGTTGAAAAACATCTTATTGCCGTTTCTGTAATAAGTTTAAAATACATCTTTCAAGAGAAAACATTTTTAAATCCTAAAACTACCACGCAAGTATTACGCAAAGCAGAACGAAAACTTTTGCGTTTGAATTTAAACATTTCCACCGTTACATCTAAATCTCAACCAATACCTAACACATGAAAACTAAATAATCAAACAGACACGAGCATCCAAATAAAACAAAGTCCAACTTTCTAGGAATAGTGTTGTATATTTTTAATGCATTCCAATTCGCGCTACACACCACCGTCCGTGCGTTATGCAAATGCAATTTGGAGTAACAGCACTAGCGTGCTGAGAATAGAGCTAGGGTTGTTCCTGCGTCTGCTGGTTTATGAAGGGGGTGTAAACTAGCTGTCCTAGGGTGTGTTAGAATTCTCTTATTTACTTTAAATTAAACGGAATTTTCGGGAAGAGATGCTGCTTTACAGCCGTATTTTTACCACGACTTGACCTATTTTCTGTAGTTTGTGCCGTTATCAAAGCAGAAGACAATAAGAAGCTTGGAATAAAACTAACAAATGTTGCCGTTTTCTTGTGGTAGATGATGTAAGCACATCATCAACTACTACTTCTAGCGCAACTAGATTTAGTAGTGCTAGGCTATGAGTCAGTTTCATATCAAAACCGACATTTGAAAATTTTATGGACCATATTTTTTTTCTTTTTATAGGGTTGATGTGCTTAGAGCATAGTTTATAATGAACCTGGGGTTCCATTTTACTAACACTCGTTAATGGTGGTTTCTTATTTTCTGGTTTTCGTCTTGGCGAAGTTAACTATTTACTTTAAGTTATTTTCTTTTTGTTTAATGGTTTTTGAGTCTATTGTTTTGGCGACTATCAGAAAGGTATGCTCAAGAGTACAGACCATCAGACTGAACAATATAATGATTCATTATAATATTTTGAAAATCAAGAAAAAACATCTATGACTTAACAGCACTGAATTTAACTTAACTCAAGCCGAGTTGCTCAAAATTTCTACTTGAATTCTTTGATCTACAGACAGACGTTTTGCTTAGCATCCGCTGCCATGAATACGAGTATAATCAAGTTGCATTAAATCATGAGACAGTGTTGGTGAAGTTATTTCGTTTACGTGTTTAATTTATATTGTTTCATCAGCTTTATATACTTCTAGAGCTCCGGCGTGCTTAGAATACAGCCGGGTTTTCACAGTCTTCGTTATAATCTACGATTTCTACGAGTAGTTGCAGTCTGATTTATGAGCTAGTGGTTCTTATATATAACCCCTTTGTCTTAGTAAAGTAATTTAGTTTAATGAAATGAAACTAGTTAGTTAACGTTTTGTTTGTGGAACTTTCCAATGTTTAGAACACTTCTGAGCGTTAAAGTTTGGATAGGTTTTCACTAATTAAATTGTAATTCTACCGACCACGGACTATTCATCCTACGTTTATTTAAAGTTGCGATTTCAAACAGGCTAAAAATAAATCCTCCCAAGTTTTAGTTAGGTCGGTATACAGCTGAAAACATTCCCGAAATTGAGAATAATACTACCAAATAAACGAAACACGTACATTTCTCAGGCTATTTCCCGTTAATTTACCAGGCTTAGTCTGACTGAAATATACAGGTAACTCTAATACCTTAGGCCTGTACACACGGCCAAGTTTGCGACAGCGCAAATGTCCCCAGCTTAACTGGGTTAGGTCCGTTATGCAGATAAAGCGACTGCAGTTTGAAACTAAATTAAGTTCCAACAATTGTAGATATGTAGTGAGATTGTTCTGGAAGTTGGCTTGAGTTATGTCGCCGCTTTGTACGGCTTTAAGTGCGAATAATAGTGTTTATTCAAGTTAATGCAACGGTTAATGTTCGTTGCTATTGTTCGGGGTTTTAGTTGCGATGCTGCCGTTGGATAATTGCTGGATGTTGCCAATAGAGATTGTTTTGTTGTTGGCCAAGCTCTGTCAAACTTGATCGAGAATGATATTAATTGAAATTATGCTAAAATATTATAACTTACTTTGGGGTAAGTAATAGGATTGTATAGGCCAATAGCAAGAATTAGAGCAGAGATATTCTATTGTTATCTAAAAGGACTGAAGACCCCTTCTGGAAATTTGTGTGCTTGAAGTATTAAGTAAGATATCTAGCGATGCACCTATGTATTTATTCAAAAATACCAATTGTATAGTTTGCGAGCGACATTAAAATTGCAAACAGACATAACAGCTATCAATACGACGTAGCAACACGCACTGGTGTCGACCGACACATTGCATCGGCATCACTAATTCCCCTGCCATGCAAGCGTGTTGCTTATAGCCCCATCCCCTTCGATCGTTTGTGGTCGCTGTCACTACGGGAAGCACCCCATAATACGAGTTTCTGTGCAGTTTTCGAACTATTTGTTGACATTACATTTCCTACTATCCTTCCAACTGCCCCTGCCTCCTGCTTTCCTTGCACCTGCTAAAAAGAAATTAAAATAATCTCTTCCAGGAAAACGTATATTAAAGTCCTCAAGATAATAAAAGTTAAAAACAATGTAATTGCTTCCAATTAGTTTTGCAATCAAAAAAGCTTAAAGTTCGGAGTTGAGAGCCGTGTTATCCGACAAAAAGTCCTCCGCTTCGATGGACTTTTATTTTATTTCAAGCCACCTTTAATTTCCTTGGCATCGTCTCCCTTTGTTTGTGCTTAAAAGAAAAACAATTTGAAAGTTCCACTAGTAGCTGTCGCTTTTTTCCGGATTGAATTTTGCTCTTCGCTTCTTCCGTAAAGAACGGACTTGCGATGTTTAAAATGTTCCGTGTAACTTCGCTGTAATTCCGGCCGGTGCTTATCGGAAGAATAAATTAGAAGTTTCTTAAAGGTTTCCGTTCGCTGTTTGCATCTTCTGTTTTTACAAAAGTATTTGGAATGAAAATAGTTTATCCGAAGATAGAAAATTCAGAATCAGTAGGTCGAGGGATTATTTGCTAAGACAAACGTCATTTTGGATAAATGTTTCAACGAAAATTCCGGTCTTCCCGTTAGAGTTTTAAATTCCTTTTTTACGTGCGAGGAAATTCATATATTATGCAAGTCGCTCTCAATTTAAATTTCAACATTAACAGCCAGCACATATTTATGCTATCGCTGTAAATGAACAGCATTTTACTGCTCCCAGCATTTAACGCCTGGCATTTTCACAGCAAGGACCGGAAACGCAGTAAAATATTCATCTGGCGCGCGCGATTTGGCTCCATACACCCATCCCATATGATAGGCATATTGATCGCGGGTATATGGAAATATGTTTGGAAATATAAATCTGTAGCGGTCGGCTGGCCCCGAGCCAAGCCCAGCCCTCAGTTCTTGATTTAAGTGATGGTTAATCAGGGCACAGTTGGGCTATGTTGATAATTTTGGCAGCGTAAGCCTATGTGCGAGCATGAAATTATTCGATTTTCATTTTATGTGTTGCAGTAATTTGGCTTGTTCAAATTATTTGCATGGTTACGCAATCTCATATTCGTTCGAGAACTGCCATGTTCTAGTAGGTAATCGGGGCAATAAATAGCTGATCAATGACGATAATCTTTTCAACCCACGCTCTATCAACATGATTAGTCTGGCAAACAAGTTTGAATGAAACATGATAGAGAATTTAACGAGCAAACCATTCGGTCTAAACTCTCCTCAGCCTGGCTACTGTCTGTTGTCTAAGTGCGTCAGCACCCTAAACTTTATGTACCACTAACTAAGAGATATGGCTACTCTATTTTATTTCTACCTCACCACACCTCTATTACATGTCAAATGTGCACTATAAACTTTAACGTTGACATTACTCGACAAATTTTAAAAGTTAATGTCAAAAGGGCGTATGTCCGAAGTTAACTCGTTAGGCGGAATATTAAGAGCAAAGTTTTTGTTTAATGGGATCAAGTTTAATGTAGGAGTCGCTGATGCTGGGTCGCATGCACTGACGTAATGGATTGTTCGCTTACTAACGTTAACTAACTAATTTAATTTGTAATTTTTATACAGTCGTTAGGGATTTATTGTGGCAATTATATGTTAGGTTTGATTTGCGACTTTTCGGTGTGTCCTTTAACATACATTTTTCCTCGTGTTTCAAATAAAAACTTCTTTAATCGGATAACTTCATTTTGATTAGCTGCATTCTCGAATCACAGATTTTCACAAGTTTCATTAAAATAAATCTTTCATGCTCATGAAACGGCTCATTAAAATGGCTACCTACACAAGTTTAAACATAAGTGTAACGGAAAGATAGACCTAGGAATGCTTTCTTATCTTCTACTAATAGAGAACATGATAATGCTACAAGGACCAGAGGAAAAACCAAGTATTTTTGCGACATTAGCATTTGAAAGGCGAAACCAAGTCTAGACGGATACATATTTTAAGCCTTTTGTTGAACTCCAGTACATTTTTATGTTCACTCCACACTCGAAATTATCATAATATTATGCAAAACTTTTGTAATTATGCAGAGGAAAATTATAATGTCCCTTTTTATTACAATTATTTTTCTTTTTCAAATAGTCTACGTGCATTTTATTACTCTACTATTTTACCACTGTAATTTCAACACAATTTTAGTGTTGTCCGGTAACAGTAATAACCTGAACAATATTGGGTCATTCGCTTTTAATGTTTTTATCTCTGTTAAAAATGTACACGTACGCATTTTGCGCATAGGGGGAAACGAACTTTGCACTTCACATTGACCGCGTTAAAAGCGCGTTAATGAACTGTTGCCCTTAATTACATTTAAAACTTCTGTTTGTTTGTAAAGAGTAAATTATTATGATTCAACAGTCGGACAAAGTTACATACCTATTATTAAAATGTTGAGTAATTTACTCTCATTTCTGGCGAGGTATTCGGAATGTTTTCATACTTTTGTGGAAATATCAGTTAGCTAGATTGTTAGCGTGGCCAGGATGCGACAAACTGACTTAAATATCATCAGTCACAGACGTTATTATCATACACCAAGTTTATCACCTGACATCATCATTATTTCAGCCGAAAGACGTCCACTGTTGGACATATGCCTCCCCCAAGCATCGCCACTTCGACGGGTTCTGTGTTTCTGGGATCCAGCGGATCCCAGCGCTTCACCAGGTCATCGGTCCGCTCTAGAACCTTTTGGCCATCTGTTCTGCGAGTAATGTGCCCTGCCCACTGCCACTTACGTTTGGCAATTCTTCGGGCTATGACGGTTACCTTGGTTCTCCTACGGATCTCTTCATTTCTGATTTGATCACGTGGGTAACTCCAAGCATAGACCTCTCCATATGTCACCTATAATTCTCTTTAAATAAGATCTCATGATGGTTTATCTAAAGAGGCTGGTTGGGTTTACGAGTTGCTAGCATAAATAAAGGCCGAGGTCCACATTTTTCATTGGTTGCTTTTAGATAGCTAAATTGATCACCCTTTTATGTTATCTGTAACCTTCATAAATAACATTTATGTGTTATCAGTTATATACCTAACAATCCGGTTCTTTATACATAATGGCGCTCAACAAAATATCCCGAACACAAATGTGAAATTATGTGCTCAGACATATGGAGACATATTGCTTTCAAATAAAACGCGTTGAAAGGGGTGAAGTAAAAGTTAGGCTGTTTTAGTCAGCATATTGAAATGTAACATTTGGGATTGAATGTTTCAGGCGGTGCTCGAGGGAAAACAAGCTGATATGAGAAATGCTTGGAACAAACAATGGCAGGTACGTTCTATGTTCGTTTGTATTTTTCATCGCGTTGGAACATACTTCGATGATTGCTGAGTTTCAGCTGTGTTTTGTTTTGCAGTTTGAGATGTTCAATTTTATGATCGTTCTAAGTTTGAAAGGGGTTCGTGAAAATGAATAGAATTAAAAATAAAAATAAATATTTATACAAAGATTTTCGGATTGGTTCTGAATACTTCACAAGCACATGAATCTATAGTGACCGATTGTATCCTTAAGTGCTTGCCTATTCAAAGATCTATCAAATTTATAATGCAATCATGTAAATAATATAATTATGTTATTTGAATGATTGCTGAGTTTTGATTGTGTTTTGTTTGCAATGTGGGAAGGTTATTTTGGAGATCGTTCTATGTTAAAATGGCAACGTGACAAAGAATAAACGTAGAAATAGCGATATTTATTTGTTTCTAAATTAAAGTTTTCCGATTTTTTGTTGTGATTACTTCGAGATTGATTATTTTCCAGCGAAACTAGGGTGTGAGTTTTATGGTCGTAAGAAAAAAATACATCCATTTTCTCTCACTAAAATACCTATATCAGCAGGCTACCCCTCGGTTCCAATAGATAAAGGACGATCGTCTTCAATACGCTCCGATATGAATCTAAAGCGAAATCTTTCAGCTGAATATTTCCATGAAATCCGCACCGTTAGGGATTCCATTAGCAAACGAATTTGTATCGATGAGTGGAGAATTAAGAAGACTGATCGCTCCAATTTGTAAGGATTTCTTCTAAGATATTTGTATAACCTTTAAATGTCCCCTGTGCTGGCGTTGAGCGGACCTAAAGCTTTTCCTTCTAGTTTAAAGCCGTAGATTCCTATTAGCTTTATCAACTAAATATAGTCGTAAAAAATAATTCGCTTATACATATTTTTTTACGACTTGATAACATTAAAATTGCAAGGTAGGATTTACGAAAATAAATTCGAAAATGGTTCTCGCACAAATAACAAAATTATATATTTTTATTAGCAAGCTTTATTAAACAAATCAAAATTAACCGCCATTAAATTCTGTTGAAGGCAAATTTCTCGGGGTTGTATCTAAAATCCAATTAATTAAGCACCGTCGCTGGGTCGGCGAGGCCTCTAGGCAGTTATCGCTCATATTTGCGATAGTTTACTTACATTATCGACACGGTACAGCTCTAAAGTTGCTCTTGTGGAGGACTGTTTGCTGAGCGGCAAGATTAATGATGGCGGGACGACACAGCGCAGACCGGGGGAACTTAGGGGGGCCTTAGTTCCCCCGATCCCACCTACGGGGGCTTTAGTCCCCCAAACGTTGTAATACGTTAGTTCTATTTGCGCTAATTGCTTGTAGATATTTACGTGAGCCACCTATACTCTTAGTTGCTCGGAGATTTATATAAATGAGGTTCGATTAAGCTTAGTCGATGCGCCTCGTTAGACCTGATAGTTAATATAGTTCAAGTGCCATGTTTTCCTCGAGTTTGCTCGGTTGACTTGTGTAATGGTTCTATTATGAGGCTTTTGTGTTGGGCTTTATGTTTAGTTCAGTAATTTAACGTAGGTAAAGAACTATTTATTAGATTCGAGTGAGTGTTTCACAACCTAGAAATTGATTTACGTTAAATGTAACTGGTAAAATCAGCTACACATACTGAATATGTTTCCTTTAGAATCAGAATAGAGTATGTAACTTATTATTATCTTTTCCATCATTGACTTGTATAAAATATATCCAATGCTGAGTTTTCCCAAGAACATACCCTTAAATCTGATGAACACCCGTAGTTCCGTACGTGTCGTACGTCTATCCGTATTAGCGCAATCTAAGACTCAAACGTTTACGTCAATCTGGGGAAATTGATGAGTCAGACGATCGGCTGAGTTCGTACAAAGGCCTCGCGGGAAACAAAAGCCTTCGCCTTTCAGCGTTCTTCCCTCGTGCAATTAAGTGAACCTTTTTGTTAGGCCCGCTTTCCTCAACTACATTATCGACTATACAATGGTCACAATGATTTGCGGAAATACGTCGAGATTATTTTTTTGTGGCGTATCCCGCGAGGCTTCGATGCTGATTCCTCTGATTTGTGATCCCTCGTCATGCTATCAGATTAGGGTGAAAGTGTTGTATTGTTGAGCGTAAATTGAATTCTGGAAGGCGCAGATTTTTTGTGTGGGAACTGCTTTTCTTCGAGGAATTCGCAACGTTTTTGGATTTCTTATTCAATCAAACGTTTCGATGGGTTAAACTTATATCAGTGTAGAAATGTTACTGATTCGGTTTTAGTGCCTTATTAATAATTCAAATCCATTTCAAAACCAATGCCGAAGGTTAGGTAAGTTTTTCAACTAATTCTGAGAGATATATCGTTCAAACTATCCGATACTTCAGAATATGTATAACACACATTTTGACCCTAAACTACCACACTAAACACTACCCGATCAATCGTAAACACTCGCAAACCCGAACCCTAATGAAAATTTCTCATCGTAAGCAACCGTTTCATGCCGCATTTTCCCAAGTAATAAATGATAGGCAACGTGTGTTGTGTATAACGAGATTTCCATATTAAACGGATGCTGGCGGCTGTCATGTTAATTATACGTTTAGCCTTTATCATATAGCTTCTGTTAAAAGTGACGTATGGGGTTACACGTCATATTAAAATTTTGTTGCCCGCTCGGGAGCTGGAGGTATTGTTGCTATATTTTAGCGTACTTTAATTAAGTCACTTTTTAGGAAAAGGGTTTTATTAATTTTTCGTTGAGTTTTGGGTTGTTTTAATTATGAGGAAATATGAAATAGTATGCTAGATACTACATAAGTATGTAATTTTGATTGTATTTAAAAGCAATTTAATATTTTATGCAGAATTTAGATTTTGTGAGAAATCAGGTACCTACTGAAGTTTTCTTTTGTTAAAAACACTTCATGAATTTTAATAGCTGTGTTTCAACTTTATTATTAACCTCTATATCCAAAAACTTCTAAAAGAACAAAATTCTATTCATAACAACTTTTATGAATCGCCAAAGATAAGAAAGAAAATTTAAAATAAAAAGAAATTGTTGCAAAGTTTCAGATCGCGAACGACAGCTGTAACAGAAAACTTCGTCCGAACTCGAAACCTACCACTGAAACTCGACGGTTATATGGCACATTCGTGATCTACCCTGTAGATCCGGGCTTTTGTAGTTTAGTTCACATCAGAAGCTCGTCTCTACAGGTATCTCACGGCTGGAAGACCACGCTACGGAACGTCGACGAGTTCGAAGAATTTAGAACTGTGGTAGAGGTTTCTGAAGACGGCAGGGAGAAGACCAAACACCTGTGGTAGGGGTTTCTGAAGATGGGAATGAAGATGACTGGCCGAAAAATATGCCGACTTGTTCATTTCCTATGTCTTTTTCCTACTTGTTTTTTGTGTTTTGAGATTTCTGGGAGATAAGAAATATAGGAAGTGGTGAAGGGCGGGCGTTTTTGGAGGACTGTCTTAGTCAGTAGTTTTGACGTTCGAAAAGTGCTGATTCTCAACCTATTTTGAATAAATGTCTTTTGAATTTTGAATGAAAACAGAAACGGTTTTTCAGTGAATTCTGTAGCAAGCTTTTTCGTCCAAAAAATTCTTGTGTAACGCGCTACAGTAGTCATGGCCGTTTTCACGTCTTTCATAAGACTCGACTCGACGTCTTAAGAGAAATCTGAATACGATTTTGATATTCAAAACATTTCAAGAATTTTACGAAATACAGTTTAATAATTACCGATGTTGTCAGTGCATTTATTACGAACAGTAGTCAGGTATTTGTTTAAAGAGCATTTTGCAATACAGTTATATTTTTCCAGGATCATAGCAAGAAAAGTAACACAAAATAAAAGTACCTTACCACAAAGAATACTTCCTCTTAGCCATGACTTCATATATTTACAAAGACAACTGTATTTCTTTTAGCTACAATGTAAGAATCTCTGCTACCTGCTCATATTTTATTACACATCAATCCCATATTATTACACTATATTTTATTCTCCAATCCACTTTATCATAACCTAGTTAGAACCACTAGACATAACATTTCCTGGTTATGCCCCATAAAGAGACAATGTGTTATCTATGCAGTATGTCAATAGTTTATTGCCCCGTATTGCGCTATTGCGGTACTAAAGTAAAGGCTTCAGGGCAATTTATGACGCGTAGATATGCACTTGATTGCTTTTAGTGGTACTCTGTTATTGCTTCATGTCGATTCGCGGGCTATTTTTCATGAAATACTGGGAATATTGGCTTGAAACATTTTTGTAGCAGATAGAGAGATTTTGTTTCTGATTTACGATTTTTGGAGTGTACGTATAGTTTAGTTGTGGATCTGACAATAAAAGTAACTTTATCTCGGAGTGAATTTTTGGTTCATAGATTTGGCACAGTTTTAACTACAAAGTATAGATGTCTCACGTACTAACGTAACAATATATGAAGCACAGTGGTTAACAAAGTAATGCCCCCATAAAATAACAATTTAAAATAATTAATTGAGAAGTTAAGGACTTTGCATAAGTGTAGTAATTGGTCATTATTTAATAACCGGAACGAATTTTTTGAGCTGTTATTTAAATATTCGAGAGGTTATTATGATCAGTTGAAAAACATATTGAGCAGTTATTTAATTTAATGGCGGTTGATTAATTATTGCGACAGTAAAACATGGACAGTAATAAAAAATCAATTTGTCGGTTATTTTATCATACAATGTCAATTCTAAAAATAATTTGGCAGTCCAATAACTGAATGAGCGGTAAAAATGATGGTCTATTGTTGGTGAATCATTTGGGTTAGGTTAGGTTAGAACAGTGACCATTAACGCCACATCCACTCTATTTTTGGTGAATCATTTGGGTTTCATCCGTCACACCGCTATATCTCTAAAACTACTTTACCACCTCATTGTTTATAGAATTGCTTAGAATGAGACTTCTTACTGACACATTCCGATTTATTACTGCCCACACGTAACCGCTCGTTCAATATTTTTTACCGCCCATTTAATTATTTTCCTAATCAATTATATATTCACTGATCCATTTCATTATTTTTTATTACTCATTTATGTTTACTTTACTGCTTAGTTTTAACTGCTGAACTAGTTATTAAACGTGCCATTTATAATTTTTAACTTACCAAAACCGCTATTTAAAACTGCCTCTTTAAATCAGTGCCTTTGATAACTAGCTGCGCCCCGGGGTTTCACCCGGATTAGTCTTGATCCCGTGGGAATATCGGTATAAAAAGTATCGTATGTCCTAATTAAGGGCACGGTGTACCCATGTGGCAAATTTCATCCAAAAAAGCCGTTCGATTCTGTAAAAATATCACCGTGAAACTTAGGTGAAGTGAGCGTGAAGTGAGCTGTTAATAGTGTTAATCCCTAGCATCCTGCCGGTCGATTCTGTGGCAGTGACAGCTCACTTCACCTAAGCTTCACGTTAATATTTTTACAGAATCGACCGACTGTTCAAGCATTTTGGCGTGACAAACCAACTCACTTTCGCATTTACAATATTAAAAAAACAAATATTAGGAATAAAGATGGAATCTATTACATTGTGTCAGGTGCAAAATTTAACCGAAAGTTTAAAACAGTTAGCTTAAAAATAACAAATAAATAAATTAGGTACCTATTTCTAGTTATTAATACGTTATCGTACCCGAAAATCAGAGACTTAAACTAATGCAACGTAATAACAACGTAATTTGAACAGTAGGTAAATGTAATTGAGATAAAAACAGTTATTAGTTTAAACAGTTATTAGTATTATTTTAATTATTGTGAATGTGAGGACTATGTGGATATAATTTTTTTCTTTTTCATTTCTTTTTTCTTTCTCAGTTAATTTTAATGATGGTCTGGCAGTTTGAGTAGTTGATGCGGCCTACCCAAATATCCTTTCTTTGGTATTGTTCATCGAGTTGAGCTCCACGATTACCGACAAATGCTTGCACTGACTGGACAGGTCCACTCAAATCTGTGTGGTTCTTTCCTCAAAAGACCATTTCAGACACTAATCTACATGGTCCTCACATGGCTTGACCAAGATTATGTCTGGACTTTAAAAGAGACTGCGACCTCTGAGTTTGTTTCGGCCTTTCTACTCAGAGTAGTCAGATAGGAAACACCGACCTAGCCGGACCTCACCTAGCTTATTTTTAATATGACGTGTAAAAGTGATTCCGATATCCTATTTACAGAATAAACAATTTCATTTCATTTCATTTCAGTTAATGAAACAAGAAACACGTTTTTATAAGTCATAGTTATTTTTTTCATATAAAAGCCCTACAAGCTCTTGGTGCACGCCAAGTCGAGCAAAACAAACAAACAAAGGCACAGCCGTATCATCTTTTCTCGAAGCCATTCAGGACATTTTCGAATCTCTGCAACTTCGTTGTGGATAAAGCTAGACACCTAAATTTTCAGTGACCAAGGGGACTTAGTATAACTAGATATATTCCCAAATAACATTCAGTTGGAACCTGGGGGCCTACGTCCTAAGCGAAATCCGTAGTTTCGGCCGTCTTTACGGGCGTTTCGCTTCTCCGTCTCACTTACAGATATACCGTATTGTACAGATATATTCATTCTGTCACTGACATACTCACCGATCATCATTAAAATTAGCGCTGTGAACGCTTTATTTAATTAAGACACAAACACACACACACAGACACACACACACACAACACACACACATTAAGAATGTCTACATTTATATCTGTATTTTTTATGGTGTACATAATAAAGAATATTCTATTATATTCTATTCTATTCTAAGACTATTTAAAATAGTAGATTATTGTTATGTGATTATGTTGCCGTGTGATGGCCAAGTCATTCTATTTATTAAAGAAATAAAGATATCCAATGTTGATACGGTCACGTTAAAATGATGTTAGTTAACTAATTAGCTAACAATTTATGACAAAGTTGTTGGATAGATGCTCCCATAGATAGGTACTGAATAAATTAACAGACTTGGTTTTTCATTAGAACTCACAACGTTTTGTGGTAGAAGAACTGCGTTGCGAGACTTGCATTTTTTAACATGACATGTTTCTGATGGGATTAATTTGCCTATCTGGATTGAATTTTGATTTTATAAAGCATTATTGTGCGTTGTGTGTTTTCTAAAAGTTTTTGTTTCAGATTTGTGATCAACCTTTCAGGAATTAACTGGTTGAGAGTGGCCGAGGATGGAGTTCAGTGGCGTGCAATTGGAAAGGCCTATATCCAGCAGTGATAAATTGGATTTTGCAGTTTCAATAACAAGAGGACCTAAATAAATTAAATAAAAATGTTAATTCCCTTATTTACCTGAATTTATTTTCCTAAATTGTGTACTCTATCAAGCAATTGAATTAATTACTACTATCTCCTTTTAAAATATCTGATAAATAGTAAATACAGTTGAAAGGGAAAACAGATATCAATTTAAAGCGTTCAGTTTTAGATGGATAAATATTAATAGATATTTTCTCGTTGAAGAAAATTATTATAATATCTATTGTATAGTACCTAGTATGTCAGTTAGACATACATTTAAATATAGTTATTTGAACACAGACACTATTATATTAATGAAAAACTAATAATGTATTAAAGTATACAGTAAATTAATCATTAGGTAGATATGTTCTACATTCGTATGCATTTCAATTACAATCTCACTGCAAATTTTAGTTTGAATTCAAACTGTAATTATGCAAGATGCAGCTATGTCCACTGCTGCTATTGCAGTTGGGATAACTGTATGAAAACTGCCAACCGAGTGCATTACAACTGCACGCTAATGTCACGTCAACTGCATTAGAATGCAGTTGAAAGCAAGCACCTACAATCTACATACCTAAGTATTTCAATCATCTATTCCAAAATCAAAGCTTAGTTTCACAGGATAGATATTCATTAAATAAATATCAATAGTTTATAACTTAGCATGACGGTCCAAATTTAAACAGAGGTTTCTATAGGCTTGATTTAAAACCGTATCATGTACAAAATTCGTAGGCTGAGCTCAAATCTTTTTGGCTTGGATAACCAATCTGTCAGTAAAGTTTGGAAATAACCTCAGAATGGAATGGTCGTTGCCAAAGCCCAAGTAAGTACACCTACCTAAAAGCTGTCATGGTATACGGGTAGATATTTTGACGATAAAAGTTAGTAGATATACGCAGTAGTTGTGATATTTGAGATATTCAAAGGTGTCAAAGACAATATGAAAAAAAAAAAGAATGGGTACTGAAGCTTAAATATTTAGCATTATACTTATTCAGTTTTTATATATTTGCAGTGACTTGCAACATATACGTTGAACCCTCCTAGCTAGAATCTATACCTCTGTAGACGTGGGTCTCCGCCAGACCATAATTTATCTACACTGCTACGTTTTCATAAGCTTTGTATAGATTTCTATGTAACTACGTAACGCATGCTACTCGACAGTAGATGGCACTAACTATCTCTATGTAGCACAATATCATCGCGTAGCCATCGGCTACGATGTAGCGGCCAGCTTACTATTTACTTCTATTTTGTTAACAATAGATGGCGTTGCGTAGCTGAATAATCCCGTCTATGTAAGATGTATTTTTATTGGTTCTTTTTTTATGCTCGCTTTTATGTTCTTTATATATTTTTGAAAAACGGTTAAAAATGTGAAGGTTTGATAGTATTTATGTAAGTACTTAGGTACCTACTGAAACCGCTGTTTGCTTCTGATGTAGAATGTAGGTAAGTATGTTGCTAAATCTACACAGGCCACCTTTGCAATTTCGGAAAAATGATAACGCATCGCAGCAAAAGAAACAATTAGTAAATTCAGTTTTAATACATAATGTAAATTAAAATAAATAAGTAGACTAGATTTGAATAAGCTGTTTTTAATATTCAATATGGTCAAGATTTAATTGAATTTTGATTGGCCTTTTGACATTGATAAGTTAGGTAATTTCATTATTTATCAATTTGAATTTAACCTTGACTAAGAGCACATCAAATACGTATTCTGTTTCAACTAGACCAATTCTATATTAAGCCTATATGGCGAGGACGAAACCTGGTTATTGAACCTAGCACAGGAGAGTACTTTCGCAAAGGTCGTGTGTAAACTATGTATGTACATATAGTTTACACACGACCTTTGCAAAAGTAGATTTTATTTACAGAGAAAATAAAGGTTGTAAGTATTCGCACACATGGCAGAAAGAGTTTCCAACATAAATAGTAGGCTTATTGGTAATTCTTACGAATTTACTAGCCCGAAACAGGTGAATCGATAATTTTAAATAATATTTTTTTATCTTGAGGCGATTCGCACGAAGTTATTTAACTTGTAGGCGTTTCGACAACTCCAGAAATTGATTCGCCTACAAATAAATAAATTTACAAATTAACACTGAATAAAAAAACAAAACTGTTTACTAAGCTACTTGTGCTTTATATTTTTATAATCAAATCTGGCGAATCGATTTCGGATATCGGATATTATCGGATAATCAGTTTATTTATTTGTTGGTGAATCGATATCTGGAGGTGTCGATTAACCTACAAATAAATAAACTGACAAATTAACACTGAATAAATAAAATTAAAAAAACAAAACAGTTTATTAAGCTACTTGTGCTTTATATTTTTGTTTCTTGTAAAAGAGACAACGACATCTACACCCTATGTAGTGAACTCACTGCTGTGTCTGCTTGCTCATCCATTCTCACAACACCAGTGGATTCTTTTCTTTTACTAGTACTACTGATTTAATATTCTTCTGAAGCTATATTTTTTCAGGTAACTTACTATCCATACGATCTAATATGAAAGTAGAAAACAGAGGACAGTTAAATATTGTGCTCACTAAGTAATCTACAAATGAAACTTGTTTCTAATACTGTACCTATTCACTTCATGCGATCGTACTCAGAAAATCATGTGATGTGTTGATAAGGCTATTGGCCATTGTCCATAGAACGTTGTCAATACAACAACCACTATCGCTCATCGCTAATATAAAACGACCACAATCGATGACCTTCCCCCGTTCCTGCATTCATACAAAATATAGAAGCAAGAGGAGATCGCAGAGGCAAAGGAGGGGTCATGTCAAACTGGTTCAGTTAGTCTTTCAATCGCATTCGAACCTATGAAATAAATTACCTTACAACATAGACCGCCCATTTTGAGCTGCCTTATCGAATATTGATTAATAGCGTTTGACAGGGTTATTTTTTAATAGTTGCCTAAAACTGTCCCCGATCTGGAGTCGTGTTTCTATAAGAAATGTAATGAGTGGATGTGACGTCTTTTCTTGGAGTTTTTCGTATTAAAGTGCCATTAATAAAGTCTGAATTTACTTCAATATCCCTACCCTTATCTGAAGTGTCGAGGTATATCATGAAGTTACATTTGGAGTCCTTCAAATACAATTTCAAGGGTAGTATATTAATGACTCATGATCCCGTGACCTTCGCTTGAAGGCTGTGGCGATGCTCGGGGAGGCCTATGACCAGATTGGCCAGCAGTCTTTTGTCAAAGATAGTGATGATAGTGATAATTTGTCTACTAGTTACATCCGAGCCCAGATTTAAGATCAAACAAAACGCTCTGGCGTGCTTACTATTGAGCCGTGAACAAATCAATATCATTTTACGGTCTGGGTACTACTTCGCACGATCCAACTCTGTTTGTTGCCTATATCCAGTAGCATATCCAACACCTATAAATTCACAGCAACAAAACAAACATCTCTATAGATTGTCGGAAGTGCCCACTGCCACCGTGTCCACAGTAGCCGGTCGTCAGCCCGGCAGATAACACATTATTGATGAGAACACCTTCCGTAACCCTCGTGGACACAAGATTGGTATCACGCCTAATTCGTCTTATCTTACGTGTTTGATTAGTACACATTGAAAAAAGGTTTGAATATTTATCAAACATATGGATTTTTTGGTCGAGGACTAGAGGATTACAATAGTATATTTTGATAGAGTACAAGTGGGCAAAGTTTGTCATTGCACTCGAGGTTGGATTGTAGGCCTAGCTGAAGGTGAGGGAGCCGAGCGTGTGTGCACAAGCGTTATAATAAGAGCCATTTTTCGAGCAAGTGTGTTAAAAAAACATATTAGTTCCGGAGTTCCTTATACAATGGCTCGTTCGCTAGCAAGCGAACTCCGGAATCCAAATGATTAACTTGGCTCCGATTGATAAACAAAATACTGAGGTCAATAATTTATCAGCTTCGGTGGATAATGGCAATAATTATACTCCCATGAAGTTGGATCATGCTGTTCAAGAAGAGGATCATGACCAGTAGTTTATATGCTCAGACCAAATAAAAAAACAAGACAGCGCTGCGAACAATACAGTGAAGCATGCCAAAACCACACCTCTGCTCTGTGCATACCCGCTCACACCTACACATGTACAATCATTTACAATCAAACTACCCCTCACTAAGTGCACACATGTTTACGAAACCAGCTTCACGTCACTATTGACAGCGCTATGCCTTGGTTTTTTATTTGGTCTGAGTTTATATGCTGATGGAGAATGTAATTCCATTACCGATGTTTAGCAAATGTTCTTTCCTATCCCTTCCCATCTAAACTTAGAACACATTACTGTTCAACAACTCAATTGCGTAACATACCTACTTAGAATTATAAATCTGATGGCTTTTGAAGGAAATTCATATCCATTGCTTCATATGTTTGTGTGCTGGACGACGTAAATAATGAAAGTGTGTTACCAATTAGGCTACAGGTTACGTGCCTGTTATATCTATATCTGGTAATTACCAAATTCATTTTCAAAGTCAAAATTACACTATTTTGGTGGTAGCCGTGGATAGATAGAATCGATATTCCTTCCATTAATTTTATTTCCTCCACATCAATGCAATTTTATCTTCTTAACTAGTTTCGCCCCTCTTCAAAACAATCGCTCTGCCGTCAGCTCGGATCTTCGAT
Organism: Agrochola lota; assembly: GCA_947364205.1. Taxonomy (NCBI): domain Eukaryota; kingdom Metazoa; phylum Arthropoda; class Insecta; order Lepidoptera; family Noctuidae; genus Agrochola; species Agrochola lota. Next base: position 14,538,271 of record OX376227.1, on the reverse strand, counting down.
CCACTTTGGAATCAACGTTTCACTTAAAAGTTTCTACGAAATGTATTTACTGGAGTGAAGACACAATATCAAATTTAGGGTTGGAGCTATGTAGTAAGATATTATATAAATCTGACTGCTTTACTTGTTTGATAGATATGTCGAGGTATATGGTTACTTATGCCAAGAAGCAAATCTGAGTAGTGAATCTGTTTTCTTAATGACGAGCACCTTGGTCAAGTCAACGATTAATATCGGAAAAAGAAATGTTTGATCGGAAATTGAAGAGAGATTACTTATGTTACTTGTATTATTACTTCGGTATATTCACCCTTCATCATCCGCTGCTGCTGAAAGACCTTTCCCATGATTCAATTATTTCGGCTCAGAGCGAATGGAGTATCACATTAAAAAAACATAAAATCTTCATGTCTCTACCTCAAACATTTTTCTTTAAAGGTTCCGAAATTGCATAACTACGTATAAATCCCGTTAAAACAATGACCACCACACAGCACACACAACACAAAAAAAAAGCTATTTTCGTAAATACACACTGCATCCGCCAAAATTGTAGCCTTCTCCGACCAAAATACAACGCACTCGATCATTTTTATCGTTTAAAACGATTCGGGCCTTACTCCACGATAACTTGCCGGGTGAAAATTTGCAACACTTATTCTTCTGATTGATGTTATTCATTTATCACTCCCCTCGTTGCTTCGGTACGTATAAAACTTTTAAAATGGGTCACAGGGTTTCGCTTGATTGCCTCACTGTTAGAGTAATTAAAATTTCAAGATCGATATGCAATTTCTTTGGGTTCGTTTGATGGAATTGGATTGTACTTTCTTCGGCAGTGTTTTGTTTTATTTTGATAGCTCAATTTATTTTGCTTAGCATTATTGCATTAAGACAGGCTGGACTGTTGTATTGTGAGTCTTTGCTCCAGTATCTCAGCTGGAATGCTGTAGCAATAATTATTTTGTTGTGTTTGTTTGTGAATTTGTATTACTAACATAGTTTTAAGTTTATTTTCCATATTTTATATAATAAAAATCAGCCCTATCAGGCTTTTTGTATTGTATTGTACTGTAATGTTAATGTAAGTATTGTTTGTTGTATGTGTATGTATTGAATATCATCTATGAGTCATTGTAACTTGGTTAATAAATGAATAATAATAATTATAGAAATGTTGTGTTGTACTATCTAGTTACTAATTATTCTGTCTTATAACCTCCGTGCTGATAGGCATTCTTTACAAGATACTTAATTAAATATCTTGTCTTATTCCATTTTAGTAAAATAGGTCAACAATTGTTTTATTCGTCAATTTAATTGAATGATAATTAACTTAAACGAAACCAAACGACCCAAAAAGTCCGCGAAATGAACTTAACTCGCGAAACAAGACCAAAACATCTCATACCCGTTTCTCCACAAAGAACACTAACACACCTACCTATAGGTACATACATACTATAGTACCTATACTTAGGTACTGAATCCCACGTCAAAACATTGACGGGAGATCAGGTCTCGACGTCACACCGACTGTCTGGAGATGGTATCATCTGATGATGCGGAGGCAAGCGCCCCCACGTTAACATCCTACCAAGAAACCCCTAATTACTTCGTCGTCTTAAATTATTCATCATACATTGCGTTTTCATAATAGTAGTGTTTCTATGAACGCTAAACAAAAAAAGCAATGGAAAATGTATGAAGAGTTTGTATCGTTGGTGTAGCGTAGTGATATCGTTTCGTGTTCTCGTGGTAGTCAGTGAGATTGAAATGATAAGTCAATCAAGGTGCTATCCAGGTCGTGTGGTAGGATAGTCGGTGATTCGTGAATTGTATTTGTGCTGATTGAGGTGAATAATTGGAGAAAACAGGTGTGTAGACTTGTTCATGTGTGAGTATGAAAATGAAAACAAACTAGAAAACAAAGCGTAGACTTTTTTTTTTGGAAATATATATTATGGTACGCAGAAAGACAAAACAACTTTCTTTCCACTCTACATATCAACGATATGAAGGAAAAAGCTTTTCCGCTACAAGAACTTTCAAAAGTTAAGTAGGTCTAGGTACAGTCGAGTTCTTTAATAGCCGAGCATGTTCATGAATCAAAAATATATAGGCAATGGTAAGTTTCATAAACCTCTAAACAGCTTTGCCTTACAATAAATTGTAAACAATCTATGACTTCATCATTCCCTATGCGTTGACCCCTTGACCCTAAGATTTTCTTAAACTTAATTAATCAAATAATACCGTTTTCTCAACGTTGTCAGATTGTTACAGTCCTTTACATTACGCACAGCAACATTGCATTATTACTCGTACTACTGCTCCGGCAAGCAAAAATAAATTGAATGGTAAAGGCCATTTAGTTGAATACGCAAAGCTGCATAGATATTTACGAATCCTAGGTTGCACCAAAGATATTGAAATCTAGAGTATTTCGATATTTATGTTCCGAAGAGTGGTCAGATATTTTTGACTACGCTACCGTAACATACTTATGAACAGTTTGTATGATAACATTTTATTGATGTCTAAGTTTGTATAGAACTATATGATCATTTTAACACTTACAATATTTTCAAACTTTGTCACTGCCAATATATTAGTGAACTCGACTGTACCTACTTGGCACTAAAATAAAGCTTTCTTCTAGTCCTATTCTATATAAAAATACCTGTCTCTTTTACTATATTATTTTGGAAAAAACAAAGTAACCTCCACCACCTACCGTCAGCATAAAAATGACCTCATATCCTTTACTTTTTGTCTCCAACCATTGTCTACCAAAACTGCTTGAATACAAATAGTTTTTCTGTCAATTACCTTCGTATACTGAACAGAAATGGCTAGGACAAGGAAGCTCACAAATCGTGCGTACTGAGGTGGAACTATAGAAGAGTATTCAACTGTGCCCTAGGAGCTGCCACCGATATCATTAATTTTGATTTTTTTCCGCTTAAATGTGTCTTTACAAACCAGTGTCAGTTGACGTACCAACCTTAGGGTGTATGGTCCGCAGAAAAAGCTTTGCGATGGTCATAACTTGGGTAGAGTACAAACTCAATAAATTGAAATACAAGTTTTAGCAGTTATTTATTAATTAATATGTCATAACAACAAGTAATCAACAACATCAACTCAATATGTTAGTAGGTAACAATATTTCTTAACAGATATGTTAGTAAACTTAATCTACACACTTAACCATATAGTTATGAGAAACCCTGCTACAAGCTCACCGATGTAGAAAGCTTGCAGCAGCGATTCTCACACAATCAGTCCAGTCTGCTCGCGATACACTGCAGTATAATGTTTGGGTGCAATTAAACTTGGTTGGTACTTAAATGGAAAATGACTTCAACAATGGATTTTACGACACCATCTATCTACCTTCACTATGATTTTATTCTTTTTACTTGATACACTTCGATTTCAAAATTGGAATAGGTATGGTACTTACCTACCTAAGGAATATCAAACTTTAAACTTTCTGTAACATAAGGTGTAAAGTACGAAGGAAGAAATATACGTTCATTATTTACGTAAAGATATTATTATTTTGAAGTCTGGGAAATTAATTGATAAGCATTATTGATATGCTATGCTATGCTACGACTATTGGTTATATTTAAATCATAACTGTAATTCTTTGATAGTTGTATGAAATGGCTATAACATGGCAAATTTTCTCCACAATTATTGTTCCTGACTGTACCTAATTATTTATTTCCACATATTACATTGTAGTTCTATATGAATATGAGATCATCTATTAATAATTTCACGTTTCAGAGAACTTGATATTTACCTAGCTTTTAATTTACCACGGTATATAAATATCGAAGACAAGTAAATTGCCTGTCGGTTATAAGTCTATTTATATTTTAATGATGTTATAAGGTTTCTCAGAACTTGGTAAATATTTTATTCAAATGGGAAGTTAATTTGTATCTTCTAAGTATTATGAGTCTATATATATTTTAATTTAATCATTTATTTACTTATTTTTATACTCATCCCATCTTTTTTCATAATTCCGTGTTTTACCGTATATTCTTTTCATTTAAGCAATTTACACGTGATTATTAATAAGAAAAATTGTGAATTTATTTCATTTATTTGATAATTCCAAAAATATGTATAATTAAAGAAGACCATTTCTCGTATTTAAAAAACGGTCACATTCAAGTCGCAATCTGTCAAACTTGTCAAAAATGTTGGTAAATTGATGGTATTTTTGACAGATTGCGAATGAGATTAGAATGCGAACGTACTTACTTAAAAATTACGGGAAAGATCAAAGAAGAGTTTTTGTATGTTGTCACGAGTTAAACATTACTTTATTTAAATAAAGTCTTATTAAATATTAAAAATAAACAGCTCTTAACCTGAATTTGCTAACCGTACCAGTAACGTACAATAATTACCGACTCCAGTTCCGTGCAATGTCGCGAGCGGCTGTATCGAAAAACTTTTAATTTAGCCAAGTCTCCATTGTGAGCCTTTTAAAAAGCTCCAAGTATTGTATGCATTTAACAAGGCAACTGTGACAGTTATTAATGGTTTTTCTACTATTTTTCTTGGCTGGTGCAAAAGGATCAGCTTATACCTACCTACCGTCCTAGTCTTTTTGTGTGAATTTGATTTCGAGCTGGATTTTTGTTCAGGTTTCAGCTGTTTTGCGATTGCGTTTTGCTTGATTGTTCATGTGACTGGGTAGAGTTTTGGTTGACAATTGGTGATAATTCGTGAATACTGAATATTAAACGTGAATCTAAGAAATTACATAGCTGTTAACAAATCAATTAAAATAAATTCGTTATTTCAGGTGCATATTGATTGCTTACCTGTTTTGTACCTACTTTCTTTCTGATATTTTTTGCTCGTTCAGACGTGACGTTAAAGGCACCAGGCAACCTACCTCCAAGATCTTTCGAAACTGCAGTTAATGAGGTGTACTAGACTTATGCAGATTCCTCCGATCAAAGCATGGTGGGTAACTATGGAAATACAGCTGTTTCTGGCCAAAACTACTTGAAATCCTAAAGCATTTTTTTTTTTTTTTTTTACATAATCTTGAAATATTTTAAGATATTTTCCAAAACCCGCGGCATCTTTGAAGATTTTACACAATTATACGTATTTCAATCGTTATTGTCTACGGGTAGGAGTGCGAGCTATCCGCACTGCACAGCATCATTAGTCATTCTGAGGTAGTGGCGAGAGACGCTTTTTGCGAATGTATACTGATGCAACGAAACAACGTGCATTGGGGAGATGGGTTTTGTTCGACAGCTTGGATTCAGTGAGTACCTATTGGTAAGAGAAAGCAGGTTTTAGATCCTTCTGTGATGGTAGATGAGATAAAGGCCCACTTACACCATATATTAGAAAATGCATTTCGTGATTAACAAAACATCGTTTTTTTTTCTGTTAATTATTTGCGGATAACAGACACATAATGATGATGATCCTCCGTTATATCGAAAATACTGTAGCATTAATTTTGAAATAAATATATGGTAAAGTTGCGGATCAATGTTAAGTTAAACTATGTTTGACGAAAACACGATTCCATTAAATTTTCTCGACGGTTTTTTTTTAAAGTTACCTCCAAACCGAACAATAAACCGCTCGTATTAAAATAATATTTCATATTATATCATGAAACTTTGCATAATAACTGAGCTATAAAAATGAGCGATAAAGCATAATTATATGTACTATATTTTGTTTTAATTACCATTATTTTCACCGAAAAAGAAATCACCTAAACCATCGGCGCTTTGGAGCCTTCTCACCGCCGCGCAGTCTCGCTCTCACTCAGCCCGCGAGCAGTAGTGTGGGATCGAGATAAAGAGTGAATTCGAACTGAGGTATTATGGACTCTTAAATGCATTTTGTAGTTTGTAGTTCAAGTGGGCCTAAAACCCTCTCTGATAAAGTTTTAAACACCACATTTCACATATTGTTGGTAATTCACAAAATTAAGATAGTATTTCTCAAAATTCGTTTAGAATCAGTACTCCACCGAATCCCTAGTCATTCTGAGGTATAGTGGCGAGAGACGGTTTTACGGATATAAAGTAGGGACTGATGTAACGAATCAACGTGACAGAGAGGGCTTTGTTCGACAGTTTGGTTTATTTATTTATTTAATAATTTAAGCACACAAAATACAGAGCCGGATCTAATGTTATAGGCATTTTCTACCAGACAACGTATGAGTTATGCAGAGACAAACAGTGGTAGGCGCAATAGCGAAAACTGAGGAATATAAATTTATTTAAATATAAACATATACATATACCTATTAAAAACTATAAATATAATATGTAATAATAATTTAATTATATATAAATACAAGCACAAATAAATACACATAAATATACTAAAACAAATATGTAATACAGTCAATGGGAAAAAATTAACGTTGTGATGATACTGCCAGCTTCTTGCGAATGTGTTCGTGAATTTTAAAAGATAATCGGTTGGTTGCCATCCTGATTACCTGGGGGACCGCATTCCACAGAGAGAACTGCTGAGACAGCTGCTTCTGGTTTAAGTGGGATCTGCTAAGATGAAGCAGCTTTTAGATTTACGAAGTACTACAATTTACTGGAAGATGGTATGACTTTCTGGTTGAAAAAATACCTACTACGAAAGCACGCGAGAGTCTTTTTAGTCATTCGTACACTATCTATCTCGAAAGAAACAAGATTTTTGATACATTTCATGATATTTGATTTGGCCGTTGATTTTTGAGTAACAAAAATTAATGGCATTGGCAATGTAAATTGTAACCGAGATATGAAACGAATTTGAATTTTATAAACTCGGAGAAAAATGCCTTTCCAATGCGCTTGGGATCACTAAACCATAGTAGTATGTAAGTAATAGTACCTCAATACAAACACCTCGTATAGATTTAAACCATCCCGCTGCCAATCTTATCGAAGTCCCAAGCGACGAGTTGTCTCTAAACTCACCATTGTTATAGCACAAGCGAATCGCTACTGTCCGGACTCCGAACGCTCGCCAGCACCCCCGAGACCGATCTATCAAACGTCTACAGATATTAAGTTTTCTAACATTCCCCTCAGATACGAAAGCGATTGTTTCGTCATACGATTCTTCGATGTCAAAATATTTACGTCGAATCAGTACGATTTTCCGGGCGATCGATCATTAGAAAGTAAGATGTAAGCGTGAAATTTTAGTTTATTTAAGTTTAATGTAACAGTCAGTGTTTGATCGATCGGTATTACAGGCACATTAGTTTTTGTTATTTGCTTGTTATGAATATTTATAGCGTCATGATATTGCATTGTTAGTTCCATTATTATATTTGATTTACGGGAACTAACGTTAGAAAATAAACTTTCTTTTGTGCAGAAGTCTCTGATTGCAGAAATTACTGTAAACAATCCTCAAAAATTACAAACGGGTAGCACTGCATTTAACGTTCTTACATTACTTGCCTTATCCTCGTTTTCCTCTTTGATTTCAAAAGCTAATCTTGTTTTTGCAGGTTGCACCCAGCTAATTGGCCAACGTAGTCTTAACGAAAGAAAGACAGCGAGTTAATCAACCAATTTGCCAGAATCGGACACCTTAGTCTCTGATGAGAAGCAGTATTGTTAACCTCACTAGCCTTCGGTTAATGTCAAAATTTTCAAAAGCTTATGTGTGATAACAAACTACATACTAGCTTTTACCGAAGAAGAAGAGAAAATGTAAAAACAGAAGGAACTTGCTATCAATTTAAGCAGTGCTCAAGTAAAATTATTTCAAACATCCACTGACTTATATGCTCACCAAGATCCACATAGTACCCATACATAACATCAAAATGCAGTAACGAAAGCACCCTTATTCACGGAGGAATAATTCCGAGAGTGCACCCAGAGGGGAGGAGATAGCAATACTTATACAGGGTGAGCGTGTGTCGGATAAATTTATGCATTGAAATGCAAATTGCTTTTGCTTTTAGATAAAGTTGAAGAGGGTTAAAAGATTCGGGTTTAAGCTCTCGTTTAGTTGAGATGAGATGTTTAATTTGAGGAGATGTGTAGTGAGCCGGTTTTATTGTTCTGTTGGTAAGTATTCTGATTAATGTTTCGACGTTCGGTTAAATTCGATGGAATCAATAATTTTGGAAACGAAATGTTTTTGTTGTTCTTAACTTTTTGATGACTTTACATATGAATAAACGTAGAGGCAAATCTCGATCCAAATCCAGATACAAGTTCAGTAGTAGGTGCTCGGATAATAGCAATATCTCTTTTAATCTTCGTTAATTGAACATTCTATGCATGACTTCCTAGACGAAATATGGTAAGAACAAATACAAATACATAAAAGGAAGGATACAATGAATTATAATAATCTGTCTCAGTACATATAATAAGTAATAGATACATATACCTACTATTGATTAGCGACCACCCAGTCCCTGCCAAGTTTCCCAGGAAATCGTGTCCAATATCCAATCTAAGGGCGCAAGAGGAAAAAAATTGAACCGCGACGCCAGCGCTGCTGCACTGTCGCGACTGTTCGCTGATTAATGAAACATCTGCTCACTCAGCTGGAAACGATCTAAAATGCCAGAAAAGAAACAGAGAAATATGGTATTTACGAAACAGTAACTAAGGTTATAAGTCGAGTGGAGGAAGTTAGGAGTTATGCTGTAGGGCTCAGTCTTGTCAGGAATACCAAATGTTCCCCCTCGACGCTGTAACATTTGACGTTTTTGTGAGGCATACATACACATAAAATGGCAAAATATGAACTTTGGCTGTGGTTGAAAATGCCATATAAATCTTAGGAATACACGCTGCAGCGAAAATATTGGAGTAAGAATCAGAGGATTTTTATTATGACAATTTTGTCTATCTTTCTTTACTTTGTATTAACCCTAATTTTTTTTTTCTCAAAAGAGATCCAACAGACATACCCAATTACTGGTGAATTGTAATATAGAATTATCACTTTGGCACATTTTTTGCTTTGAGCATTTTTGGAGTTCATACTGACAAGTTAAAATCTCACAAAATTGTTTAATCAAATTCGACAGGGAAGTCTCGTCTAGTAAAAAGTTGTCCAAACTTCGATATACAAATCTTTCTAGACACAGAGCTTCCATCTAGAATGAATCCCTTTGATGGGTGACGTCATCTAGGGGGGCGTGGGAGGTGGCAGGGAGGCGAGAGTGGTGTCGGCTGTCAAACGTCTGACATACGATGACGTACCCGCGTCAGAAACTTGTGCGTGGCTTTGAGTAGCTCGCTCCGAAGTAGACGCGTACAGAATGTATGTAGGTGTATTGACATTGTTAGTATTAAATTATAAAGACGTTACATGAGAATGTATCTAGGTGATTGTTTTTGTTAAATTCACAAGATTGTAAATGACATTGAAGCTCGCAAAGAGACTATAGCTGCCTTAGAATCCACATAAGAAGTAGAAACGGCAGCAAAAAATAAAAAGTATATAGATTCGTACATGTGTACCCCATAAATTTCATCGAAGTCAGCCCTCGGCATGGGAGGGGCGAGACTTTGCAAAAAACGTCGGCACTCGGCCCAACAAAGATAGGAAACGCAACCCGCCATTACAGAAAATTGGCTATACGATCCCCTTCACAACATGTGATTGGGAACAGGACTGCGAAATTTTAAATTGTATTTTTTGTTCTCTACTCTAATGATACAGTCCCATTTATATCGCCCGAAAACGAAAACAAAATATTTTGGAAATCCTATCAGAATTAAACTGTATTTGTATCAAATATTAATATATAAACGACCTTGTTGAAATTTTAATAAGATCCCGTTCAAATAAACTCTCTTTATTCCGACACTGTATCTAAAAGGCAAAACAAGAAACAAATAATACGATCAAAGTCAGCTAAATAGGTTTTTCTCCAGCTGGGAATTTGAAAGGTAAAACGACTTATCCGCATTGAAGCGTACAGAAGAATTTAAACCCGTGGTTGCACTTTTTAAAGTTGGAAATCGCCTGAAGGCAAAGTTAGGAAGTCCAAAGTTTGATTAAGGGCCTGTCGTATTGTTCATTAAACTTGGATTAAGTTTGCGCTGGATAGAACGAGCTGGCAGGCAGTTAGCGTCACGAGAAAAAACACAACGGGAGTGAGCAAGTTTGTTGAAGAAACTTTGCGCCGATAAGGATGTCTTCAATGGGGGACATTTATCTCCCATAAGCAAATAATTTTAAATTAAAACTTTGGGAGTCTATCAAAATGTTATTGGGAATATGGATTCTTGCGTTTTTTGCATTTACTTTGTATCGGTTTGAATTTTTCTTTTTGAAGACAAGCATAGCATAGTTTGCCATGTGAGCTCCAAAATACGCACCTAATAGTCAGCGTTGAGTGGACGCCAACCAAAAATAAAGAAATAAAGCATTCGACTGAGATTAAAACAATTTATTGTTTGTCAAGATCAGCGATAGCACAGACTGACAGACATATCGACACATTGCACAGTGATTAGACACGATCTAGAGTTAGAGGAGTATAACTTATGGTTGATATGACGTTTTCCTTGTGTTATGTTATATATGTACCTGTTAGTTACTTGTATCTAGTAGCTATGTAATTATGATTGTCATCATCAGGATGTTTGGGCCTGGGTTACAACAAATCATCGGGGATCCCCCGTAGATAATTGTAATTAACAGTCATGGGACAATAACAAATCACTATCGTCATGGGTGGTGTTGGACTTTATAACCGTACGGTTCTAAAGACCAACTTTGTTCGTCAAACATGACTCTTTATCTCTCTTGATTTTTCAAGAAGTATACTAAAATCTTAATGATTGAATAATTTTCATGTCAAACACTCGGGCAGATAAAAATATTGTAATTTAGGTCCTTGTAGCAAACCCTATTTTGTTATCCACGATATCTACTTAGGAAATGTCAGTTATTATAGATCATCAGAATTTTCTTATAAAATATTAGACAGCTACCTTTTACAATGTTCCAACTTTTCAAGAAGATTAAAATTGGTACCTACCTAAATTTCTACAGTTAAGAAATATTAGGATCACACGTAATACTAGTAAAACACACGTTCCAATGTATAAAGAAAAGGATGATAAATCTATTAAGTATTGAAATCCTAAGAACGGCCTTTCCTTTGGTGTTTCACTTAAAAACTATTTTCATCAAAATTAATAAGTAATTTCAGACATAACGAATTACAACAGAATCTAGAGGCAGTTTTGATTTTTTAAATATCGTGTGCCAAGTAGAGTATCTACTACTTAGCCACAAACTAGCATGAATTCTAAAGAACACAAATATAACACTAAAGTTAAAGTTGCTCTGAATTAAAGGAATGACAAGAACATATCAAGGGACTTAAATATGTAGAATAAAACAATACTTGATCAATCTCGTTCCATAGACCTTAAAATTATTGAAGAACTTACTCCATCTGAATCCCAACTTGCTCAAAAGGCACATGAAGCAGCTGAACCTTTATACCAGCAACACAAAACAGAATCAGTTTCAAAAAAGGCCGGGCCAGACCAGATACACGTCTATTTATTGATCAAACATCCATTGATCGGGTGTTACCACCTTTTGTGGTCGGCTCGGGAGCTGGCATGACTCAGCAGAACTTCACCGTGGTCCATTGTGATCATCTAATTCAATAAAATCTCCATTTTTGTTTATTTGGTGTGCAAGTCGGCTCCCTTGTCGGGTCTTAGTGTAGTATTAGCGGCTTAGACGGTATCATAGTAACATGACTAGTGATTGCTTTGTTTTTTGTTGGAGAGTAAGGACTGATCGGATTTGTCGTGTGATTTTTGTTATAGATACCTATCTAGGTTAACGTCATGTGTTTTGTTATTGTCTTGTGTTACTGTATTGTTTTTATCTTCTTTGGCTTGAGATATTTTGGTCCTATGATCCGCGTCGCGATCATGAATTTGGCAGTTTGCTCTATCTATAATTCATCTTCTATTAATTATGTTTATGAATTCTATCAACTTATGTTGTGGTATTTATTAAATCAATATGAGTAAACCCAATAGAATTACCTACTCATTTGTAAACTCAAATTAAAAACCTGTCATGTTCAATGATCTTGATAGTAGGTCCCTAATTAATTGTATTTTGGTAAAAATAACAATTGAATAAATGGAGCACTACTCAAAATATAAATGCATAGAATATATTTCATTTATAATACGCAAATTAAAAATAAAGTAACTGAATATAGCTTTACGCAAGTTTTATCACAGAACATGATGTTAACGTAATTAACTAGTGATAAGTAAAACAGAACTAAACACTCCAAATCATTAATATTGCGTTGACCATGAGTGACGGATACTAAAATGCAAATGACCGTATGATGGCCGTACACGGTTAGTATCAAAACTATTAATTTCTACCTAATTATATCTCACTTGTCGTCCATTAAAATAATGAACAGTATAATAATGAAAAATAAAGGAAATTGCATATTAAATATTTAAAACCCGCCGCCGTGTCGCTACGAACAGAGACCATGTTCGTTCTGTATTATTATTAAACAGCTTCTTAATCTCTTCTATAGTAAGCCCGCTCTAAACTTTGTTCTCATTTGCTCTAATCTAAAACTCTACCTGATAGAATGAGACAGCTAGATGAGGTTGGTTACTGCATCGACGAACGATTTATGCGTCTATTTCTTTCGCACGCATTCGTATGTTTACAAGCGGGAGGGGGAAAAGCGTGGTTGCAGGTTATTGCTTTCAAGTATGGCTGCAAACAAAATGAATGCTAGTCGTATAAGCAAAAGGTTGAAAGTTCTTTGTTTGTTTATAAGCAAGTAGCAAGAAGAACAGCTCCGCCTTAAAAATGGAAGGTGGTATGTAAAAATTGATGAACATGTATAGGAGTCCTTAAAGTGACAGAGTGTGCTGGCGTGTTGGGCAGTGTATATTGTCTCAAAATGTTGCAGGACAGCGCGCCTCCAGCACCATTGTTTATTATCAAAAAGTAATAAATCAAATGACTTTGCAATAATGCTGTTTTAAAACTTTTGCGATCAAAACTGTGAAATGAACTGACTGGTTGGTGATAGTGTTTAGTGAACAAACGCTGTAGATAGTGAAGATAGCAGTGTTAATAAATGTGATAATTGTAACAACAAATGATTAGAAAAACTGAACGTTGATTGTAAGGTTTGTGGACGTTTTAACGAGTTAATAATATTTAAACTTCTTATTTAAGATCTTCATGGTGGACGAAAATCTGTGAACAAACATTTTGTACTTACTAATTTTTTTGTAAAATACTGTGTTATTGTGTGTCATCTAAACTGTCCTTTGGTGATTTAAGAAGAGCTTTCATGCTTGCTGTGACGATAAACAGATTTGAGAGGAATCAATAATAATTGGTGTAATCTTCTGTAGCAGTTTTTGTGTTGGATCTCAATCCACACCCTATTTGTAGAAACTCATTGAACACCAATAGACCTGTAAGTTTGACTCTACATTTGCTTTTGCAAAAGAGTTCACTGTACGATATTCCATATACTCATATATGTTATGACTATAGTCCATAAAACAAAGTAACAAAGAAAAAACTTTGTAAAAATGTCGTTAAATTGAATGGCGGCCATATTAGCAGGCGTGTTGTGTGCGAGGTGATGCGCGGAGAGGACCACGCCCACCATGAGCTCATTCCTCACCAACGGTGGGTACCAACCGCAGCCAGACCCCAAATTCCCGCCCTCCGAGGAATACAGCCAAGCAGACTACATACCACCGGGGGAGTACTACCAACACCAACATTTGCAGTATGGATACCAGCACCAATATGCTCCAGTTCAGATTGGAACAGGTTATGGGTATGGGGGGTATTATCATCCTTTGCCGCAGCACCCACCTGTCGCCCCGCCACCAAGGCCTCCTGAGCCTTCTCATCCATCCGATGCAGACCACGGATACCCTTCTCACAATCCTGAGACTGCCCCAGGTTTGGCAGAACTTGGTTTAAGGCTAGAGAGACATATTGAAGAGGCAGCTCCAGCAGGAAGAAAGCTACATGCTTTAGGGCGAGAAGGCTCCCCTGGATCAGAGCTAGATGACGAGAGGCTTCTACTAGATTCTCCGCCTGTAGAAGACGATGATTCCTCTATATGTTCAGACAATACTGACAGGGTAATTTATCCATGGATGAAGAAGATACACGTTGCTGGCGTCTGTAAGTATGATATGTGATAATATTTTGCTCTAAAACCAAATAGATTTTATAATAAATAATAATAGATGTTATCTTCATAACTATTTACATATTGTTCATCACAATGAATACACTGCATAGATATTTAGGCTACAAAAAATCCGATCAAATGATGAACTATCTTTGATTATGGCTGGTGTTGAAGTTACCTCGATAAAGAAAAAAGCGAACTCTATGTTGATCTGGAAACACCTAAGTGCTTAGAGAAATAATGCAGTCTCCAAGGACTATATTCCTATACTATCCAAGATACTCTTATGAAGAAGTCCTTGAAGTCTACCTTAGGAAACTATATCTTGATAGCATCTAGCTGGTAACACAATACATGATATATTTACAGTAATGATTTTATATATCAGTATAATTAGGATCTAAGTATCTACACAAAAGGCATTTTGCAGTGCAGATGGTAAGCAAACCGTTACTCCTAGGTAGCGACTTATTAACATTCAAATTAGTAGAAAGCGTTGTGTTCTTGACGGAAAACTTTAATAAATGTGAAAACCTGATCACGGTAGACCGATAAAACATCGCTAGTTCATAGATTTATTTTGAAAAACTTTGATATTTAGATATCTATACTACAGTAGTAAACATACCGCATTTTATGCTGGCAATGTTCAAGTGGCTTCAAACAAATATTGTAAAACTGACCGATACCTACATACTACAGTAGCAAAAGTATTTTATTGTGGCGCGATGAAATTAAAAATAGAAACCCCTACACTACATAGTGATTTTCAATATTATCAAGCTCTGACATAAATTTGGCTGCACAAGTTGCACTGACTTATGAAACCACGACCACAAAATAATCTAAGAACGGCTGTATGATCAGTCGCAGAAAATGAGGAACAAAGCTTTAGTTCAAATTGTTAACTTTGCACACTCGGTTGCCAAGTATTGATGTTTGAAACATTATTCCATGTTTACTCATGCCGAGTCCAGAGTGTTGGAATATCTCATATCAACAGAAGGAATACAAGTGGAGAAAAGCATGAAATAAACTTAAACAGAACGGAACATGAGACATTGTTGAAAGAGGAAGACAGTTATGATATAACAAACGGTCTATATTACAAGTTTCTTGTTGAGTCCTCTTTCTAAACATAGGAGTTGGGTGCTGTGGTTAAATCCATATTAAGTACTCATTTCAAACCGTCTTCTTTCATGAAAACTATCACCCTGTACCACCTTGTGATTAGCTTTACGTAGTCTTCATTATCACCACCATTTAATGCTTCTAATCTTGTTTTTGTGTTTGCATTTGTTCAAACTTAAGCTTTTCTTGTGACTAGAATTTGCATTTGTTCTAAATTACTACTTAAAGACTACTTGTAGTAATTCCGAATTGGGTTTCTTTCATTGCTTTTTCTAATGATTTGAAACTTTATAAAGAAATAAAATGAAATTTTAAACGCCTGAAAATAATGTCCGCTATATTTAGGTAATTACATTAAGTGGGTGTTCTCTAATCATCAAATCATTGCTCGGATCTGTGAGAGCTCTGGGGTTTTTGAGGAAAAAAACATTGTTTCTCGCATATCTGAGGTTAAAAAACTTGATTGCGTGTAATTCGAGTAGATTTTTCACTCTCTCATACCTTAGTCACTAGACCTTCCCTAGAATTTTTAATAGGTAAACTGTGGCTGTGTTATTGCACTTCCTTTGCATTTACTTTCACAGAATTTATTCTTCATCGGTTATGTTATGACAAATCCCGTAGAATAGTATATTCTGTTCCCAACGATTGTTTTGATGCTAACCTTTGGAATTCATCACTTGAGCAATCTGTCGGGAATTTCTCCTTAGTTGAAAGCAACTAAAATAAATCAACATAAAATGAAAATAACATGCACGTGAGTGTGCTTAAAATAAAAAAAAGCTTTTAATACCGATTCAAATATTGAAGACTAAGAAAAAACCACAATGCACCCAAATCACAAGTTAAAACCGCCTAATGGCTTACAAATGAATATAAAATATACATTTCTCCAAGATTAATACGCACACATTAATTCTACCATTGTATACAATCAATGCCAAAACTTTTAAACATATTAAACGTTCGCGGTGCGTACATGAAAGAATTAACAAATCACCTCCAATTAATAACCCTCAAATGTTTACTTCAACCACTCGTCTTCGAGTGTGTCCTTTCTGTTTTGACATTTTACTAATGCGATGTCATTAAAGTGGTCCTGTAAGACGCCAGGACCATTGTCGCGCCACAAAGGACCAAACACCCATGTTAATGAGTGTCATTTATTTTTATAGCTTTTAAATAGCTGTTTGTGGTTCTACATTTGGCGTAGAGATTATCGATGTCTAGTTTTTTTTGCTTGCAAGTTGTCTCCCTTGTGTCGTCTTTAGCTTTGTTGTGGTTTGGTTTCAGATATTCTTAATTTTATGCGATGCCGTAACCTTTGCAATTTGACACTAGAGCATGTTCGTGCAAGTTATTAGTTTTTCATTACTTAACATCGCGTAAGAAACTGGGTGGGACATCACGTAAAGACTTCGCATATTTAACAAATGAACTAATGTCGTTTTCATTCAACAAAAAAGCATTTCTACCAAACACATAATATCCAATTAATCATTAGGTTTACCTTTTTAATTTTTATGTTTTGATTTAGGTACTTAATGGTTGCAAGTTTGGCCAGTGTTTTAAATTATCCTCGTATCATTGTCTCCACATGGTAGATATACCTAAGGTTGTTCTTAATTCAAAAATTAATGAACGAAAGGAAGAAATTCTGCCACGTTCGCATCATCCAGCTCTTGTCTCTTGTTTGCTTGGTTAGGCTCTGGAGACTGGCAAATGACTGGGTCTTTCACTTCTTATAAAATCAGTCGTCCGACGCTGCAGAACAAAAAATCTTCTACTACCAAAAGAATGATACATACTCTCGAAAAACATTACCCTCCGCCTGGGGCAGTCGGGTAAAAATTTGCATTGAGCTCAGTCTACTGCTTCTATAGGTGCCTAAATGGTTTTTCTGCAAAAAGTAGGTTCCAATGACACTGTAATAATAGTTGAAACTTTGATTAGGGTTTTTGCAAGTTTTAGTAAATTGTAAGTCAATTAAATTCTGAATATTAACTTTTTTCATAAGTCAATTGCGATTAAATACGTGTGTTCGAAATTTATTTTATTTCTTAAATCGTTTTGTATATGGTTTTTTGCAATTTATTTGTCTAATATAATTTCTGTATTTTTCAAAAGATTGAGTTGAATCGCAGAGTTGTTTTATTATACTAATCTTTGAATAGGTATACCTACTGAAAGAATTAGGCAACGTATAATACATGTCTTGTCTTGTGACTATTCCATTGACTGCACAAATTATCCTACGCAGTGATCTAAGCTATAAATCAAATTTAGTAAAATGACTTATGCATTAAAACTTGATATTATACATTTATTTCAAACACATGAAAGACAGACACAAAGTTATACCGTTAGTTTGCGATAGCTCTATGCTATAGCCATTTTCATAAATTAACTGCGTCAAAAAAATTAGGTAACTAGGTAGGAATTAGTTTTTTTTTAATATGTAGGTCCTACGAAAAAATTTGAAGAATACTTTCAAAGATGAAATTAAATTGTGTGAGTACCTAATCATTGGAAGGAGTGAAGTGATTTAAAAAAAAAATGCAAAGAAACAAGAAAATATTTTACATGAAAAGGCTGAAGTAGGTAGTGTAATGACCTTAGCATATTTTATTACGGTTCCGTAGCTGAAGGGTGCCCAACGGAACCCTATTACTAAGCCTTCGCCGTCCGTACGTTCGTCTGTCTGTCAGCGAGCTGTATCTCATGAACCGTAATAGGAAGACAGTTGATATTTTTACAGATTTTGTATGTATTACCGCTATAACAACAAATAATAACAATAAAAATAAGTTTAAAATTTATGGGGGTACCCGCAAAAGTAACGTGTTTTTTTTTACTAAAGTAAAAAACGTAGTGTTTAATATTGTTCGGTGGTACCTACTACGAATAATATTTACCCTTTGCGTGCGAGTCTGACTCGCACTTGGCCAACTTTAATACCCATATCATAGAAAAATTATATATTATATTCTAACTCAACTAAAACTATTCAAAAACTAAAATATAGCATCGTAAAATTCATCCGCATCGCTGTCGACTGGTAATGTACCCAAGAGACTGGCCGCATTGCTACGTTGTATGGCAATGCTTAGCCTCTGCCCAAAGTAAAAACCAGCCCTTGGGTCACGGGAAGTGTCAAATAGCCGTTTTGAAATTTTATCATAGAATAGATAAAGTAGGTATATTCTATGCCCATATACACCTAAAGAACATCTTTGCTAGTGCGCATGCGAACATCGGAACATCCATCATTGATCGTGATCATTACATTGTTTGGTACTTGTTAAAGCTTGCATTGCTTACAATCAAACATTAATATTATTTCTATATTATACTTGCGACACGCCCCTGCATTTTACTTGTATTATGTCTTGACAGAAGATCGAAATTTAGTTATTATATTCGCCAAGTCGAGTAAAACAAACACAAAGTCACAGCCGTACCATTTTTTCTCGAAGCCATTCTAGACATTTTCGACCCCCTTTAACTTCGTTGTGCATAAAGCTAGAAGCCTGAATTTTCAGTGACCAACAAAACTTAGTATAAATAGGTATATTCCCAAATTATATTCAATTTGAACCTGTAGTTTAAGAACAACGTTTATTGCAGGTCAAACTTCCCTAATTTTATCACTGACTCTCTCACCGATCATCAAGATTCTAAGGTACTTCTAGCAGACACACAACCTTCATATTTTGAATACAATTAGTGTTTAGCCTATAAAGAAAGGAAAAATTAAAATATACCGTAATTTGAGTTCCGTTTTCTAGATATACGAACTGCATAAGTAACTTTGTAATCGCATATTATTTATATAGGATTACAAAGTTACTTATGCAGTTTGTATATCTAGAAAGCAAGACTGATATTGCGGTATATTTTAATTTTTACATGCTAACTTATGAAATACAATAGACGACGTATATTTAGTAACCTAATCCACTTTACTGTTTTTAAAGAGTCATAAAGAACCCTGTAAGAAATGACACGTGTTCCACTTCTCAACGAGGTATCCATGGCGATTGATTTGTTGCGAACCCGGACCCGACGTGTGGACACGTCAAGCGTCGAGAGCAGAGTTCTCTGCATTTCATCATAGTATTTTATAATGGATTTCCGCAAAGTCACGTCTGAATCAATTAACTATCTTTGCTAACTTATAACTTACTTTTGCAGTTCATGCAAGTTTTCGTCAGTTACACTACCTAAATAAATAGATAGATGGGTAAAATTTAATTTCATACACAAACAAACAGTTTGTAAAATGATTCATCACCTGCTCCACCTATACCCTTTTTACAAAGATAGGGATTAGCTGCCTAGTGCACTTATCTAATGGAACATAAAGGTAGGCACAATCAGTCTCTTCGAAGGTTACTTGTAAAATGGGCAACAAATTAAATCAGTTGTCAATTAAACTATAATAATAAAAATACAATACACATACATATACATATAATACTAATTATTAAAATTGAATGAAGAAGCAATAATAATTAGGTATAACAATCTGTGGGATCTACCTACGATGCTGCAGATAAACACACAAATCCACTCGTTTTATGAAACTGATGTAGGTTCAGTATCAGTATCGGGGTATCGACCTTTTTTTTTTTTGAGGATAGGAAATCATCAAATTACTTCTCCCGCTCTGGCCGGAGCGAGAGGGTGCGTCAGACTTTTACTGACTAAAACCCATCCGTGTTCCTTCCGTTGCCCGTGTGTTGGGGCCGCGATATCCCTTTCGGACAAACCCGCAACCCCAGCAGGCATTGGTCCTTACGGACCCCGTCAGTTGGTGCTGACATCTCGTTGAGGCGCGCGTGGAACACAACCAAGTCAGCTCGTGACTCCCGATGCCCGGGGCGTCTCCTGCGGCGACTAGGGGTGCGAGAGCGTACAGCTTGCATCTCCCTCGCGCGCTCCGCCTCCTCCTTCGCGAGCATAACTGCTTTGCAGAAGGAGGTGACGGCCTCCCATGCACTGTCGCTCCGAACCATGGCCTGAACCAGGGCCAGATGCGAGAGATCGTCGCCGCCGATCGCCTCCGTGAGGACACGGCGGTGCTCCGCCCTAGCCGGGCAGATCTCCACCGTATGCTTCACCGTGTCCTCCGGGCGATCCATACAGTGGTGACACCCGGGCGTTTCCTCCCGCCTTATGCGGCACAGGAACCTCCCGAAACAACCGTGTCCGGTGAGGACCTGCGTCAGGCAGAAGGTGAGGACGCCATGGCATCTCTCAAGTCACTCCTCAAAGAGGGGACTTATCGCCGCAATTGTGGCGTGCCCAGCGCTTGTTTGCGACAATCGCACTCTCCATGCCGCCATGAAACCCCGCCGGAGTTCTGTCCGCTGTGCCGTAATTTCTCGCGGCAGCGGAGTTATGCCCCAGCGTTTCGCCTCCTCGCGACACTCCCACATGTGCGCGAGGACTTTTGCCTCCAGATCCCATGTTGGTAGTCCAGCAAGGAGGCTCGCCGCCTCACGGGAGACCGTGCGGTATCCTCGGACTAGCCTTATGGCCATGACCCTTTGGGACGCGTTCAACCGCTGGGCCGGTCGCAGCCTCAATGAACGCGCCTACACCGGTGCTCCGTAAAGGGCCATGGACCGCACGACCCCCGCGTAAAGCCTCCGGCAGGAGGCGTTTGGACCCCCTAGGTTGGGCAGAAGCCACTTCGAAGCAGCACCAGCCCTATCCAGTTTGGCAAACGTCGGAACTGCTCCACGAAGTTCCACCGGCTGTCGAGGACGAGTCCCAGGTACTTCATCGTCGACTCGACACCGATGTGAACCCTTCCCGCCGTTATCTGGGAACCCGACGGTGGCGCGTTTCGAGGACCATAGAAACACATGGCCTCGGACTTGTGCAAGGCCACCTCGAGTCCCAGTTGCCGGATTCTATCGACGATTGTCGCAACCCAACGTGTCGCTAGTTCAGCTGCCGCCTCATGCGACCTCCCCTGCACCAAGACCAGCGTGTCATCAGCGTAGCAGACTACACTGACTCGGGGTAACGACCTCCAAAAAGAAATGAGATCCCATCAAAAACATAATATGTAAAAAATGCAAGTCTCGCAACGCAGAACCGTAAAAAGATGTGAGATCTACTGTACTCGTAAAACTAAGTCTGTTAATTTATTCATCATCATTTTAGCCGAAAGACGTTCACTGCTGAACATAGGACTCCCCCAAGCACCGCTATTTCGACCGATTCTGTGCTTCCCGCATCCAGCGATTTCCTGCGGCTTTCACAAGGTCAACGGTCCATCTTGTGGGAGGCCTTCCAACGCTACGTTTTCTGATACGTGGTCGCCACTCCAGAACCTTTCGGTCCCATCGGCTATCTGTTCTACGAGCTATTTGCCTAGCCTATTGCCATTTAAATTTGGCAATTCTTCGGGCTATGTCGGTTACCTTGGTTCTCCTGCGGATCTCTTCATTTCTGATTCGATCACGTAGGGAAACTTAAAACATAGCCCTCTCCATTGCCCTTTGGGTGTCTTTTAGCCTTCTGACAAGTCCCATTGTGACCGACCACGTTTCAGTGCCATAAGTCATCACTGGCAACACGCACTGGTCAAACACTTTCGTCTTGAGACACTGCGGTGGTTCCCTATTCATTTGCATAATTTTTTTAGACCTAATATAACATGGCATACTTTTGTTTATCCTAATTATATTATATTTACGCAAAACATTATTTTCGCATAAAAGCTTACGCATAATATTTTTTAGCATAATTTCTCTAATCATAATAATGTTTAAGCATAAAATTCTAAAGCATAAATTTGTTTACGCATAATGATATTAAAACATTTTTTTTAAGCATAACAAATACGCATAATAATTAACTCCTAAAATATAACCATGCATGCAGCAAGCATGCAGCATGCAAACCTGTAAACAAGTATACACCATGCATGGAGCAAGCATGCAGAAAGTATGCAGCATGCAAACATGTCAACAAGCATACACCATACATGCAGCATGCAAGCAAGCATGCAGCATGCAACATGCAGCAGGCATAGTTTCTGTCACGGCTCCGGCGCTGCGGGGCTCCGGTGATCCCACGCGATCTGCTCGTCGCAGATGTGTTTAACGCTCACCACCGCAGCTTCGGCTTGCTGGCCGGCTTAGCCGGCCAGCCTCAGCCACGGCGGTAAACGGTAAAACCACCTGCTCCTCAGCTCGCGGGCCGCCTCGCCCCTCCGCGCCTACGCGATTTCAAATAACACTCTAGGGGTAGGGCAGACAAGACTACGTGGAGTCGGTTTTGCAGCGATTCGTTTTTGTCACTAACTTTTGTAACTCAAATTTTGTGTCCGTTATTCCTATGAATTTTTGTGCCTTAATAATACTATTATGCTAATAGTCATTAGGGACACTAATGTTTCACCAAAACTCCATTGACAATTTTTTTTTTTACAACCAACGTTTCGTATACTATTTACAAACAACTTATTTATCAAATATTTTATTTTATAAACACTCGTTTTACAAACATTTATTTAGCAAATGCTTCTGTTTACAAATGTTTCGCATGATATCTCATCATTTATACATTCTTTATTTAATATTGTGATTCTTTTGGAAAAATCACGTTTATACTAAATATATTTTTATAATAAATTTTCTTAACCAGTCACAAAGGGATCATGGTTGAAATTTCCATTTGGGTCTGAAGTTCTTTAAATCTACAAAAAAAAAACTATATATTCTAGTCGTTTTTGGGGGCACAGTTTTAACCTAAACTAACCTAACCTTTTTCTAGAGTAAACATATTTAACCTAATCTAACTAGTTCGGTTCCGCATAGACTACTAAAATTATATTTTTTTTTCTGTTAGCATAAGTCATTTCTGGCATTTATTAAATTTTTATGGTTTATAAATATTAAAATTACCCTTTTGCTTATATAATGAGTTTCATTTTTAGGAAATTGCGTAATTTAATATGTAAAACGTTTTTATTCCAAACGTTGTTTTATGAGATAACATGAATAAAAAATTAATAATTTGTCAAATAATACGTTATTCAAAAATAGTTTATCGGATAATGATTTTCTTAATTGAATTATTTGGCAAAGTTGTTATTGTGTAATGATGAAATAACAAATCATATTTTTGTCAATCGTTACTTGTCGAATAAAAATTTGTAAATTAAGTTTTGGTGAAATGACTGGTCACCCATTAGGGCTAGTAACATTATGCGAATTAAAATTATGCCAAAACAAATTAGCCTCCAAGATAATTATGCCAACATAAACTGTATGCCAAAAAAAATAGACATCCTCCAGTGCAGCGGTGAACAGTTTCGGAGAGATAACGTCTCCGTGTCTCACACCTCTCTTCAGAAGGATAGGTTTCGAGGTCTCGTCCTAGAGTCAGACTGACGAAGTGGCGTTTTAGTAGAGACACTTCAGCATCTCGATATACCGATAGTCGATCTGGCACCGTTGAAGACACCCCGTGTCTCGATCGAATCGAAGGCTTTCTCGTAGTCCACAAACGCTAAGCAGAGAGGCAGGTTATATATACTCTTTGGTCTTTTGTATAACCTGCCGCAGCGTATGTATGTGGTCTAAGGTGCTAAAACCTGTACGGAATCCGGCTTGTGTTCAGGCTGGAAGTCGTCAAACCTGCGCGCGAAACGGTTCGTGATGACTCTTGAAAACAGCTCGTACAACATAATCTACCTAATATTAGCGCTGCGGTTTATTTAATCAGGACTATTTAAAATAGTAGATTATTCTTATCTGATTATGTTGCCGTGCGATGGCCAAGTCATTTTATTTATTAAAGAAATAAGGATGACAAATAGACAGGTATTTACCGAATAAATTAACAGACTTGGTTTTACATTAGATCTCACATCTTTTTACTGTAGAAGAACTGCGTTGCGAGACTTGCATTTTTTACATGTTATGTTTTTGATGGGATTAATTTCTTTAATTAAGACTGTTTAAAACAATTACGAAAATTAAGGACACAGTTTGTGCACATAAAAGTGAAAATATAAAATCATCAAGTTCACAGGTAAAAAGTTAATAACATTTTTATAAATCCCTCTAACAGTACTTCAGACATGCTAATAAAATCTTCGTCCATTCGTCCACAAACAGGTTGTATGTTCGATTAGAGTTCAAACATCATTAAGTGCAGCCCGAGTGCGTGGCATGTAAATTTGTTTATTATTTGGTTGAAGGACACTGGAAGGGACACAATAGAAGTTTAATTGTTATTACACCTATGGGTGTTTAGTGTCCCTCACAGTGTTAAATCCACATAAACCTTCCGGAACAAATTCTCTAAATGATGGGGAAAACCGCATCAAAATCCGTCGCGAAGTTTAGAAAGACAACGCGATCACACAGACAGACACGAAAAGCGACTTTTATTTATAGAATGTAATAATCATATGTCATTATAACACTAGTGACCTTTAGTTATGTCTCATGAACCTGCTGTCGACACTTTTTTCTGTGCATGACTCTAAATTATGCATATTGTATTCACTTGTAGCAAAAAGTTGGATGTAGGTAAGTATAATTATGCATGTTGGAATTTTTGTCTAACTACGTATATATCTGAGGGTTCCGTAGTTTTTACTTATACAGGCTCAAATTAAATTAACTAGCGAGACTTTATGCGTGATTGATATTGATATGTAGTTAAAGATAAAACAAAACACCAAACTTAACCATTTATTTTTATTTACCCGTGTGTAAAATGTTCTTTATATTAAATTGCAGGATATTGTTTTGCAAAAATCAGCATGTCCATTTTGTTACTGTCAAAAAATTAGGCCAAATAATTCTTAAATACTTTGAAGGAAGGCATTTTTGCTTCTCCGTTTTCTAAAGAAATACGATTAGCAAATGCACAACCAGGGTCCCTCGAGCATGATACAGCATGTTTGTAATACTCATCCCTTACTACGAACGAGAAAAGACAGGGTGCGTGATGATGTGAATTTTATATTTCAAGTCGCCAGCCTTTTAGAGACTGCTTCAATAACAGCTGGACCAAAAGTTATTCTGCCTGAATGATTGTCAAAAATTAAGAGAACTTTGGATTCGTGTTGTAGAAGGGAGAGAGGTGTTAAAAATTTATCATTATTGCATTACTGCCGCAGCCTGCAAAAGGCCCGCATTGACGAACGAACGTGAAAATGTGGGGCGAAGCGAAGCCGAGGCACACATACATGACCCCATCGAATCCTGTTAGCGGCCAAGGCTTGTATAGTACCTACTTTTCTCAAATAATATGCGGAAATTCAAAATAAGTAAATTAATTATAAATTCCAAAATCAATGACCATCACTGATATTTTTTTACGCGCGAATATGTTCATTTGTGTCTTTTACATCGACAGAACCCCATTTAAATAGCTAAGCCAAATTTAAATTTAAATAAAATCTTTCTAAGTTACGTCCTTGTTTGTCATATTATGTCGAAGTAAAAAGTTCGTTCCATTTTTAAATTACGCAACAGATATGAGTTGTCATAGTAATTATTCGCCCGCTTAGTATACATTACAGATATGGCTTTTCATACTACCTATTATTACCGACCGCCTACTCGCATGTATTTGACCAGTACAGCATTTTTGATTTATCTCGAAGGACGTTGTCAAAATAATGCTCGAATTTCCAAGAATGTATGAGAGAAAACAATTTTTGATAGTAAATGAAATAGTTAATCTAATTGTTTTGCCTTGTTTATTACTACTGCGTTTTCTCACCTATCACTAGCATATTAAAATAAGTGTTAGATCACGAACCATTCTTACTCGAACAACTTGTTATCATCTCTAAAAATAAACAAACTAAATAAACCGTCAAACAAAGTTACACCAAAAGTGAAATCCTTCACGATTAAAATGACAAACATCAAAGGAATCCTCATCCATTGTAACATCATTAATGAACCGGTCTCATTGATTGATCGTCAAAGGAATTGCTAGTCTCACATTCGCGCGTTTTATTCCGAATTTAAAAGAGAGACTTGGCTTATCGACACCTGTCATTGGACTAACATTTTTCATGGTACACAATAGTGGGACAAAGAGGCTTTAGATCCATCGTAAGTTGGACGTAATGAGGCGGGACCACCTCGAGGGGCCGATAGCGCATGCGTCGTAAGATCGACTCGAGATTAACAGATGGACCACACGTTGGTCGCAGGTAGCTCGTAATTCAATTGAGATTGTCATCGTCTCGATGACGTGATAGTGGCTAACGAAGCGAAGATCGAGCACCGGTAGCGAGAAGCGGTTCTGCAATGATGATTAAAATAATGAGTTGTTGGTTCTCTCTGGCAGGTGATACAAGCTTTTAAAAGAATATTAAAATGATATGCTGTAAAGTTTTATTATGTTGTAACATTGATCACTGTCTTGGGATACGTTGTCATCTCTAATGTCGTATTATTTTGTGATTGAATATTTATCTTTTTTTTTTCGACATCTACACGCTGCAAACGTGTTTTTTCAACATCCTAATGTAAATGGGGCTGACTGATACTTTACAACCTGAACATTTACTAAGCTGGAGTTAGTTTACAATCGTTTGGTATGAATCAAAGTACCTACTATAACAACGCCTAATCTTCGTATATCTATTTTTAGAGCTCTGAGTAATTAGTTCGAATTTACGTTTGCGTTACTACAGGACAAAAAATACACACTAATAGTTTTCACGGCTAATCAGTCAACAAAGTCTGTTTGTCGCCACGGACGTTTAAATAATTTGTCGGTAAGTAATTGATTACTTACGGCTACGTGGACAAACAGTAACCTTTGGTAACTGACTGGCTACTGGTCTTTCAAACTAAGGACCTATTTGTTAGGAATAAACAGTATGAATTATTAGCGTTGATGCAGTTTAAAAGATTCATGATCATTTCTTTAGAGATGATAATCAGTCTCAGATGTCTCAAGAAAAATTTCTTGTGAAGCCATATTATTTTAATGTTTTTAGCATCCATTTACATCAGATGTTTCTAACATCTCATTGTTAAGTTTTCTTTTAAGAATACGGTGAGATTGAGAAAGTTCTCACAGTAAAAAATAATTTCGCTCTATGTTCACACTTACTCATTCAACACAAAAAATATAAGCATAGAAGATGGTATCAGTGTACACGTATTTTTTTTTGCTTTATAAAGCCAACCAATAGATTTTTTTCCAAAATTAGCCATCACAACTTCACGAATAGATGGAACTGCTTTCTCTAATACTGAATCAGCGAAAGCAAAATCCGAGACAAAAAGTATAATTACAGAACATCTACACACTGCATATATGTCCACAAAAACAGACACGCCTCCTATTTTCCCTGTTTTCCTGGTATCGGGAATGAAATATACCTAAAACTAGCCGACTATATCTCCATATTTATTTGGTGCGATCCCTGGACCCTGCTCAATGTATACTTGTCAGTGGTCAGCGGGAATCTCGGCTCAACCCGGCGACCGCACATACCAGAACCGCGGAGATTCAAAGAAATACCACGACGAACCCCACAGAAACGTTTCTATCCCTCTCTCACTAAGGCTTTATGTATAGATTAGTGATTCGTGATCTCGTTCCAGATTATCTTTTTGTTTCATCAATATAAATAAAAGGAAGTTCGGTTGGTTGTGTGTGTTATGTAGTTATAACTATTGGGTAATTTCGACGGATGGAGTTTCTCGATATCCATTTCATCAGTGAGATACTATTTTGTTGTTACATCTTGTAGGTATATTATTTCGAAGACTAACTGATAGACGTAGTTAGATGCCTGATCGTGAAAAAGGTAGCGTAGCAAATTATAAATTACCTTCGTTTCGTAGTGAGAAAATGTTGAATGAGATAATTACTGTGCTTAGAATCTAGATTACTTTTTCTGTTCAACAGTTTCAATGTTGTTCTTAACATCATATACACGTAAATAAGAAGGTAGGATCAACGCAATAAAAGATATAAATTCTAGTACGTAGTTAAATCTTACTGCATGTTGCGGACAATGTAGTGGGCTGCAATATTGTTACTACTACTTATGAGCCTATATTATTGTTATTTGTAAAACATTTCATATTGTAGCTTTTTATTGTCCCATAATAAATAAAATGTACAAATAGTTTAGTTATTTTGAATTTCCGATGTTATCGGATTCTGCCATGTCATTGAACTCAGAAAAATATGGAAAAGCTAATGAAAACCAGAATTTTCCATTCCCTCCTATACTTATAAATAAAAAAGACGTTATATTGACAAAGCTCCTTTGACATCAAATATAAAGGCAATTTCCTCGAAAGGAAATTACAAAATTACTAGGACTTGGCTGACAATGGAACTATTCTGTCAAGAGTATTAGCCCTATTGAACATTCAAGTGAGGTTTAATACAAGGCTTTTTGAAGTAAGGCCTTCGACCTTGATAGGCATTAAATCTTTCAGCGCTGAAATACTAATATTAATCTATAATCTAGGACTGTGTCGATATTAAACAAGTTGAAAGGGTGGCTCTATAGAATTCGTTGATTAAACCTGAATTATATGAAACTTGATTTATGGAGTTGAGGAGGGCGAGGATGACGTCAGGTAGCAACCTTACTTATACCTCGCTATGTTTAGAATTAAGTATTGATTTGCGAAATATGTAGAAAATTGCCTAGTAACATACCTATATTATCAAGTTAGATATGACATGAACAGATTGTACTTTATTGTTAGTACCTACGTACATACCAAAATTAAGTGATAAAAAACTTTAACAAAAAAAAAACAATACACTTCCAAAAAAAAACTGCTAAGAGAAGTCCGTTGTTTTATTTTAATTTTCACTTTTTAGTTATGGTACCTACCCCACACCAATTCGTACACCACTACTTGCTATTTAAATAACAGTGACAGGAAGTATTATAACATCAAGATACACAAAGTACATAAATACGTATTATCGAAGCTAACTCAAAAACTACCCAAGCAAAGTTAATAAAATTTATATGGGACTACCGCGCAAGCTTCCTCTACCAAAAAAGATATTTCAACATCGGTCCACAATTGACGAAAATATCGACGAACATAAAAAAAATATACATACAGACGAACATAATGTTCGTGTGTGTATTTTTTTTAAAAGTTCATAAAAGTGTCAAGTCATGCAATGATTTTACTATTGAAACTTAGTCTAGCGACTTATTAGAAGCGACAGCAGTTTTACAATGTGCACAAATACCTACTTGTACTAAACGTTTATTAAAAAAAAAACAACTCATAATATGAAACCAATCATGGTTAAAATTGAACTTTAGCTACTACTGCTTGGTTACTGATGAGAGTTAATAAAAAACTACTGTATTAGACAAGCAATTTGACTCACTAATCTAAAAAAGTAAAAGTGTCTTACAGCAAAATGATCAATCAAAATTGACAACAAACGAAATTGAAATCACCAAACTAACCTTTACACATACTCGACAACACGTATATACGAATGTAAATAACTTCCTAATATGTGCGTACATATTACAAGCAAAATTTTAACATGCCATACAAGGTGTACGAAATCGTATCAATGTCTACGGTGTCTGTACAACTAATTTACTAGGCGCAATTAATCAAAACAAAAAGGAAGCTCAGGCGCATGCATGTGTAATTATTATGCACATTAATTAACACAACGGGCCGGTACATAAATTATTGTGTCGAGCACGCAACGCTACTGATGTAGATAGAGTAGGTACGGTCTTATTTATATTTTGTTAGGTACAGTTTTATTTTAGGTGTGTTGTTTGATAATATGAATATTGGAGTTAGTGAAAAGCATAGTATTTTTAGATCAACATAGAATATGAGGAATATGATGATAATGTTACAATTATAAATGCTGACTTATGTCAATCTATTGCAGTTAGCTTAAAATATTACAAAAACTATAGTTCACTAATAAATCCATATATTACATAGCTAAGACAAAATCACTTCTCCCTACTTTCAACAACATCAACACACGACATTTAAAATATTTTATTTTCTTTCACAGCAAACGGCCAATATCAACCTGGAATGGAACCGAAGCGACAACGCACAGCCTACACCAGACACCAAATATTAGAACTTGAAAAGGAATTCCACTATAACAGATACCTAACGCGAAGAAGAAGAATAGAGATAGCTCACACTCTAGTCTTATCAGAAAGGCAAATCAAAATCTGGTTCCAGAACAGACGGATGAAGTGGAAGAAGGACAATAAGCTGCCGAACACCAAAAATGTAAGAAGAAAAACCAATCCGGCCGGCGTCACCACAACCACGACTAAGGGTACACCAAAGAGTAGATCGAATAAGAATACAAATAACAATGATAAGAAGAAATCAAACAACAATGGTCGACCAGACAGTATAGAAAATGTTACTGATAACATAATGAATGATTTGCATTGTGTTGGGGCACAGCAAAATTTGTCTCACGATCCAGCGATCAGTCCGATGTCTCACCCAGGGAGCCAGATGAACGCGGGGCACCCCATGACGCCACATCACCTTCACATGATGAGCATGCACGGAGGCATGGACCCTGCTTTGCTCGCTAACCTTGCAGCCCACGGCTCTCCCGTCGGCACTGCAGGCTGCGGCACTGGCATTCCATCAAACCAACCAGTCATCAAATCAGACTACGGTCTAACCGCCTTATAATCTTTAGATGTGTAAAGAAGAAAACTCTATTTTTCATTATCGAACTGTAATTCTTACCATTCCTTTGTGTCTAAGGTGTAATAAAGTGATTAAATTAATTTAAGGTTTATTTTTAAGTTGTTTAAGTATTTTAGAGTAACCAGTCATAATCGGATGTTTGGATAGTTAGGTGGAAAACTTTACAATGTCAAAAGTGTGATTATTATTATTTTAGGGTAGGTAAACATCTTCTGAGTGTTGAATTTGTACATTTTATTTTAAGTCATTGTCAGTAGTAACAATTGTATTAATTAAATTAATAACTAACTTTTTATACGTTGCAAGGATAATAATATTGTCATCGATGTGCGCTAAACTGTTTACTTCTTTTTAGTTACCATTTGAACTGATGTAGTTCCTTATTTTCGAGACATCTACCAATCTGTTTTTATCCTGTTCGTATGTAGGTATTGAAATTTCCCTTTTATAAATTCTAGCTTATGTTTAGCAGGAATATTAGATTCCTGTTATCATTCATTTTGATGAATTGAAAGATTAACCGTTTCCTATTACAAAGCTTAAATATTTTTAAATGCTTTGGTGATTAGCTGAAAGCTTTTATGTAAAAAATAATGTATTCAGTTGAATTATTTAATGTACTGTTCTAAAAACATTATACACTATACAGGTGGGTAGATGTACTGTGTATGTAAAAAATAATTATATGGATAAAAATGTCGTTCATAATGTTCATGACTTATGTGATGTAGACAATGACTTAGGCTTAGGTACAAAATGTGGATTTAATTTTTAACGAGAAATTGTTTTGTAACTGAAATAGAAAAATGTGAATACAAAACCAATAAATATAGTAATGAAAAATACTTCTACTGCTTTTTATTTAAACTCTGAATAAAAAAATCGATTCCCGAAGACTAGTCTCATAAAATGTTCAATGAACCGCCGTGTTAAAATTAATGTAAAGGAGCTATCAATATTCTGTAAGTATAAAACGATTACATGATCAAGACTAAATTCAATTACAACCATCATGAATATAACCTCGCCCTAAGCCATATCGTTAAGCAAGCACCCAATTTACATTCAACCGAAAATCGCATCCAAGCATATCGGCATGCATCACAGGTCACTCCTACGCATTGATCGTTCCTCTGGCATCGATATCATAACCTTGTGACATTCGTATCGAACGAAATGAAAGCAAAAATCGTAATGTATTCGTTGAATGTAAGGTCATTAATCAAAGTCGCTGGCTCATTGTGTGGCCGGCACGCAACATCTCCTGCGAGCCTGACGACTACGGTTTTATCAACTCTGATATAACTTGTTGTTGTGTTGTGTTCACAGTTTTAATATCGCTTGTAGGATTTTTCACACTTGGATATTATTCACTGCTGTTGTTGTTTTAGGTCACTTTTGTTGAATTTGAATATACCATTCACGATGTTGTAGCGGGTAAAATTGAATAGGTACTTGGATAATACAATTTTAATATACCATTCGTATATAGATTTTACCTTCAACATTTCACGTAACATTCGTTGTCTCATGAGTTTCGCCTTCCTTCTACTTTCATCAAATGTTATTGTTTAGAGTGTTCCTGAAATACCCCAAAATATTTGTTGCAACGCCTAACTATGAAATAAAGTCCCAAATGGATTTTCCTATAATGTACATACATACATTCGTGGGCACCAATTATAGATATTAAAAGCCATTAACCAAATTGCTGATCAACAAAAACTTGATCGCGTGCCTCATTTGTACAGTAAGTGACCGCTAATCTTACACGAAATTACAAGGCAAATGGGAGCTTAGAGAAATGGACATTTAAATTGATTTGAAGTTTTAGTTCTGATAAGCAAATAAGGATTAAACATAAAGATTTTGGCAAAACTCCAACAGAATTTATGGAACAGTATATTACGAAAAGATTTTTGCTTTTTGTCCTAGACGATGTGCAAAAAATATTGCAAAAACTCCCAAATTAGCCGAAACATTTTCTTATTCATTCGCAAAACACTGGCAAGGTTTCTTCACAATAACCCTTTTTTGCACGGCGCGTTAAAGAGTTATAATTTTTGCAGATCTTCTTGGTGTAGACAAAAGATGTTATTGTTGTTGAGATTTGTATGCAAATAACAAGATTATGCTACCGTCGCCGTTTGAAGGATTTATTGTGCTTTGTCGCATGTAAAATGTTTAGTGTTTTTCGTGTCCCATGAGGCCCTTTTGTCAAAGCAGACGGTAGCTACTTTACTTGTTTCTTACACCGAGTAACATCTGAACGAATGGTCGAAACTGACATTACTGACCCATACACTGCAAGGGTCCTAGACAGGTTCCTAAGTCGGGCAAATAGGCGCTTTTGTTTGGGAGTACTATGCCCGATTCGCAGACATTCGTATCAAAATTAAGAGGTTTTCCTCTATATTGTTTAATTATTTCACTGCCGTTAGAATTAATTAAGTCAACCCTCCTTAACTATAGTACTCGTACTTTACTGTAGGTTAGGTATAGTCACTACTAAATTTTGTAAATATCTTCAACATTAAAAGCTTGTTTTCTTGCGATACTAGTTCCTAAAATTACAGACTACCGTACCACTGGGATTGGGGCATTATTTTGCAACCTTCTAACATTTGGGAAACAAAGGGCGGTAAAGTAAAAGGTCTCAGAGAGAGGAGGCTTCGGCAGGTGAGTCCCATGGGACTGGTTGAGGAAGTGGAGTAAAAGTGCCGCCGAGACCGTGACTTGCCGGAATGAGGAGGTAAGAAGTCAGGTGAGATAGTTACAAATAGTGGACGGTCAGTAAGCAATTTTGGAACATCTAAGAAAATACTGCGCCACAATGAGTTCAGAGCTCATCAATAACGTGATTTCAAATAATCGAACACTTTACAAAAACTTGAATCACATTTCTACAAAACGAATACTTGCATAATTTAAGACAGGTTTACACGTGGAATATATCTAGAAATTAGTTTACAATTTGGAGTTGAATAGTCAAATCTATTTTAGTACTTACGGATCATATGAAAACAATAAACTTAAAATGTCCTAAAAATGGTAACAATTTGATAGGAGAGCCTTTATGTCTCCTGGGACAGTTAACATAGAGTGCGGTTACCTTTTCGTGGATGACTTTAGTCTTACTCCGTGGAGTGACTTGCCAAACTGCGAAAACATTGGTAAGTATTCAGGTAAGTCTGTAAGTATGACTGTCTACAAACGCGGTGAAGAATGGCAAGGAAGATTTAGATTTCTCATTCTTAGTATTTTATAATCGCAGTTAAATCAAAATATAACTTCGATTTTGGAGAATTGGACGTGTGAGTGTGAAATACTCGTATCCACGCAAGACTTATTATTTAGAATAATCATGCAAAATTAAGTTGAAATCCCAGACTTATTAAGTATATCTTTCGATTGTAGGTGCGATTGTATGTAATTCTCTACTATTAGTTTTAAACTCCAATATTGATGATCAAACCATAACTATAGCAAGGCAAGCTGAAAACTAACTTACATAATTAGCAATACACGTCATACAGAACAATGGACGTCTTAAATTTAAGCCAAACTTGGTAGACGTATACGCTTCAGCAACAGTCAGCAACTTTGGCAGCGTGGAGGGAACTCAAAGGGCTGTGCGACGCGACAAATTTCAATACATCGTCTTGTTGCGTAGGGGCGCCACCCAACTGAATATGGCGGATGGTTTTCGTGTGGTACAAGTATATAAAGTGAAAAATATAAAATTATCTTGCATATTTTTGTTAAAGTTATATTCTTTTGCTTGTAAAAAGGCAGAATTATGAGAAGAAAATCCATTCAATAATAAAAGCAACAATGAACCTTAGAAGCTTCCCTGTTGCACCCCAGACTCGTTTGTAAGGGTCCAGTAGCTATTTTCTGCAAAACTTATCAATTTATTATTATATAAGTTCATTTTTAACGCCACTACAATCTTTGTTCACCCTACTAAAAAGCTTCATTGACAACTAAAAAAAAAATACATTTTTCTGCTCCACGCATTATCTTATAAATTGTGCCTGTACATCATAGTATAGGGTGGCTCAAGTCGTCGGCTGTATGTAATCCATACTCGAGTCGATTTGAGAGCTGCAGAAATGTACGTGAGAAGCCGACATATGCGGAGGGGTCGCTCAAGATATTGGATTTCTGTGTTTCGGAGTATGATATTAATATAATTTTCAATTTTGTTTCGAGATATTTAAATAAGCTTTATAGTTTGTTATTTGATACTTTATTATAAAGTTTTTAATTAATATTTGATTTTGTAAAACAGAACAGAAATAATTACAGAATTATTTTTGGAAATAGAATTCGATTCATCATTGGACAGAGATAACGTTGACTATTTTTGCGATGTTTTTAATGTGTACCTACGTATTATAGTTTGAAATATGACTATAAAAAATAAAAATAATCCATACTATACTTTAGAGTCACTTTTTTTCGCGTGACGACGGATTCTTGCAGACAACCTTTACAAGGTGATTCATATACATCAACTGCATATGATGTACGTTTACATAAGTCATATTCAGTATAGTACCTATATAGAGTAAATTACAACCACCGATTTGGGTGTAAATTCGTGAGATAAGATTTTCATTTCATTTCATTTCATTTCATTTATTTCATAACAATTTTTACATTGTGTCGAAATCACTTAAAAATTACACACGTGCATTTAATTATATTTATTAATAGCGATCTTAAGAGCTTATCACTGTCATTAACAGTAATAACATAGAGATTTGAGTCTAAATTATGATCATAAGTCATGCAAAATAATAATGTAAAATAATAGGCAATGTAAAAGAATCATGTAAAATATTAAAGGTCATGTAGAAGAATAATAATGTCAAAACTTAACACGGTCAGGGTTATGTCACAATATACTATCATTATTATACAATTTTATTGGCCTAGGTAAACACGTCAGACAGAAACTCATCAATAGCATAATAGCATTTCTCTACCAAAAATGATTTTAATTTTTGCTTAAATTGGTTAATATTGTAAACAGACTTCAAATCTCCTGGAAGTCTATTATACAGCTTGATTGATTGAAAGCTTGATTAGAGCAGTCCTTAAACGTTTATTCAATCATCTTAATATGTTTCGAAATTAAAGTAAATTTATGGTTTTTAATGTGGAAAGAAAAAAATGTATTTGGTACATATTTGAAACTAATGGAACTAATGACATTTGTAAAATCAATTCTCAAAATCAAAAGAAAAGTTAAGTCAAGTCAAAATCGCAAACACATTCCTAATTCGTACTTCATTGAAAATCAACGAAGTACACTCGCACTTTGTTTTGCTCTCAAACGCGTTTCAAGACGCTCCATATACTACATAGACTATTATAAAGACATACAATATATCACAGCGGTATGTATAGCACATATCTCGGTAGTCAGTCGGCCAAGCTTTTGTGCCCTTCTGTGGGGCGACGTACGATATGTGTGTATGTAGGGGAGAGGTGTGTGGGTGTGTGCGTTGATTTCCCGACACGACGCGACGCCGCGCCCGCTCGGTATGGTTCTTAGGTACGGTTAGAAGAAAGTGCTTGGGGTTTATTGAATTAAATTGGTTTATCAAAGCGAATTGAATATGAGTTTTTAACGTATTGTTTTGTAGTTTAGTAGTTAGTCCATGAAACGTATGCTTGTTTACTTAATATCGATAATGTTGCCGATTAGACCGTCATCATTTTTCTTTCGTTCGTTTCGATTCGTAATGCGCGATGCATGTGATTTTTCTGTTAAAAACAATTAAAACGCGTTTATTGTGTTTGCTTGCAGTGCGTTTCATGTTACGCTCTAACTATAATTATTTTTAACAAATAACTTAATTCCATGATCATTAATTAAAAATGGAAAGAACATTCCCTACAAGTAAAATGCCAACTTATATTCACAATATTATCAATAATAAAAATAAAATCAACAATGTACTTCAGCGTTACTGCTGCACTTTTCCAGTTTTTTTTCATTTCAGCCAGTACTTTCTTGCTCCCATGCTCAGCTGTCAGCCGCTCGTTCCGAGGGCACTCACACACCCACAATCTAATACAGTTGGCATTTACACACATAAACACACACTAGGGGTGCGCCCCGCGGCATGGTGGGGACTGTATTAAGTTCCTTTCTTTTCACTAAAATAATTTTAGGGGATGGTTTTAGTTCAATATTTTTTTACGAAGGGTCGTTGAATGCGTCCGTACATTTTGAGAAATGGCCTCTTCTGTAGGGTGCATTTACTCGTGGTTGAGATGTTTGCAACTGTGATATATCTTTTACGCACATTTGAGCTCTATGTGCCTTTAACTCTGTACATTTGAAATCGTTCAACTGTGTGTAGATAAAGACGTTTGTTGAATACAAAGCAGCCTTTAGCTTATTTTTTATTTTATTAGGGCTTCTTGTTTTTTTTATCGATCGCCTAAAGTTTTGATGGAATTTTTTGGTAAATGAAATTACTTTAGGTAAAGACTTACAGCGTTATTTCAATCTTCCATTGAAATAATGCTGTAAGTCTTCAAATATTTAGGTAGGTATTCAGTTTAAAACTGTTTCGTTTCGGCCCACCTATTATGACAGATTTCAAGAACAACAATCTGCCAACATCCCAAAACACGGCCAAATGTAAATTAAATACATCATATCCACAAACCAGCTAAATAAAAAAACAATACATCCTGGCAGCTTTCCAGCCAAAAAGAAAAATACAAAAAATATTCAAAATTCGAACAGCTGAACGTAAAAGAATAATATTTTGAAGATAAAAAGGTAAACCCCGATAGCATCGCCAGCGATCTTTTGCTGAAATATTTTTAATCAAACGTACCTTTGCCTACCTGCTAGGCCGCGGGCATCCGACCGACCTGTCAATCTTTCAAACGTTAGATTAAAAACATCATCTTTGATTTTTTTTGCATTAAGAGGATCAAGGAATTATGTTGAAAAAAACTCTCCGGCTGTATGATTATAAGGCGTTAGATAAAGTTGACGAAGGTCGGTGAGAATCTCTGGCTATGTATTTTGTTTATTGTTGTATATAACGTGCAGGTACCAGGTTTTCTTTGCTTTTAATATGAGGAATATGGGTATTGTTGTTGCGTCTTCTCTTCAGATTTATTTTTAGACGGCACGTATGCACACTTTATGACAGGATGGCATGGAATTAGTATGTACTATGACGGTCACTCGGTTTTGTATTTAAAATAAAATGTGTGTATCTGATTCTGGACGTAAGTTTTGATAATAATATGGCTGAACTCCACGTGTTGCGACCACGATGATATTCGATGTGCATCAGAACAAATAATCCGATGATACTAATGAAATCCAAAACAACTACATAACCTTGTAGATAAATACTTTAATTAACAACCCGTATCTATCGGTTAGATCTCACTTAAACTGCAGAAACTATTTCAAAACACTTCACAGCACAATAACCTTTATCAACTTTTCCATAGGACCTAAACTCATATCTATCAACTATTCTATTACTCCTTTTATGGGTTACTAAGGCAGGTGTGAAATAAGTGCTGAGTCAGCGCAGTGGCACCGGTAGTCCGTGGTAGCGGGTTCGGATCCTGGTCGATCACAATTTACATGTCAGTCGCGCCGCTTGATATCCGATTGTTACTTTGAACTATGCTAGTCATTCTGGTATTGGTATTGGAATACGATTATGGTGATGCGGATTTTGGTGGTATTAAAGGTGACTGGATGGCTGATAAGGATGTTTTGGTAAATATAGATGTTGTGGTTGTTGTGTGAGGAGCTCGTGGTTAAATAACAACAGTCGCACTGGTCGATCCATCAGCTTAAGCTACGCTTGCGGGGTTGATCAGTGGATGGGTGACCATCTTTACATACCGAGAATCCTCCGTGCCTCGGAAAGCACGTTAAGCCGTTGGTCCCGGCTGTCATTTGTGGATCTTTGACAGTCGTTATGAGTCGTCAGAAGCCCGAAAGTCTGACACCAGTCTTACCAAGGGGTTTGTATTACCCAGTTACTGGGTTGTGGAGGTCAGATAGGCAGTCGCTCCATGTACAATACTGGTATTCAGCTGCATCCGGTTAGACTGGAAGCCAACCCCAACATAGTTGGGAAAAGGCTAGGCAGATTGATTTTTGAGATATTGTGGATGTTCCTTTCGGTCGTGTCGCCTCTACCTATAGGA
The DNA here is from genome assembly GCA_947364205.1 of Agrochola lota. Taxonomy (NCBI): domain Eukaryota; kingdom Metazoa; phylum Arthropoda; class Insecta; order Lepidoptera; family Noctuidae; genus Agrochola; species Agrochola lota. The sequence goes on along the minus strand of OX376227.1, from coordinate 14,498,956 downwards.
TTATCCCGATACCACCACAGATAGGTACCATGAAAGAAGTTCATATCTAACCAGTTTCAAAAGAAATCCCGTGAACACAATGACCGGCCCGGTGCTATAGCATCCGAGCGCTGCAAGCAAGAATAGTCCTTACGGTGTTAACCTAAGTAACCTCTCACAGTAAAGGTTTAGGGGTGACTAAAGAATGCTGTGCAAAAGAGTAGCACAGATTCTAAATACAACTTCAGCTTTCTTAGAAGAGTGAAAAACTTTCAAAGCAAAGCCTGATAAGCAACACCAACAAACAGGTAAAACGATAAACTAGGAAATTTGCACAGTTTTTCTTAAAACAAAAGAATGATAAATGGAATGTGCATTTAGAACTATTGTAATTATTTCGAATTGTAATTTCGGCTTCATATCTAAAGCCGAACTTACATTCCGAAATAATTAGCTTTTGCCAGCGGCTACGCCAGCGTGGAGATCGGAAATTATCTCACGGGAACTTAATATCGGGATAAAAGTATCCTATGTCCTAACCTACTTCATGGTCTACCCATGTGCCAAATTTCATCCAAATCCGTTCAGCCGTTTTAGCGTGAAAGCGTAACAAACAAATAAACAAATTCACTTAGGCATTCTTAATATTAGTTAGGATTACAATGTAATTCGTAATATATTCGTGTATACTTAGTTTATGTATGATATTTCTTGCCTAGACAAATAAAATGGTTCATTTTCGCTGGCAAGAAAAGATAATGAATCTGTTAAATGAGGTGTGAAATACAGCCATTATATCGATGTGATATATTAATCTCATAGCGTTGTTACTTTACCCAGTGTACTTAATTAAAAGAAAACCATATCTGAAGAATTGTATTGCCTATATACATAACGTGCTGGGCATGCACGTTTTTACCTACAATATCATTAATATACATATAAAACTAGCCAAGTGCCAGTCGTACTCACACACGAAGGGTTCCGTATTATGATCGAGCAAAAAAGCTTAAACAACACGTTTCTTGTATGGAGACCCCATATTTTTTTAAATTTTTATTATTTGTAGTTATAGCAGTAATAAACTACACAATCTGCGAAAATTTCAACTGTCTACCTATTACGGTTCATGAGATACAGCTCGCTGACAGACAGACGAACGGACGGACAGCCGAAGCTTAGTAATAGGGTTCCGTTTGGCACCCTTCGGGTACGGAACCCTAATTACATACATAGCTAATCAGCCTGTAATATTTCCACTGTTGGGGCACAGGCCTCTTCTCTGTGGAAGGATGCTCTAAAATATTTATCTAGTGAAAAAAAAAAATGTAACCGTATTCAGGAGCTGTGAGGGTCGATATTCCACAATACTAATGACACTGACAGCTCTGCTGAAAAGTGTTTACACAGATCTGCCATCAGGCTTAAGACTTAATCAAACAGAGTAAAATGTTTTGAAACCAAAAGCAAAAATATAGAGAAACGTAGCTACCTACAACTCACAATATTGGGCTTGAACGTAATCCGACGGCTTCCGTTATGAAGACGGACATATCAATTTGAGCCAATAAACAACTCAATGGCCACCAGCCAGCAACAAAATAATACGATATGTCGACGTTGTGTGCTCATAAAGAATGTCGTTGAAGGGTTTTGTAAGGACAGACAAAAATATTCAATGTAAGTAAAAGAATATCAATAGATGCCTAGCCTTTTCCCAACTACGCTGGGGTCGGCATCCAGACTAACCGGATACAGCTGAATATCGGTATTTTACATGGATACCTAACCTATCTAACCTTCACAACCCAGTAACTGGGTAATACGATACTCCTTTCGTGTGGTTAGTGCCTAACCTGGTGACAGAGTTTTAAAGCCACCCATAGGCCCCTGACTTGGCTTCACATGCCTTCGAGAAATATCTCTCTGGCATGCCGGTTTCCTCACGATGTTTTCCTTCACCGTTTTTTAAGCAATACGCACATGTATCCGAAAAGTCAGAGATGCGTGCCTTGGGTTCGACGAACTCGAAACATATGACTTGGTAGTCCGACGGTCACACCACTAGGCGATCACTGCCATAGAAGAAGACGAAGACGATACTTCTTGGTAAGACTGGATGTCAGACTTTCGGACTTCTGACGAGACGACCAGTAACGACTGACAAAGATCTACCAATGATAGCCGGGACCAACAGCTTAACGTGCTTTCCGAAGCACGGAGGAGTCTCGGTATGTAAAGATGGTCATGACTGAGTGAAAGAATATGACGAACAGAAAAGGAATTTTCCAACATTTTTCTTTCATTTTCGTAGCTTAGTAGCATCCTAATCCCAATTGATATTCTATTAATTAATTAAATTCTATTAATTGATATTGCAGTATTAGAAACCGAAAAACGAAGATTTTATTAACATTTCAAGTCCTTGGATCTTTTACGATAGATTTCCGACATAATATTGACGAATGTTGAAGTTTTTATTACCTGCATCACATGTGTTAACGAAATAACAGCTGGCTACGCCTTTTTGATTAACTAAATAACTCACAAAAAATGGAAGTTCTGCCGCAAAACTAGTTTCTACATAGTTAGGTATGTATGTGAGAAACTACGTTTCGACGACTTATAATATGATATATAAGAGAAGAGAGTAGAGCTAGTTACTAAAAACGAGTTGGCGAGCAACGAGCAGCGAGTTCGCGACGGCGACGAGTGATTACTCGCTGGTATGTATAAGTAGTATATTTTTGGAGGACGCCTTTGTCAACGAGAGTCAACATACAGACGGGGATGTCGGGCCAGCTAAGAGCGTACATTCTGAAAGTGGGCAACGTCGCAAATAGATGTCAAATATTTCGCTGTTTTGATTAATTTGACAATATTACTGTAAGGAAATAAGAAATGTGGCTAACTAGCGAACTAGAATATTAATAATGAAATGCAATAATTAATATCGTGACACCAAATATATAGTTTCTGATGTAAAAAAAGTATAAAATTTAAAACGGTTGCAACATCAAATTCAATGTTATAATTGCAATTCATTATTAATATTCTAGTTCGCTAGTTAGCCACATTTCTTATTTCCATACAGTAATATTGGCAAATTAATCAAAACAGGTAAATTTTTGACAGCTATTTGCGACGTTGCCAACTTTTAGGATAAACGCTCTTAATTCTAAGTCATATTTACCAAAAGTCTAATATTGTATTCAACTAAGCAAAAAATAATGAACTAATGTACTTCATATACCTGTCTGCATAAAGGCTTATGTTATATTGTTATGCGTAAGTACCATGATTCGTGAATCTCTTAGCGAGTGCTCTGCACGCCAAGCGAGCGTCGCTGAGCGTGAATTCTCATTAATAGCTTCTGTCGCTGCGACAAACGAGTACTCGCCGGCGGCGGTGTGAACAGTCAGCGATCAACTATTAATCAACTTTTACTTACACGAGACCTACAATCTCTTGTACGTTTCATGAGCGAGAAAATCGCTGATAGCTAGTCGCTCGCTCGTCGGCGGTGGGACAGGTACATTAAACACAAATAAAACAAGGTGAAAAGTTTCGTTTCAATAAAAATATTGCAAAGCAATTATTTCGTAATACACATGCCCACAATGACATACGCGTCCCATACAAACATTACTAAACTAGTTCATTAAAATGGCCCCGAAAAACTAATATAGACGTTCAACCGCCATAACTGCACTCTATTCAATTTGCGCAAACACTTTCTTTTTGAAAGTCATGCCAACATATTTGTCTTCATTCGACTGACGGCTCAATGCTGGACGCTATGACCAGAAATCTGACAGAATTGACACACAGCCAGTGAGACAATGGTGTGAATTAAAAATAATAAAAACTATGGCGACTGACAGTTTTTATTGAGACAAATGGCTCGGTGAAAAGTCTCTTATCATGCTAATCTAGTGGAGTTTGGAAGAAAAACAAACAAATGTTGTCATGATTATGACTTGCGCTGTACGAGAATAATAAATTATTCGTTTATTTTAATTGAAGTTAAGGCGAAAGCGTCAAGGTAGCCCGCGAAATTCAAATTTTCTTACGTTTTTTTGCAATTTGCAGGTCACTATCATGTTGTATGTTGATCTATATATGATTTGCGGCCGTATCAAATGTTTATTTATAGAATTATAATCATAAAAATGATCAATACAACTCTGTAAGTTCATATAATCGCATTGAATGACTATTTCATGGAATCATGACATTTGGCAATTATGCTTACTTATGGAGTTGTATGCTGATTGTAATGATTATAATTATGTAAAGCCATATTGGTAACGGTTCCGAATCATATTTTAATCAACATAAAACCTCACATTGATCTGCAAATGTTAAAAACTAAAGAAAATTGGAATTTCGCGGGCTACTTTAACGCATGCCCCTTAAAGACGAGAGTTAATACTAGCAAAGGTACTGAATACCTCATAGTTTGTATTAATTTTAGTGTTATTTTGATACAAAAATTCTCAGTAATCAGTCGTGATTTAGATAGGGTACAGTAATAAATGACAATGGTTGGCCTGTATTGCATGGAATGCAGTGATCGCGATAACGCTGCACTCGTCAGCGGACATGACGACGATAGTATTAAGTGCAACACTGCATGTCGGTAGGAACGGTTACATTATTTTGTGAAAATGAGTATACAATTTGTTAGGCGGAGTGACATTACACAATTCCACAAATGACCAATTCAAAGCACGTCCGGCAAAACCTTAGCAAGTGTACCTTAGCTCTACTACTCACTACCTACTGTTTTACTATAGTATTCGCTAGAAGCCTAGACATAGACAAACGGCAATTGCTTTCAAAGCGTTTCGTATTTCAACACGCTTCTAAAACAACAACAAGCGCAATTAACAAAAAAAAAAACGCAATTAAATTCGCAATTTATCAATTGAATTTAATACTTATCCAATCGAAATAAGGTAATTCAATGCTCGGTGATCGACCTTGGAGCATCAGCGCAGTTTTCTGTGGAGCATCGAAGAGCACATATTTAAATATCTACCTTATTTCGATTGGGTACCTATTAAATTCAATTGATAAATTTAAAATGCTATGTCGTCCCGTCCGCCACTCTGCACAGGCTATTAGTCAATCAATACATTTTGACTTTTCCATCATCGTTATCGCTGTTAAAATGTCAAATGTGTGAAAAAAGAAAACATACCTATACGAATTTCCAAATTCAAAAAAACTGCCATTTTAATCAATTACCCTAAAAAAACAAAAAGCAATCGATAACACCCAATCAGAATGGGCATAAAAAGCTCACATCTGTCTCATTTCCCATTGTGTAGAACGTTGAGCACGTGCTCCGTACATGCAACGTCATCGGGTAGTCATTATCGGGGTCAACGGCCCGCTGATTACCTCGCCCTGTCGTTCATCATTAGCCTAGGTTAGGATGTTTGTAAACATAGCCTCCATTCAGTGGTCATATCCCGTGTAATTGGGTCACTTGAAAAATTGTAAGTGTTGAATTTGATAGGTCAATTTTAGTACTTTTTTCTAGATTTATCGTAATATTTTCTTGCCAGCGGGCTCCGCTCCCGAGTTTTCAAACACAACTTAACCTTACTGACGCCATATACAAACCAAACGTGAGAACGCATTATGAATTTAAGTTAAAAAAATCAAGTGTGTGTCTTCAGTTATAAACACACTGATGCGCTGACGCAGACTGAACGAGAGTTTTGCCTTTTATAAAAATGTGAGGATACTGTCAGGCACACTGTCACTGCTTTCAATAGTACCTACGTATTATAAATTGCATCAGATAACTATGTCAATTGATAAATCATAATCAATTGACATTGAAAGTGTCCAATGCAATTTGTAGCATTTGAGCAAAATCTAACTTGGTTGCATTTTCCGTAACATAATAATCGATATTATAATACATAATAAAAATATTTTTATGTAACTGAATAGAAATAAACAGTATTTAATAATTATCTATATATATCTATACTAATATTATAAAGAGGTAAAATTTGTTTCTTTGTATGTTTGTTTGTTTGTAAGTTTGTATGTAGGGGGTAATCTCCGGAACTACCAGTCGGATTTGAAAAAATATTTTTGCATTGGATAGCCCACTCTTTGAGGAAAGCTATGTAATATCACGCTACGACCCTAAGGAGCTGAGCAAAAGAAAAAAAACAGAAACAACGCTAAGCGAAAACGAAGTAATAGCGCGGGCGGGCGATGGGATGCGACGCGCTGGGTCGGGGGCCAAAATTTCATGCGGATGAAGTCGCGGGCAGAAGCTAGTAATTTATACGAAATTAACTGACATTATTCGAAGAGCTACCTCGGACTACCTACAAACTACCATCGATTAATTTGAATTTGCAAAGATCAATAACATTTTAACCTGACCTCTGACCCGTAATATATCACACTAAAATAAACATTAAATATAGTTTAGTCTAGCCAGAAGCGCATTACGTACAGTTACAGAAAAAACTACATGATCAATCATTCGAAACAACATGTGTCCAAAAGAAAATATTTATTACCTGTCATTACTTTAGTTCAGCTAATCAATTAATAGTTTATATTTGATATTTTCTAAAAAACGGTTTATATTTATCAGTAGGTTTGAAAATGAGGATGGTTGTATGTTTGTATGCGTGTGCGCAGGATTGACGGGTAATAAATCAGGCTACGCATTCGTGCGCACGATTCTGCAGCGCTGAATGTATCAAATCAGCTTGGTGCCTCACGATCACTAGCTTTTGTTTTGTTGCGAAGAGTGATTTCATTTCTGCTAACCTAGTTTCCAATGGTGTGATAAACTGAACGGTTAAGCTGCGAAGTACTTAGTTATAAAGTTCAAACCGCTTGATCTTATATTTTAATGAATTGTCTGGAAGGTGTTAAACATTTGCTTGCGAATCTATCTTATTATATAGAAATCAATTGCGTTAGTCTCGCAAAAACTCGAAAATGACTCGACCGATTGTGATGAAAGCTGTTCCTAACAAAAAATAAATGAAAAAGGCATTGCAACGTATGCGGAATTAGCTAGTAATAATATAAATATTGACTTTACGGGTAAGGTTTAGTATCGAGCAACAAAATGTAGGTAGGTATAAGCCACTAAAACAGTGCTAGGAAAACTACCTATCAACATATTAATTGTGTACCAAATTCAGAAAACAATCTTAGTGACGGCAATCGTAAATCATCAGCTTCTATTTCAATATCTACTTTGGCAGTCAACACATTACAACTACATTGGAGAATGTCACTGTAAAGCGAAGCAGAAAGAATTTTTTGTGATTCAAACTACGGATTCAAATCTTTGAGTTTGATACCGTACCGTTGACAGTCATTGACTAGTCAGTGATTATTATAATAATTATAATATATTCATGATTTCGGTCCTTAGATACCAATTTACAGAACATACTTATATTTTCTACATTCTTCATCTTTTCGTGTGGTTAGTGACTAACCTGGTGTCAGAGTTTTAAAGCCGCCCATAGGCCATTCTACATTAGGCATGCTCTATTGATTTGTTTACAACACAAGAAATTTTCATGCGATCCTTCTTAGCAATGTATATCATAATTTACATTCTGGTTGCGCATGAGTGGTCGGTCGCTTTGATCTCCGTTACAATCGGACGTAATTGATGATTGCGCGCCGACTCCATATATAGTGGGAACACGGAGTAGTGAAATATGGAGACAACAGACCAACAGACCTGACAAGTTTCGATGAGAAGTATGATAACGACTTTCGTAGCGACTGAGATAACCGTTGCAGAAATACTGCACATGTAGGATGTGCACGCTAAAGTTATCAACAAATAAAACTGCAACTTGCAACAACAAAGGTCTTTTGGCGCGTGTCCAAAATCGGCTGCCATCTTGTTTTCATCAATACATTTCACAAAATCTTTACCAACAGCTCCCCATGTCTAGGTCATTCGAGCGCCAAAAGATCTTTGTAGCATTTTATTTCTATCTCTACTCTACTCTCTCTAATAGAGATATCTGTTTCTATAGAAAGTGCCATTTCTTTTCTTCGTTTTTGACACACCTTAGAAATCTTTCTACACCCTGTCATTTTGTCTTTCGTTTCTTCAGTTTCTAAGGTTAAAGATTGTGTTCGCTTCATTGCAACTGGAAGTAAATGTGTGCATTTATTTCAAACATTATCAGACTAAACTGCACTGTAACCATGATTTTTTATGTGATATCATCACTCCATTTCTTAGCTACTCCGTAGTATAATGCGAGACCAATCGAACGCGCGAGCCGTTGTCACGTCGAGCCGTGCGCTAGCGCATGCCCGTACTACGCGCTACGAAACACGCAGGTGAAGAAAATTTTATAAGAAAACTACCTGCGTACGTAAACATTTAATATAACACATGCTTATTTTATTTTAATACCGTGTGTTAGTCCTCTATAGCTTTGCACATTTTAAGATCATGCCAAATTCCGTTCTCATTTTTTCTGAAGTTTTACAAAGGTTTTGGGTATACAGACAACGTAAATGTTAATCACCATTTTGTCCGGGTTTATTTTTTATCAAACTTGGTTCTTAATCGTTTACCTGTTTTTCTTATATTTCAGTCGTTAGGTATAGATTGTAGATATCGCGGCCCCGACAGATATCGCGGCCCCGGCACACGGGCAACGGAAGGAACAGGGGTGGGTTTTAGTCAGTAAAAGTCTGACACACCCTCCCGCTCCACCCAGAGCGGGAGAAGTTATTTGATAATTTCCCCCACCGTCAAAAAAAAAAAAAAGTGTAGATTGTAACGGTTGTCTTGCCTAATCATTCAAATTCATGAAAATATTTCTCCCGAATTGCAGGCTCCATTACCAATGACTCTAAATAAGTATCACTTAAACCTCTGCTGAAATCTTCTAATTTATCAGTCAAGAACATAACATCGAAGCTGATTTCGAAAACTGTACCTACATCTAAACAAAAACTGCGCCTCATAATATACTTTTAATACCATACTTATAACATGAACAGAATCAATATGTAAAACCGTAATTACAGCGTAGTGCTTATGTGCAAGGTATATTAATTTTCAATCCTCTTTAGATGACCGTCGCGACGATTACCGCATGGAAAATTGCTCTTAATGAAGTCATTACATCCCGGAGCCATCAACTTAATGTATAAAAGCTCTTAAATCATAATCGATCTTCATGTTTTTGAGCCGTGTTGCAATTTAAAATTATGGACTCTACTTCTAAGTTTAAGCGAAAAGGTAAGCAGTATATTATTAGCGGGGTTTATGAAAATTATTTAGGTGTTCAGTTTTTAGGTGGTTGCGTAAATTATGTTTTGTACATAAGCGTTGTTTTATGTACCTTAATGATTTGCGCCAGACTTCTTATAAATATAACTGCGCAGGATAGCCTTTACCAGAAGTGGTCATCGTATTAGTGGTTCAGCAGCTTCAATATCATCAGGAATGTGCCGGAATATAGGTAGCAGTTCCTCGTGGACGTGGTACGACAGCGACAGATGCCACACAACCATCGATGCGACCGTCTGCTACAGTAACTGTCACCAGGTAGTGTCACCAGCCAGTGCCTGTGTCGTCTTATTCGACCTTTTTGTTTACTCCAGTAACTTCGTCACAAAACTTGACGGCGCCACTTGCTTTCGCAGTTTTGATATTGAAATATGCACTGCAAACATTTTTATTCCTTTCCTCATGTTACTTTGGTCCAAAGTTCGAAAGGGATACCGTGGCCCCTGGCAACGTACAGGAAACTGAAGGAACAGGGGTGGGTTTTAGTCAGTAAGAGTCTGACACGCCCTCCCGCTCCGTCCAGAGCGGGAGAAGTTATTTGATAATTTCCCAACCTCAAAAAAAAAAAGCGCTGAGGGTGGCGCGAAACAAAATAACAATTACGTAGGTTGAATGGGTATCACAATTATGCGTTACAAGTATGTAGTCGTACCATTCGTCCAAACTCTTACCCGCTACAGCGTAAACGTATCTCAATCAATTTTAGACCTTTGACAGACAATCGAAATAGATTCGTAATTGTTTCAAAACGAAAACGTTACATTGTTGTATTGTTTAGTGAAACTCGGTCTGTCGCGTTGGAGCCAAAAGTCGGCCACCAAAAATGTAATAGCTGTCAGTGGGCATGATTAATGCAATTAATCCCACAATGGCTACATCGCAGTACACTGTCTGCCTTTGAATGTGTTGCGTTCCAATTTTAAAAGCTTTTGTTTTTATTCGTTAGTTGTTAGAATGCATTTTAAAAGGAAACAAAAAACACGAAATACATTCACTCATTTCCTAAAAAAAGCTCTGAAACTTTGGCTTCTATTATGAAAACTAAACATATTTTCACCGCCAGAAGAAAGTTCTATATTTCTCTCGTTCTCTTTCAGGAGGATATATTTTAATAGGTATCAAAGGTAACGAAATAATACGAAAACGAATCGAACGAAATTTTCTTAATCGCTTTTAGGTGCAGTTTAGCATTCAACAAAAAAAAAAATACCAATGTTCAACTAACCGATTTGCCGAGCGCCACATGCACATGTAAAATTGTACTGTACATACCTAATAAGTAATAATATTATTCATTCAGCGACATTAAAATTTTCTCAGCCCATCAAAAGCTACAACACCAAGCTGCATCCCAGACATCGGCCGCCACAACAAACGCATAGTTCGGCGCCCCGTCTGATACATTTCATAAATAACGTGTACAATTTTTGTACATAGATTTATTACGTTCGGCGAGCGAAAATGGTTAGAGATTGTTTTTCAATTTAACTGGAGGTATCCTGCTGTTTGACATGCCGCGCGGCGAGCCTTCCGCGGCCCGGGCCCACGGCTTGATGTATCGTGTGGATTTATTTCCGTTTTCATTTGTATATAGGTATTAATAAAGTTTGGGATGGCTTTGTTTTTTAGTGGCGGTATTGGTTGAGGTTGAAGAAAGGTTTTAATTTAAAAAAACTTGGTAGGTATAATGATTTAAGATGCATAAAAGATCTTATTCTTGATACTTGTAGAAATATAATTGTGTTAAAATTTTGGTACAATGAGATTTTAATGGCTGACCAGTCAGTCGAGTTTTTTGGTATTATTAAAGTAATTTGACCATGTAAGAAACATGCTGTGTTCATCCTATGACAGATTTGAAGTTGAAAACGTGCTAGTGACATTTTACCAGAAACCAAAATATAGAATGAGAAAAACATAAAGATTCATGTGCATGACCTCGCAGTAGCCCACAAAAGTGTTGGGATGGACGTCTTGACGGGGTGCTGAAGGTGGTAACTACACAAGGCGGACACCAAAGAATAGTTAAACCATAATATTTCATTAGCCAATAAATATCAAAAGTCTATTCTTAACCCTGGACCACACATGACACAGCATACGTATCTCAATGTGTAATAATTAGCTGAAATCGTTCGTGGACGCCCACCGTCAGCGACGCCCAATATATTGACTCAGACATTCCACGAAGTCTATTTTGAAACACGCATTTCTATTTATACGACGTCAAGATTTCCGTTTCGAATAAACATCGGGATTTTCCTTGCGGCTTCTCATGTGGAAAGTTTGACATCTGTTAAGGTTTATGTACAATTTTCAGGAAAAGTTTTCGTAAGGGCAATGGAAATAGATCTTGTCCTAAGATTTATTTCCCAATTTTAAGTGTGTTACGCATTACCCTGCTGGACACTGGCGGACTAAGGAGGGGGTGGCAGGTGCCAAAACTCGAAAAATACTTTTTAATCAAATCTCAAACAAGACCAAAATATGTTCATTAAATAAAAGGCAGTTTGTAGTTGGGGCGCCCTATGCATGCTACATATATAAACGTAATGTGTTAAAATTTTCGAGCTAACTTAGTTCGCTCTTACAACCTACCTTCTCTGACTTACGCAGAGAGCGTAAGTCGACAAAGTAACTCCTATTTATGAAAAATACTCAAAAGAAAACCTTACCTAAATGTGGTGGGTTACTAAAATTGTCGAGCTCGCTTCTATCGCTCTTACATCCTATATTTTCAATATTTTCTTCAGAGTAATTCCCATTTCTGTATAAATGTTCAAAAGAAAATTTTAACTATGCGGGGTTCAAAAATTTTCGAGCTGATATCGCTCGATCTACAATCCAATATTCGCCTGATGCTCTAGCTTTTCTGTTGTCGTCAAAGTATCTCCTATTTCTGTATGAATAGTCAAAAGAAAACCTAAACTTTACGAGGCAGCGTGCTAAATATTTCGACGTTCATTCCTGGTTCGTTTAGTTTTGTTACCCGGCCCCAACAGACTTAGTCCGCCCCTGCTGCTAGACTCTTTACTCTCACAGCTATGCGAGGAAAGGCTTCCTGGTAATTTTGTAATAGTTTTAAATCCGTAGTCTAGGGTCGAGAGAAAATGTCATGATGATAGGCATAGGTATTCTAAATGCCATTAAAGTGCAGTGTTCCATGTATGTTTTTACTTTTTCTGCTACTTTACAATTTTTATCCTCGACCTTTTTTATCAAGGACAGGATACCAAAACATTCTTGGTTTAAACTACAAGTAGGAACACATGTCATAAAGATTATGAATTATTTACAAAGTCGTATTGACATGCAGTAAGAGCGCAAGCCGGATAGCACGGCACGCCAGCATCAATGACATCATCCGTCGTGTTCTTGCCATCTCCAACGGATTGCCAGCTGTTTTAGAACCCAATGGCTTGACACGCGAAGATAGGAAGAGATCACACGGAATAACCAAAATTCCTTGGAAGGTAGGTAGGCCTTTGGTGTGAGATGCAATGACTTGTGTCGACACCCTTGCGCCATCCCATTTTCGTAGCACGGCGGGCTGTGCCGGGGCGGCTGCTGCAAGTACGGAAAACCTCAAACGGCGCCAAATATTCCAATTTCATTAGGACTTATATGTTCAAACCATTTGGGGTTAAGCACTAGGGCCTTGGGGTCCGAGTGCCGACTCTTCACGTGACCAGAGGTCTGGCTGGCAGAGGCATCAGCATTGCCATATAACGTGGGAATACTGCCAGCCTTTTTGACGCTTTTCCTGTTGACAGCGATGCGGACGAATTTTTTGATGCCCTATGATTATTTATGCCCTGGTTTAAATACTTGTACATATTATTAATATTATTTTAAGCCATTTGTTTCGCGTATTTTAACTTTCATTTATAAAAGTCTGAACCATCTATTTACAATCAATTTATACATGAATGTATAAGTTATAGCAGATTGATGGTTTATATTTTGACTACTTTTAATCAACAACACAGGCTATGCAAGTGAAATCTACAGCTGCTGACCATACATCATGTTATTTACGACATTCTATTTTAGGTGCTGGAAGAGATTGCATGTAATGTGCATTATTCATTAGATTGAATTATAACTATAAATAACCAAATTGGTACTTCATTTTATTGAAAAATAGCGACCCGGCCGTGCTTCATACGGTTTGAATGACTTGACAAAACATCAAGATTTCTTTACTGTATGTAACTTTAATAATAATGTTTTATACACGTAAACCTTCTGGAATGAATTCTCTAAATGATGGTTAAAACTACATCGAAATCCAGTGCGTAGTTTAGAAGAACTACAGTCACATAGACAGACACGCATACCGTCTGTAAATAATAATATGTATAACCTAACTATATATACTACTATGTCAATTACTGAATACCGATTTATAAAAAAAATACTTGAGTCACAAAATCTCTTTTTCCTGCCATAATACATATATAGTGTTCCTCATGGTCGGTGTACAAGTACATAATAGAATGCATGTAAATGACGGAGATCCTGGTGTCCTGAAATACAGACCTCGAGCCTAGTTTAGGCACCAGTCTCCCACAATATTAAATAACAAATATGTATTTATACTGTGATATCAAAAACAACAGACTATGGTGTAGATATTTGCAATGAATACCTAAAAAGGCCCTAAAGCACACTGCTTAGACCTAACATACGTACCAGTCAGTCCACTGCTGGACATAGGCCGCTCCAATTGACCTTACACACTAATAGAAACGAATTTCATTTCTTCTTTTACACCACAAAGGCGTACAAAACCAACCAATAGCGTGCGGGGAGTTAAAATCAATAGCTATCCCTTAATGAAATGTCAACGGCCACCGACCGCCTCAGAGTGCTTACATTAAAAGCTCTTTTATCAACAATCTTTAATCCAATTAAAGGCCACCTCTCAGCAGGTAGACCTACGCTGAATAAAACAAAAGTTGCGGTCACACACCAGCCAGATTCACTTGAGCCCTAACCTACACCGCATTACACCTGATAGATCATATTTGTGGAACTTCCAGAGAGGCGGGGAGGGTCATTTTCTCTGGTCACTCGACTGGACTTTAGGGATTTCGCTCCGAGGGTCAGGGAAAACAACAGTAACTGTTAAGCTAGGGTTTTATGTTTAATGGACTATGTGTGATAGTCTCTAGGTACTTTCACAATTAATTAGCACCTCAAAGGGTGGCTTAACTTGAATGTGGTTAAAAGTTGGAATACATTGAAAGCAAAGTTGGCGATTTTGTTTTGTTTTTGGGTTAACGTTGAAAGTTGTCTGAATAGTTTTAAAATTGGGTGAGTGGCCAGTGGTTATGCTGTAAATTAGGGTACGTAAACTTTGGATTTTTGGTGAAACATTATTGTAGTAGGTAGCTCTGACAGAAGGTTGGGTACGTTTTCAGGATTTTTGGTGAAAAGTAATTTTAGCTGGTTGTTTATTTATAGCAACCGCTTTCTGTTCTGTTTTGGTTGCTTTTAATAACTAGTTCGTGCGTATGAATAAGCATTTGAAGTACGACAGGCAAACTTTAGCAAACTAGGTTTCCAGTTGTATAACCTAACCAGTATTATAACGTAAAAACAACTGGTTACTTTTACGCTATGTGCTTTTTATGCAAAAAAGTATACTCGTACATGATTTCATTGCAAAATTGGTGGCTGAGGCGTTAGCCTACCTAACACTTTTACTTTGAATATTCGTAGCAAATATTCAAACATCCGAAAACGCCTGAAATGTAAACAAAAAACTCCTCGCCAGCTTTTTGCGTCAGCGACAAATTTACACTTCAACAATTTTCCCATTCCATACGAGTGATTTTAAAAACTTCCCTCTTTTGCTCCCCTCGCATTCATCGTTCATTCCTCCCTCTCCCCTTTCGACCCCATGGTCCTTGTTCCTCCCTTAGCCCTATGTCCCCTTGATCCGATGTCCCTGCATCCCTATGGGTCTCATGTCCCTTTACAGTGCTGATTGGCACAGCTCTAGTGGATTACAGAGGGCGCTCTGATGACCACTCGCCATTTGGGAATTGGGGAATTAACACTATTGTAGGGACTGGACTTTGTTTACGTGGTTTAAATTATACAGAGTTACAGGCAAATACGTTTTCGAAATGCAGATAGGTAAAAACGATTGATTTCTGGATGTTTTTTTTATCAAATAAATACAGAGTAAAACAAGTTTTGGAAACTATTCTGCCATAAATTAAATTTGTCAGCTGCCACTGAAAAATCTAATTTATTTCAGCCCGCTATTTGCTTATTCGCAGCAATTCTAAAGTATTGAATAATTTAAGTTGCTGCAAATATTGGGTATACCTACGAATATGTATTTATATATTCTACATCTTTTTTAGGGATTATTTTATCTAATTCCTTTAGAACTTAATTGCTCGGGAGTGGGCTCAATAAATATCTTTTGAATTCCTGCCAAAAACGACAATTGTTGAAAACGTGATACCATCATCGATCTTAGATTTTTTGGTAAATAACAAACGCTGTCATCGGCGCCCCTCAATCCCACGTCAAGAAAATAACGAAATCGTTTTTGAAAATAAATCGATTTATTTTATTCGATACGGACGCCACTCGATTCGTTTTCATCTCGCGTCGAGTTCGGTTGCTGTAGAGTTGTTTTATGGCGCATGAAATTGTAGCATTGTATGAATTCTTGCACATATCGAAGGGTTTTCCATTTCCACCGATACAATACAATTCGGTTTTAGACGTGTTTGGTTAATGATTATGTTGAAGTTATTCTCACGAAGTTTGCTAGAATAATAATGATAAAATTTCGAAGTTGACAGGCTATGTAATTGTTTTGATTAGAGACTAGTATTTTTTATATTTTACCTTCATGATGCAAAAAACTATTTACTTATTGTATTGTTAAAAATTGTTGTGTACGTTGGTAGTTGCTGGCCTTCAATATAGGAAAACTGTTTACAAGTTTTCAATGTGTTTCTCTCTTTTGTGTCATGCTTAGATCTTTGCGGCCATTCCTTATTTGTGTTTCATTGCAGGTGGTCCATCCATCGGAATGCTGGTCTGTCTACTGATGTCTTTATAAATCCTAAAACGCAAAACAAAATTAAATAAAATTACTTTGAAATCCAAAGATAAACTATACAGCAGATATTTTAAGCTACGGATGTTTGTAAACGATTTTACATCCCCGATCGTGAGCGGCGGTTTGTTCATGATTAATAGACGGCGATGTCACATGGCAGTGACGTCACGGATCATCCTCGGCACGCATAGCTTATTATTTCAAGAGAGCAAGGAAACCGCTTGACATACCGGCCCAGGAGGAATGTGCTTGAAAAACTTTTTGGAGTTGCGGTTATTCTTAGACAGATGAACAAAGAGCCACGAGGAAAGCAATTAACTACACTGGTTAAGGAAAATGAGGACAGCAATGGTGGGCCAGTGGTAACGGTTTCCACTTACGAGTTCTAGGTATTGAGTTCGAAACCACGCAGGCGCTTTACTTGGTGTAAATAATTTAATCACCACTGCTCTCAAAACCCTGAAAGAAAACATCGTGAGAAAACCGGTATGTCCTAGAACCAAAAATTCTAAGACGTGACATCTACCAACCCGCACTCGGCTCGCGTGGTAGATTACAGCACTCCCTCTCGAAGAGAGGAGGCCTGTGTCCCAACAGTGGGAACATTATAGGCTGCCATGATTATGATGGAAAGTGATACTGGGATCCCACAATCCGATCCCACTTTGTGAGATTCGTTAGGAATAGGAATAAAATTTATATTTTGTTCCGAACTGATTCCAATACGAAATGAGCCTCGTAACGAAACGATAGTTGAAAACTTAAGAGTACAGAATATCGACATACGTATACAAGAAAGCAAATGGGAATAAAATGAGAAATACTACTTTTACAACATTTTAAAAGTGAGGCCACACGATGTCGATGCCTTGACGCCTCATGGACCTTGGAACAAAATATTAATTTCATCCCCAATGCTAACGAATTCCACAAAATAGGATCGGATCGGAACAAAATGTTAATTTTATCCACATTGCTAACGAATACCACCGAGTGGGATCGGATTGTGGGATCCGATCGGAATAAGCCCTTCTCTACTTGCAACCGTCAAAAATTGATAAATTTCTGATTCAAGAATTGCTGGTAAGCAAAGTTAGCGTGGTTCTCCGCATGTCACCATTTTGGCAATATTGGCTATACTAGTAAGTAGTGGGTAGCTACAGAAGGCAGAGTACCAGGTGTTGTGGTGCAGCTTGGGAGATTCCTTCGTCTGTAACAGTAGACTGTGATAGACTGAGTTTTTAAGGCTGACTGAGATATTGAAAAAAGTAACAGTACCTGAGGGCCCAGACCAGGGGCAATCGCATTCAAACCACTTCATATTTCTGCAACGACTTTCAACAGAATTAACGTAAGCGTTTCTATAGCTTATTTCAGTCGAATACTTTTTATTACTTTTCCATTAGCTCACTCTCTCTTTACTTACTCTCAGGATGTTCTAAGCCTAAGGGAATATGTGCAAGTCGAATTCTGGTTTTGTTTTACTAGGTTCCCATTGGATGCATTTTTGCTGCCGCACAAATTTTCGTATAGTCGCTGGCATATAACTTGGCAAGAATCGTAGATGCGCAGAATTCGTTTTTGCTTGTTTTTCTTCGCAGACATGTTCATGAATAATGAAATGCAATATATATATTTTTTTTTTTGTTGCACTATGTGTACATGCGCAAAATTACTCCCAATACGCCAAAATCTTGCCAAATTACGTGACTGTATCTATTCTGCTAATCCTTGTATTCCTTAGATTTATAACGCTGCTTCCAAAAACGCCGGACTTTGTTATGGTTACTGCAAAAATTCCTTCTAAGATTCTAGTGTTCAGCTTTAAAATGATGTTCAAATGAAAATTCTCTAAAAATAGCGTCAAGTGAAACTAATTTAGATGGCCTTCAATTTACATGATTAACTTGGAAATAATAATGGAGTCAGTTATTTACCTATGTTAAAACCGCAAATCGCATTTTAAATGACATAACTGGGAAGCACATAGGTACTGCAGCCTTGACATCAGTTCACTTTTAATACCTACTAAGAACTGTTGAGTTATTGGCTACAATAAGTTATTACTACTTTGTTTCAATCATTGCTGATTGAACTAATGTAAATGCCATACTATGGAAAAAACTGGTTAGTTGTGATTACTAAGTACGACTTTATAACTCATAATTTTTAAAACTAAAATTTCATCAGATAGAAACGGGATTTTTTGTCCCGTTGGTATAGTGGTCGCAAACGCTACCGTTGAGCATCCTGGGTTCAATTCCCGGGTCGGGCAAAGTGTTATTTGTTTTTTCCACTTAGACTTTCTCAGTAGCAGCCCGGATCCGGATTTGTGTTGATTGCAATAGGCTTGCCTCCTATTACATGGGACTAAACATGACTGGTGAAATTTGAGTGTCTAGGTACACCAGTGCCTAAGCCTCCGGGGACTACAGATGTCATGTTAAGCTATGTTATTATGAATGATAAAAACTGTATTTTTTTTATTACTTGATTAATATCACGTATTGAAGTCTATGCATACACTACGCATAAGTATACGCATTTCTATATTTGCAAAGCTTACGTAAGGATGCACAATTGCACATAAATGATGATGATTAGGTACGTTCCATATTTGAATCAGCATTGTAACCACACTAGTACTCATTACACCTCGGATACAATTCAACAGCCTTACATATGTACACGAATCTATTAAAGTTTGTCTATGGAAGTTAATTAACACTCGGTAGCAAAACAACGAATGCCCGTGAACCAATCAACCTTCTTTTTAAAAGTTTTTCTGTCGTAACACACCGGACGCCCATTCAGACCTAACCCGTTGACCCAGATCCTTCAATCACTGGCAATTTTTATTTAGTATCATGCTGCTTGAAAAATAGACGTGCGAATGAAAAACTTAGGAGTTTTTGGAGACAAAAGACGAGCGTGGGCGACTTGAATGTTAAGAAGATCATTAGCGCGGCATTGTGCCGCGGTATGTCGGTTGTCGGCGATTCTCAAACTCTCATTGTATGCAATGAATGCCGCCGTTTGTACTCAAGGGTTAATTTTACTATTATCCGCGAGGTTATTGAATTTTACTATTATCCGCAAGGTTATTGAATTTAATTAAAAGAAATCATTTATTCCATGTGTGACGGTAATGGAGGAAAATGTTTGTCTTGTGTAGGTGTTACAGTGTTGCTGTGGTAAAAATATTGCGTGTGCGTATTGTTTGCGATCGTTTACCGTTTGCACATGTTATAAGTACCTATACATGCTAGTAATATGTTGGTGGTTAGACCACGCCATGTCTTCTTGTCGTCTTCAATTGGGGGCAGTGCGTCTTTTTAGACAGGCTCTGGACTAGCTCACAATGCCCTGAGTCAGTAAGCCGGTCTTCCGAGAATGAAATCAGCAATGAGATAGGTAATCAATTGTCAGTGATGAACCTATCAAAATTGCTCATAGAAGCAGCAAGACAGATTGAGCTACCCATATCAGTCTGCTGGAGGGTGTCAATTGCAAAGCGGATGTAGCTGAGTTGGCGAAGATAGAGGGCCAGTTGACGCGATGAAAGCACTAGGAAGTGGTGAAGGGTGGGCGTTTTGGGGGACTGTCTTATGTAATTTTGAAGTTCGAAATGTGCTGATTCTCAGCCTAGTTTGAATAAATGACTTTTGAATTTGAATTTTGATGCAGCTTGAGATGGACTGAAAAGGTACGGTTGCAATGCACTAAAAGGTATCACTAAGCAAGAAATACTGAGGCTACCTTTTCAACCCCCACAGTAGTTTGAGTACCGCTGGCCATTCGATACATTACAGTATCGATACAGGAAAACAGTAACTGACCTACAGAAGGGTAGTGACTTGCAAAAACCTGCCTTTGTCACAGACCACCTTTACGACACCATAAATTATTTCTAAACAGACAAAAATTGTAACAGTTACAAACGGTAGTTTGCGAAAATTACAAGAAAAGGGTTGTTATTGTTGCAAATTGTGACAATAAACATTTTGTTTAAAAACAATAAATCATTTTGTGCTTCTGTTCTTTGTGATATGCAAAGTCTTGGATATAATGATGTTGAGACGTCTGCGAATGGTTACAATGACAGTTTTTTTGAAGAGGTTAAATAGTTAAAAGCAGTTGCAGAAATAAATGGCATCAGTGTATGCGGATGCAAATTACTGAAAGAGCTTAATGATTTGCAACAACTAATAATACCTTTAGAGGGTACCAGGAAACTCAAAGAGGAGGAAGCAACTGAAGTCAGTAGTGTTATTATTTGCATTTAAGCGTAATTGATGGAAATAAGTGATCGCAATTTCTGGGACTGAAGATATTTGAACATTATCTCGAATTCGCTGGTAGAATCAGTTAAGTTTTTTTACTGTTTGTACCGACTACCACGAGATAAGGTACAAATGCGAGTTCCTCTACTTACGACCTGCAAACAGAAGGATTATTTTCTTCTGTATCATTTGGGAACTTGAAACAACTACACTACTATATAAAGTTCCCGCAATCTTTAATCCCCGTATCAACACAACTATTAACAATGTTATGCTTACATGCACAATCCAAAAATTTATTTATTATTTTTCCCAAACTATCGTGAACAACAAAGGCATATCCAATTCGTTGGTACAAAGACTGGAACCCCATATGGCGCTGATCAACGCTAACTACTGTTCGATACTGGCTCCCTAGATGACTCGGCAACTACTAACAATGTTCGGTGTACAGACAGACATACCGATCGGTTGTAAGTTGATAGAGATTACTATTATATTGGTAGCAACTGCCGATTTGAGCAGTGAGAGTTTGTACTTGTAATTGGAGTTGATTGAATTTGACTGTTTTGGAGGAAAGATCGGAATTGCAAGATGTAATGCAAACTGAAGCAGCTGTGGTACAGAAGTTGAGACAGAAATCCTGAATCTGTTCAATTGATCGGATTGGTGACTGTGTAAAGTAACTACTCTAACTAAATAAATATAAAAAACTAGCTGCGCCCTCGCGGTTATACCCGCATAAGTCTCGATCCCGTGTGAATATCGGGATAAAAGGTATCCTATGTCCTTTTTCAGGGCATGGTCTACCCATGTGCCAAATTCATCCAAATTCGGTCAGCCGTTTTAGCGTGAAAGCGTAACAAACAAACTCACTTTCGCATTTATTACATTAGTCAGGAATTGCTGTTCGCCATCTGGATCGTAAAATTCTACGTCTCTCAAAGATGTGGCATTGTATCTTAACTCTTAGTTTTCCAGCCTATTGGATAAATTGAATTTACTCGTAAGATCTAAACTAGTAGCTATTAGTAGAAGTAGTATTTAGTAAGATTATTTCCCACACTGCTGGACTATGTTTCTTCATCTGCGTTATAAATTGTTGTCATTTCTTAACCTACGATAACATACAAATCTAGCTTTTCTGCAGTGATTTGTAGCTACCTGTCAGTGGTAACTGTTGGCGTAGCGTGTACAGATTGACTGACATTCGATTAAAGTATCTCTATTTACATTGCAAGATTTGAACGAAACGAAAAAGATTTTTGAATATATTTGTTTTAGAAATGAAACACCCTATGGTGAAGCGTTTCGTTTATAAATTAAGTCAATATCTTTTCATCTATATTTCAGTATTAATTTTTGTTTTTGTTCATAGCTACGTATGTACCAAGTCAGGATTCGTATGTCCTACGGGGAGCACGTATTGTGTAGTGTACCGCGAAAGCCCGATGATGAATTAGATTAGTTTTTTTTGTCCTATCAATGAAAAATAGCCCCAGAACTGTCCTTCTACAACACCCAAAGAAAGATTAAGCTAAAAATATTTTTGCTAAATTGTGCCCAAAAATATACATACTCGTAAATCATGAAATAAATTAAAAACTACACTGCAAATAACAGAAAAGCAATTTTCCGCAGTACCGCAAGCTGTACATTGCAGTGCAGTAGGTACGGCTAGTCAGCGTTCAACGTGAGCTAAAACTAGTGATTAATGGTGGGCGCCCGCCGCGGGCGCCGTCGGCCGGCGACTGCGGCTGCGGGCGGGCCAGACTAGGTAACGTGGAGATATCCCAGTTGGAAGAGGTTTCTGCCTACAGAGAGCAGTGGTGGCCCAGTGAAAACGGCCGTGATTTACGAGTTGTACGTCGGAGATTCGATCTCAGACAGACACTTTACTTTCTGTAAATTATTTCGTAAAAATTCCTCTCAAAACAGTGAAGGAAAACGTCATGAGGAAACCGCCATGTTATTAAACCGAAAAAATGTCGTTGTGACACCAAATCCGCACGTGATTGTCAAAAAAAGGAATTGGAATGGAAAAGGATTGTGTTTCTGCAGTGGAAATATTATAAGCTAATTAAGCTTATACTATGTTAGTCATTTATGACACTTGGTTTAGGAGATATAACTTGTCCCCTCTGAAATGACGCGCCCCAACACCGCATTACCGTATTCCGTGTGGGTAAAATGAATGAATGTGTGTTCAATCTTATCTAAAGCTGTGATTATTAACGTCATATAAGTACCCAAATAACACCTGAAAACTTGCAAACACAAGTGTGAGACAAAAGTGAATAAAATCTAAGTAAGTGAAATAATGTGTGAACCGCCAACAGTGGTTTTCAGTTATATACCGTTTCCCTAGATGCAGATACCCTGGTGGGAAATTGGTAGAAGTTTTTAGCAAGTGACCAGAATAATAGCAACGATTGCCTTTAGAAACATTTTTTTTAAGTTTTATTTATATTTTTTGTATAATGGTCTAGTACGCTAATTGATAGTGCCGTGCTTTTCTATAATTTAGAACATGTGTTGATGCTGTGTATGTTTTTAATTACCTAAGTACCTAAGCCTTTATATAGCTTATGTAATTTGTTGACATAATCTAGTCATCACAATGTTTTATTTTTATGAGTTGTATTGCAATATGTGGTTAGCTAGTGACCTCGACAATTGATCATATTATTTATTGTTGTAATTAACTGTTTGTTTATTTATTTTACCTCGATGGTCCTAGTTTATCATTTATAACTTCCAGTTACAACTATATGTAAGCGGGCACGCCCTTTATGCCTGGGGGGTTTTATTTAGATATTAAGTTCTGTTTACGTAATTTTTTTTTATTTCTGCCTGAGCGTAGCTGTTCTCGATGATTTTGTCTGGTATATTGGCGTGTGCTCGCTAACATATGGCTAATAATTTAAATAATGTTTTGTGTTGCGTAATGTAAATTATTTTGAATATATATAGAATCTTTTTTTTGTTGTTCTTCTAACTGAACAGACAGCTGTGCTGCTGGGGAGTTTGTTGCGCCACTTCTTCTTCCCAGCTAATGCACTAGGAAGTGGTGAAGGGTGGGCGTTTTGGGGGACTGTCTTATGTAGTTGACGTTCGAAAAGTGCTGATTCTCAGCCTAGTTTGAATAAATGACTTTTGAATTTGAATTTGAAATTTATTTGCCTTGTAATTCTATTGAGTATCCGACATGGATAGACTGTTGTGCGTAATTTTTTTTACGTTTAAAATAAAAACTGATGTACAGTACGACACAACTTAGATGTAACATCGACAAAATTCGTAAAACCGATCACCATCCGAACTGAGTGCGCCTTCAAAATCACCAATATTTATTACTGCTTTAGGTGAAAATGATCTCCGGGTGTCACCACTGTGTGGATCGCCCGGAGGACACGGTGGAGCATACGGTGGAGGTCTGCCCAGCTTGGGCGGAGCACCGCCGTGTCCTCACGGAGGCGATCGGCGGCGGCGATCTCTCGCGTCCGGCCCTGGTTCAGGCCATGGTTCGGAGCGAGAGTGCATGGGAGGCCGTCACCTCCTTCTGCGAAGCAGTTATGCTCGCGAAGGAGGAGGCGGAGCGCGCGAGGGAGATGCAAGCTGCACGCCCTCGCGGCCCTAGTCGCCGCAGGAGACGCCCCGGGCGTCGGGAGTCCAGAGCCGACTTCCAGCCACCGTAGGCGCGGGCTTGCGGACGGTGAGCAATGGGCAGCTCGCCGTCCGATAAGGACCAGGCCCGTGTCGACGGCGCGTTGTGTTCCACGCGCGCCTCAAAGAGATGTCAGCACCAACCGACGGGGTCGAAAGACCAATGCCTGCTGGGGTTGCGGGTTTGTCCGAAAGGGATAACGCGGCCCCGGCACACAGGCAACGGAAGGAACACGGGTGGGTTTTAGTCAGTAAAAGTCTGACACACCCTCTCGCTCTGCCCAGAGCGGGAGAAGTCATTTGATGATTTCCCACCCTCAAAAAAAAAAAAAAAAAAAGGTGAAAATGATCTTTACGCAACACGTAATAACTTGTGAAGTCATATAACCAAATACATTCGTAAAATTGAAATGAATGAACGCAAATTTTCAAATTTATGCTACATTTAAGTTGTGTCGTACTGTACACGGTTATGCAATAAATATATCTATAAATAATTAAAGCTTACTTATTAATTTATTAATTATTAAAATTTGCGTTCATTTGGATATAACCAAATACATTCGTAAAATTGAAATGAATGAACGCAAATTTTCAAATGTATGCTACATTTAAGTTGTGTCGTACTATACACGGTTATGCAATAAATATATCTATAAATAATTAAAGCTTACTTACATTAGAGATGATAAAAAGCATATCGTCAACTTTTTCAGCCGTGTCGCCTCTGGATATTTGGTGATTACTCTTTGTTCATAGTAAATCGTTTCTCCAGGACTTGATTAAAAGTTCGCTGTGCAATGTTGCAATGGGATTTCGATATGGAAACTGCAATATTATAAGTCTCTGGACGCTAAAAATAATTTATTTTGTACAAACATACATAGTTATATTTTACCGTCTATTTCAACGATAACCTGAGCATGAAACTTTGGTGTTTTTTTTTTTCTTGAATAAATAGTTTGAGATTCCTTTATTAAATAGTCAAGGAAGCAGTTTTGAAGCTGAAGTATTGAGAAACTGGCTACATTGTTTTCATAAATACTTTAGAAGCACATAATTATCTCATTGACATGTTTTTCAGGAGGTATAATATTTCTCCTAATCAGTCCCAGTTCAATAAAACGCAGTAGGTACCTACAGCTGAGAGCCAACTAATAAAGTTATTCATTTTATCAACAACCAATTTCAAAAATGGAACCCTTCTGTAACAATCAGCAAAATACTCGCCATAATAAGGGCTGGCACACAAAGCGAACGGCTAATCGAAAGCGTGCGACTGAGCATGCAAGCGTTATGTCGAATATCAGAAACACCAGTCGCTTTTCCCAGGGATTCGCCCCAGTAATAATAATGAGAAGGTGCCTACTAAGCCGACGAATAGCGAAAATATCAAAAGGAAAAAACATTCGGGAAATCTCTAACGACCATTATAAAATGAACCCTAGAGGAAAACCGCACACCGCTTTTCCATCAAATTTTCTTTAGGTATAGAGGGGTGGGGGAGGTCACAGTAATCTGGAAAGTTGTACGAATGGAGCGAACTTTGTTCTTGCAGAATATATTTTCTTCGTTACTTTCCTGAAGTTTTTTCCACTGTCTTTTTTGTGACCATTGTATGTGTATTATTATTTCATTAGCTTTAGTACTGATTATTTTCCTAACTAGGTAGGAAGAAAATTGTCTGATTTCTTTTGATATAATTAATTATGAAATGCCCGTAGGAATGTGATTTTCTGTATAAATGTCTACAATTCAAGGTTGCCTGGAAGAGATCGCAGTAAGCGATAAGGCCGCCCATAGTATATTTTGTAGTGTATTACTTTTTTTTTAAGTATAATCTGGTGTACAATAAAGTATATATAAATAAATATAAATAATTCAATGGGATTATTAATATTTTAGCTTAAGGGATCTCGCGCACTAAACGGCCACGACGAAAAGCGACCAGGTACTATACAAAATTGATAAGAATAGTGCACTTGGTCGCAACAGCCACCTAGCCGTAGACCATACAATACGACCAGTAGGCCACGACTGTCCGGAGTTGTAACCGTCTAGTGCGCAAAATCCCTTAATACTGGCCAGTAGTTAAGTATAATTTTCCCTTAAGAGATAAAATCTCGATGATGGTTTAGCTCACGACGCGCCGAAGAAAAACGAAGGACAAACTCGTAACCATGTCCTAGTTCATAAAATGTCTATAAGTAACAAACAAGCGCATAACGAGGCGTAAATGATTACTTTCAACTGCTACCCATTACTATTCAAAGTACATTTAATTGTGCAAAGATCATTAACTACTTACATAATAATCTAATAACGAACTATTGTCGACAAAAAATATTTATCCTTAAAATTCGTTACGGCTTTAGCTAGGACTATTTAAAAATCGCATAAGGCAACGTTTTTTTAATTAATAATATAAAGGAGTCCTTTCAAAGAAAAGGTCGGAACGTTTCAAATGTAAACGGCATGAATAATAGTTTTAAATGTATTTGAATAAGCAGTTCATTAATTATGTCGGAGGGTATAATAGTAATTTTTGACGTGGCCCTTCCTGCTTGCAATGCTTTCGCCTAGTTATACAATTTTTCTATGGTTTGGGAGCGGTTGATTTGCGATAGAGGTATTTCTGAGTGAGATGTTTGTGGAAAGGAGAAGAAGAGAGTAGGTTGATAGTATTTGAGAGGTATCGCTTGTTATGTGGTATAGGAAAATCATAACATTTTCGTGTGTGCTTTCGCGCACCATTTTCATTAATGCAAGTGTAAAGATTGAGTTTCATTAAGGACATTTTTAATTTATAATCCTTTACTAGGTTTGCTGATCCTTTGATTAATAAAATCCTACAGCACTTTTAGAAAAAAAGATCTAAGATTAATATATAATCTCGAAACTCGATAGTTCAAACGTCGCACACGAAAAAATGTCCACCAGTCAAAACTATAACGGGGTCTTAAACATTTTTTCTAATCCATCACAAGTCGTTAGTTTTGGCACAGATGCAGGGCGAAGATACATGTCAAGTAGTGCTTAAGTTTAGCGAACAACATAGGGTCTTCGCGTGATTAATAGTACTCATTACGGAGAAAGGTGAACCCCTGTGTGTCAGATTTTCATGTTCGCACACGTGGCAGCCCTGTCCGGTGTAGGATTAGTGACGTAATCCACTTTGTATGGAGTTATAGAGTTACTTGAGATAGAAGTGAAATAAGATGCTACGTGGATGAGGCAATTTTTGTAATACATTGAAGATAGTGATATACATAATCAAACATCTATCGCTGAATATAGGTTTTTCAATAAAAGCGATGGACAAATCGGGTGGCTAGGACATAATTTGGCGATATAATGGTGTGGAATTGAGTATGATAGCAATGCGTAGTTATAACCTAGAAGTGTGGTATATCTTCAGATTTGACTGACGTAGGTACCTTGCCTGTAACTAAATACCAAGGTACCAAACATTAACGCAAAAATAAAACATTTCAGCAAATTAACCAGCAACCAAGTACCAAGTACAGTAACCGAGTACCAAGCAACTATGAAAAGAAGGAGGTTGTTATAAATAGCTAAGGCAGGTATAATGAACTTAATTACTCCACAGCACCTTGGCTCTAAAACAAAGAAACATCACCATACATGAACTCACATGACCACACTCACTGTAGTTCCTGAAAGCTGAAAGGTCTCGGGTCGGGCCAATTATGAAAATAGCGCACCTGCGCTTGTCAAACGTGGCCGCGCTTGTCTGCCGTCCCGCGATAGTCATTAATCTTTTCTTTCCTTATACATTCCTGGTACCTCGGAGTCGGTACCGGCTCTCCGCTCTATGAAATTGTGAGACACAAATAGAAGGTTTTATTTAGATGTTTTAAAGGATTTTTTGGTATTAATAATTTTTTACCAAAAAAAGTGTTTTGATACATTTATAGCTACGAGTAGTTTTGGTTAGTCTCGGTTTGTTCGATCTTGAAATGATTGTGATGTAAGTAGATCTCAAAAGATGATACTTATTATTAAAACAATTCAAAATTAGGGCATCTAATAATGATCTTTTGCTTAAACAAGTAGGTAATCATTATACCTACGAGTTCTGAATAAAAAGTACCAGTGCTGACTACTGTAAGAAACTGGGTTTCTGATCACTGAAATTCTGAAATTGTCGTCGGATCTTTTTTCAGTTTTCTTGTTAGTAGGGCCCCGCTAACTCTACCGGAACCTATATAGGGTATATCGACGCGAAAACTGACACTGGATTCAGTACATGACTCTGAACCCCCTCGGTTGAACATTTTCGTCGGTCATTTTTTTTAAATCTGCTGTTTCATAGAAAAGTGCAATACCTACGCGGTCAAAATTTATGGAATAGCTGATTAAAAAAAAAAATAACCGACGAAAAATTTCAACGCAGGGGGGAATTTAGAATCATCTATTGAATCCATGGTATCAGTTTTCGCGTCGATGTCCCTGCCACCCTGTATGAGGCAGGTGCTACATACGAAATTAAGAAGCAATATTGAATTCTCGCTATTTACTTGTTTCAAGAGGATTTGTTCACTTTTACACGAGTACCTATTACGTAGCTGTCGTTTCGCATATTAAATTTCGAAAAATTACTAAATTCGCTTGAGTGATCGAATACACCAGTCATTTTTCTACAACCCTACGTCATGATATAACGTTCCCTTTTGCAGGCAACCTTTACAGTACCAACTTATATGTACTCATCTAATAATGTGCTTGAAAGCGCATTAGTACCTACGCGTGCTTTCTAGTGATGATAGTTTTTGATTAATTTAGTAATGGCAAAGTTCAATTAAAACAGTACCTACAACGGCAGGTAGTTAGGACAGTAATTAAAATTTTCTGAATGTTCTGTGGCGTTATGAATTTCGTAATTAAAACCTTTCGAGTACCTACCTAGGTATTTAGGTCATTGTAGAAATCCTAAATTTGTATTCATTTCCATCCTTTGGAATGGAATGTAGTTTCCATTTTCAAGCAATTTTCCACATTTTACAAAAATAAGACATGTCATCTTTTATTGGTTGATAAAATGCCAAAAACCTACTTACTATTTTTACCCAACTACGGCGACTGGTTATTTTCTACGTATTATTGAAACTCATACATACACTCACTGGTATAAAATATACGAGTGAGTGTATGTATGAGATTCAATTAATTATTATAGAGGTAGGTCATCGCAAGTCGGAACGTCTTGTACTATGAAAACCGCCCTTAAATGGTACAATCGAATTATAGACGCTGTCGAAGTTAAATATATGGACGTATAGTAGACGTAAGCCGACTAAAAGATTGAAACGTTGAATAACCAATAGCGTCTTGTTGTAACTACAAGAAGACGCTATTGGGTTTGCGTTTACATCGATTTTTTCAAGTACACAATTAAAACTCCACCCTAAATAACTATTTTAGCGCCATCTATTATCAAATAGAACAAACACTACAAAAGAAGCTTCGTTTAACTGTTTTACCTTAAACTAGCGACATCTTTTGAGGAATAGAGTAACTAAAGCCTGCAGTGTTAGTATTGATTTTTAGAACTTTGAATATATTAGTGCGTTTCTACCCCTCTGTCTGTTAATTTATTGCTTCACTGTGGTAATTTTGTTTTATTTTAAGCAATTTAACGATTGCTTTTCGTATTGCGTTGCACTTAGGTACCACAGTAATAAGGTATCTTAACGTGAGCAAGCTTTCATTAAGCTTCTGAACTTTTTATTCAAAATAATTATGGATATTTTTATTTCAATGTTAGAAAATATTGTCTTAACAGTAATTAAAAACGTCCTTTATTTAATGTACTTTTCTTTATACCTTATTTTCAGGTCTACTCTTTGTTTCTTCTACTCACCTGCAGCTTCCAAGCTTCTTTTCACCACATGATATTATTGTATGATGATTTGCCATGAGAATTCGTCCTATGAAAAGCATAATGCTATCACCAATTCATTTACCAAGCGTGTTGGTTAATTAATTTTAGTAGTATTTCAGAAGTAGCCGCTGTAGCAAGATTTCATTGTTGATGTCTATGAACAGATTTTTTTTTTTAGTTTGAATTCTGATTGCTTGGTATACTAGGTGCAATGTTACTTTATCAACATAATTTTGCTAGTAAAGAAACAAGTTTTCCTTTTGAGTATTCCGAAAGAAGAGGTTTTTATTGTCTTCATTGGTAATAGGTAGGTGAAGAAATACATAGGTACAAAGAAAATCTTGTCATTTTATTTATTTTACACAGACATTGCAAGAAAATAGATAAATAAAGAAACATTTTGATACAAATAATACAATGTGTGAGTACCTAAACGTAAAATATTTACAGAAAAAATTCCAGTCAGCCAAAAAATAAAAAAAAAGGTTGTAAAAATACAGACAGTCAATTTACAGTTTAGTCACTATAACATTTGGAGAATCGATTTAAAAACATTCAGTTTTAATATTCACAGGTTATATTTTAAAAAACCCTACTAGCTAAGGTATAAAACAAATTTAAACCTACTTCCCGACATTTTTCGCCTCCATTCCCCATTTTTATTAGTAGGTATTTAGCGAGGTTACGATGTACATACGTAGGTACCAAAGCGTTAAATGGCAATTAACTTCAATTAAGTATTATGGAAACAAACACGCTGCAAACAGCTAAAAAGAAATTATCTTGCCATTATGGTGACTTTAACCAATTTTTGTTATGTAAATAAGGATAAAATCAAGTATTTTGTTGAACAGGGAGCTTAACGTTGCATCATTGGATTTTCTAATTACGACCATTTTTAAACATTTCCGTTTTCCACTTTGTGTAATAACGATTATTCATATAATGTCATAAAACTAAGGTTTGGGGACATTAAATGAATAATCATTATTAAAAGTGACATTAAGCCTACATACATAATACCACTGCAGGGGCGTCATTCTCGCAAAGAACGAGAATGCAGTATTATATGGATATGGGAGATTCGCGAATATATAATACTAGATATTTTTATTAAACTATCGTATTGTAGGTACACAAAGCTATGTATGTTGTTTGTACATACTATTGAAACACTTCAAAATCAGGAATATCAAATGCAGACAAAACAGTTCCAATCGATTCGATTACACATAAGTTTGCAAGTACAACGAACATAATGTCAAAATTGATGCACTTGCAATATGTGGTGGAAGAAACTGATTATTTGCAAAGATATCAGTAATAACAAAAACCTGACAAACGACAGATATTATGTAATACATTAAAGAAAGCAGAAATATACACAAATAAATGGAAATAGGTATCATCCCAAACAAAGAAAGATTTTTGCAAATTAATCTTATCATTTTCCCAGCCTGTTTAATGATTAAGTAAAGCAGAATAATGATGGCTCTCTATGACCTTTATCTATATACATCGTGACATTTTAGTCGCCACTCAATGTACCCGACATAAAATACCTCTAGGAGAAATACCTCTAATGTCAATATAAACATTGTCACAATGTATAATTTTTTTTAAATTCATTTTGGTAGTCATTTTCAAGAATTCATGAAGTGGGCTGCTTTTGTAAGACGACCAAAAATGTCACGGTGTATGGAGAAGATATTCATTGCTATTAAAGGTTACATAAATAAAGTAACGTGTAGGTTACATTTTTTTAATAATATAAAATTCCATAAATGAGTTTAGTTTTAAGGGTTCCGTACCCGAAGGGTGCCAAACGGAACTCTATTACTAAGCCTCCGCTGTCCGTTCGGCCGTCCGTCTGTCTGTCAGCGGGCTATCTCATGAACCGTAATAGTAACAGTTGAAATTTTCACAGATAGTGTATTATTGCCGCTATAACAACTTATAAAAATAAGTAAAAATTATAGGGAACCCTTCGTGTACTTGGCAGGTTTTTTGAACATTATATATAGTACTTATATAAAGTATCACTATTTACTAGGTAGGTAAGTATAGTCATTGTAACAATATATAAATGCATTGTGATGCTACCCTTGTACGTAATCATCGTATTAGGAAAATGGCGACATGCTGTGCATGAATATTAAGTGTTCTTTATAATAATGTTCCTATAACACATTGATTGTTACATTCGTAATATGTTTGTCTATGTACTTGCATAAGTACTATTGTTTTTTTTTTTCAAGGCTTTTCTTAAAGACAGATTTTAGTTAAAATACCTTAATACTAGCTATCTAATTTCGTAACAAATTTTCGTAAACGATTACGACTAAACTGTTTTATTTTGACAGTTCAACAACATTTATTGCGTTATTTATGTTGCTGAGTAGATTTTGTTTCGAACTTAGGAAGCAATGGATTCGCAATCTGTTTCCAACGATCCATGATTGATCGTGTATTACGTAATAAGGGTACGTGTGTATCAGAAAGGTGTGGTCGAATTTAAGGGTGTGATACAGACTATCAAACTGAACAACTTCCTCCATGGGCCCAACATCTTAATTGCGAAAAAAATATCAACTGTCCCGTTCTAAGCTTTAATACCTACTCCACCCAAAAGTATGGGAAGGGTGATAATGTTTTCGCGATTCCCTTGTGGCTTCCATTGAGAAAGTTGTTAATTTCTATGGTCTGTAGCACACCCTTAAATTTGACCACACCTTTCTGATACACCCTGTATAATCCGTAGGTAATGCAATTAAATATTTTTGAGTAAATCGTTTTTTTTTTAGTTCAATCTGCCTAGCCTTTTCCTAACTATGTTGGGGTCGGCTTCCAGTCTAACTGGATGCAGCTGAATACCAGTATTTTACATGGAGATCTGACCTCCACAACCCAGTAACAGATCAATACGATACCCCTTGGTAAGACTGGTTGTCAGACTTTCAGGCTTCTGACGACCCGTAACGACTGTCAAAGATACACGAATGACAGCTGAATGTCAGAAATCGTTTTTTTTTGTAATGTACGTAATTAGACTCAAAAATATATATGTTAAACTACCTACCTAACTATTTAAAAAGTGATTTTTAGGGTTCCTTATCCGAAGGGTGCCCTATTTCTGAGCCACCACTTTCCGTCCATCTGTCTGTCAGCGGGCTGTATTTTAATATTGAATTGAAAGCTAACAGAAAGAAAATATTAGTTAATCTATAAATCTTTTACCTAAACCACTCCATCTAATATTCGCGTAATAACACGAATATTCAATCATGAAAATATTCATATGTACAAAACAAGATTCCCTCCTAAGCCCATTTCCATATTGCTAACAATAAGGAACTCTCATTTCGTATGAGTGTCGGGAATACAATTTTTCCGAAAACGTGTCCTGAATTTCATATTCCTAGACAACTTTAGTTTTATTTTATACAATACGTGCTTAGTTTTTAATTTTTTTCTGCGCTGTTAAACGGAATATTTTCATTTTTGTGTTACGTAGGATTTTTGTGTTATGTAAGCTTTTCTAGCTGGAAATTGGATACCGTGCCTACACAGAAAAAAATTTGTCTATTTGAGACTGACATCCCTATATGTATATTTGTGAGGAAAGTTACTTATTCCTAGTCTTATGGAGTTTTCTAATTGGTCACGCTTAATTTTAAGATATTAGTTACCAGAATACCTATAATATAAGAATATTAAAAAAATATCTACCTAGATCAGGCTGAGAAAATACTACAAAGAAGAAGAACAAAAAGAAAGATACGATAATAATACTCGTACAAAAAGAAACAGACAGATAGACAATGAGTCGCAGTAAAACTGCCTGGATATACACGGATTTAGCTTCAATTACACTTTGTAACTTCAGGGCTAAATGACTAAGAATTTATATACCAAAGGTCCGTAGCCGACTGAGGCAGCAGCAGCAGGCGACATGTCGC
This sequence comes from Agrochola lota, assembly GCA_947364205.1. NCBI lineage: Eukaryota > Metazoa > Arthropoda > Insecta > Lepidoptera > Noctuidae > Agrochola > Agrochola lota. The sequence continues at coordinate 14,464,740 of OX376227.1, read as the reverse complement.
CGCGACACAACAGGTGACTATGTATTTCTATATTTCTGCTGAAATACCTTCAGCAGCTAGCAACACGTCGATTTCATAGAAATACATAGAATCCAGTAGTGTGCTACTGCTGTTTGCACGGAATTGTACATTTACTGTTAAAGAAGACATGACAGGAATTGTTGTATTTCAAAACTATTTTCTTATTGATTTGGAGTTACTATTCGTCTCAGGTTACGTTACTGCGACTTACACACAAAAATCAAGTAAACAAAGATATTTTCATAGTGATGCCATCATGGTCTTGAATCGTCGCAGTGCATGCACCACACAAACCTCTCTAGAACCGAATTTGTCGCCTCACTTCAAACAAATTCGGATCTACAGGGTAGATGTAGGGCACTAATATTGATGCCGATGGCACCAAAGATGTCCTCTTCAAGGTGTCTTCTAAGAGACGTTCTGGAAACAGAAGAATTTTGTTTGCACAATTTTTCACGTGACTATCTGTAAGGGTGGTAATAATTGGCATTTTGTAGTGTTTGGTATATAAGAAAAAGGTGTGAATTTTTGTTTCTATCAATGCTTATTTTAAGTTATTAATATATCCATTAAATGACTGCATTAAATGTTAAGTATTTTGATTTAGTAATGAAACTTGCGTGTGATCATCAAACTGGAGGCACATGTGGCCTACATAAAGCCGAGTATTTTTCTAAAATATCTTAGTTATGTGCGACAGAGTCTAAGTAAATAAGTAGATACATTATAATATTTTTACTACTTGGCCATCAATCTTTACAACTTACACCCAGTATTACTTAAGTAACTTGTCATGCAACTTAAGCAGCCTAAGCAGCTTATTCAAATAAAAAATAAGCAACATGGCTTCTCATCTTGCTACCTATTAGGAAATTTTATGTAACTAATAATGGCGAGATTGTTTGCTTTTTCTGTGGATTTTACAGACGTTTACTTACGGAGATAGCCTTTTCTGTGATATATGATAAAGATAAATCGGCGAAAACCTATTAGTATAATCTGCGGACTGATTACTTAGCTTGCTATGTTGAAGGTGACGGCTTGGTACTGGTATTGAAAAGGAAAACTCTTTAAGTATTGAAATGACAAGTGAAATAGTCATCGAAAAATTTAGTTTAAAAAACAAATTGCACAATGTCCACTAAAAAGTTATGGTTACTCTGCATATGAATAAAAATCCAGTAATCCACAGTATCGTCTACCTACTTTTACTGTAATAAAATTTTATAAGAATCAATTTGCTTTGTAAAATATGCATAATTTTCGAAGAAATACTAGGTAGCTATGTAGAAGCAGTGCAAATGACTTCCAATTTTCTGATGAGTAGATCGTTTTTGTCGCAATCTAAGACATTTTTAGACAAATTGTGGCAGGAGATGGCTAGTTTGATGTTATAGGTAAGAAAAACAGAAGAAACTTCTCTGAATCCGTCGAGGTTGAATCTGCCAAGGTGCCCAAAGTCAGCACCGTACCGCGCCACCCGAGTTCATTCGCACCTGAAATAAAAATAAAATAATATTCAAATACTTGGAAACATACATTATAATTTTAAATTGACTTTAACACCGAATAAATCATTTAAAAAACGCAACATTTTGAACTTAACGTCAAAACACACATCCATCAAAATTAATAGTGTTGTCAACGCGCGATAGATTTTATCGATTACAATATCACCATAAGGTAGCGGTGTCACCTACACAATCGGATTCCATAATAAGCGTGTAACAGAAGCCGAGTGTCGTAATCGATCATCGTAATTGCGCTGTTTATCTATAGACAAGAGTAAGGTAAACACCAGAGACAGGTAAGGACATTAATGTTTGAACAGCCTTATACTGTCCGCAGATGAATAATGGCTTAGTGATCACGTTAACACAATACTGAAAGTAGGCAAGTGAGGGAAAGTTGTGTTAAAAACTTCTATTACGTAGGCATTTTACACATCAACGGAAGGAACTTGTTAACAGGGACTCGTTTTAGACGGTGCATGTTAATCAATACAAAAAGATTGGTTTGTTTTTACACACACGTAATATCGTTTCGCGAATGTTGCATCACGCTGACTCAAAAACTCGTAGTAACTTTTGTGAATCACTCAGATACCTAAATATCAACCGGTTTTATGGAATAATATATAATAACCTGAGCTGGTATTCCAGTTAGAACTGTAAATTTTATTATTTAAATTAGAATCGTCCCCGAACAAGTCTTTTTATATAAAAACGCTTACCTACGAGTTTAATGCAATATTTTAATTGCTCGATTAATATCCGCACGTAATCACGATCCGGGACGTCGATAATGTCGACATCGACATCGATTCTATATTTAATCACTGTTCATCGAACTTTAAGTAATCAGCGCGTCACTACGTCTGCGGACCGCGAATTCGTTGGTTGATTCGCCAACCTTGGCGTAACGAGGTCGCTATACGCCCGGCGGCGGCGCGGCGGTGGCAAGTGGGTCAGGGGACGCGCATGCGCTCCGGACACGAGCAATGAGCGCCGCCCCCGCCCTCGAATGAATGGCCCGGACCCCCCACTTTAGACCCACCAGCTAAAATAACCTGACCTCCCCTTCCTAGGATCCTATTTACGATGACAGCATGATTTGGGGTGGCTCAAAGGCTGGAAGAGCTCCGACTAGCCTGGTCCTTTGTCCTAGCAGCTGTTGTACAAATCTGTTGAGCGCTCAGCCTACTAGTTGCTAAGCGAATCTTGGGATGTTTGATTTTGTCTATTGTCTGTGTAGGCATTTCATTATGGCTACTACACAATATAACGCCTACTGATAAACATGAAAGGTTAAGATTGATGCTTTATCCCGTGTGAATTATTCAATGCAAGGATATTCAATAGTATGATTGCCTAGCAGATAAAATCAGCTCAGCGTGAATACAAATTCAGTATGAACTCATTCTTTGCTCGCCGTACATAATAATATGTGACAGCTACATATCGCTTGTCTTGTCTTGCGTTTGTACAAAAAGGACGAACCCAAGGAGACACTCCCTAACTATTGTAAATGTAGGTAATTTCATTTCTCCCTACATTTTCATTTCCAATAATCACGTTTTCCTTTGAACAAACACAATCTTCTTTCCTTTCATAGCTCTCAACATAAGAATATTTTATGAAGGCAGCAAACTTTTCTCAGTTCTTTTATGTGCGTTATTTCCATTTCATTCTGTTGTATTCTAGAATGGTATTACATAAAGCTACTACCTACAAAAAATTTATGAAAGAAAACCTTTACGTGGACACATTTTTATTTGTGTTGTTGGAAGATTTTGATAGAGCAAACGAAATTAAAAGTAAGAAAAGTCTCTGTATCAAAAAAAAAATTTTTTTTGGTCCTAAAAATCTACAATATTTTTATGAAGCTGAAAGGCTCTAACTTCATGATTTGATCGATTCTGGGATTTTCATTAAATTATTCGTATATTGTTCTTGCTTCTGGAGTACAGTATATATATGTTAAGCTGATTATTGCAAAATAAAACTCATTACACAGTTGTTTGTGTGTTAACTTTGGTTATATTGGTTCGCTAAATGTATTGGAAGTTATGAGACAGCCCGAGTCCAGTATTACATTATTAATACAAAAAAAATCTGTTGGAATTGGAAGAAATGAGAAACAGAATTCTAAATAAACAAACGAAATAAAACTGTTGCGGAGAACAATTGGAAAGGACGTCTGTGAAATAAATGAAAAAAGGCAAAGATTTATACAACGGATTCAACTACATTTTGTAGTCGTTAACATAAATTTCTTGCGCTCTAAATGCGAAGCTGTATAATACATTTCAACCCTAGAAGCCTGCACTGGTGACCTAGATCTGTCAAATAAATCTAACTTAGCGAACGCTTAACTCTATAGTTGAATTTATGAACCGAATTGTTGAAATAATTAAACGAGAAAATGAAAGACTCACCGTTGAAATCCGAAAGCAGACAAGAACTGAATTGACTATAGAATATTTTAGACACTATATTTGAAAAGCGAGGATAGAGAAAAACACAACGAAACACGATGTGAGCACAACGAGAGACGATCTCGGTATGATGTGCTCCTGTCCAACACAGCGCTTGAAACTATTGGTGATGAAAACTATTAGTAAGCCACTAATTGTACAGCAGCCTACATATGCGGCGGTAATTGGCCCATTTACACATTTCGTTAGTCCGGCGTGCATAATTGTTGCCTGTTTACATGGGAGATGATACGAATGTGCCAACCACGAACGGTGAAAAAATTTCAAGGCACACCGTAAAATTGAAGGGTATGAATTCAAGGTGGTAATAGGCAAATTAGAAATTGTTCTAATTTGCTCATTAACACCTTTGATACCTACCTTCCAAACGTTCTCTGTCTATAGATTGTGAAAGACTTGTGGAGTTAGTTTCAATCAGTTTTTTTATTGACTTTCTCTATTTTTCCTCTAGAAATGAGCTATGTGTTTGCATTGTATGCACTATTCAACGAATATATATTTCACAAATCAGTCTTAGCAACTACCGCCAAACCTTATTTATTCATTACGACATGATTGAGTAATTATGTAAATAAGTACCTACAAGATGTTCTAAAATAATAGGAAAAACCATGAACTGCGGTCAAACATTAGCAGTTACAAATATGAATTTAATAACACATTCGTACGATGTGGGTGATCGGTTGATCATTAGCATATCTACCGTTGAATATGTTTAAGACAAGACAATGAGGAAGCAGTTAGATAATAATTTATTTACAATAGTGTTTGAACAGTTGGGGCTTGGTGACAGACAAAAGCGTCTGATAGCATTCAAATTAAGCAATCATAGATACAGAAAGATAAATCAATGTATGTACTTGATATACAAACATATCGTTTGATCGAGGATTTGCTTGCAGATTCAATTGACATGGGAGACGCGTACATAGATGGTGGCAAACATTTAAATTCATATAAAGTCAAAGAACCTGATGAAGTTAATCATCTCCATAGTGATAAGTCTTCCAGCCAGTTTCAACATTATTGGTTCACAAGACTCTTTAGATGAGACAATAGGATCTGTGTCAGGAACAAAATATACCAAAATTGTAGAACATTTTTCAATATCACGTCCGAAAATACCAGAGGCAATGACTAATGCAGCGTAGTTATAGTGCTAATAAATACCGACCCAGAAAGTTTGTTCGAGCGCAAACAATTAACGGGAACGCTTTGTTACATCTTTTAGAGCCGAACACATTGGATCTATTGTTTGAGCATCTTCACCTTTTATAGGCTTTACGAGTTTATTTGAAACATCTTTGTTTTAGATACCTGAGGTGGAACATCAAAAGTGGGTACCGATTTTATTGGTGCCAATATTGCGACATTGATTTTCGTTATGGTTACGTAGCTGTCAAAAAATCTGTAACCGTAGAAACATTTCGGAGACTAATCATATGATATGGAAAATCAAACAATAATCATGGTAGGTAGGTAATGAATTTTTAATAATTAATTATGATAATGATGAAATACTCGTACATGTGTTTGGTTCCATCCATATAAAACATTATACCCGAATGCCTACTGGAATTAAATCCAATGTCTATAACAATCTAACAGACTTATGGAAATGAAAGCCATACAACAATACACTAAATCACAAAAATATCATCACAGTTTCCACCACATCTAATAACGGAAGCAGACAATTGCCCATAAAATGTATAGCTGGTTAAACATGTCCTTTGGCTCGATGCCAGAACGTCTGCGAACTTAAACATTGCCCGAAACAATTTTATCAAATCTCATCCACGATGAGTAATTAAAGTAAATACTATATTATGTACTTACATTTTGAAGAAGTGATTTTTCTCCCAGCTCTTCTCGTTTGGCGCCATCTGAAATGATTTCCACATAAAACATTAATATTTAATACAAATATTATGTCAAAAAATTAAAGCACTGCAGCATAATTCAATGGAGAGGGTATTACAAAAAGCTTCCACTGATGGAAACCGACCTTGTTCATCCTGCTTGATACGCGCCAAACTGGCGTTGACTTGACAGTCCCGCCAAACATGGCTGCCGCTCGTGTGGGAAGCGGAAATACACGAATTACTACGAGCCAGAAAGGATAGAACAATCTGTTCTCGCGTGCAAAAAAGAGACGGACGACAGGTCCTGGCTGTTCGAACTTTTAGAAAGAGATAACAATATGCGATTTGACAGGAGTGCGAAAGGATAAGAATCTCATCTAAACGGTTTTTAGGGTGGAGCTGTCTGGACTTTCGGGTCGGCGAGACGCGCAGATGGTAACAAAAAGGGACCAGTCTCGGGACTAAAATTTGGGCATAAATTGAACGACATTTTTGCCACATTGCTGCGAGGCCGTCCATCGTCTCGGGAATGAACAGAAATGTTTAGTCCTGACGTTATTATTGTTACAATTTTAGCTAAAATAATGTAATGTTGAACTTAATTATTTAATATGAGTAATTAAAAAACTCATTAGTCTTTTAAGTCAGGCCAATTTTCCTCATTTGGTATTTTTATTATATAACCGGAATTCTTTTCTAGTATGATAATTTTAACATGTGGATATGTTTGTTCTAACAAAACACGTTTCGCATAACAGAATTAGCTGTATTCAAGTCACGGGGTCACTGACTCGGGATTTATTGTTGGTTTCCTGCCGTTTTATTATACTTCATATTTTTCCTAAACACGAGTTCGCCAACCAAATGTGTCTTCCGCTTTCTATTTGTTCGGACTATCATTGTTGTTCTATTTTAGGCGAAAAGTACAATAAGTGGTTTTAAGTACGATATGCACGATCAGTTACATCATTGTTGGTCAAAGAAGTCCTGTTATTATAATGAACTTTAATTCCATGCCCTAAAGTCGACAGTTCCCTGGAATTTGACATCAAGAAATACGCGTACGGACCAATGTTATTGAGATTGCATCGGGAGTATGGTATCGCCTTCACTGTATTGAAGTATTTTATTTTTAACCGTGATGTATGGTCGTATACACCGCTCACGTCTTTTCCTTATAGGATCAGTAGAACCTTTAGACGCATCCATGAGTAATTTGTTGGGTGTAGTTGACAGGATATGATCAACAAATGCCTTTGACTTCCAACATATAGAAGTAGAATTCACCAGATGGACAAATTTTCTTATTCGCTAAGGTTTAAAATCCTTGAGCCTTGCCTCAATTTGGCTTAGAAACATCATGGCATGATGATTAAGTACCTGCATGATAATCTATGGCACGGAAGTATCTCAGGCAATGAAGAAGTAAATAATGATAGAAATGTAACAATTCAAGTTTGCAACTTACATAATCTAAAGAAGCTAATGATAGAAAATCATATAGTGATTTTAATTCATTTTGTTGCAAGTTCGCAATCAATTGAATTTAATGCTATTAAAAGCAAATGTGTTGCTAATCCAATGAATATGATCGTTATGGTATATTAAGACATAATTCATCTAACATTAACTTCAAGGAATGTATTGAAAACACATATTATGGTATCTTATCCATTAAAACATTCCAACTTCCGATTACTGTTATAGATGAAATATTTCAATCAAGTCGAAGTATTTTGGTTAATAGCTCTGAATCTGTCTCTTATAGATTTTTTATCACTGTTAGTGCTAGGATATTAACATTAAATATATATCTTTAAGTTAAACATTTATGGCGCGTTCGCGTGCCAAGTGTTGGTTTTCTATAATGTGTGAGAACCAGGACAGGTTTCCAGATTTAAGTCAGGCTAATATTTAGGCTACCGCAAGGAATTCAATAATAAAAACGCAAAAGCACTAACTAATAAAAATGACGAACTTAATCTTAAGTTCAGAAGTATAAATATCAGGATGAGTTAAATGGTATTTTCAATACTAGTACCTAGTAGCGAAATTAATAGGTACACTTATCTTTATGGAACAATAATAATGAGCGGTATCCACATTCCTCATTCGTTATTCATTATGACGATTTTAATAAGACTTATTACAAGCGAGAGGTCTAATTGGTAAATTTTGCTGTAATGACAATCCACAAACTGGCTTCAACAAATTGCTGTGTATCTTTAAAAAGACAAAACCAGTAATTACTATATTAGATACTTGTAATTTGTTCTGGTACAGTGATAATTCGATTCGCACTTCGTAAACTGGTTTCATTTAGCCATTTACACTTTAAGACATCGATGCATGTTTTTGCAATCGAACGAGTTTCTTACACGAGCTTAGCTATTGATAATCGATCTCTATGTATTAGGCCTTATCGATATGCTGTATAATTGATTGATAATCGTTTGGGTATTAATTATATGACTGATATAAATAAGTAATCGGCAGTACAGTGATCTTATTTATCACTTACAACTTTATCTGCATCGTTTGGCGCCATAAGTATTTCTCAGAGCACAAAAAAACATATGCTACGTATATAGAACGTTTCCTTATTCTAGATAACGTATAAGGCAGACAAGTCACCACGTTTTATCCAACCTGTAAGACCTAATCCCTGACATCTCCGATTGGATGATACAGTTTCCATCAGGCCACCGGATTGGTCGACGCACCTGCGCAGTCGTGCTGTCGAGAGCGTTTGCCCTGTGTGAAGTTGTACTACGCTCATCTATATTTCAAGTAGCTACATCATCAACTTGAAATTCTGAGTCTCACATGAATATTACAGCTTTCTTACCGACGAATTTTACACCGACTTTAAAAATGCAAATATTTTGTTTATGCTTTGGTAAAGGTATTTGAATTTGGTACGATGAAAATATTCCTAGCGTATATATAATTTATTCGTCTTATAAAATTACCTGGCTTCTAAGAAAAGATAAGATTAACGATTATTGTGCTAACCTGGTTTATGTTAAACTTAATATCATAGATAAGAGATTAAGGCAACGGAAGCTGCCGCACACTGTGTTTGCATTCACATTATAATATCGTATCAACTGAGATTAAGGTTGTATAGTATGTCACCTGTAGCCGGTAGGTAGCTGATAAATCTTTATTTAACTAAGATAAGGACACAGTGTGAAATACTATTTTAGATAGGAAAATTTTACACGCAAAGATATGAGACCAAAAAGATTTTCAATCCGTAAATGAACGTACAAAACAGAGACCGTCACGGAACATTTTTAGGACCATTAATTTTGACTCCATTTTGTAATTAAGTTCGGATGTTACGGACCGCACCTTTTATGATAAACAAAGAAATTCAAGGGACTCGAAAGAAACATTATATTCCTTACGTTACCGGTAAATAAGGCTTAAGATGCCTACATATTTTATGTCTTTCCGTTTCCGCATCGTTTATGGCAAATAATACGACGTTGGTTAAGACGAAAATGATAGAAAAAATATCCAATATTCTAAACGATTCCTGAATACCATTGGACCTACAATAATTTCTGTTATTATTAACAGCTCCAAAAGCACGAAAGATACCGTACTTATATATAACAGAAATGTGTCCAGTAGATTCCAACGTCATTAATGGTCGTCGGTAATTACATCGATATCGATCGTCCGTATCTAATGCCATGCATTTATTTCAACCATCAGTTTGTTTTATCAGCAAAAACATATTTTGACATCGATGACTTCCGAACACTGAGGCGTGCCGATTGTATCGATCGGCAACGTCGAAGCACCTCGCATTGCCCGCAAGCTTCGAATTTTGCGCGAATGTAGACGAGATTTTGAGAGGGAATAGGAATACTGTACATTCTGTGGAAATGTTCTGGGTCCGTGTTGAAATATTTTATTGTAACGAAACGAAATGCGGAATTGTGAGTCGTAACATCATTTTTTCGTATCGGTTTTCGGATTCTGCTGACGGAATTTTGGACAGTCATAATTGAGATGATTCAGCTTGTAATTAACATTTGAATTCACAATCTGACGATGACTAGGTATAGCGTATCTAAACGTAAACAGGCCGATTTTAACTTAAAAACTGAAGAATTCACTCTGACAAGCACACTTTAATGATATTATAGGAAGTCATTACAAATTCATCACGCAATTCCAGTATCCCTTTGAAAAACTGAGCAGCTCCAACCCTAAATAAATGTTGCATGGAGCCAACGATAAACTGACGATTTTTTATAATAAAATATTTAAGGACTGTAAAACGTGGCCATGATAAGTCAAACAGAAAATATCCTCGTAGACACGCAATCCTTGAGAACATTATTATTTATTCACAGGGCTGTTTATGAACTTGGGAACTTTTAATGACAATGAAAATAACTTACGTTGGTAATAAAAATACATTAATTCTTATACAAGTTTGTCACGCGACTTTTCCCGCGAGGATCGTTGAGTTCCCTTTAGAAGTGCTTGGAAACTTCGCAGGTGCAAGTTTTAACGCAGATGTTGCTTGAAAAAAATATTTTAAACGAGTATTATAGACAAAGGAAGTACTGCTATCACTTCGAGTATTAATGAAAAAGTTTTTTTTTTTCAAAGTGTGCATTTTGGTATCATTAGACACATATTTCCAAAAGAAGCTGGTACATACTTTAAAAGTACGCTGGTCCGATACCAGCGTACCTATATATATATATTTTCAAAGTACGTCGGTATCGGTACATCTTTTCAAGGTTTGAACATGACGACTATTCTTGAGGGGATATTGAATGTGAACCTGATGTAACTTTTATTGCTGCTGATATTTTTATTTAAATACAGGCACAGGTTACAGACAAAATGGTAAGTACACGTTGGGTTCCATGATACCCAGTCATAAAACTTTCGATTCCAGTCACGTAGACCTAAGTGTGAATGATTGAATTTTTATTCGCGTGTTTGCCTATTGAGGACATAGTTTTAAAGAAGGAACTTAGTTTATCTTTTTTCGCATTCTATATTGTTCTTGGTTATCTATTCGACCAATTACTCATGGTTGTTTCGGTGACAGTTATCAGCAGTGATCGGAGTAGGTAGATTGAACTGGGGTCATTGATCCGAAACGTATATATTACTATGGACATTCCTCCGGAATTGGTGGATTATTAAAAAAAAACCGGAACTTATGTAGGAATTGTATTCTGCCAGAGTGGAAGGAGTCATTTGATGATTTGCCATCCTCAAAAAAAAGGTAGGAATTGTAATAAAATGAGCAATTTTATTCTTTATTATTCTTCCTATTTTTTTTTTTTCAACAGATAAATAATGAATTATTTTAGTTTTGATACCTTCCTTTAAATTTTGAATTGAGTAGTAATAATATCACTACCAACATTAACAATATTTAATTGAATCCGGAAATACCGGAATTACTTTCCGGAAAAATGGCTTATCCATGTTATTCTTTCTGTGTGCATTTATGATACAAGTACTAAAAATCAATCTACCTACTCCGATCACTGGTTATCAGTCACCTAAGTATTTTGATATGCCAACAAGCGATAGTGTCGTGATGGCCCAGTGGTTAAGGCCTCGCCTCTCATGCACGAGGTTGTGGGTTCAAATCCGGGCAAGTACCAATGTGACTTTTTCAATTCATATGTACTTTCTGAGTTTATCTTGGAAATTACTGACATCGGTGAAGGAAAACATCGTGAGGAAACCTGGACTAATATAAGTCTGAAATCACCAACCCGTCTTGAGCAAGCATGGTGATCAATTCTCGTGCCTTCTCTGTATGAGAAGAGGCCTTTGCCCTGCAGTGGGACAATAAAAGGCTGGTATTATTTATATTATAAGCTTGACAAAAACTTTAATGGATAACCCTCGCACTAAAATGTATCATTTTAATAGAACAAACAACCTAGCTCGTTAATAATAAAATTGCGGAAAAAAACAAAAGAAAACTTAATAAAAACGGAACGGAAACGTTTTATTATTTGTTAAACGTCGCATTCGTATTCTTAACCCATAACTAATAATAAAAAGATATCAAACGTTATGAAAATATACTCAGATTACATGCAAGCAACACGAAGCTAATTTTTATTTGGTATTTTCCACGGCAGCAAAAACGCGGTGTTTTTAATAATTGCACAATAATTCACGGGAACGGGAAAACGTGGCATGATTTAAATTTAGTGGGTTTTTACAGTTCAGACTGTAATATTACTTATTCGTGAAAGAAATAACCTCGTATTTGTGGGGCTATTAAGTGGGTATAATGCATCAGGAAGGGTGGAACATTTGTGGTTGTTTTACCAAGTAGTTAAGCAGTCTGAGTGATTAAAACCCGAAGAGCTCTTTAAGCCTCGGAAGCCTTTGTCCGTTTACCGACTTGTTATCTAGTAACACATAGAGCCCTCTTCCGTGACTTAGTTTATTTGTTAAAGCTGGAGGAAGGTGTTTCACGATTCAATTAGCTTTATTATATATTTTCGTGTACAAAATAAAAACTACTTAGATGTTTTATCTATCTACGTAAATGTAGAAATTTTACATAGGGTGGCACATAGGTTCATTTTACATTATTCTATGTCTATATTTTTTTTTAGTTTACAGGAGTAAGAGCAAGAATGAAGTTGTCTTTACCATATCGTAGCCTTTAGCTATGTCAGTAAGTACATATGTATTTTCCATATTATTTACATAAAACCATTACTGCAATCAATGGGAAATTATCCCTTCAAGCGATAATTTTCGGAAAATTCCTATTAAGCAGTGAACTTATCAAACGACGCTGCCATTTGCACAAAACAATAAACCGACCAATAAAACGTATTTATGAAATGCCATGACAATGGGCGGAGAAGAGAAAGGTCAAACCTTTTTTGATATCACGCATTAACATGCATAAAAGGAGAAATCAGAATATTATCAGTGTACCGCCAATTCCGCACATGCGTACGTCGCGCGCCGGTATCGACGAGCGTCAGGCGTCGCGCGCAGACTCCCCTACCCCGATAACGTAAATAATACAATAAAAATAATACAATCCCACTCGATTTGAATGTCTTCTGTTCTTCGTACCTACGGAGTCAGCGGACTGTTATAGCAGCCCTCGATACGAGATTTTGTTGCGACTATAAGACTTTTTTACGACGACAGTATAATTGATGGACTGACCTCGTCGCGACAGAAAACGGGTGTTTGTTTCAATATTGACAAGGGAAAGGTTACTAGATTGTGCTTTGAGCTAGTAAAGATATGATTTGATGACTGGTATCGGCAACACACAATAACGGCGCAAAAAAAATTTAGTTATGTTCAAAGTGATCTTGTTCAAGTTACAAAAACGGGACTTTAACGTTAGCGACTCAATCGATGTCAACCACGAAAGATAGACTTGAAATCCAAACCAGACCAGTCTTCATTCTCCTAAAAGATAGGTATATTTTATGATGTGGAATAATTATATTAACAAACTATATATTTTTTTCTCGGAACCGTTATAGCGTCCTAAAAAAAGCAATTTGTTCTACGCACTTCAGAACAGATGCGTTTCGAACCATTTGACCGTACGCGGTACGGTGCAGCGGACGGGTTAAGGCTTGTGCAGACCAGCGCGATTTGTCGCGCGATGCGACTCAAACAATGCAATTTCTAAGAAAACTCTACGGTATAACAATAACCGGCGTCGCGTCGCGCGACAAGTCGCGCTGGTCTGCACAAGCCTTTAAATGTCAAAGAAACAACTTTTTCCTTCCTTTCTCCAATTACTATTAAAATATGGCATAATACGACAGAATTACGGTAATAATATTGCATCATAAATGTTAAATAAAATAAATTCAAAAACTAAACAAAATAACAATTAATTCGCGGCCATTTTAACACAACTTTAAAATTTATAAACCTAAACACGCAAAGGAATTAAATCAAACAGCCGTGTAATTGATATTCATTCCCTACTACAAAATAATAATTATTTGAAAATCGAGCGGCGATATCGCGAGGTTGGTATAGAAAAATTCAAAATTTCGCTTACCGTAGGGCGGCGCGTGGGGCAGCTGCGCGGCGCGAAGTGCGAGCGGCGACACAAGCCTACTACGTCACCCTCCCTCCCGCGGCCCCGCCTTACTCCTTACTCCTCACAGATTTGTCTACACAACCCCTCGCTACCGGAGTTAACAGGCTCTAGATCTAATAATAGGTGTACCTATTAATTATATTTTATTAGGCTCGCTTATGTCAATTTTCCGGCAGTTAGCAACAACATAAAGCGAAAAAAATAAATGAGTACCGTATCTAAAAACCAGTTTCACTATGTCCAAATAGCCACTACTAACAAAATAATACAAAAATGGAACAGAATTTGTATGTAAATATCTGCCTAGTGATTTAAAGGGAAGTCAATCGGAGGTAGTGAAACACGCCCTAAGATTTTTTATCGTTACGTTTTTAAAACAAAAAGCTGTGGAACCAAACGTTAGGTGTGACGGAAAAATTACGTAACTTATAACGTGTGTGAGTATGTACAAAGATGTAGGTACAAACAAAAGTAAAATGCGTGCTTACCTATTGACAGTGAAACCGTTAACGTCGGACGCGTGCAGTGACGTAACCGAGCCTGCCGGTTCCAGAGGTCGGGTTCACATGGCCTAACGTTTAACGAACGATTATTATTATTATAAACAGTGTCTGCCGGTTTGGACAGTTTTTAGCTTGTTTTTAATAAGGGATGTTGGTTGTTGAAAGATTAATTATTACCCGTAGAAAATTGAGTTTTCCGACACAGTACATTTTTTAGCTGTTTGGCAAGTTTTTGTGCGTAACTCGCAATAGTAGAATTGAAGAGGTGGTTGTGATTTAAAAAAGAAAAAAAAAGACATACTTAGGTTGTCATTTAGATATTGTGAGTATGGTGACATAAGTGATAGGCTTTTATGTATTCCTATGTTGTATTATGGCGCTTTTATAGGCTGTAGGTACCAATTTTTTCACACATCCGTTACGTATGCTTTTAACTGCCGACTTCTTGTTTCCTTTTTATAGACAGTGCCAATCACCTTATTTGAGCTTTACATGACTCGTAATATTTTTATTTTGAATTTAAATATTCTACCAATAAAAGCTATTTTCATAAAAAGCAAAAGACTCCCAAGAGGCGATTATTCAAACAATTTCAACTGCGAATGTAAATTCTCGAGGGACGCCTAGTCGGTGCCTCTATTCAACAATAGCGTCATTCCATAACATCTCAATGTCACATTAATAAAATATTTTTCAAGTGAAATGCATTCTATGCAAATCCTTTGTCTCTTTATACACAATCTAATTACCGTTTTTGTCGGCACAATGCGTGCGACAAAACTGTCGCAGTACAGGAATTTACATTCTAAACGGCGCTTATCCATCGTGACACGTCCGTCCGGTGTCTATGTCCAACTAACAAGACGCCATATGGCGTTCACGGGCGAATGACTCAATACATTTTTGTATGTAACTCTTTGTAACCGTTGGTGCGTGCGATTTTATGCGTTTATATCATTGCGATTAGGTAATGTATAATAGATTTATTACTTATGGTACGGCTAGCCCTTAATTCTTGGTTATGGGTTGCGGGTTTCGACATGGCGGCTGGTTCGAATTTTAAATTTTGATTCGAGTGGTGATTATTTTTGAGAACCTTGATGTATGGGAGGTCGATTGTCAATTTATTAGACCTGTAGCATCTACGTATATATCTCTATAAATTTTATAAATAAAAGTCGCTTTTCATGTTTGCCTGTATGACAGCGTTGTTCTTCTGAACTCAGCAACGGATTTTGATGCCGTTTTCACCGTCATTTAGAGAATTTATTCCAGAAGGTTTGCGTGTAAAAAAAACATTAATATTAAACTGACATATAACAAAAAAATCTCGATGTTTTGACAAGTCGTGAAAGCCATACGAAGCAGGGGCGGTCGCTAGTCATTTTATTAAAAAAAAACCTTGATCACTAAATAAATAGATGACTGAATAATGTAGTAGTGGGGGCTCGTTTTGTCGGGCCAATTCAGCGAGCGTTACGTAGTCAGAAAATATAAGAGTTACGCGATAGAAAGATAGGCAACTTGTAGGTGGATATAACAGGGTTAGATAAAACGCATTTTAAGTGGGGGTCGATA
Organism: Agrochola lota; assembly: GCA_947364205.1. NCBI lineage: Eukaryota > Metazoa > Arthropoda > Insecta > Lepidoptera > Noctuidae > Agrochola > Agrochola lota. The sequence goes on along the minus strand of OX376227.1, from coordinate 14,448,672 downwards.
CGTCACTAGTACGTATAAAATCTACATACTCGTGACGTCATGGCACATTTTGCGTCAATGTATCGCCGTAATCTTTAGATTACGTTAAAAAAGAAAAAAATACGTGTCCAATATTTTTTATAATCTCAAAGACGGACTAAAAAAAATTTTTTTGACATCATCCCTATTAGCGCTGTGCGACTTGAATTACACTTTATTGTGTTGTAGCAAGAGTCGCTTTTTATTTACATGCTTTTGTGGAGTGAACCATCTGTACTAATGTGTGGTATAACTATAGATACTAGCTAATCTTTTAATTTTGAAGGATAACAGATAGACTGCGCTTAGAGAGCCGCCGATTTATATTATCTGTAGTAATGTCACTGTGAAGACTTGAGAGCAATTATTCTGAAAGTGGGCAACGTCGCAAATAGATGTCAAATATTTCGCTGTTGTGGTTAATGTGGTAATATTATTGTATGGAAATAAGATATTTGGCTAACTAGCCAACTAGAATATGTATTATGAAATGTAATCATTAATATCGTAACACCGAATATCTCGTTTTAAATTTAAAAGAAAAGGAACCTTTCCAAATGCCTTTTTTACACCTAAAACGGGTACAACATCAAATTCAATGTTATAATTGCAATTTATTATTAATAATAATAAAACAGCCAAAATAAATGAATAATTAATAATATCGGCAATTATGACAGCTATTTGCGACGTTGTAAAATTTTAGGATAAAGGCTCTTTAGAAGGTGAAGTGAGCTGTCAATAATACAACAGCAGCAGTAGTACTAGCATCTGATATTGCTAGTATCAGATGTAAATACAACTCACGGTGAGATTTTTACAGAATAGATTGGTTGTTCTACTATGTGGAATTAATGATTTCTTCGCACATGTGGCATACACCCAAAAGGCCAAAATCAGTAGTTATTCAAATTATGCGCTACCACGGATAAATACAGTCGGTTAACTCCGCAAAATCATTAAATTAAAAAGCGACTCTTGCTACGACACAATAAAGTGTAATTCAAGTCGCAATTTAATTCATTGCTAATTACCTACAGTTATATTCACCTATAAGTTGCCTCTCTTTCTATCGCGTAACCCTTAGATCTTCTGACTAATTTACACTCACTGAATTGGTCCAACAAGTCGAGCCAGCTGCGTACTTGTAGCTTTATACCTATAATGCGGAGTGAACCATCTGTACTCGTATTAATCTGTGGCGCTACGCAATGTTAGCATTCCTTTTAATTTAATACCTACGCATTTTTTTTATGAAGTGCTAATTGGATTGACGTTTTAATTTGTTTGCTGCGACGTTACGAAAAATTCGTCACTCTGGGAACCTTCGTCATTCCGTGAACACTGACACTTGTCGTGAGAGACTGTTTCTATTGTGATAATAAAACTAACTAAGTAACAAGGTACTGTGGTAGGAAGACGACACTTCTACTTCACTTAAAGTTGCTAATTTTAAAAGTAGAGTTGAAATCAATTAAGCAGATAATGAAGCAAAACCTACCTTTGAGAAAATTTGGTCTGTGATCTGTGAGGAAGTAATATTTTTACAACTATAAAATATTTTTTTAGGTAATACCTACATTCTAAAGGTAGAAAATGTAAATGGAAGTTGAAGATATTTATAAGTTTATTCGTTAAATGGACATTGCATTAAAAAAAGTTAAAATAACTCAAAAATTATAAGTTCCAAACACTGCAATACCCCATGTCACTCAACCGAAGGATTATTTTGCTCGGACGCTCGCAGCCAATCCGACGTCACCCCTCCCCTTATTGGTGAATTTAAAAAAGGAATTTCAATTTAATCTGCTCCCCTCGAATATAGCTGACAGGCGGTGCTTTGCCGAGTGTCGTAGTCGAACCGATTATTGAGTGTTCGTTTTCGTTTTTTTATTTTGAATTAGAATAGTTGAGCATTATTCTGTTTGTGATGATTTTTTACCATTTTTGGATGGACAACAAAAGAGGTCTTTAATTTCTTCAGGACAAAAACTATTTACGTGTCCACACTACAATACGATAAAGAACGCCTAATCATTTCAATATATTGCGAAATGAGACTACCATATTGACCCAATAAATCTGTAAATTTCAGCAAAATTTTCACATGATGATCAGTGGAATATTTCACAAATCGTAAACCAACTCTTATGTAGGTACAGATCAAGTTGTGTAATGGCCCAATACGTCATGTTATGTAGGTACCTATATTTTTATAGGCGCATGAGTCATCATCATGTCAAAACCGTTGCTACTTGCTTCCATCTCAGGAGCAAACGAGATCACGATTGTAATAGAACATCTGTTAGTTAATATATTCATAGTAAACTTGTCTAAGCAGCTGGTACAAATTATTATTGGTTTTTCATTATATTTTTAGCTTGTGTCTTTAAAGGTGATGATTTTCTGTTCTGTCTGTTGGCTCTGTTCGCTCTTTTGTTGTCAGAATACACACATTTTAGTTGCGAGTTTTGATCTAATTAAATAAATTACTTATAGGTACTGATGTCGTTATGTTCGTGATTAAATTGGGGCATAATCATAATCAACCTTTAATATTCCCACTGCTGGGACACAGGCCTCCTCTCTTTAAGAGGGAGTGGGCTGTAATCTACCACGCGGGCCCAGTGCGGGTTGGTAGATGTCACATGTCTTGGAATTTTTGGTTCTGGGGTTAAAATTGGAATTTAGATAGAAAAGAGAATGTGCGCTTTCATTATTTCTAACGTGACACTATTATCGTGGTTGTTTTTTTTTTTTTAAGTAGATTATTCTAAGCCTAATTATATGAAATTGTGTTCTGTTTATATGGACCTATGAGTTTATAAATCACTAATTGTCTGCAATAAGCCAAGCTTTTCGTAGGCATTTAAAAATATGTCAAGTGTTCAAAGAAATAAGAATATAAAATTCTGTACAAAATTATTTGTTCATGCATTTCGTGATCCCGACCTAATTTCCATTTTAATAAAAAGAACAAATAACTACTGTTTCCTACTAAATAAAATATTTACGAAACGCAACCAGCCTGGTAGCTAACAGGATTTGTTGAAAATGTCCCTACCAGTGTCTCACGAAGAATGGAACTCACATGGATTGAGATGGGAGAGAACATTAACGACTTTTTTGTCAGCCAGTTCTGAAGTTAAAGTTTTTAAGTTTCTTTAAAACAATTTAATTGATATATACATACTTAGGTAACTAATGAAATAATAATAGAAATTTTCCATAAGTAACATAAAAGGTGTGGAAACAGAATTTTAAAAATGTTTTTCATGTGGTCATTTCAGGTAGAGTTGAGATGAAAACTCTGTTTTATATCTTTGATAGCAATCACATTGATAGAAATATAGTTTTCGAAATTAGGTACATGAATGACCTAGCAGATTTTTTATGTGAATCCTATATATAATAAAAATTAAGAAATAAAAAGACAAGAAATTACTTTTTTGTTACAAATTATTACTATATGATTTAGTTAAAATAGAAATAACCTACTCCATTTTCCGAGCCACAATTAAAGCTGTAGCCATAAAGTATAAGTTCTAACTAACCCAATCATAATAAAAAACAAACAAAGCTATTTCATAATTGTAAGGCATTTCTCGTGTAGGCATCTAAGAATGTTTCATAATTTTATTTAGGAATCTCAATGACTTAATAATTTTTATAGAACGAATATAGTTAACGACCGTGAGATCGTTTGACATATTTACACGAACTTTGCTTTGTTAATTTTCATCAATTTCAACTCTTATCTTTAATTTATAAGCGCATTATCATTCATCTGCCTTTATCCCAATTTATTTGGATTCGGCTCAGCACGTCTTTTTAAAAGCGTCTCCACAAGATACTGATTTTACCACTTTTTTTTCCGAATTAATTAAGTAGGTACCTATTTTCTTATTTTTTTTTTAATATATGCCATAATTTTAAAAAGCTCATTAAAAATTTTGTAAATTGAAGCTATGATTCAGTATAAAAAATTTGAAGTTCTCAAGATCGAGATATAAATTATTATCTCAGGAACAAACTCAGTAGTAACTGAAACAGTGAAATTCTTGACTTGTAAAAGATAAAGAATGCCAATGCGAGTTACGTTCGGGAATCGTTAGTAAGTCCGGCCGTTACCCAAATGCGCAAGTCTGAGATCGGCGCAGGCGCAAAGGTGCCTTTGTGGCGGCCATATTTTATTGCCCCTTTTTTCGGGACGAACAAAATATCCATTCATAGAAGTCAGGTATAAAAATGTTTTTGTATGGCCCTTCGGTTCCTTCGCCATACGGGATTAGGAGGGTTTTTGTCAAGATCTAGTTTGGTAGACAAAGATTGTTTTGAAAATAGAGCTTTATGAAATTGGATTATGTGTTAATGGCGGGAGCCGATTAGCAGGAACACGTTTATTTTTTAAATACAGAACGGTTCGCTGGCATTATTCAAGAAATTTTGGTTATAGGTAGTTAATGAAGTGACGCATGCGTCTTACGGATACCTATGTGTAAACAAAGGAGGATAAACAGGCAGAACCATCATAATGTATAATATAATAAAGCCTATGATGTTCATTAGATACTGTATATAGTTGACTTTGCTTTTAGAGTTAGTGACGATGAGAGATAAATAGGAAAATTTAAAGGCCTGTAAATAGATGATCGATCACCGGATCATTACTATATCTTTAGGATTCATCGGGTAGATAACACGTTTGCAAATGCATGAAATTAATTTAGAATAATGTTTTAATATTTAGCTGAACATATTAAATTTTATTTCAAATTAAAATAGATACTTAGAGTAGTTCTATTGTACATATCAATTAATCAATCTGCCTAGCCTTTTCCCCAACTATATTGGGGTAGGCTTCCGGTCTAACCGGATGCAGCTGAATATCGGTATTTTTATTTTATTTATTGTTGCATAATGTACACTTAGTTACAGGCTAGGCTAAACAAAATTTACATGAAGCGACTGCCTACCTGACCTCCACAACCTAGTAACTGGGTCATACGATACCCCTCGGTAAGACTGGTTGTCAGACTTTCGGGCTTCTTACAACCCGTAACGACTGTCAAAGATCTACGAATGACAAGCCTGAACCAACGGCTTAACGTGCTTTCCGAGGCACGGAGGAGTCACCCAGCCACGGACCAACCCTGGCAAGCGTAACTTAACCTGATGGATTGACCTGTGCCGCTGTTATTACTTAGCCACGAGCTCCTCTTTATTGTAAATACCACACACCCAAAATAAATAGAAACTTATGTTATCTACTTAGAGTACCTACCTACAACTTACCTATATACTTTTATAATTAAATTATTATAAATTTTTACTCAAATTCATAATTTGATCCACCAAGCTAAAAATCAATAGCCTAGGCCTAGATTTTCCCATAATTGTTTTTTTCCTGACTAATCCTGGCAATCCCATGGATTGATTTGAGTTAATAAAAAACAAGGAATATTTTAAATATACTTAACTATATTCACCTACATAATTGAACCCAATCGAACCTGTGCTTTATTCGTAAACTACTTGACATCAATGACATAATTGTGTGATGCCAAACCATTGTGTGAAGATATAGATTTTCCAAGGTAAAAAGTAAATTGATATTATCTTTGAATCGTATTTTTTTTTTTCAATTTATTTACAATTGTGCTACAAATAATAGGAAGAATAACGTCTGTTTAAAAGTAAAAACTCATCCTATTAAACTTCATTCCAAAACTTGGCAGGAAACAAAGGAAACAAGTTAAAACTAAAAACTGTATTTTTAGAATACCTATATACCTAATAATTCTAAGCATTATCTCACAAAAGATGTATGGATATAGGTTTAACTAAAAACATTATATTACAAATACTTAATCAGTTTGACTTCAAATTATTACCGGTAACGACGAAATAAAATAAAACTAAGATTAAAATACTTACCAGAACGAAGCCAACCGGTAGGTACTACAGCAACTGACGTCAATTTAAAATAAAACCTAGGAAATGTTCCTAAAAACTATTCAGAAACTCTCGTCCGTACGCTATTATAAAAGCTTTTTGAATGAAAGCTCTCCCGAGCTTGACAGTGAGACGGAACTGTTTTACCATCTTCAAGTTTGTCGAACAGCGCCATCTAGTAGCGAGTAGAGTAACTTGGCCACTTAGCAATTAAGTTTGGCTTGTTAGAATAAAATATCAATAATCTTGTAAGATTTCTTGCAGACGTTGGAATAAATAAATATCACTTTTGCAAGCACTACTTAGTACAAGATATTCCTGAAATTATGACATGACATTTATAACAAAATGAATAAAATATTGAGCTTACCTTTATCCGCAGTGCAGAATGCGTGTCTAAAAAGGCACCTCTCGAAATCTCAAATAAAACTTATTGCCTTCATTAGTCTATACGAAATAATCTATTGGCAACTAGAATATGAAACGGAAAACTTATAATTCTCACTGGGAAACTTGTAATGATTTTTTTAACAGAAACTCACGGATGCGGATTCTACTTAGAATTTTCCTATTAATGAATGCATAAGGCGACATCTACGGAAAAATTCTGAACCACTCCCGGACGTCACACTACGGGTTCGTTTTAGTTCTAATTTTTCCCGCGAGATGGCGCTAGTTGACAGAGCTTTGGCCAGTAAGCTGCTTTAGAATTTCCAAGGACTTTAAAAAGATGTCGCAATTTTGAGTTTAGCACTATATTAATTTAATTATTAATCATTTTTCGCGATACTTTTTCCCGAAGATGTAACGATGACTTGTTTGATGGGTTGATAATTTTATTTGATTATTAGTACCTACATAATGAAAATGAGTGAGAGAATCTTGCTGTCAGTGACTATTTGCTCAATCTGTTAGTATGCAAATATTATTAGTTTCGAATTTCGATACTGAGTCAAATAAAATTATTTTATAGAAAAGACTAAGTAGAACAAGAACCATTCACGTCTGAATTTTGCACAATAAATGCTTTAGCATGACCAAAACGTAGTCCATGGCACTGGCAAGTTCTGACTACTTTAGATCCTATAAACCTCATGATCTGATGATAACCAGATCGTGATCATACTCTTGCTACCTTGTCCAGACAAAAGTCTCTTATACACATTAGGATCTCCACATGGAAAACCCAGACCATTTGAGGTCTTTTGTTTTATTTTAGCAACAAATTTTTTACTTACCATCACAACTATTATCTCCTGTGTCCTATAAAGGTGATTCAATCATTAAACATAATGTACCACGTTCAATAAAAAACACTTTTGTGTTACCTCCGTGCTGAGTCCAACAGTATGAGGCAATGATTGATGAACAGCTCGCCCGATTGTATTCTCCGCTGATAATATTTTCTCAGTTTATTTGGAATGAATTTGTTCGTATAGAACGTTTTACTTCGACAGTTTTGGAAATTGATATTCTGGAAAGCTGTTCCGTTTTTTTATTAAATAGGTACTTACCTACTGGTCCACCTTGTTGGCGCCACTTACTTACCATTGACATAAAAAAGAAAAGAATAGAAAATTAAAAATTAAATAGAAAAAGAAAGAAATAAATAAAAATAATGTTTATTTTGTCACAGAAACACGTACATATAACAAAAAACAAGTTAGTTCTATACCTACTTAGTAATTAAAATCAAACAAATGTAATAATAAAATTACAAACACGGAAAAAAAGTAGTCGGCAGTTCCACGTCGTGACTGTGACGATAAGGCTTCTACTCAGCCTGATGTTGTGCTATGAGAGACCCACAGCACGGCACTGAGTTTCAGTGGTCACATTTAGTTACCTATAGGTATTTTTTCTTTCTTATGATTTCTTAGATTGCTGTCCGACTCTTCGTGTATCGAGGCTCTGGTTATCAGGATGCAGGACTGTCCATCAGTCGTCATAATTGAATATGTCCTTTAAAATAGTTCATCCGGACTCTTTTTTTTGTCAAAAGCATTCTTGTATTTTGAAAGGATGGGTGACGAGTAATCTACAGACACAAGAAACTTTATCTATGTGATAAAGTCCTTTCCGTATCTGGTGACAGCTATCCAGACTTATTATCTTTCCTGCATTATATGTATAAAGACGATAGTATAATGCAATAATCGGTTGAACACGTTATACATGGACGTGTTATCTATATTTCTACAGTTCCTAATGATATCAAATGGTAGTCGTTTTTATATTACACTTACCTACATACTTAGTTTACTTTGGGATCGATAACAGGTGGCGTTCTGTAGTTTCTGCCTACCTCCATGTAAGCGAAGTAAGCGTAGGTTGGACGTAATTTATCTTTTAGGTACATAGTGCAATGTTATCAGGCTGGTCCTTCTAGATCATAAACACAGTGACCCATATTTGATTCAGATCAACGTTCATATCTCAATTCGTATACAAAAGTTCAATCAAGTAGTTAGTGATGTTTCAATGACCGCTGGACTTCGTTCAAAGTGGAGTCTTATTGTTCAGTATTTCCTCTTTATTCTTGAAACTGTCGGAGTATTCTGGAGTAAATTACACACTTCAACTTCAAGACCCTTTTGGTGACATTTTCTATTACTTTTCAAGATCTTTTCAAGGTATTGGAAAAGATGAATTCTCCGATTTGACGGTTCATCTTTTAGATGAATGGAATTTTCCGAAAGAACTGCTTCTACAATTTTTTATCTTAGCTGTAAAAAATCGATTTATTCTTACATACTTTGATCGATTTCTTTTCCTGTTGTAAGAGACCTAGTAATTGCTTTGCTACAGTAGGATTGAATATCACTTGCACGTGATAAAACAACAACGTCTCTTGTCTATGTAACTGTTATTAGTTTCAACCTTAGCGAAGCTTCAATTTACTGAGAATTGTTGTCAAAAGCAGTAAAGCCATTACGAGGTCGACTGTACATATCCATCAGTTTAAGGCTCAGAGAAAGGATCAAGGAATTTATCCTAACGGTTAAAACAATCTCAAATCAACATCCTTCACATTCATTCAAGAAATCCTTTCAATAACTCATAAGTAACCTAAAATCTTATCATTTCTGTCAAAACAGTGTCGCGGGTACATCGCAGTATGATATATGATTCGCGACTTCGACACACCTAATGTGAGGTGTATCACAGACTGTCCACATTGGGGACAGCAGAACATTAATAATATTATTCATTGTAACGAGACACGGCTGATACACATCTCCGGAGTAACCTTAATGTTTGCATCTTTAAAATTCTTGGGAAATTACTGAGATGTTTTTAGTTTTGTAGGAGGTAAACTGGTTTATAAAGTAGTTTTATCTAATAAATGTGACGAACTAAGATGTATGCGTTTGTGATTAGCAGCCTAGCTTAGGAAGAGTTGAGATGATTGCGGTCAAGAAAAACATTCTATTATAGCCTGGATTTATTGGTCTGGAACTGCCAGGACACAATAAGCAAGTATTATCATTATCATTTTACGCTCTGTATTAGCAGAGGTCAATGCCTTTTGGGACAATTACCTATGAACTGACTGATGATTAGAGAATTTTGTGACGAAAAAATGCGACCTTCTAATCAGACCTACCGTAATGTTTACAAAGAATATGATTTCGAAATGATATAACTTCCTAATAAGTTACTAACTGTATATAATATATCTATAAAACTCACAGACCTGTTGTAGATCCATGCACCACAGAACAATCGCCTCTCCCACCACAACCAATTTGATCGTTTAAACCTTTCAGCACCAGTTACCATATCAAAACATTATATAGAGCGAAATATTCCGACAGCATGATTTATAGGACCAGCCTCCGACCTACAAACTAAGGCAACCTTCACATTTTCGAACACTCTTTTGTTGGCACGTGGTAAGCTGCTGGCGCCCTCGCAGGTTTCGGCTGTCATGTCATTGCGATACTCATTTATCATCGCTCAAGTCAATACTGCCATCAACTGTTCGGGCGTCTCTCTGGCGCTTGTGAACGAATAGTTCGATACTTTCTATCGTAACGATAATATTGTGTTTTAAATGTTTAGGTGTATTTGTCATCATTTGTTTTATAGAGTTGGATTGTTGAAAGGCTTTTGGTCTCATTTTGATTTGATTGTTTGTTGTCGAGATTTCTCTTGAGTTCTGTTTCTGCAATAGGTTTATCTTTAGGTTCGATCTAATATGGTTGATGCCTGGGTAAAAAAAAAATAATTCGAATTAATCCGTCAGTCAGATAATAAAAAAAATATTAGACACGTATTTTTTGCTTTATCATATTAATAAAAAAATACTTAGATAAAACGCATTTTAAGTTGGGGAGTGGGGGTCGATACGTCACTAGTACGTATAAAATCTACATACTCGTGACGACATGGCACATTTTACCTCAATGTATCGCCGTAATCTTTAGATTACGTAAAAAAAGAAAAAAATACGTGTCCAATATTTTTTTATAATCTCAAAAACGGACTAAAAAATTTTTTTTGTCAATATCCCTATTGTCTTATATAAGACCTAGATATAGGTACCTACTTAAAAAATACTCCAATGAGTGGTGCAGTTTCTTTGAACTTAATGAAACGCATTCTTATCATCATAATTTATTTTATCATCTTCACCAATTTTTCAAATTTAATACACTTTATTAATACATTACAATAATTTAAATGATCAGTAGCATACTTTACTAGAGTCCTCATTTAAACTGGAATGAACGATAAACGTTATTTTATTAGTTAATAAAGAAATAACATAACTAAATTAGATGGAAAATATTTTACAAAATGATAGAAGACAGAAAAAAGTCAGGCCACATCCTATTGCACAGAATTTTTACAAAAGAAATAATGAGAAGTTATTTACTTAAGAATTTGAACATTTTTTAGTTTACACTATGTTATCTAATATTTACAAACAATAAATAAAGCAACAAATGTACCAATCAAAGAAAATAAGCATTACAAACATACTCCTTGAAATAAAATCAAATATACGAACTCAAATCGCGCTGTTTTCACTTAAGAATTAAAATTTAACAAAATATCACAGTTGACCACGACGTTTTCTAATAAAAAATGTGACAACAAAACTTTAAGCGACGATTTATAAATCATAAGGTCAAATTATCGAACATTATTAATTTATCATTGGACGTTCTGACAAGGTTATGCTGCAACGCGTGAGTTGTATGACATCGAGATCGAGAGGTGTAATAACCTTGTAAGGGCGTCTGAATCAGAACTTTAACTAAAATATTTTTGTTATTAATAAATGTGTTAACAAACAACTGATAATTTCACAAAACTTCAATGAAAATGAAAACAATTTTAAAACAACTGAAGACAATCATGAAAAAGAAAAGATTTTTTAATCACTAGCATTATTTTAAGTACATTTTACATATACGACATTAAAGACTTTAAAGTACGCAATAGAGCCACATGACATTTTTAAATGGTATCGTTTGTGGAAACTTTAAAAAATCCCTAATAATTATTACTTAATAACTTTAACTATAGTATGTATTTATAATGTGATAAATACTTTGTTATTTACAAACTAAGGACAGGAACATAAAACAATTCGGGAGACATACTGATATATATTAATTTTTTCACCGTACCTACTACGTGACAAGTTATTTACATTAATAGGAAGGATTTACCTATTCACAATCTATTACTGAGCTTACTTCGTTAAGTTTCACAGCGCTTTTACAAGCCCTCTCTAATATTCGTTACTAGATTATGAAAAGATCTAAATATAATATTTTCTGATACATTTTGTCTTTAACAATAATGTTGTTCGTACGCCGTTACTCTATCCCTGTACAATTCCGAATTTGTTTTATCTTTGTGATGACTACAATATGCTGGGTATAACGTCTATCTTAATTCTATCAACTGTCTACGATAAAACACGTTACACGAATTTTCTTGCAGCGTTTAACAGTTCATTGTGTGGTTTTTCAACATCATTAATCGTCGCTCTGTTGAAAAAATCTATGAAATGTAAACGATACCAGAATTTTCCTGTCACGTTGTTTAATTTTAGACACTTTCTAGTCACCACAATGTACATAATATCGGTATTCAGTTGTTTATATCTTACAGTTTTACGAATAATGCAAATCGATACAGCTTATGACTAGGTAAAATTCAATTCTACTTTAAATTTTAACACCGTTGTAGTTAATGTTTACATTTAACATTTTGTGACAAGAAATTTTGATGATTTCATTTCAAGCGTTAGTACAGGTATGGGAAACTGTAATAAAATTTAAAACGTTATGTTTCTTATACATATTTCTCACAATGACCACACTTTGCTCGCCACTCCTGTTCGGTTCCACGGTATCTTGCAGCACAAACACTGTCTTCGTCACTAGTAACGTCAGAATAACAATAACAAAATTAGACTACACAAGATAAATTTTTCAAACAGCGAATAACTGACCCAGTCTGGTTGCTGTAACATCAGTGTGCACCACGACATCACACGCAACCCCGCGTTGCGGACGACTGTCTACATTAATAAATCAGTTATCCGCTGTTCGAAAAATTCCACTGATCCTATGCGGAGAGATGCGCGAACTGGCTGGGGTGAAGGTCGAACTGGTAGGGGTGGCCGTACGGATTCATATGGTACGGCACTATGTTCATGGACGCCATCTTGTGCTCCTTCTTCCACTTCATGCGGCGGTTCTGGAACCAGATCTTGATCTGGCGCTCAGTGAGGCACAATGCGTGTGCGATCTCGATCCGTCTCCTCCGTGTCAGGTACCGGTTGAAGTGGAACTCCTTCTCCAGCTCGAGCGTCTGGTACCGGGTGTACGACGTCCTCTGACGCTTCGTCTCTCCGTTGGCGTTCACCGTACCTGAAACAGTTAAGTGAATCGATTAGTAAGACTCAAACCACCCATGATTTAGTCCACATTCGTTGTATAAATTCGTTAAGTATTATTCTGGTCACAAAACGCGAGGCACGTTAATATTTAGAACTGAATGTTCGTTTGAGCGCCAATGAATAGTTGGCTCGATCGACTTCGTGCCTTGCCACGCTTGCTCGATTGTGATGTACAGCTCGCGGCAACATGCTTCGCGAAGAACAAGATTTCTATTCAGAAATATAAACACTATTGTGCAATTAATTTTAATTTATTCCCCCGGGCTGTCACATTTTTCTTAATTTATATCTTGTTTCGCGACGCACTACGACACCTTCTCTAATGATTGTTTTGGCACATGCTTGTTCCTGTTTGCGGGTACAAACCGCAGCCAAGATAAACTTTTAGTTGGGTTCATCATGAGAGAGAGATGGTTCTGATGATATTACACATGTTTGGTGTGATTAAAATGATTATTTTTTGTTATTGCTCGCATATCGAGCATGACTGAGGAGTGTTTATTTAGAAATCATCTAGAGTATGAAGTGCAGTTAGTAAATGAATATCAAAGGGGGAGTAGCGAGTGAGCGGTATGGCGGCGGCGCGCGAGTCATGGGTTGCATGCCGCACCTGTCACGGCATGTCGGCGGCCGGCCCACCACTTGGTCCGGCTTGGACGGCCGCCAGTGTTCCTGTGATAGATACGCGGCCAGTCTCGGGTGTGTCTACCAAATTAAACTGCGCCATTTATTATATTTCTTTAAGGAGATTGGTCCACTAATGAGTGAGCCACATCATTATTATTAACCTATTGAATCATGCTATTGTGATTGTATCGTTGCCTTGTCCCAGTGAATTACAATTTAAAATAAACCAGAGCAGATGCATTGAGTAATTATAAACCAATTGCCTGGCATAATAAATTCAGAAATAGATTGAGTAAGGCGTTTAGTCCTTTCCCTTATTCCTCCAGTTGTCAGACCCGCGTCAATAAAGATGTTTAAACGAGTATAAATATTCGATTTCATTCGAGTTTAAAAGCGTACGAGTGAAGCTGCAGCAAAAACCGAGCCGATTGAAATGTTAGTGACAGGCCGATGCACAAACAACAGACATACAGCATTATTTTAACATAAATGATCCTTGTACGAAACGAATGGATACAATACGGGAGCATTTGAATTTCAATATAAATACACGAATACATTGATGTTGATTAAACGGTCACATCAAGATTATAATTTAAATGTGTTTAAGTTCAAGTGATAAGCTATGTGTATGGAAATATTGACAGGTATTTCCTTCATACGACATGCAATCATTTGATGCTGATGATATGCAGAGAACTGTGACGATATTTATTTATTTATTTAAATTTTTCACACTCAAAAAAGTACAAAGGCAGACTTAATGCCTTAGGCATTTTCTACCACGTGTCGACGGCGCGTTGTGTTCCACGCGCGCCTCAAAGAGATGTCAGCACCAACCGACGGGGTCGAAAGACCAATGCCTGCTGGGGTTGCGGGTTTGTCCGAAAGGGATATCGCGGCCCCGGCACACAGGCAACGGAAGGAACACGGGTGGGTTTTAGTCAGTAAAAGTCTGACACACCCTCTCGCTCTGCCCAGAGCGGGAGAAGTCATTTGATGATTTCCAATCCACAAAAAAAAAGGCATTTTCTACCAGTCAACCAAGGGTGGTGAAAAGATTAGATGGCAGGTGGTATTTGAGAGGAACAAAGAAAATATTTAAAAAATATATTCTAATGCATTATAACTAAAATAGGTACAACAGTACATAAATAGGTTACAAACTACATACACATACATACATAATTACTATAATATATATCTATATTATATATACGAATTCAAGGGAGAGAGGTGTTGAGATGACTCTACTCTATTAATTTTGAATATAACTCTGTAATTTCCGCTTAAATGCATACCGACTGGTGGCCGTCCTGATATCAAGAGGAAGCGCATTCCAAAGAAGAATGGACTGAATATGAAAGGAAGAATGAACAAAGTCAGAAGTATTAGAAGGACAGAGATATGTGATGAATTAATAAATATTTATTTGAACTTTTAAATATATCACCAAAGTTACAAATTGATGAATGTTGATCCTCCTGGATGTGAAAAATATAACATCAGGAAATTTTATTTACTAGCAGCGCCCCGCGGTTTCACCCGCATAAGTCTCGATCCCGTGGCGGGATAAAAAGTATCCTATGTATTAATCCAGGTAAAAATATAAACTATATGTGTGCCTTTCATCCAAATCCGTTCTGTAGTTTTTACGTGAAAAAGTAACAAACATCCAGATGTCCATCCATCCTCACAAACATTCGCGTTTATAATACGAGTATTATAGTAGGATTAGTCGCTCATGCAAAATTGTATAGCGCAATTTACTTTAAAAAGCTGCTGACTTGATTTAATTCTTGTTTGGTGAATATTGTTTATCTTTGCAATTAATTAATTTTTTAATGAATAACGATGTCTATAACCGTGTTATTAGCAGGTGATTAATATATTCTATTACCTACTTGATCATCAGTGAAACATGGTATTTTGATTTAAGGCAACTGAGAATTATCACTATACATATAATTCAATTCAAGCACACGAAATCTATCTTACTGATTTTGATTTTGGAAGCAGATTTCTTATAACGATTGACCGATTCTTTCTACTTAATTTAATTCGCTCAATAGCTTGAAGTAGTTTGATACAGTTATTGATAAGATCATTCTCAAAGGATAAACATTTGTATTGCAACAAGACTCAAGACAATGTTCATTGCAAGAAGCGTCTTCTGAAATATAATTAGAAATCACGTACTAACACTTATGATCACAAATAGGTACAGCAATGCTTTCATCTCAAACAATTATTTGCGTCGACGCAATATTGTGCAAGACAATATTGCGCAAAAACTTATCTCCAAGTGATCTAATACTTGCAGTAACATATACGAAAACGGTAGTCGTCTTTATGTCTAAACCAGATAATTCTAGGTCACAGACCATTGATATTCCGTCTACCATAGTCTAGACGTATTGCATGGTCGAATTTTAAACGAATGACATCGCATTACCAATGGATGAGACTTGAAAATTTGAAATCTAAAATAGGTAACGTCTGGAGACAGTATTTGATAAAACGTGATATTCAGATGTGAACGATGTTTAATTTAGGAATACATTGGACGGTTCATTTGTCTTGATAATTAAAACGACCCTATAATCTTAGATATTATTATCATGAATACATTTCTCTGCTACTGTGTCAACTTGGGACTTATTTAACGACGACTTGACCTCTTGGACATAATTAATAGATTGAGTTTCTTTATTGCTAATATTTCTTTTCCGTCCTAACTACGCATTAAAAAAGATAGTTTATTTTCTATGCTTTGTTTAATTAATCTCCTATTTGAGAATGATTTGTGATTCATAATTTTGATTAAAAATATTATCAAGTTCTAGTGACATCGTCCGTATTTCGGCATTTTTCATTTCTCCAGAATCTTTTACATCTCTAAGATTCCACTGCTATCCATTAGAAAATTATTCTCATCCTATATAATTTATTATTCAAGATCAGAAATAATCTAGACATGAAATATAATCAGCAATAACAACTAAAACATTTATTGTATCAAATGCTAGGTTTCTTCAATCAGCACTGTACTCTACACTATGTGTAACATAAAAATGTTCCAAGATTTAAGATCAAAGCTATGACTAATGATATCTAGATGAGAACAGAGTGTGCAATAAAAATGTCACAAATATATTTTTATCTGTGGTCTACATAGGCCGTATAATTGTCGATTGTGTCGTTTGTGTATTCACACTGTTTTGCTATAATTAATTGGAGCACAGCTTTGTAGTCGCTAATTGAGTCGGATGCCTTGTGCTACTAATAGATTGTTTCATATTTAGAAAGCTGTAATTTTATATTTATCATATTTTTCGTTGAAATCTTATCTTTGGTTATCCGACCGCAATGTTAAAAAATAAAGCGTAACTACCTTTAAATAGTTCCTATATTAAACATAGTAAGATTTATTTTTCTTCAATTCTTGTAAACACATCGAGTTCATCCGAAACATATAAATAAAGCTTATTATTAATTTCAGTAGCGTCTTTCCTATGTGATTCCTCCTAATCACCTAAATGCTATTGCAACGTTTTCATACATATATTTATTCCAATAAACTTTTCTTCGCTTTATTAATCAGCTGCTATTCAAGCGTAATTTATGTGGTACAATGTTTATGCTGCTTCAACCATTGTAAATATATGTACCTAATTAGTCTTTTTTTGTAATTTGTTACTCGATTTTATATACCTGTGTGTGTATTATTTTAGTTATATTTAACGCGTAGGTATAGTATGGTGGGAGTAGTCTCTGTAATGGTAATGGTGGTATCTGTCTGGCTTACAATGTAATAGTATCTTCAAAATTCAAACAGAGCAATTCATCTTCTTGTATTGCTTGTTTGCTATGTATAGAATAACTAGATTCAAAATAGGTATGCATTGAGTCAATCTAAACATGGTCTTTCGCCTTGAAAACTATTGTTGCCTTATTTTTTTGACTCCTTCAAATTGTATCAAGAATATTAAAACCATCTTTATAAAAAAAGTAGCTGTGCCCAGTGGTTTCACCCGCATAAGTCTTAATTCCGGGGGAATATCGTGATAAAAAGTATTCTTTGTCCTAACCCAGGTCATGGTCTACCCATGTACCAAATTTAATTCAAATCCGTTCAGCCGTTTTAGCGTGAAAGTGAAATAAACCAATTCACTTTCGCATTTATAATATTAGTTAGGTGCAGTCACAATCGTTTCGGGAGAGATATATCTCTCCCGAAACGATTGTGACTGCAGTATGAATTTTCTATGGACTCTTGTATCGATGACTATCTGAGTTGAGCTGGCACCTACTAGTAATTATTGGTAGTCAAAGACTTAGTAGCACCTGTATAGTATATCACCCCAGACGTATTCAGATTTATAGAAATACTCGTAAGGTATAATTGTGTGACGCTTATCCCTAACAATATTTAGGTGAAAAGTTTTCATGAAAATGCAATCTGGTAGGTAGATAAGATAGACGAATTCGCCAAAGTACTGTTGTCATCGAAGTTAATTCAAAATAATTCACTTCTGTCACATCAGCTGCAGCGGAAGCTAAGTTCATTGAGCATAAAACATTATACAAAAAACGTCAGATATCTCTATCGAGATAGACAATTAAATCAGTTGCCATAGCGTTTGAGCTGAATGTATAACATCTGCCCATTACTAGCAGTCGGTGCATCGTCAAGCAGGTCATGCGACTTCACACACATAACTAGACATATCAATCATGAATAGCGGGTGAATTTTAAATTTGGAACCTAGACTGTTTTTTTTTTAGCTGGTTGATTGTATTGTAGCAGGTACAGTGCGTTCATTATAACCCACTATCTATAGAAACCACTACATGTACAATTAATTTTGCTTCCACTGCAGCTGATGTGACGGAAGTCAATAATTTAAATTATATTGTTTGAAAACTTGGGTAAGTGATTTAAAAAATTTCACAAAAATAAAAACACTGTGAAGTAACCTTGACCTGATTCTAAGAACAAACACGTGCAGTTTAGGTATGCATTATTTCTTTTAGTGGGAATATCAGGGAATGCCAAAATGCGTTTTGATATTGCTCTCTATGTATTGTTTTCTCCAAACTGCTACTCGTAAAAGAATACTAAAACGTCATCCAAAAGCTACAAGTGAGCTTCATTATTAAAATGACATTCCAATATTGACAGGAAAATTTATATCTGTGACAGTATAAAAAATGATTATCCGTTTATTTTAATATTTTTAAAGTGTGACATTTTGTTGGGAATATTATCATAAGACTAACCGTAGCAAATTCACCTGCGTTTTGTAACAAAGCGCTTCGGCGCGCGCGCATATTTGACGTATGACTGACGTGCGCAAGGTGGCCTCAAGCATACTCTTACACAAGCAGCCTTCCTGTTCCTTGGTACTTACAAACTTACATTTGCTACTACATGAACATTATTTTCTCTACCGCCTAATAATTTAGAGCCTTTTCTGAGACGCAAAATTCATATGGCGTATGCTGCTGCAAATATATCTTTTATTATTTTGATGAATTAGTCATGTTATATTGTCATTCATTGCAGATTTATCATTCGGTGTTGACTTCCATACATGAAACGAGTTTTTGGCAATGAGTTACGGTGATATTATTTTAGGAATAAATAAATAAAGTAAGTTGAGCAGAAGTAAATTCAAATAGAACTTTATTATTACAAAACAGGTTGCTAAAAAAACAAACGCGAAAACGCAAACAGTTGCATTTTAAACAGAAAATGTCTTTAACCAGTGCAGGGCTTATTTACCTTCACACGAAGCCTGAATTCTGCTGGTAAGTAATTATTATATGTCGCCTACCTATCGAGACTTCGCTTTTTAAAGCTACCCGCGCTTCGTGTAAAGGTTTTATTTGAAGATACGACTTTTTTTGCCGCACTATCTCAGGTGAGGTATCGCTGCAATGTGTCAGTCTGTCCCGCGGTGTCACTTTACGAAACTTTTGATTTACTTTACTAACAAGTTTTGGGTTTTCATTTTCTTAATGGTATACCTTGAGCGTTAGGTTCTTGCTGAATGGGAGGGTAGTTTTCGTTTGAGTGATTGATAACTTTAATTATCATTCATTTAGACCAGTGGGGTAATTGCGTAATACACATTAAATCAAAACCATTTGCGATCAATTGTCAAATTGACAGTTCACCCATGTGCATTGCCTTATTTACGTTTGAAGTAATGGATTAGAAATATCCTTCAAACCACTCGGATTGTGATTGAAAGTGTGTTACGCAATAAGGGTGAAGTTGCTGACCAGTATGCTTGTCAGTTTTCACACAAATAATAACGTAGGTTAAAAATAAATATTATAGGAAACTTTTTACTGGTAGGTTGCTTTTAATTTATGTTTGAGTCATTTGTCGTGCTAAAATTTTGCGTTTTAATAAAGTGAAGCAGCGCAACAATCTGCTAAAGCTATTATTTACTGTACATTTATGAAGACGCCACATGACTGAGAGTCATGGTAGTGTTCCTAACGTAATGAGTTATAGCGATGATGTCCACTCGCACGCATGTTTCAAATTATGTCATCAGCCAACCCACTGGATCGTGTTATGTTACCCAAATGTCACTGGCTCTTAGTCGGCGCTAGTTATTATTTGGCTCGTTGCCTTACGATTATTAACTTTAACATACAGAGGAAATTAGTTAATACAGTAAAGATAATAATAGTCGAGATTTATAGCAGAGAAATGTGGAATTACAAATAGAGTCGAACCAGTTGCGCGGCGCAAGCACTGCTACGTAATCGTCGATCCATAAAAGAGAATCCGAAGATTGCCCGATTGGATCCCGAGCGGGCACGAAGCTTCGCATTAAGAGAGGATTTCTCACGTTCGTGGTGAGCACTAATCACGACGTAGAAATATTAAGGACACTAATATCTTGTACACATTTACATAACACGCAATAAATCTCTATGTGCGGGCGCAGCGGCGCGTTGATAAATTCTTATTGGAGCTTTTTCGATGAACTATTTCGATGCGGTGGTTATTATGTTTGTTCTCTTTGTACTACTGTTAATGTTCCAGCAGATACTTTTGTACATTTTATTATTAGACTACAATCGTGTCTACCGTTTCTGTATATAATAAATAATCCTGATACTTTGATATGCAAACTAGCACAAACTAATCACATTTAAAAACATAAATCACCCACCACCTACCTATTACTGATAAACTGTCATTCAAATCAATTAACATCAATTTACTTGAACACAGGGAATCATGCAAAATACGGACACCCTGGACCATTTATCACAGAAGTAAATACCTTTATGTACAAACCTAGTACATTATTATGTGACTTAAGTTCAGATCGCTTATCTAGAAGACTAATTGCCTATCTATCTACGTTTACTTAGTAGCTTAACGGACGAAACCGGTAACCGCGCCAAGTTATTTATAGGAAGTTAAGTATAAAACCTTGGAATGGCAAACGGTATGTACCTACGATTTTATTGTGATTTATAACCAAACGTCCTTTGGAACATTTATCATAATTATAATCGTAAATATATGTTTATTTTTTTCTACAGACATGCGCTTTCGAACACTGTGCATCTTTTTATTTTTTGATGAATTGCATTTTTTTTTGTTTGCTGTATATTAATATAATAATTTCGATAAAAGAATAGTTTTGAATTTAAGACAATAAATCATGACTCATGAAGTTAAGAAAATCTACAGTGCTCATATAACTATTCAATTTGGAACAGTTATTGGCTCATTTACAAACACGTATTGGATGCTAACCGATGAGTGCATGATAATATCAGTATAATTTCCCAACACTAAACCGACAAACAATTCGAAGGAGTGCTAAGCGAGTTGAATATTTATTTATTCGCGTGCAATAATCAACACACAGATATATAAACTACACGAATCGCTAGCAGGCTAGATAAAATCGAGGAACAAGTAGGTAACGTCAAACAGACTCGAAAATCCAAATAAAATTAATACCCAGATCCGATCGCTTCCTTAATCGTTGGCAGCACAATTACTGGACACGCCGTGGGACCGATAATAATTTAAAAAATATCGCCCAGTAAATGATGCCATAAATTAAATTTAATAATACGTACGCCCAACACAACGGCATCATGTGCGGAAAGCTAATTGAATATTAATTTAATAATAAATCTGGTCGGACGAGTCTTCGCCTATACCTCTTTTATTTATAACTTAACTCCGACTACGGCAATACCAATTTTAATAGATTTAAATGGTCAACGATTTATTGTTGTCACATATATTAAAAAGTTTAATTGTAAAACTTTTTTGTTTGAATTAGTCAAAGCCTAATGTTTGGAGCCACACCTTCGCGGCGACCATTACAAACACCTTCCGTTTCACTTAATTTATTACTTTTATCTCGAGCACAGTCGCGGTCGATGCACACAAACACACGACATCTCCGACAATAAGACAAATCGTCCGATTACGAGACACTACCTGCCCGCGGTGGGTCCGAGCCATGCAAATTTTCAAAAGGCTTTTTTTCTTTTGAACCAATTATCATCATACGCTTTTAAAGAAAGTAAAAGTATTAGTACAGCACACAGTCATCAATAGTCGCATTAGTAAATTAATTACCGTCACATTTTCGAAAGAAAGTCTTCCAGACTTTCTTTGAATGCACAATGGTTCGAACCGTAGAAAAAAATGTTACAATTTTGAATGCATGTTGACCTTGCAAAATGCACGCCACCTCGCCGTTTTGCAACATTTGGTAATTTTCGCACAGACTCGTGATTTATGTTGTCTCAAAGACGTGCTTTGTTGTAAAACCGAGTTGTTTTAAATAAGACCACTTGCGGTGTTCTTATAGCAAAACTTTAAAAGAATCGTATGGGCATTAAGCGACTAAGGAAAACATAATGAATGTATTAAGTACCCGGTCGTTTGCATTGTATCTACAAACAAAGATGACGTAGACTATAGAGTATAAAGACCTCGACGTTTGCGCGGATGGAAATGTGCGCTACACCGAGCCAGGAATAGATCATGATATCATAATATCTAGTAAGCAATTTGGCTATGATCCTATCAATAGCGTAGGTTTTGATGTCAAGATACACAACGCAATGATACAAATGCAACGATAGCTATAACAAAAAACGACTAAAGTATTAACACAAGTGTGAAAATGCACAGTACGTCGGCTATTAAAGAAAGAAGCAACGTTTATCAATTTCAAACATTATCCAAGACTAGATAAAGGCCACCACACGGCTAGCGCGGTATTGTCGAAAGAAATCTCCATACAAAACATTACTCGGCTGTGTTGAGCGATTTATGCGACGGCCTGAGGCCTGCGTACCACTGTGCACTCCTTATTGTATATTATTGTAGTGACACCGACTAATTTGTTGGCCGACTGATGAGCCAACTGCGGGGAAAGAGATTGTTTATGTTTTACTATATTAACTCTAAACGCAGAGCAGATTATCCCACAGTAAAATATATAAACTAGAACTCAATCTCGAGCAATATATTATGTATGTAGGTAAGGTTGAATTAAGATATCCGCTGGTGAGGTAGAATGTTAATTCCGAAAGTAATTTTAATTTGTTAAAGCAGCGAAGCTTTTGCAATTACAGTATGGCGATCGATATTAAACGTCTTCATAGAAAATTATTTATTAATAACATGATTTAATGGAGTAATAACTGTGGATCCTATCCAGTTTAAGCGGGATTTTGATCTTAGTGAGTGGATTTATTTAATCCGCGTTTCTGCGTAGAACCGGCGCAGACGCTGTCGCCGAGTGACAGCGCGGTGCGCACGCGCGCCTCTCTTCACATCGCCGGACAGTAGGCACGTGAAGATATGTTAAAGTTAACTTTATATTAAATTGGACATCGTCATTCAGAATTCAAATGTTGAAATATGTGGACCAAAATATTTTGATGTTTGTAAATATTTTGAGTTGAGCTCTGAATTATTTTTAGCCAATGTTGCAGATGAACTTATTTTTTTGCAAAAATGGATAAACAAAAATGAGAATAATATGTCTGTGTATATATCGTCTTGTTATCATAAATATTACAACACCTATTAAATCTAACTCTACACACACATCAAATAAAATCCCAAGTCAAAACCGTGTCTCTTCCATAAATATCTAAGTCCAAGTCTTCAAAACACGAAATAGCTTTTAATTATTTTAATTGCAAATATAACCGCCTGATAATTTAGTAAAATACACGTAAACGTACGTCGTGACATGAAACGAGTGGCTCGGCACGGCTCACGACATTTCAAAACAAACCGATCTTTCTTCGCAGCACAACGTCAGTACCTCGAAGCGTATTTCTGACTCCATCTTGATACTGTTTGTACATATTTTGACTGGTTAAATCGATGAATTAACCACTTTGCTTTAGGAAACATAAATAAAAAATATTAACAGCACGTTTGGAATAAAATTGCTAGTTTACTGGAGTTTACGTGGAGAATTTTGCACAGTGGGACGAGTTGTCAAAACCCTGGTCCTTAGATTTTATTGCACATAATTTAACATTTTAAGTAGTAGGTATTATTTTTAAGTTTTAAGTTTAATTTTAATAATAATTCATGTAATGCCCAATAACTCGTGGTGATAACTTGTGTGGTGCAAACTGTGAGCGTAAGTTGGTTAATGGAAGTAATACAAAATAAGAAGTTTTAACTTTTGCCTGTTTTTGTAACTTAGGTAAATTCCACCATTACAAATAAGGAAACCGTCAATCATTATTAACGTGCAAAATGTAATTTTCTACAAGTCTTATTATGACTGATGAATTTTATTCAAATAAATTCACACTTTGTTTTTTACACTTTGAAAAACGAAGGTAAAACAGCTGACAGGAGGGTGGTCAACTCTATTACTTATGCTATAAAAAAACACGATTATGAATTGAATGAACATTAACACTGACGCCTAGACTCCCTTGGGCCGTGGGCCAGCCATAATTAATCATATACCTAATGACGTGTTTAGAACCAGACGTGAGGTTATGAAAGCGTATCGTTTGTGACGATTATATAATTTTTATTTATGCTTATTGACAGGCTTGTATCTGTTAAATTAGCATTGGGTGGCCAGGAGTAACATAAAAATGTATAAAAAAAACCAGCAAATAATTTAAGCAATCTTTTGTGGCCGCAAAATAGATGACTGAAAATATCGACATAAAATCCCATAATTCATTTATAAATCTATATTAAGCTACCGGCTCATTTAAATTCATGGATTCGGCATTCAAAATTTTCAATCACTGAACAACTAAAAGACATGCTGATGTTGGCTGAGGAAAATATCTCTTAACGGTGCTAAGTGCTTGCAGGTGATACACCAGAAACAGGTCTAAAGTGAGCTACTGCAATTTTCACGGCAATATCTGTAATTAAAGAGTCGGTATCGCTTGGAGGCATTGATACCTCAGTAGGAAGTATTAATGAGCGAATCGTTACCTACCAACAAAACCGATGAAGTGATGGAGTAATAAATACATAGTTGTATGATGCAGGAAAATTTGTGCAAGTAAGCCTGTACTAGTTTAGGTACACGAATATTGAACAGGAACCTTCTATGATTGCATTTTCCACGAATGCAATGTTGCACGTGCAACCACGCCCAGCCACGCTGATAATAATTAACCAATTACAGAATGACAACCCATCGCCGCCATTTTAATTGGTTCGCGATTCCTATGCATTGGTTCATAAATCTGTTGGTTATGGCGATCGAGTTGTACCACTGTGCAACGTCGTATCTTATAATTGGAGTTCGAGACAGGTAGCTATAGTTGCTTTGTTTTTGTTTTGCAATTTTATTGGTTATTCTTTATATACCACCTACTCGCTTATACTATGTATTCTCTTACGTCCTGATACAGAACCTGATTGTCAGGTTTTTTTATTGCATGTCGCTCGCATAAACGCATGATTATGGTTTTGGGCAACTGTTGACCGCGAAAGTAAAAAAAAAAACATAATTATAAAATAATAATAGGAGCAAGTAATAGTGATTGAAAGAAATTTAATAAAGTTAAAAATATAAATATATAATAAAGTTAGAAACAGCAATTAGCACTTGGTAATTGAAACGGTATTATTTATTCGTTTTAAACTTTTGATAACGAAAAGATAGCTCTAGTAGTCTCCACTCATAAATAAAACAAAAAGAAAATGACAGTCAATCCAATTCATCAATACATTAATCTGCTATTGGCGTTTTAATTGCACGCTGTTTATTGCGCTTTAAAAGCTGGGGAAACGAAAACGCAACACAATATTTTTTCCATATAACCATTAATATCTGTCGGTTTTGTTTCCTCGGCGGACTCAACTCGCCCCACTGTGCGGTGGGGTAGTTGTACACTGACTAACAATTGCTCCGTTTGATTACTTTTGTGTATGAACTGTCTATTAATATATTAAGTTTGACTCTCAGTTTTAAATCTATCATTTGGTGTAGTATGGAAAAATAGCTTTCAGTGATTCGAAGTTTTCGTTCGTCTTAGGTTCATAAGTTTTTTTATTTTGATTATAATCTAAACCTACCAAGCAAGGTCTTCCAACTGAGGTTCATTTACCTACGACATAATAATATGGTCTTTGATTCTGACTAGTTTTGTATCAGTAAATACTAGTACTATAAAATAC
Source organism: Agrochola lota (assembly GCA_947364205.1). NCBI lineage: Eukaryota > Metazoa > Arthropoda > Insecta > Lepidoptera > Noctuidae > Agrochola > Agrochola lota. Next base: position 14,422,453 of record OX376227.1, on the reverse strand, counting down.
GCAATTGTTTTCTGCTCTGATAAATACAAAATCTTTTACGCCCCTTTACTCACATCCTCCTAGAAAGCGACCTAGTGTGACTTAAATCATTATTATATTGGCTTTCCATCCTACAGAAAAATCTAGTCTATATTCCCACCCTCCCCTTCCAATAGAAACAATTTCACTTATTACGTCACATAGCATGTCCTTCGCGTCCATTGATCAGCGTTGTTCAAGAATTAATGAAGTGAGCACGTCGACCCCTGTCAGTTTCTGTCGAGCCTCTGAACTCTGGGACATGTCGAGACCCTCTGTCGGAATGTCGATACACTACGTGTCACAACTATTTGCTGAATTAATACTATTTTTGGCCTCCTTTTGTCGAAAGTCTAATCCAAAAAAAAGGCCAAATCCAGAACGTGTAAATAATAATTCGGATTTTTTGGTATATCTGGTATGTTGTACCTAAACCTGTAACAGGGTTCCGGAGTTCAGATAGGCAGTTGCTCTATTTAATATACTGGTGTTCTGGTACATCTGGTTAGACTACACGCACAAAGCTTGCTAAGAACAAAGATACACCCTGTAGGTACCGATTATACCTAACCTTCTCGTTGGACTAATGGTACCTAACAAGGCTGTTTCAACCAACCCGATGTCTACTCTCTTAGTTCTGACTTCATGCTCAGGATCGTGAAAACGTATAATTGAGCATTTCTGTTGTAAAAATCAGTTCGGTATTGGATCTTTACCCTATACAAAGTCATAAGGTTGCCCTATTACATTGGGATCGGTACCACTATCGGCAAACTGTGGATGTTAGATGATGGTATCTTTGCCAGAATGCCTATCAACATAATTTGGAAAAGATTAGGCAAATTATGGCGAGGTATATCTTCGTGCTGTACAAAAACCGGTCTTTATGGTTCTGGGTGGCCGCTTTCTGACATTTGGTTTTTAACAAACACACAGTCCCTCATCAGTCATTGCTGAAAGACACCATAGAGTTCAATAAAACTACTAAAAGCAAACTTCGATAAAACTCTTCTTACTATTTTCTAAAAGCTTGGTAATTTCCTACCTGCTAATACATTAGTCGAATATGTGTATAATAAAGTTTAAGAGAATCTAGCCTGTCGCATTTGATCTTTATGACTTGAGCATGATAAAAAACAGCTAATACATGTTTTTCTTTTACTTCCAGATTGGCGTGGGAGTAAGGAATTATCACAGGTTTATGAGTTTCAAGCACTCCAAACAGATTACGCAGATATTTTGTTTCCATTCTAAACCATGGGACTATGATTGAATAAGGTCGTGAGTGGGAACAACAATTCAGAAAACTGCATCTCTGAAGACTACGTTCAAATATATTTTGTAGACTCGATATCTCAGACTTCGAAATAGAACCTAGGAGAACCATGGAAGAAGAACAGCATAGCACTGTGAGCATGTGACTATGTTTTCCAATGGCACAAATCTAGGAGAAAAAAGAGCAATTAATTGAAATAATCAAATGGAATCACGTGATACAACAGAACTGTAAAAAGAAAAATGGACTAAAATTTACAAATATGAATCTACTATTTGTGTAAATATGTAAGTACATATTTACAATACAAATGTGCAATCAGTTTCCCCAACAAAGTTAATAACACTCGTTGGTAAATGCAGCTCTATTACTCGCCTAGGTAGTTAGTAAAATATCAACGACCGATCGCCTTATTAACACAAACACGAGATTCTTCATACATTGAATATTGTACGAATTTTCACGTATTTTTTAAGTGAGAACACGAACGATTATTGTTTGACGATATTTGAATGTCAACACGTTTCAATGTTTTAAGTGCTTTTTAATTTGATTTGTTTTATTGATCAATTACCTGGTGGTTTAATTCGTTCATGATTTATTTCAGATTGTGGATCATCTTCATCTCCTGAAAGATGATCAGTGAGATTCAATAATACATGGAAATTTCCTTATATCTTGAGAAATATTTATACAAAAAATATTTATTTATTTATATAACTTAAGAAATATTAAATAGATCAGTAGCATTTAAAAGCTATTTGTAGACTTTGATTTGAAAAATCCTAATACACTAAAATCCAACAATGATTTGAAGGTGAAAAATACTTACAGAACTGCACTTACTGTATGACAAAATCAATGAAATTGGCCCTAAGCTTGAGATTTTATTAAGATTTTGTTGAACAAAACAGTTTTTCTCCATGACACGATTTTACGTGAACATTTGGATAGACAGAGTAAGTGTCTTAATGCACAAAACAATTGGCGCAATACATTTCTGGTAAATAATTCCAAATTGAGTTAAAATAAACTGTCAATTATGTAGTGGTCGAATCATAGCGACTGGTCAGCAATTGCCGGGTCTGGTCAGTTACATCATAAGCAATACGATTACTTGTATAATCTATCGATATAATTTTTGCAATATACTTGGAAATGTTAACTTTTATTGCAAAAGATAAGTTGCTATACGATTGCTAATACTAGGCAAGGAATCGAAAAGGTGAGAGAATCGAAGCCATCGACTATGGAGACATGGAACTGCATTAAACCTACAATGACAAAAACTAAACGGTTAAGATCCGGTTACTTGTAATTAACGAGTAATTAACAACAGCTAAGGAAAACGTTATTAGCAATTTTTCCTCGTTAGTGTTTTCTAACATAACTATCGATAAGCATCTTATTCCTTTACAAATGAAATAAGTGCTAGAGATACAGTAAACTCTAAAGTATTGAAAATGGACCAATAAACTCACAAACTTTGCTTAAATATTGTATAAACACACTTTCAAACAGTTAAGAAAATCTATTTGAAATACAAAGGTCATAGCACTGCAATGGCTAGACTGACCGACTCGTTAATTTTTAATCCTTACCTTACCGAGAACTAAGCCTCTCCAAAAGAGGTATATCATAGATTGTAGGTGAAGAAATTTTTAATAGCAAAGTGTGAAGTTGTATAGACAAGGATGGTGATGGTATTACAAATTAAAAAGTAATACGTAAACAATTTACCGATCTTTTATAGCCTTAGCCTGTAAATATACACTACTGGCTGTTAGTACCTCATAGTTAGATAAAACGTCTAAAGCGTGCAAAGTAGGTCGCTCAAGGCGTTTACCAGAGTCGAAGTAAACCTTTTTTAAATCAACTTGTACTAGTAAATTGCTGGTTGAATTTTTTCCTTCTACAGGCAAATCAATTGGTATATCTAATTATACGTTATGAAGTAGATTTTCAATCAATCGGAACACGAATCCGTTACCGTCATAGATGAAAAGATATGAATTTTTTTAATCGATTGACACAATCCCCAAAACAGTAAAATTGAAAAGATTCCCACTAGAATTTTAATAATAATTTCAGTAGACAAGAGTTCGCTAAACTTAATAATGATTTTTCTAGAGCAATATTGGAAAACTCCCGCCTGAGATGGTCCGTCGAAACTAGACTTTATCTTGATAGAATGAAGTGTTGGATTGCAACGTTTGGTTATTGAGATAGATCATTTATGTATCGATAGATTCCGGGTGTTCGAATCCGCGGTATTAAAGGCGTCTTTAGACTATTTAAATTCCGTTACGGTTCGTTGCGTCTCTGGTTTATACGGTGCCGTTAATTTTAGTGGAAATTGAACTAGGGGACAGTATCGATCTCGAGTTAAGAACTTTGTTGTACTCACTTTATTTTCTAGTGTTTGCATAAATGACCATGGAAGCAACAATTTGATTGTTTTTTATGAAAGATTATCATTTTGAAACAAAGATAGGTATCTTTATTTCTCCCCCTAGGAAAATGTGTAGTTTCTTACATTATGTCATAGGCTGGCAATACCTATTCCATTTTACGATTGTCTTCTCAATGTACTGCTTAGTAAAAGTACTAACGGAACCATTTTGATGTTAAACGTTTCACCACCTTTCCCCAAACAAACCCCTAACACAACATAAACATACCCTTCACCAAACATTCCCTAGCCAATTAAGTACGTATAAAATGCTCGACGAACACGTAATGAATCATTCGCGAAGTTTATAATGAGGTCTACAGGCGTAAGAAGGCGTATTTCTAAGATCATGACCCTATGAGAGTACCGGATCTACACTACTGTAACCTGACCGGTTCCATGATTCCTATAGCTATGTCAGCTACTACACGTTTAAGAAAGGTAAAGACGAGAGCTTATGGAATATCGATGTACCTACAAAGATGCTTAGAACAATGGTTGACCGGCCAACAACTGCATTGATTTATATATACGCGGACTTGAATTATACAGGTTGGGGAACCTGAACGGTCATGAGTTCATGAACGAGGTTGTGAGGCTGATTTTGAATTTGAAAACAATAACGGTCATGATCAAGGTGATTGTACGTATAGTATAATCCGAGTTGTCCGATTCTTAACTTAAAAACAATGTGGTAATCGTAATAAAATTGTACCTCAAAGATCCACACGTGGACGCGTAGTTCAAATAATACTAATATGTGAGTGTATCTTCATTTAGAGCTAGTTTTTTTTAATTTTCACTGTAACTAATATATACGAGTACCTTGATCAGTATCAGTAGGTAGGTTCACACAAGCTTGCTAAGATCAAGCATACACCCTGTAGGTACCGATTATATATACCTTCTCGTTGGACTAATGGTAACAAGGCTGCTTCAACCAACCCGATTTCTAATCTCTTAGTTCTGACTTCATGCTCCAGATCGTGCAAACGTATAATTGAGTATTTCTGTTGTAAAACTCAGTTCGGTATTGGATCTTTACCCTATACAAAGTCATAAGGTTTCCCTATTATATTGGGACTTAGTACCGCCATCGGCAAACTGTAGATGTTAGATGATGGTATCTTTACTACCGGCAAGCCCTGATGGATCAGAGGTCAATGGTTATATAAATTGTATGGTAATTTTGAATATTAAAGAGATCTGCTGATAGAACGAAAGAGTTTCGAGAACCCTTTGATACAAGCTGCAAGCAAAGATTTTGGCAGATGATGATAAGTAACTGATTGTACCTACTACATAAATCACTATAAAGCTTACAAAAGACTTGAACGGTTGAACTAAACGACATAATGATACATATAAAATTGCTCAGTAATATGTCAAAACACTTTGTATTCGTTTACTCAATAAAAAATGAATCTTGGTACACAAACTGACACTGCAATGCAGAGCGAAAATTTATTTTTATTCACCAAATACGGTCCAATAATAAAATTGGTCCGCAGTGCTCGAAGTTCGTAATAATTATTTTTAGCAACACAAGAATAAAATATCTTGTGTTTGGAGCAGACCATTTCAAACTTTCAGTTCGCGCTGAAGTATCGACGACGGATATATTAATTGGAAAATTCTAGCTTCCAGTTTATGTAGATAAACAAGAACTTTTAAAATACGCTGGAACATCATCTTCAAGTAGTTGTAGGTATGTATATTAGGAGTCTAGGTATTAATAAATTTAATTACGTCACAAATGAATAGCAGGCGTTCTGTGAGCGCCCGCTGACAGATGTTTTGACAGCTCCAATATTATTAATTGTGACATTACGCTGTCGTTAGGGCATCGCCCAGAACGTTCTTCCGCTTCCACGTCATTAATAAAATGAGCAATAGTCGAAATATTTATCAATGGCATAATCGATACAGAAACAATTATAACCACATCCATCAAAATTCTAAACTCAGCTTTGCAGCAGGAGCGTTCGAATTCTTTATCCAATAGAATGAATAAGCAACCCTATAATCATGTTCGAAAGAGTTCAAACTGTATCGAAGATTGAGTAGTATTGCGAGAAATAGCTGTTGAATCTTATTTGCCCTACGTTAATGTTCATTTTCGTGTAGCACAATGTAACAAATGAAGTACAGTGGTATCGAGTAACATTAAAATTCTTATCTCTGGTCTGTCACACAGCGAGAACGTCAAAGTTCGAAGTGAGGAACGCATTATAATTAATAGTCGATGATACGCGAGGATCGTAAACAAAAGCGGTGATAAATGGATTAAAGTCTGATACTAGATAATAAGAACTGTGGGTTGTAAATCGTGGTTTCGTAAGCGGTGGTCACTTTTTAGATTTTATAGCGGTCGTCTGTCATACGGTCGTGTGTCACACTCTACTTTATTTCCAGATGATAGATGTATTCATGCTTAAGACATCTGTCGATGGTTTAAATCATCACCGAATGCAATACGGACTTTATGAAGTTAGAAATTCAAAATGAATTCTCTTATCTGAATTAAATTGCTAATTTGTATTGAGCTCGAGCAGAAAAAGTGTTGTGAAAATCAAAACGTGTTAGTCTTGAAAGTATATGGGTGATAGTGATAGGGATAAACTAGCAATGATTGCCTTTAAGAAGTAAGATAAAAAGTAAGTGTTCAGCAGATCAAAGAACTGTTAGAAGACAATTTGAATGATTATTAGTATCTCAAACAAAACAAAACAATGCCTTATAATATTAATGATATAACAGCTAAAACATGAAAGACCATTATCGACGTTCGGTGCTTTTTGTCTCAACCTTGCGATACGGTGTAAAAGCAGCCAGTCTTATATCATACCGTTTTGATTTCAATGACATATTAACTGTCAAATATACGTTGATACATTGGAGGCGTCACGCGTTTTGTTAAAGTCTATCATTAGAAGTCGATTTACCTTTTTGCTGTTATTGATTACGTTTGACAATAATCGGTGTATCGTTTGATTGTGGGAATTAGGACAAGTATTAATATTCTACGTTTACCGAGTGTTACTTTCACTATGTGATGTAATGCTGTTGTCTCGGAGATGATAGGGTTGTAAATTACCTGAGGAAGCGATCAATAGAAGTTTTTAGGTTGCAATTGTAGATATTGGAGTTAACTTATAGAGGAGCTTTATTCTACTCAAAGATCATATTGTTAAGCCTTTTATATCACACCTATTTCTTATCAGATTGCTTGATTGATTGGTAACGTTATCAATATCAATTTATCGATCGTTTAGTTTAAAATTGTAGATACTGCTTTAATTAGTTGATCATGGTCATAAAATACAGTCACCGAGATTTTTTTTTCCCCCATTAACATACTTGTAAATTACCTAAATAAAAATCCATTTCCCGGAAGACGATAGTAGCTGCAAACACGATATTCTCTTTTAAAGAACTCAACACTTTAGCCGTAACATTATACCTAAGATCATAACTCGGAGTCCAAACGACCACAACACGTGTGGTTCCGAAATCAAATTAAAATCATGTTTGATAAGATCGAGTGGCGGTTATGGAAATTTATGACTATATTACCTGCGCCAGCGCATCGCGACCGACAAAAACCGGGGTCGGTCCGCGCAATTATTTATGTGGTCCGCGAATGATTATAGTTTACGAGCGTTTGATAGGTCAGCCTCTGGCGTACACAGTGGGCCGTGATTCGGGACACTTTGGATAAAATTAATTTTGTTTTTAGGTTCTGTTAAAGATCTCAGACGTGGTACTTACCTAAATTCGAGACGATGAAGGTTTCTTCACCGTCTCGAAAAATTGTTTTATTTTTAAAAAAAAAGTGTTGGTGTCGTCTTCCCAGGCTTCAGACCTCAAAACCTGATTTTTTTATTATATTATTTTATTTAATAGTTTGTTATGAATGATGCTAATTATCAAAATATGAGGAGAAAATACGATCTTTTCGTTGACGAAAAAATTTTTTTTTCATATTTTTAATTTATACAAAATAAAAATAATAATTATTATAATGAAATAATTAAACTCGTTAAATGCCAATGTTCTGTACCACAGGTAAATTTTGACACAAATAAATTATGTTTATTACGTGATTCAGGAAATAAAACTTTCCAAATAGATGTAAAAAATGTTGTATCAGAATGAAACTGAGACAAAAATGTGTTGGCCGCAAAAGATACAGAAATAAATCAGACAGATGACAATTTAAAGTGGTTAACCCACTAACTGTGACCATTTTAGATACTTTGATCAGATCTTGTCGAAACCCAACTTGTACTAGCAGCGACAAAGTCATTTAAACTTTATATTCAGAGCTATAAAGATGAATTTTATTAATTTTATGATGTTTTAGTGGGTGTTTGTTCAACAGTTTTTAGAGTCAGAGTAAAGATTTATGTTTTTATTTAAGAATTAATGGTATAGTGTGAGTAATCACCGTTATTTTAATTTTATGCATTATTGATATCTGATTATGAGTAAAAAAGTTTGTTTCGCATATATTATACGAGCACCATAAATTTTCATAATCATTATAATGTTCTCACTTCCAGAGTAATTTTCGTTATTTACTAATCGTAAATCTGATATGATCTGTAGACATATCTATGGAGACAAGTGTGTAATCATAAGCTTTATGAGTTTGGCTTATATATAGCCTGTCAAAATATTCAGATTAGATCGTATTTCTCTAATTAAAGTACTTTTAAATATTTCATGAACTACGCCTACCCATATTTTATTAAGCCACGAGTGCAAGTAAAGTCGATTTGCATTTTATTAAGCAACAAATGTTTTTATTCTCCTACAGTTTCCCCCAAAATATTAAATGCACCTGGCGCCACTTCTCGCTCTTTGCCTCATTCCACATACTTTACGATCTGTTAAAAGACCGAATTCGCTGTCCAAATTAACACGAAATAAAAAGGGAATCGAACCAACAAAAAATAAGCGAAGGTACAAGATAAAAGTTTAAAAAAGGCCCACGTCAAAACATTTGATTGTATTAATATTTATAGGCTTCGTACCGCCGCAGGAAAGACGGCTTGAGACGGAAGAAAAAAAATGTTTATCAGCCCGTTTAGCTTTTAAGGAAACCGCGAATCTTTTGTAAAAAGTTATTTATGATCTCGAAAACAATTGCAGTGTTACCATTATATCACATTTGACAGCAATAACTGTATTTATTTTTTTGTCCCCAAAATGAAGACGTTTCGTTCACTGTGGACGATACAACAATAGTATATTATGCGTGAAGTGGTGTGATTCACTTTATATTGACTTTACTGTTTTTATGTTGAGGCTAGAGTATTTTTTGTAAATTTAATAAAGTTCGTTATAATTTTTTGTATCTCGAATTCACGGCCAACGATTTCAATTGAAATGTTGGCTGACTTTAGTACAATTTTGTTTTTTAAACTGTATAAAATTTGCTGTTGCAGACTATGTAGAGAAAATTTGTTTTACGAATGCAAAAAAGTCAGAAATTGCAGTGAAACAATTTCAAATAATTACGCAGGGGCATAAAATTAAAATAATTCAATCATAATTTTAGAAATCGATTGTATGCGAAATGATTAACCAATTACGATAGAATTTAATTAATTTTATCAATCTGCCTAGCCTTTTCCCAACTATGTTGGGGTCGGCTTCCAGTCTAACCGGATGCAGCTGAATACCAGTTTTACATGGAGCGACTGCCTATCTGACCTCCACAACCCAGTAACTGGGTAATACGATACCCTTTGGTAAGACTGGTGTCAGACTTTCGGGCTTCTGACGACTCGTAACGACTGTCAAAGATCCACGAATGACAGCCGGGACCAACGGCTTAACGTGCTTTCCGAGGCACGGAGGATTCTCTGTATGTAAAGATGGTCACCCATCCACTGACCAACCCCGGCAAGCGTAGCTTAACCTGACGGATCGACCAGTGCGGCTGTTGTTACTTAGCCAGGAGCTCCTCAATTTAATTAATTTTATCATATAAGATTAATCTCAGCACTTTCTATAGATATTTAAATCAGGTACAATCCTCAACAAGTGTTGCAGCTAAGGTAGGTGCATGTTCACATTTAAATATCATTGGTTCTATTAAAGTAGGTAGGCATATAATATAGTGAACAAATAATTACTTCTTATATGATACTGGTACTAATATCACACTTAGAGTTGTCCTGTTTGATAAACGGCTCAGGATTCCTATGCTAATTCCGAGAATATTGCCCATGCACAAAAGCATTTGTGTTCGAGTGTACATCTGGCTGGCATTGAGCATGCAGAGAGAAGAGAAAATCCTAAAGATGTTTTTTTTTTGACGATTCTGGGAGAGGTGTCCTCCAAGTTTAGTGCACTGGGCATTCATCCTTGCTGACTGGCTAATCAAATCAAGATGATATCACCACGAAATGAGCTATAGCGTGACAAAAGAAATGGTCAAATTAATGTAATTTCTAAAGTAAACTACAAAAATTCTATACCTCAATACGTAACCCGTAAGTACCACCGTTTATTACCACTTTACGACATAAAGCTGCGTAGGTATGCTAATTCTGCGTCGGCGCATTTGCAGGCGACTGTACGTCTCTTCTGGGAAGCTTAATCAGTGTCTTGCGCAGACACGGGTTATTGAATCGAAATTAAAACACTAGCTCCGTGGTTTTAATAGTCGTGTTAGGTATGTATTTTAATTAAAATGAAATAGGCTCTGTGTGTGCGGTAGTCGTTTCATCAAAGAGAATACAGAGATGAAATTAGATTGAGCGAAAGATTGTGCCCTGCAAAAAGGAAGTTGTGAAAATGTTGGTTGGTTGGGCATATCCTCGAACCAGAAATTTAAAGATATGTGACATTTATCAACGTTGCAGTATTGTAATATTCTATCAAATAAAATTCTCATCAGCTCAGACCAAATAAAAAACCAAGACAGAGCGCTGTGCAATACAGTGAAGCATAACAAAACTACACTGCCGCTCTGTGCTCTGTGTTCTGTGTGTGTGACGTGTGTACGCACACACGCACTCATTTACAAACTTCTACAATCAAACTACACCACACAAAGTGCATACATGTTTACGAAACCGGCTTCACTTCACGGTTGACAGCGCTCTATCTTGGTTTTTTTATTTGGTCTGAGCTGATGAGAATTTTATTTGATAGAATATTACAATACTGCAAGGTTGATAAGTGGCATATATCTTTAAATTTCTGGTTCTAGGATATGCCCGTTTCCTCACGTTGTTTTCCTTCACCGTTGAGAGCAGTGGTGAAGAAGTTATTTACACAAAGTAAAGCGTCTGCCTGGGTTTGAACTCGACCCACAACACGTAAGTCGAGGCCGTCACCCTGGGCCACCATTACATTATAACCCCCTCCCTCTCAAAGAAAGGAGGCCTGTCTTCCAGCAGGCTGATTATGCATTATACTTATGCACAAGTTAGTACCGAGATTCGGTATAATATCTTAGCTCAATTTAGATGTTGCCATGCCCATAAAAAAATCATGTTTATCCATTTGGCAAGTTTTAAATACCTAGATGTTTTTGTTAGTTGATGTGATAAATGTGATTTCATGGCAATATTGTTTACTAAGAGAGTATTATACGTATAGTCGTGTATTTTACAGGTATAGTGAAGATAGCTAAGTATGATTATTTCCTAGAATACACCAGCCTAATAGCTATCGTTCTCATCCTTGCGTTTTCTCAACAAAAACGTAATTTTCGAAAAGGCCACACATACCGCTGTTTAAACGATCTCGAAGGAAACGCATCGAAATGCACAATACAATTTGTATACTTATTAGTAATTAAACGCAATAATGACGTAATAACAGTCAATGTGGTTGTGTGGAGGTGATTACAGCAAAAACTTCAGTAAAAGACCGTTGTATGGAAATAATGATAAACGTCATTAAATGTTTAGTTTTTTGTTATAATCTTCATTTTGTAATTATAAGCTTGCACAGTAGCGCCATCTGTGTGGAAAATTGGATTTACTTCAACCCGAAATAATTGCAGAAATATTGTGCATTTTTTTTGGATCGGTTCACTCCTATAATTACCTACGTGAATCATAAAATTATGTATGAGAAACTTTGAGCTCTCGCTTATTGCTAGATCTATGATCGCCCTGTAATTTTGATATACCTAATGTGTAATTTATAATCCGTCTAAGTTGATGTTTCTGTGTGATATTGTTAGCCGATTTCAATTTAGAAACTTTGCCTTGGGCTGATATGTACCAAATTGGCAATTTTCGAGAATTTGCAGTGTCTAATGGCTTCATAAAAGTATGCATTAGAACACGAAAATAGCTGTAATATCGTACGCATTTCTTAAAGAGGAATATAAAATCTGCAGAACTAACTTACAAACTTGCATAAGCTTAAGCAAAATCAGCGTATAACGTTCCCAATGGTGGGAACCAGCTATCTAATTACGCAACACATTTTCGATTTGCAATTGAGTCAAATTGGTTTCGTTTGACTAGAATTGCTTTCAATTTACAACTTTTGAAAGCAATTCTAGTCAAACGAAAATGTGTTGCGTAATTAGATAGCTGGTCCCTCGCGGTGAGAGGGAGTGGGCCGTAAGCCACCACGCGGGCCCAGTGCGGGTTGATAGATGTCACAAATGTCTTCAAATTTTTGGTCCTACGATACGCTTTGGTTCCATGCATGAATTAATGAAATGCACCGATCCCAGCGTGGTTTAACCAGACTCGATCAATCGAATGAACCCCATGATTTTCACTAGCCCATGAAGCCTCATGTTTCATGGGGCTACAGAGGCCATTGCATATCAAGGATTAGACCAGGTGGCACTGTAATGGTACGGAAGATGTGCCCTTAGGATATGGAAAGATTTGCGAGCCGTACCGGATAGGCATTCTTGAGTAGGCAATGGACTAGTGGAGAGACGTGATATTTATGATCTATGGATGGGCATCTTTTAATGACGTCGCTGGCAGGTTGGATCATGTGTGTGCCATGGGATCTGGAGGCAAAAGTCCTTGCGCACATGTGAGAGTGTCGCGAGGAGGCGAAACACCGGGGCGTAACTCCGCTGCCGCGAGAAATCACGGCACAGCGGACAGAGCTCCGGCGGGATCTCATGGCGGCATGGAGAGTGCGATTGTCGCAACCCAGCTTTGGGCACGCCACAATTCCGGCGATAAGTCCCCTCTTTGAGGAGTGGCTTGAGAGGCGCCATGGCGTCCTCACCTTCCGCCTGACGCAGGTCCTCACCGGACACGGTTGTTTCGGGAGGTTTCTGTGCCGCATAAGGCGGGAGGAAACACCCGGGTGTCACCACTGTGTGGATCGCCCGGAGGACACGGTGGAGCATACGGTGGCGATCTGCCCGACGGCCGGGGTTGCGGGTTTGTCCGAAAGGGATATCGTGGCCCCGGCACACGGGCAACGGAAGGAACACGGGTGGGTTTTAGTCAGTAAAAGTCTGACACGCCCTCTCGCTCCGCCCAGAGCGGGAGAAGTCATTTGATGATTTCCCATCCTCAAAAAAAAAAAAAGGTTGGATCATATCAATCTTAACCGGTGCATCTCTTGGAGGGGTTAGGATATAAACTTGACTCATACAGAATTCTAGTAATACCTAATTAAATTAATAACACGCCAAGCAACCTTAAACTAGGCAAAATAACTGAGTGAAGGGCCTTTGAACGTAATTGGACTATTATGACTAAATATGGCGAGGTCCCTACAAAGGCTGTCTAAACATGTTAGATTGAAAACTACTGCGGAAACTTGTTGCCTTGTTTAGTTATAAATCCCTTCTAAATCATACGTTTGAAGCAAATATTTGTCTGTCTGTTAAGATTTATTATGTTCCAATGTTCTAACCTACACCTTTAATGTAGGTTTTATCACATTTGGGGTATATGAAGGTTTTGGAGCGTTTGGTTTTGTTTTCTCACTTACTTTTACGGACAAAACATTAGAGATTCGAAAAAAAAATTGTTTTAAATTTTTGGTGTATTTCTATACTTATTTTATAAGTACTATGTAATGTTTACCACAAAGACCTTATCAAAAAATAAAAAAAGTTCAAATTATTGTTGTCACTGTTAAAGTTGCAACAATAATTTAAACTTGTAATGACTGTTTTTATTTTATCTACTACGAATTCATAATCTTTAGGAATATCTTTATTTCATTTTTCAGACAACGTAGATAGGATCTTTTGTATTATAATTATAATATCCCTATAAAACTAAGCAACACACGAACAACAGTTTAATAGATGTGCAATTAATGTACTAGGGTAGAATGAATAATGTGATGTAATTAAAAATTATAATGAGATAATTTGCATCAATGATTGTCAACGTCCTCTGCGGATAAAATCTATGATGGATTGCTTTGATATTATTGTTCATTAATGTTCATACTGCATCTTGTTGGAAACAGTTTATACCTATATGAATGAAAACCACAATGTTTACAGTCGTGCGTTCCTCCCATTCTTTCATCCCACTACTGACCTTTACAAAACCTGCGAGGTATTTTCAGTAAGACAACTTTTCATACTTCACACTATCCTCAAAATGCATGGTTTACTGAAGTATGAACCTACAGCTTTCCAGCAGAAACGTAAGAAATATACAGTCTGCGTTTATAAAGCTTGTCACACTCATTTTGCACAAAGATTTTTTAGCTTATTAGGTGGAAATTTGTACAACAAAATCAATCATATCCTAAAAATATATCCTTTAGCTAAACATCAATGTAAAATAGTGGTCACCAAATGGCTCTTAAGTCTTGATTATATCGGAATACGGAAAAATTCTGGATATTTTAAAATAACATACCGAAAGCACACCTACACGTTCGCGTACACACTCATACCCTATACCTACACTACACACACCACAGATATTCACGCCCTATACCTACACTATATACACCACACAAATCCACACCCTATACCTACACTACACTGACTACACACACCACTTACACTCACTTAGCTCACTAACCCGTCAAGTTTTTCTTTCATAGTCTAAGTCTTTTAATTTTAGTACCTATGTGATTTGTAAGTTTATACACCTAATTTTGCACGGAAGAGCACTGATTTCCAAGATACAGGTTTTACCTAGTTTGGAATTCAGAGTTCATAAAGTTTTGCCGTCTACTCACTTACATTATTTGTACCCTATGAATATAACTGTATTAGGCTATTTTTTATTGAGTCCAAAATAAACGATTATTATTATTATTAGTAAAGAGCTCATCAGTAGATTCACTTGCATCACTAGGTACGAAAATCACTTTTTCTGCTACGACATTGAGCGCTGTCAATGTCAAATTATTAACACTGATGTGCTATTGACTTCACCAGAATGAGGTACTTTTATCCATACCTCGGATCAATTCTTTTTCCTTTTTTTTCAAATATTTTCTTTTTTCTACATCTTCTGTTTATAGTCATAACAGAAGATGTAGAATAAAGAAAAGATTATGAGAAATATGACATGGCTTAGAAGGTAATAAACGGTGCAATAAAGGCTGATTTAGGTTATAAAAAAACTACTGGGTTTTACTATAAACTCATAGTTGATCCATGAAAAAATTACCACCCAACATGAATTAGTAGAAATGATGATTAGAAAAACTTCAGAGTTGTAGAAATTTTAAAGAAAAAATGTTACTGTATTTGTACTTTACGTGTACACTTCTATCATAAAAACAAGATAGCAATATAAATTAACGCAGATATTAATACATTAACACATAAAAACATAGAAACGATTGATTACGGCTCAGCATACACCTGCGGTACGCCTGACATTCGTTCAACGTACACTATTAATACTCCGACTAATATTACGTATGAAACCCTATTTTAAAAACACAACATATAAATTACTCGCAAATAAAAAAATAAAATAAAACAAGAACATGCTACAAGTTATTTAAAGCTAAACAAGATGAAAAATAGTTTTTTCTTCCCCTATATTTTATAGCGGCTAAAAGTTGCCATCAATAATTGAAGTTGTGTCTCTGGGGAGAAGGGCTTACCAGTATTCCTGACGTGTGGGTACTTATAGTTGGCGGGTCAGTTAATATTGACGGTGTGTACGTGGCTTTAGTTCGGAACTTACTTTAGAAACAAAAATCTAAGTTCTGTAATCAACTTGGTATTTTTGTGAGGTGCACAGTTGTAAATTGCAAATTCTTTTAAATCAGATCGGTAAAAGTAGATTCAAGAAAAATCATTTTTATTTTAAGACTAAGAAAACCAGATTGCTGATTTAAAGATAATAGGACATTACTAATAAACGTTCAGCTATCTAAAAACAACTTCAATGTGAGAAAAAACCTGCTTCCCTATAAAAGCTTGGACGGTAATACGCGAGAAGCCTTATCCTGAACCAACCAATACAAAAGTGCCATTTAATAAAACACGACGCACACTGCATACAAAAGTTGCGCACGCGGCAATGAGAAACTTGCAACGGTAGTGTACATATACATGTATACATATATACATCTATGTATAGCAACACTTTAGCGAGAATTCTGCCATATCATCGCGCCGCCATTGCGAGCACGGACCAACCCGCGACTGCTAATCCCTTCACGAAATATATTTATTCCTTTTTTAAACAATTCTAGTTTTAGGAGTTTTATTTTTGTGTACCCTTTATGCATATTTAACGCAGGTCGCGACTCACAGGCGGGAGATGCGAGCGATGTTATCAAGTGATCTGGTTCGGACTAAGTAGTATGTGGTAGGTATATAAGTCTTTTGTAATTTATAGTATGTGTAGAGAAATTCTTTAGGACCGGTTCCTTGTTACTGTATGGGCCGTAGGTATGCTAGCTTTTTGTGGGGTTAGAGTTACGGTATAGTGGTGTTATCGTAGGTATAAATTGGGTAGGTATGCCGAGTTAATGTTTAATGCTGAACTTGAGCTTTATTTTTAGGTTAAGTATTAAGGCTCCAGCAGACGCGTCGCGCTGTCTGCGGTAGCGTTTATATGTACATTCAGGGAGAACATAGTGCTAGTTAGATGTTCGCACTGTTTAGTAGTAGTAGGTACAGTCAGCCTCAAAAAGGTGTAGGTCTATACATCGACACAATCTTTGTTCTATAATATTGTATTAATGTATAGCCACAAAACATATTACACATTAAGGAGTAATTATAGATAAAATGAATTCGTGTCGATGTGTACCTACATCTTTTTGAGGCTGACTGTACTAGGCAAAACCTAAATTTTAATGTCTTAATCCTATAAATTACACCTCCTTTACAATAATTATTAATTTATGGCGAATCATAGCAGGTGGCAAAACAAAAACAGTTATTACAAAAAAACAAAATGCTTCACAATCATTGATATCACGCTAAAAAAATATGATATTATGATTGGCACTTTTCAGTATCACAAATTACCAGTACTCAGGGATACATGCTAAAGCAGTGCACACACTATAATCTATAGATATCGAACAGCTAATTACAAAAGCACAAAAAAGGCTTTATAAGCACGAACTGCTTTATGTGGAGACTACACTGGCATACCTTTAGCATAATATTATTTGAGTCATAATTTACCGCGGTCTCCGGGACCGAACGCTTGATTTATTTATGAGCCCATACTGACTCCGCCACTAATCTTTAGTGGAATTTAATTTGTTATTTATTTACTAATCGCCGCTAGTAACTGTAGAACAGGTAGGGTTATGCATGTCATTAAAGATGGTTGGTTTAAGGGGAGGCTATTTTTGGGATTTGTGGGTTCTGTAGGAAAGTCGGGAAGCTAGGGAATGGAAATAAACAGTAAGGGGAATTTATATACGTTTTTTAAATATACCACTCACTTGTACGATATGTTTTTAAACTATTATTTATAAGTTTTGATGTAAAATCTTTCTTTATTTATCACTAGCGACCCGTCCCTGCTCCGCACGGTTTTTACGACTTGACAAAACATCGCGATTTTTTTATTAATATATAAAAATTATATAAATATTTTAAACATATAAACCTTCCAAAATAAATTCTCTAAATGATGGTGATGGCCGCATCTATATCCATTTTGTAGTTTAAAACAACTACGCGGTCACACAGACAGACAACAGCGACTTTAATTTATAATATATATACAAATAAGATGCAACCATAAACAAAAAAAAAATTAAACAGATAACAAGGAGATTATTTACGGATTATTGATGGATTTTCTTGACCAATACTTTTCAGGGAAACCTTTACAAAAATTAAAGAACTGAAAATAACCTAGTACCTAAGTAGGTACTTAGGTAAACATTATTAATATTATAATTAGGTGTACTTATATTCATTTACTTAGTTTAGTTTAGTTTATGGTCTTGTAGCTAAGTAATAACAGCTGCACGGGTCGATCGATCAGGTTAAGCTACGCTTGCTGCGGTTGGCCGGGGATGGGTGACCATCTTTACATACCAAGATCCCTCCGTGCCTCGGAAAGCACGTTAAGCCGTTGGTCCCGGCTGTCATTTGTAGATCTTTGACAGTCGTTACGGAACGTTAGAAGCCCAAAAGTGTGACAACCAGTCTTACCAAGGGGTATCGTATTACTCAGTTACTGGATTGTGGAGTTCAGATAAGCAGTCGCTCCGTGTAAAATACTGGTATTCAGCTGCATCCGGTTAGGTTAGATTAGGAAGCCGACCCCAACATGGTTGGGAAAAGGCTAGGCAGATGATAATTTACGTCATAACCAGTTCGATGGAAAAAAACTGCACATTTTCGTTATTTCATTTGTTGTTGCTCTTTTAACCGTAGTCAAAGGACGTATTTAGGTATGACACAAGTTTTCCTTACATATTTAAATAAGGTATTACTAGTTTTCCTTATTTTATTTATTACAGCTAAAACTATTATCTATGGTTACTTGTCCGTATTGACATTTTATACAAAATAATATATATTAATTTAATTCATCTAAACGGATATAACCAAACAGCTATTAGAATCAAGTGATAAATAATAGTCAATTTATTATGAATAAATTTTTTATAATTGCTCTAGATTAACTTAACCCGTTTTGTAGTTAAGTTTTTGTTAACGATCGAAATTATTCGCGTGTGGGCCCACCTTATCGTTTTAAGGAATTTGGGGTTATATTAGGTTGTTATTTGGTCTATATCTGGTTGTTACAATCTTTTTCTAGGGAAATTAAACTTAAAACTCAACTTGGATTCTATGAAAGAAAAGCTCCAATATTTACTTGTGACTTTCGAAAATATGCAACGTCTTTAGAGAAATTTCCAAAATATTTTAATAAATAACTGATCATGTTAGAAAAAAAAACAGAGCAGTGGTGGCGTAAGAGTAACGGTTGCGACTTACGATCTGTTGGTCGTAGGTTCGAACCCAGGCATGCACTTTACTTTGTGTAAATTATTTCATCACCACTGCTCTCAAAACGGTGAAGGAAAACATCGTGAGGAAACCGGCATGTCCTAGAACCAAAAATTCGAAGACATGTGACATCTACCAACCCGCACTGGGCCCGCGCGGTGGATTACGGTCCACTCCCTCTCACCAGAGAGGAGGCCTTAGCACTGAATTACTAAAAACCTGTCCTGTAGGTACTTAGTTCTAATCTGTGCGTTTCAAAGATCATCGTCAGTCGTCACCATTCTCAGACTTTGATTTAAAAGAGTGTCCGTGGAGTTTCTTGTCCGTTCTTCTCCATAGGAACCTACTACGCTTTGGAATGGGCAACTAGCTTCATCTTTCTGACTGACCGACCCCTTGACAATTCAATGCTTTGAGTTTGAGTTCTCTTGCCCTTATCGCAATATATTTGAGGTCAGAGCAGCATATCTTTTTCTTCCTTAAGTAGGTATTTCTCTACAAGTCGTCATCTCGGCAATCACCCCCTTTCTATCCATATTATCTTTCAGAAAGTCCATCCATCGTGTCTTTGGTCTTCCCCTACTCTTAAAGCCAGTCACATTCATACTCAAAACTTTCCTCAAAAATCTAATCTAATGTAATAGGGATGATGCCTGGGTAAAAATAATGAAATTTTAATTAGTCCGTCAGTCAGATAGTAAAAAAATATTAGACACGTATTTTTTACTTTATCATATTAATAAAAAATGACTTAGATAAAACGCATTTTAGGTGGGGGAGTGGGGGTAGCTATGTAGTGAACTGTAGCGGGCCCAGTGTAGCGAGTATGTAGATTTTATACATTGACGACATACAGTGGAATGTCGTCAATGTATAAAATCTACATACTCGTGACGTCATGGCACATTTTACCTCAATGTATCGCTGTAATCTTTAAATTACGTAAAAATAGAAAAAATACGTGTCCAATATTTTTTTATAATCTCAAAGACGGACTAAAAAAAAGTTTATTTTTTTATTTTAATTTTATTAATTTAAAATTCGTTACGTAACAATAATATGCGTAATTGCATTACTTAATGCTAATGCAAATCTTAGTAATGTCATAGATGAAAACAGATGTTCACTCGCATTTTAGGTGTGAAGCTACAAGTACGCGGCGGGCTCGACTTGTTGGGCCAGTTCATTGAGTGTAACGTAGTCAGAAGATATAAGAGTGACGCCATAGAGAGGCAACTTTTAGGTAAACATATTTGCAGGTAATTAGCGCTATACGACCTGAATTGCACTTTATTGTGTCGTAGCAAGAGTCGCTTTTCATTTATATGATTTTGCGGAGTGAACCATTTGTATTAATCTGTGGTATTATTTACTCTAAAGACTGAAATAAACAGTCACTACTAAACATAAGCTCAAATAAATTACACAAACCCTACATTGACAAGATTAGGTATAATCTAACGCGACTAGGTTTCTTAATGTATTTTCAATGTCCATTTCAAGATAATTGAAAACCTTTGCTACTATGACTCAATAATGTATATCAGATTACGTTAGTATAATGCGATATTTAACTGCTTATTCCTAACAGTGCCCTCAAATAATTATATGGAATCACGGATCATTTTATAGCTTCTAAATTGATTTTACGGGGCCAAAATAAAAAAGTTGAGGTGCTTTTCTTAAAAATAATTGATTAAAATTGGCCTGTTTTAACTTTCGGCCACAGGTTGTGTTTCATAAGAATCATGTATGCTTTTAATTTTAAAGAAGTGAATCCCTGCAAAAATCTTAATAATCTGATGAGATTAATTGGCTTTCTTGACAGTAACCCAATGAGCTTTCACGATGACCTGAGGTGATACAACACTTAAGGGTCAGCTTTCCAATGACTGTGCCTTTTATTTCGCTTATAAGAAGGTTCAGAAACTTTCAGGGCTGTAATATAATTGGCATACTGCCCTATCGTTTGTACTACAATGTTGGAGGTTTAGACGTCACCGAAAATCAGTAATTCACAATGGATAGAATGATCAAGTTCTTAATTCGAATAAAACATTAAAAAAATCCTTTTATCACTTAGTGTCTGCCTACCTCATAAATATTATTATCTTCTCTTTTCAACTAAGGTTAAAAAATCGCCATCAACACCTGGAAAACATCGTGAGGAAACTGGCATGCCTTTTTTTTTTTTTTGAGGATGGGAAATCATCAAATGACTTCTCCCGCTCTGGGCAGAGCGAGAGGGTGTGTCAGACTTTTACTGACTAAAACCCACCCGTGTTCCTTCCGTTGCCTGTGTGCCGGGGCCGCGATATCCCTTTCGGACAAACCCGCAACCCCAGCAGGCATTGGTCTTTCGACCCCGTCGGTTGGTAAACTGGCATGCCTGAGAGATATTTCTCGACGGCATGTGAAGCCAAGTCAAAGGCCTATAGGCGGCATAGAAACTCTGACACCAGCTATCTAATTACGCAACACATTTTCGATTCGCAATTGATTCAAATTGGTTTCGTTTGACTAGAATTGCTTTCAAAAGTTGTAAATTGAAAGCAATTCTAGTCAAACGAAACCAATTTGACTCAATTGCAAATCGAAAATGTGTTGCGTAATTAGATATCTAATTAGTCACCAAACACACGAAAAAGAAAGAACTAAGGGTTCTTTTTAACAATTTTCACACGATTTTTCCAAACAACTTAATTTCCACGTGTTAATTCCACAGTTGGGGTATGTAACTAGTGCTAAATAATGGTGTATTGAATTCTTATAAGTCGTCAGACGGCACGCACGAGGGGCGGTGGCTTCCACCTCTCCTTGAGTTATGACCACCAAACATGTAACATGACCTAGCCGCCTGCCAACTCTATTTGCATACTTCGGCTTTTTGCAGTCGGGCGACTGTCGATTGGTGCGACTAAAATCTATCCGAAATGTTATGAGCTTTCTGAAGATACCTGAGGGCCTTTACAAAGTGACATTCTATAAGCGACAATGATGATGGAAACGTCAAAAATATATGGGACTGACATAATATACCGAAAAGCTTATGTCAATCCTGTTGAAAGTCGTTGTAGAAATACGCCTTTGAAAGCAATTGCTACTTGGCTAGGCCCTCTGGTCTATTAATTAATAATATGTGAAAGATTACGGCTAGAAATAGGCTTATCAAAGATGGTAATTGGCTGTTCTAACAATAATGAAGAAGTAGCTTACTTTGTGAAGTGGACGCGTTCTGGTTGAATGAAAATGATAAGGCAAGAAACACAGTATTATTGTTAAAGCAAATTAGCTCCATAGTGCTACTAATTCTTTTAGAAAATAAGACTAGAATATGAAAGAAGGCTTTAGTGCAGGTGAAGTAACAGCGAAAAAATATTTTACCAGATACTGAATACAGACTACTGGAAGAACGAGTAAGTCTCTTGAATAGAAACAAATATGTCCCGATACGCATGTGTCCCTGACATGCATCATTTGTAAAAAAATATTGCTGTCTTATAGAGTTGTAAGTATCATAATGAATTATCATATTATGATATGCTGCAGCATTGTTTAATAGAGGCACTAAATCAATTGATATGCTATTCATGTGTCATCGAATAAATTCGGATTTCAAAGAAGTTAATTCAAAAGCCGTCGATGTTATGGCTGTGACTTAATTATGAAAAGTAGTGTGTTTAAATCTATGTGTACTATATTACGAGGAAGACTATTGCTACAAGCTTCAAATGGACTGATAAATGCAAGAGCTTCTTTTAATTTATTCGTCTCGAAATCTGCAATAATTTGGTTATGTAAAGTGTAGGTGAAGTTATATGTAGCAAATCCATAGTCGCTACTCAATGTCTTGCGAATCTGCGACAGTAGCCCGTCTGCAATAGGCCTATCGGTTGAAATGTACATTTTAATAAGGCTTTGTCAAACCTACAGACTTGTTGTGTTTAATAACAGGGTTTTGCCGTATGCTTGTAAGAGAACTATTTATTTTCTTAAACAAGTCTTTGGCAATTTATAATGGTGCCATGTACCCACTTGATGTCTGCAACTCTGTAATCATCCCTGATGACAGTGGTATGATTTATACTGAAGCATTCATTTCTCGTATTATTTTCTTTGTAAGTTTTTCTCGTTTTGAAATTGTGTCGTGCGCTTTGCCAATATTTTTTGTTATTGAGCCGTCTAGTTTGTTTACTATTTCATTGAGTCGAATACTGATTCTAGTTATAGCTATAATAATATCGCTGTTGGATAAAGGCAGAGGGACATCAGAATGAACGTAATTGTGTATCGAAAGGTACTTTAAAGGAAAAGACTCGGTTTTACATTGTTTTAAGTGCAATAGTAAATAGCAGCAAGTCATTGATAAAATCAGTTATCAAGATTTAAAACGTAAATCTAGTAAACTAACAATCTGGTTAATATGAAAACTTAGCTTCGAGTTCTGAGTACCTACCTTTCTAGTAACTAAATATGTTTCAAAAGTGATGAGTATA
Organism: Agrochola lota; assembly: GCA_947364205.1. Classification (NCBI taxonomy): domain Eukaryota; kingdom Metazoa; phylum Arthropoda; class Insecta; order Lepidoptera; family Noctuidae; genus Agrochola; species Agrochola lota. The sequence continues at coordinate 14,398,826 of OX376227.1, read as the reverse complement.
TGTATAAACAGAGCGTTTTATACTTAGAAACTGAAGTACCTACCTAAGTATCTTAAAATTAAATGGTAAAAAGTCGAACACTATCATGAGAATGACATGTAACCACTTGCGTAAGAAATGCAAAAATAAACCAATTAAGAGAACATCGTAAGTTTTGACAAGGTCGAAACAGATTTGTGCTACTTATAACAATACGAATTTTGTATAATTTCGCCGAGACGGTGGGCCGCTGACATCTGCTCGTGTCTTTATATCGGGACATCTACGTGACAGGCGCTGTGGCATCCTGCGTCTTGTTACGTACTATTATCTCCCTGATATATCACTTTTTGATTTCGAATTCTATGTTTTTCACATTTTTACTAGACACTGTCCACTCAAAGCAATTAAGTGCTGACTTTTAAATGACTTCCCAATTTGAAACAGAACATTTTCAAACAATTACGAAATTGTTACACAAAGCCAGAATTTTGAATAATGTTCCGTGAAGAAAAAGAACAAATAGTTTACTGGATGCTCCCGAATTCTAATTTAAAGCAGATTAACCCTTGAATAACCCAATTCACGCTTAAAGGTTAGGATCCGTCAAATGAAACATCACGGTGACTACACACTTTCCCCATCATTAGGATACGAGAAGAAAAAAGGCTTCGGATGTTCAGTTGTAAGCGCCCGCCAACAAAGCCATTATGCCTTATTAAGAACACCATCTATCAGCCAGCCATATCGATCCAACATTAATGCATGCTAATGCTTTATAAATAGATATATAATTTGTTTTGTCTCCACCTCGGCATCCAATTGATGGATTGTTTTATTTCTATTACATCAAACTGTTGGTTTTTGATAGAGGCGTGGCCGTTGCTGCCGTTATTAGTTTAGCCGACGAAGCTAAATCATTTATGATTTCACGCTAGCGGTAAAAAAGTGTGAATCGAGCCGTTCATAATGTTGATTATTCTCGCGGTGGAAAAATCATTAATAAAACAAAATATTTTACCGTTGACCATCTTAAATCTACAAAATCATATAAAAAATGTTTCCACTTACTTGTTCCTAGATGTACTCGCTTCATCCATGGATATATCTGCGGAGGATTTGCCGAAGAGTTCGACGCTGAAGACTTAGAATTCTTCGTGTTTGAGCTAGAATTATTAGCCTCATTACTCTCGTTGCTTGATGTGCTGGAGGCAGGACTTGATATATTCTGATTCACATTAGCCTTGTGTTCTACAGGAGAAGCGATGGGAGTAGTTAGGCCTAGTTTAGTACTTGTAGTTCCGCTAGAGGTTTGTCCACCGACGCCACCGAAACCAGGCGACGTTCGACCTGGTCCAGAAGATGTGGATAGGTCTTGAGGGGACGCAACTCCGGTTGTAGAGGTTGAATCCGCGAACTTACAACTAGCTCCAGCGGCTTGGCTTGGCGGTGTGGACATCAAGTTGGGCGACAATGCTCCTGGACTCGGATTCGAGTGCTGATGCATATGACTCGCTGTGCTACCCAGTCTTTGAGGATGTAACTGTGTGTAGTCTATCATCGTTTGCGGTTGCATATGCGCTCCGGTAGTGGGCGTTCCATATGGGTGTTGTGGATAGTGATGTCCAACTTGCGGCGGCGAATAGCAAGTATTCGGGTATGCTGAAGCTGCCGCATTTGGATTGTAGTAATCAGCTCCTGGTGTTGGCAGACCGGGATGACCAGCTTGCTCGACGGGCGTCCCAGTACGCCCAGGCGCTTGGTTCCCATAGCAGGAAGCAAGCGAGTTGACGAACTGGTAGGAGCTCATCCCTGCGTTATAATTTAATTCGTTCATCGATAACAGCGTGTGTTTATCCTTCTTCTAAAGATCACTCGGCAGTTGTCATCGTTCGGACGAGCACTGAATAGTCTAGTTGGACATGTTAAGTGCTACTGATGTTCGCGGTCCGTTTCAATTGTCCCCGTAGAGTGGAGCTTGATTGATGGACCTGTGATAAAATGAGACACATTAGTCGGTCAAGTGCGTCGTCTCGTTATACTTGATAAATGTTGTAATACAGATCGTATCTTGAGTGTTTGATTTAAATATGGTATTGTGTTTTGTCCGATTTGAAAAATGGTTTCTATAAAAAAGTTTTATACTATGACCTAAAGATGATATTTTATTATAGGTATTGTATTTAGGTAAAGTGATCTCTATTTAACCTTCCCACATATTTATTACATTCATTGCGCTTCTGCATTTGTCAGAATGTCAAAAAGTCTAAAAATAAAATGAACTTCTGAACACGTAAAATAACCTCGAAAATCTGTAAGTATAAATAATATGAGTAATTATAGTTTGAAGAGTGAAATGGGATAATACTTTTTTCAAAAACCCTTTAAAAAACTCTTCTTTTTATGTTCCTTTTTCAAGTATTCGCCAGGGTGGCCCATAATCATTTGCGATAGCAAAGTTCGCAACGTGGTTCATTTTACGGTCACTTTTGTTTTTACGGTACCTACTCAGTAGTAGTTGCATAAATCACTAAACACGTGTACCACTTGCGTCACGCTGGGGGTCTATTCTAAGACAATAAATTAATATAGGGATGTGACTTCCTAAAGCGCAGTACACATGTCAAGTCAAGTGCGGAAAAAACGGTGGCTCAGCCACGTGGTAGGGCTATAAAAGTGTCCGCAGAAGTTTATGGGTGTAAGCGGTAGGCCGAATGTGACTTCTCCCGATTTATGTACTCCGCTCGGTGCATACATCTTTATGAGCAAATTAGCAGTCATTGTGCACCCGATTTATTTGTCGCATTTGCTCGCTGAATGATATATGTGTGAATTTCGGCCAGACATCGCCGTAATCATAAATGTTATGTGCATAAATAACGATTTTAGCGTAATACGCCCTTACCTTAAGAATCTTTAATTTGTTGGATATTATCAATTATTTGGGCTCATACTTTGATAGTTTTCTTAATTATTTTTACAATTATCTGATTTATGAATGTCATAAGTTGATCATTCATCATAATTATTGTGCTAATAACAGTTTTTTTTGTAGGTTTACCTTCACTATAAGGACATTTTTAATAACATTAAATATATCAAGTTTAAAAGATTTTTGCGCCGCTTTATAATATGTGCATAATGGCAAATCTTCATAATTAAATAATAAAACTGAGCAGTTCACAAAATATAACACACATTAAGTAGATTATTATCATAATAATGTTATTTATAATATCATTAGGATTAGGATATATAAAAATATTAAACAAAATGTTCGCAGAACAAGTCCAATATAATCAATTTGGTTAGAGCAGAATAAAAGAAAAACTACCTAAAAGAGATCTACGAGTAAATATGTTTATTAAAGTATTGAGTTACCTACAGAATACTTAAAATATTGATATCATATCATAAGAAAAACTTACAATATTTATGATAAAGTCAACTAATACTCTACCTTTGTTTTATGTAGCTGATTGCTTCTGTTTCTTCAGACGAAGCAGTTTTTACCAAAAATACTGAATTACAAAGACAATTGCCACAGGTGACACGTATCCTACTGAAAAGAAGTCTGAACTAATTTGCAAAAATGATATTGACCAATTTGCAGACAAAGGAGAATTCATAGAAAGAACTTATGGGTACCATTCAAAATCTTCTAAAATTTAGATTCCAAAGTATGAGAAATTACAAGATGTGCAGCTTCCGTAATGCTTGTTTCAAAGACTTCCTTATGGTTTCTTTCTGGCCCGAAATTATCTTGTTTAACCCTTCTTGATTCAAAGTAATATAAAAGTATCTACTGTTTTAGTTCTTCAACTAATTTACTCTAACCAATAGATCCTCTACCAACTCTATAACTTCCGCGACCAATTTAGCATTTAACCAGTAAATATTATCTATTTTCCCTAAATTCCTCTTCAGTACTTTATCCCATTGTTTCCTATCCTACATCGTGTGACATACAGACACATGTGTTCAGTTTATTTCAGTTTTGAATTTTTGTCACTCCCGTCCGGTCCGCATTAAATGGGCCGAACGATTTCATTGCTTTTGTTTTTCCTTTTAAACTTTTTTTCTTACAGCACAGTTGTTTATTCCCAGACATCCTTTGATGAGCATGCCTCGGATGTCTGTTTTAATTTTAATTCGGCACTTTGATAGCTTTTATTGTGTCGTTTGGTATTAACGGTAACTTGCTAGCTGTGTTTTATGTCGTGGTTATTTGATAGGACTTCAGAAGGTTATCTAATTTTCTAGCTTTTTGATGATATGATGAGATTTTTAAAGATATGATCATGGATGTGAAAGTAGAGTTATGTTTGTTTTTTATCTTGTTTATTGGGAAGAAAATTTTGTAGTGCTATTTAGGCACTAAACATCACTGCTAAATTTTCTTCCCGTTTTGAGCAGATAAAATAAATCATAGTAGGAATATACTTAACTCCTATAAGATGATGTGTCCATAAAATAATACATTGCTTAAAATAAAATTAACCAAAGTGAAACAGATCTTACAAAGTTGCTCAAATAAATATAAATCGAGCTATTAAATTATTTTAATATCCACTAATGCCAAAAAGCTCTCGGGATATAATAACTTTTAATGTTCCGTGTCAAGTGGACAGTTCGAATCCACTGTGTCCTGGGAGATTTACTGCGACACGCTTTGATTTCTCGACTCGCGCCTTTTCAATTTTAACTGTATCAATTGACGATAATTTTCTATACCTACGGGAAAAAAATTATGACAACCAATAAAGATAATTTTATACTCACTCCAATTCAAAGTTTAGAGTGACCAACAGCGGCAACAGCCAACTTTACGACCAATCACAACCAATCGTTGACAAAATCACAAAACATACCACAAGTTTATTTGCAGACACTTTTCACATCAAAAAAATATTACCAAAAAAAATAAGAACCATAGAACAACATAATCTACTAAAATCAAATACGACCGTTACAGTCTATTCAAGAATCTAACTTCGAACTTCAAAATTCGGAAAACTTCGGTGCGTGTCGTCGCGGCGAAAAACGACTCGTGTTTTCCCGGCGTTCGAGCGTCGAGTGCAGCGCGCGTCTGACGACGAGGTGAGCGGCTGAGTTGACGCGGCGTCAAACTAGCGGCGGGCGGGGCGAGCGGGGCGGGGCGCACCTGAGCCCGCCACGTGCGAGCCCGCTCCGCTCTCTCTCCATTCGCACCGCTCCCGCTCCCGCGCCCGCTCCTTCGATTAGCGTAATTAGGGTACACCGTCGCAACACCACGTATCCGATTTCAATGGACCGATTGATGATTATGGATGGTAAATGGGGAACGATTGTCGGTAGCCGTGAACTGCAATCTTTTTACCATTTTTGTTCGCTTTTCTACGTTGGAAATTTTGTTGAATCACTTTCAGGTTCAAGGGTTTTCTCGGCCTATTTTTATTTGGATTGTAGGCGTTTTGTTGCACTTTCGTAGCATCGTCTTGTAGAATTACTGTTATTTGTACCTATTTTGTTTTTTTGTGCCTATTTTAGTAATTTGCAATGGTAACGGATGACTGAATATTTATAATCTGAAACCTCTCTTGAAAACATTTGCTGGAAAATAAGTTTAATTTTATTATATGGCAACCATGATAGCTAAACCAATTGTGGAAAAAATAATAATAATGTCAAGTCACTAATTTTACACCGACTTTAAAATTGCCTATTTTTTCTGTCTGTAATATCATAATAATTATCACAATTCCGCAAACACACACAGACGAAAAGCGGTAACATAACTCGTCAAGCAAAGTGCTTAGTCCTAGTCTAGATGAGCGGACAAGGGCCATGCATCACTCTTGACGCACGCCGTCTTGCTGAGGAGTAAAAATTACCACACACCGCATAAATGTATCACTAGCCTATATTTTCATAATCACATGCAGATGGCTGTAGCCTAGCTGCTTGGCTATGGGAATTTAAAAATAGAAACGCTTTGTAAATTAATCCTAATAGATAATGAAGTGAATAGATTTTAACTCTCCGATTTTTAATCGTTCAGGTTATTATTAGACTTGTTCGACTTTTGAAATCTTTCTGGTAAGTTCAACCCAATTTTCCAGGGTAACGGAATGTGACAACAATGACTCCCTATTCACTGTTGTATCATTCACTGGAGGAGTGTTCGAAAACAGAAGATAGTTCAGATATTTGGTACCTATTTGCAATTACCTACATGGATAACTAAGTAGGTATTGGAATTTCCTATAGGTAACTTTATATCATTAAAATAATGATCAACAAAAACAAAGTCCCTACATACTTAATAGGGGTCTTGTACGATTGTCTTGGTCCACTAATGCAAATACAACTTTGTTTGAAGTAATTTTTTTGTCCTAATATGTTAGGCAAAATTAATAACAACAACGGTGTAGATTACATACATAAAAAATCAATTTAAACTACGTTTAAAACAGGATTTAAAAACTTCAGACAGTGCAACACAAAACAAAATCGCCAAAAATGCCAACCATTGCCAACAGACTACAGCAAAAATGGCGCCATCAATTCAAATGGCATTCCCCAAATTCAATGTATTACAAACGGTTTGTAAAGTCGCCACGATCCACTAACGACTTACATTCGTCTTGTACACCGGCTTAATTATAATTAACTGCTAATTATGACGATAGTACGCCACTTGCTGACGACCCCACTGACTAATAGCGTGATGTTACAGCCGGATTTATTGTTTTTTCACACGATTCTCAACCAAATACTCTTCGTAAGTAAGTATATGTTTTGGTATATAATGCAAATGAAGTTCATGGTTTAATGTAAGGCTTTTAAATTTTAACTATGGCTTTCGTCATGCCTGCTTATTATGTTGAACTGTGTGTAATTTACTAGAAAGCTGTGTTAGACGTTACTGTTTTTACTAATGAGGAAAAGTATTTTTTTGGAAACACAGAATGTTCTTAGTAATCCGTTGAAAAAGTAACCGTTGGAAAAGTATTGATTGTAATAAAAGTAGTACAGGAATCCGGTGGATGCGGGAAGCACAGAACCGGTCGAAGTGGGGATCCTTGGGGGAGCCTATGTCTAGCAGTGGACTTCTTTCGGCTGAAATTATGATGATGAAAAGTAGTTATTAGTTATAGACGATTGTTCAAAGAATTTAATACTGATATCCTTATCCATAATAATGCCAGAGCTGTATGTGGAGGCACAGGACAAACTAAACTTTTGATGACTTGGGGGACGTTATTCGGCAACATAAACAAAACTATTAATATATGAGTTGTTCCTGACACAATAGGGATTTTTGATATGTAATGAATTGCAAGATAATTAAGGTTAGAGAGTATAAAGAGATTTGTGCCAATTTAATCAGTTTCCATATTGACGTAAAATATTATTTTGTCTGACTTTTATTGCATTAGTGGCAAACGTTTTGCTGCTTTATGGAGGTTCGGTCTAACATCAGGGCAAAAGATTTAGTCAAAGTATTATTCATTTTTAATAGGGTACTTGCTCAAATATGATGTGTAGAACCTGCACTGTTAGAAAAGCTTCTACAGATTATAGTGCCTTTTTATCGAAATCAGGTTCTCTAATGTCGAAAACCACAAGATTATCACTGATTATTCACGTCTAGATACAACTCTTGCAAGATTTCTCGGGACAACCTCTGGGTCGGCTGGTGTTTTTTGCTTATATAGGGTCCAGAAAATATTTTTTAGTAATGCCTTCTGCCATCGAAATGTTGTCTATAACGTTACCAATATGTGCAAAGATATCTATCATCTACTAATTAAAAAAAAAAACAAGGGATTGCTTTATTTTTGTTACATTCATCTGTAATTAGAAAATTGGCATAGCTTGCATGATGAAAATAGTGTAGGGCAATGAATTACTACTCAACAAGACCTATGTAACGCAGCTTGTATAAAAGGGTATTTTTTTACATGACCGTCAAGCTTTACCTGGTGATTTACCCAGGATTCTGGCAAGCTACAGTTGACGCATTATCTCGGCTTGAAGTACGACATTTCGAAGCAGAGCAGCTGGGCTATCCAAACCTTCATCACCTACGATCAACAATAGCATTGTGTTTATACTAGCTACCATTTAATTTATCGTAAATTCTACGATCAGCTCCTACATTAACATAAAGTTATGTATGACCAACTCCTACTGGTTCAGGTTTTTCCATACTATTTTGTTAATCACACAAAAAATTAGAAGGTCTGTCGGATGTCCCAAAAGACACCTACCCTACGTCCCGTGGGCCACAGAATTTATTACAACTTAATAATCGGCTAGTCACGCGACAAATGCACATGTGTGCCAACAACCTCGAAATAATTTACGACTTTAAGGGTTACTCTATACCTGTCTCCGTTCGTTGTGCAATGAAAGAAAAGGATGCCCAATTAATATGTTTATTTAAAAATCGTTTATTGGCATTTAATAGGGAACTGGTTTTGGGTTTTAAATAATTTATTTTCTTGGTGCAGGAATGTGGAGAATTTGAAGAGTTGTATCAGATAGGTGTTCTGACAGGACTCTTATGTCTTACTGGATTTTTGGAAATAGGATTGGAAATTTTGTAGGTAGGTGGGTGTATCTAGGTATCATAAACTGCTGGAATCTTCGGAAATTTTTGACTCAAAAAAAAGTTTTTATACCTGAGTGTGATGAATGAACCGGCTTGATACATCTTGCATTTAATAACTTGGTGTATTTTTTTCTTAAGTTAACTTATCATAAATAGTAATAAACTAATGTAGTGATTTTAATTGATACCTTCATTAATGAAGGTATCAATTAAAATCATTACATTCTTTTCAGTCTACGGTACACAGAAAAATATGTAGAGTTACTCGTACTACGTATTTTTTATAGGTCAGTTGAACATTTGTCTCAATTAAAAGGTATTTTTCACTATCTTCTTTTCTATATGGCAATCAACTAATTACTTCCTTAGTATTTATATTGAAAGATAAACTTTTATAGAAAGTAAATAACTATTACTTATTATGATCTTTATATCAAACAATATATTTTTTGTAAGTAGGAATAATTTTTCTTACTGTCGTAAGATTGTATCTTGATATCAATTTATTTTCTTATTTTTAACCCACCCCTAATAAATAGTACCTATAATTATAAACAAAACTAATGTGTATTCCTCGATTCTTCGAAGTTCATTGTCTGTAATTGTAGATATAATAGCAGCTATTGCACAACCCTTGACTGTAACTAAAACGTCACGCGTTTCTTCAACTAAAATACTAGCTTAACCGTGATACCCATAATAACACATAATTACCTAATGCAACACTTAATTTGCAAATGAATAAAAAATTTGCATGTAATCATAATGGCAAATGTGTTACTGTCTTTATCGCACTGGGTCGCTTAGTACGGGCGGGAGTGAGACGCTGGTTGAGTGAGCGCTCCTCGGTTGTGGAAGCATGCGTATTGCAGCGGCCGTGGGCGCGGCTTCCTGCGTGATCCGACGGCTCCCGATTGGCCGCGACAGATGCTGAAGTGGGGTGTAAATGAAGAAACTTCAAACAGTTTTATAGTTGAAAACTTTATGAAATTATACTAAAATCTCCTACTTTCCATCGTTTTTTGGCGACGTGATTGGAATGTGGAACTTATTACATAATGGTTTGTCGTGTTCGAGTGAAGGGTAACTGACAAACTTGTTATTTATACCTGCTACAGTTTTTTGTTGGTCATCAACTCATCACTGATAGAGACATCACTAACAGTAAAAATAAACAAATCTAAGATTTAATTTTAAGTGACCTTGACAAAATCTATAATATAATTTTGGTAAAAAATATTTTTGAATTAATGACAAATGTATAGCCATACAAAAAGAGGATTTGATTAGGTACTCTAGTTATTTTTAATTGGTAGGTATTTTGCTTTAATTAAAATGACAATTAAAATAATGATCTTATTTTTTTTAGAACAAATGAATAATAAATATTCGACGAAAGTGTATTTATTTAAATAATTGATACCTGGACACCTACCAGATTATTACAGGTAAACATTAGATACCAAACGTATAATCAAATTTATTTATGGTAGGTATTGTTACTAACCTTGTTTTTGTGCAATATCAGTTTAGGGACATCCTAACTATAATATACGAGTAATAACAAATAATAATAATTTAATATTATAAATGCGAAAGTGAGTCTCTTTATTGTTTGTTTGTAACGCTTTCACGCTAAAGCGGCTGAACAAATTTGGATGAAATTTGGCACATGGGTAGACCATGACCTGGTTTAGGACATAGGATATTTTATCTCGATATTCCTATGGGATCGAGACTTATGCGGGTGACACCGCGAGGAGCGCCTAATGAAATAAAGTTACCTACATTATATTTTAATTAACGTATGGTAGAGGAGTTAATTAGGTAACTCTTCTTATAGACCTTCTGGTTCTCTGTTAGGAAAAGGTCTTTCACACACTGTTTTTCCATGAGTGTCGTTGAAGGCGACTGGAAAAGGAAATTACCTACTATCTTCAGACAACAATAACACCTTGCTGTCGTATGTAACATTAAAAATACAAAGTCCATCAATCTATTGTCCAATAGCCCACATTCGAGTAAGAAGCTACCAAGGGGTATCGTGTTACCCAGTAACTGGGTTGTGGAGGTCTGATAGGCAGTCGTTCCTTGTAAAATACTGATATTCAGCCACATTCGGTTAGACTGGAAACCGACGTCAACATAGCTGTGAAAAACTTCGCACATTGAGAGTAGGTTAGGGGTAGGAGTTGGGGTTGGCTTCCAGTCTAACCGGATGCAGCTGAATACTAGTATTTTACATGGAGCGACTGCCTATCTGACCTCCACAACCCAGTTACTAGGTGACACGATACCACTTGGTCTGACTGGTTGTCAGACTTTCGGGCTTCTGACGACCCGTAACGACTGTCAAAGATCCAAGAATGACATCCGGAACCAACGGCTTAACGTGCTTTCCAAGGCATGGAGGAGTCTCGGTATGTAAAATGGTCACCCGTCCACGGACCGACCCCGGCAAGCGTATTTTAACCTGATCGATCGACCTCTGTGGCTTTTATTACTTAGCCACGAGCCCCTGCTATAAGCATGCAATATTCCTATAAGCATGCAATTGCAGTTATTCAATCTTACTAGAATTGGTTATATTGGTGGTAAGTACTCGTCAGTGCTGTGGGAAACAAGTTTTTTTATTAATTGTGTGAGGGACGAAACTAACAGATGAGCAACCGGATTCAAGCAACAACCTTCGCGTACTACCTACATCCGCAATGCCAGTGTCACTACAAAACAAAGTGGAAAAGTCTCATACCTCAGGCATGTAGAGCCTTTAACCTGCATCGTTTTAACATGACGCAACCTCCGCGAGTCCGTTATAAGTTGATGGCATAATTACGAGACAAACATTTATTTGTATTTAGAATAGAAGAAAAACGGTAGAGTGCGTGTCATTAAATAGTTCTTAACCGTAATGTTGGCTCCACTGTTAAACTTATTTTTTAGGTAGCGCCGTAGCGTATTACTATTCATCATATAAAAGTGGCGACGCTACCTAATTGGTCTGATGTTAAAGTTTAACAGTGGAGCCAACATTACGATAAAGGCACTATTTGATGAAACGCACTATAGGAGTTGTCCGAAGGGCTTTTTTTTTTTTTTTTTTTTCAGGATTGGAAATCATTAAATGACTTCTCCCGCTCTGGGCAGTGCGAGAGGGTGTGTCAGACTTTTACTGACTAAAACCCACCCGTGTTCCTTCCGTTGCCTGTGTGCCGGGGCCGCGTTATCCCTTTCGGACAAACCCGCAACCCCAGCAGGCATTGGTCTTTCGACCCCGTCGGTTGGTGCTGACATCTCTTTGAGGCGCGCGTGGAACACAACGCGCCGTCGCCACGGGCCTGGTCCTTATCGGACGGCGAGCTGCCCATTGCTCACCGTCCGCAAGCCCGCGCCTACGGTGGCCGGAAGTCGGCTCTCGACTCCCGACGGCCGGGGTGTCTCCTGCGGTGACTAGGGCCGCGAGGGCGTGCAGTTTGCATCTCCCTTGCGCGCTCCGCCTCCTCCTTCGCGAACATAACTGCTTCGCAGAAGGAGGTGACGGCCTCCCATGCACTCTCGCTCCGAACCATGGCCTGAACCAGGTCCGGACGCGAGAGATCGCCGCCGCCGATCGCCTCCGTGAGGACACGGCGGTGCTCTGACCAAGCCGGGCAGACCTCCACCGTATGCTCCACCGTGTCCTCCGGGCGATCCACACAGTGGTGACACCCGGGCGTTTCCTCCCGCCTTACGCGGAACAGGAACCTCCCGAAACAACCGTGTCCGGTGAGGACCTGCGTCAGGCGGAAGGTGAGGACGCCATGGCGCCTCCCAAGCCACTCCTCAAAGAGGGGACTTACCGCCGCAATTGTGGCGTGCCCAGCGCTGGGTTGCGACAATCGCACACTCCATGCCGCCATGAGATCCCGCCGGAGCTCTGTCCGCTGTGCCGTGATTTCTCGCGGCAGCGGAGTTACACCCCGGCGTTTCGCCTCCTCGCGCAACTCCCACATGTGTGAGAGGACTTTCGCCTCCAGATCCCATGGCGGTAGTCCGGCAAGGAGGCTCGCCGCCTCACGGGAGACCGTGTGGTATCCCCGGACCAGCCTGATGGCCCTTTGGGACGCGTTCAACCGCCGGGCCGGTCGCAGCCTCAATGAACGCGCCCACACCGGTGCCCCGTAAAGGGCCATGGACCGCACGACCCCCGCGTAAAGCCTCCGGCAGGAGGCGTTTGGACCCCCCAGGTTGGGCAGGAGCCGCTTCAAAGCAGCCAGGCTAGCACTGTAGAAGTTGTCCGAAGGGCTAACATTACGAAAACATAAAACAATTCCGTAATAATAATTTATTTTATCTGAAAGATATTGTTTCATTGAATTACCTCTCCCACAGTACCTACCTGTAATTTCACTGAAGCCTCGGCTTCTGACAGTAGATATACCTACCTACGCATAATGGTAGTAGGTACTGTTGTATTTTCACTTTAAGGGAATCGTACTGTATCGGTTAGGTACGCTTTGTAGGTATGCAAGGATGTAGGTACTCGTATCTTGCTTGTTAAGCGAAACTTGAAGGCTGCTTCTAATATTAATTTGTTATTGAAAATGAAAACTCATCTAGAACAGCCGATCTATTCTGTAAATATCTCACCGAGAAAATTAAGGTGAAATGACCGTGAAGTAAGCATGAAGTGAGCATGAAGTAAGCTTTCAATAGGTAATTGTAATCCCTAGCTTCAGGTGGAATGACAGCTCATTTCACCTAAGTTTATACCGTGATTTTACAGATTCGAATACAATTAGGATTCGGCATTTAGCTTCTCATCTTAGAGACGCAACTGGAGATTTCAATTAAATGGATTCCTAATAGAACCTGCACTTAGCGGAATCTTTATTTCAATATTTTGAAGGCAAACGGAATTTCTATTAGTTACCTACTCTTCCATCGCTTTTCAACTTCAATTCTTTTTTAATAACTTGCAAGGTAATAAAAAAAGTACCGCACAATCAGAATTACTGAAGAAAAGATTAAAGTACCTTGTAGGTACCTACCTTCTTGAGTTTTAATGTTAAATAATCTTAACGTGAACAAATCCTTATTTTTTCGATAAAAATTACTCGAAACTGAAGCTTTTGCTACAAAAATGCAATAAGTTTTAATGTTTCAGTCGCATTTTTATGGCGATATATGTTAACCACAATGTTTTTTTTTAAAACTCGTGTTTATTGCAATAACAGAAGATAACACATTACACAACAGTTAGACATTTTCTCTCTGACAATGATTTTAATAGGTATTTTTATTTTTCCTTCTCGCTTACAAAACCAACATACTTACTTACTTATTTACAAATACCTACTTAGTTACCATTTATTATTTCAAGTATTTGTATAGTTACGATACTTAATAACAACGCACAATGTAACTCCAAGCCTGAAAGTTCCTGAAAGTAAAACGAGAGCGAAACAATATTTCGCCGTGAGAGGCGCCACAGTCGATGTTTCAGCAGCAAACATTTGTATCGTCCGGTAATATAGATGGCGTTGATGTGGGTTTAATTGTTCAACATTCTTGCCATACTTTAGGTAAAAATAAATACCTAAATATTATGTGCTATTGTTTATTGTTTCATGTAGGTAAATTAAATTAAGGCACTTAATTTTACTAGAACTTGCAAGAAGTGTCACTAAAAATAACTTTAGGTAGGGAAGTATTGAGGTGGGTAGCTACTTCAGTTTTATGGGAAACTGCTCATAGGAAATGCTGTGTATAGGTACTGTAACTATGTGACTAAGTTCAGAGCCCATAATTTCGTTTTTGTGTGACTTCTTACTAAAATTGACTACTATTTATTGAGTAAGCCTCTTAAAATATTAATCTATCTACCGTGAAATACTTAGGCACACTCGGCTACACATCAAGCTAAACAATTCCAGTATAAGCTGATCTCACATTGTATAGGTTTTCCGTACAACTAGAGGTCAGCTTATACTGGAAGTATATAGCTTGATGTGTAGCCGTGTGTACTTACAGAATTTACACTAACATGGATGTTACAATGCTATCAATAAGCAAATATTTACGAAAAGCATGCTCTCAATGCCACTGACCAGTTAAATGTGATGTGATTATTCATAATTATATTACTATAAATAAATATTAAGTATCATACAAAACATCTTAATTAAATTATTTTAATGAAGCTAAACGCGGTATTAATTTGTTATGTTATAATGAAGACATAGTAGTTTCCAGTTTTATTATGGTAATCAATTTATTTGAATTACTGTTTTCATGTTGTTGACAAGGAAAGCGTTGATAGTATCAGTTGATACCCGCTTTAACTGCAATAAAGCATATCTGGCTTCCTCATTTTTCTTTGGAAAGTAGTACTTACGGTATCAAGTTATAAGAGGATAACAAATAGGTTTTTTTCAAATTGTGTGATTTATTGATACTCCTTCTGCTGAACATAAGCTTTTCCACTGCTTTTGAGGGTGCCTCATTGGTCTAGTGGCCGCAAGCGCTACTGCTGAGCATGAGGTCCTGGGTTCGATTCCCAGGTCGAGCAAAGTGTTATTGGGTTTTTCCATAAGGAGTTTTGGATTAGTGCCCAGTTTATGACATACTGTCACAACACAACTTAAACATAACTGGCAAAATATAGGTGTACAGGCTGTATTATGTTTTTATTTTTAAGCTTTTCCAAAAATTTCCTCAATCAAAAGTTGTAAATCGTGTGTAAATCTACTACTACATATTACGACACACCCAGCAGTGATAGCCTAGTGGTGTGACCGTCGGACTGCCAAGTCATAGGTTTCGAGTTCGAACCCAAGCCACGCACCTTTGATTTTTCGGATTCGTGTGCGTATTGTATAATTATCACTTGCTCAAAAACGGTGAAGGAAAACATCGTGAAGCCAACTGGCATGCCTGAGAGATATTTCTCGACAGCATGTGAAGCCAAGTCAGAGGCCCATGGGTGGCATAAGAACTCAAACACCGGGCACACACCAGAAAAGAAAGTAAGAACGACGCACCCAACTGCTGATAAAATCCAATACTAGGTGGTCCATAGACCTAGTCATGTCTTGCAATAATCCACTCTATGAGCTATTTTTTTTGGAAGAAAAGTGTCGTGAAGTAGCTAAATCGTAATTCTGTTTTTGATGTGGCAGTAGCCCATCGATTTAGTTTGGCGACTGGCAGACTGGCTAGGTTGAAGTCGCTAATTCGATTCTCACCCGATCCACGCCGAACGCCGAATCCACTGTTGGCACAAGCTTAACTAACATGGAAATATTGACATACTAGCATTGTGAAAACCCCCTTCGAAAATGGAAATATTGACATACTAGCATTGTGAAAACCCCCTTCGCTAATAATCTATATGCAAACCCCCTACGCTAGTAATCTATATACGCAGGGACATCAACGCGAAAACTGATACCATGGATTCAGTACATGAATCTGAAACCCCTTAGTATTGAAAATTTTCACTGGTTATTAAAACAAAAACAGCTCTTCCATACATTTTGACCGCGTAGGTATTGCAGTTTTCTATGAAACAGCAGATTTTTTTTATAACTGGTGAAAAATTTCAACGCTGGGTGGTTCAGAATCATGTACTGAATCCATGGTATCAGTTTTCGCGTCGATGTCCCTTACACCCTGTATATATATTTTTTAACGTAACAGTGAGGCTCTTGGCCTGCATCTCACCTGATGGTAAGTGATGATCAGGCCGAAGGTGGAAGCGAGCATCACCCGGAATCCTCAACCATAAAGGAACTGGCTATCTTACCTCTAACTGCCGAAATACAACAATGCTGTTAAAATTGCTGTTATGGCGATAGACTTAGATAAGATGGTGGTAGCTAGCCAGGCGGACTTATAAAAAGCCCTACCACCAACCAAACCGAGCAGAAATTTTTACCGCCACTGGGAATCGAACCCGGTAACTCTGGGTTTGAGATAGGTGGTTTAACCACTAGACCACACAGGCAGTTACAAGTTATGTATATATGTATATATAAATAAATTGTCGTGCAAAACTCCTAAAAGCTGGACCGATTGCGATGAAACTTTGGTAAGTTGTTGTGTGCGTGCCAGAGAAGGTTCCTAACAAAAAAAAAAAAAAAGGCAGACAATGTTTTTAATAAAAATTAATAAGTCTTCCAATCTGTATATAGACAAGTGATTTTTTTGCAGTATTTTACTAGTAAAATTAATAGTATCACACGAGTGTTTTAATACCTAGTTATGTGCAGTTTCATACACTACTTTATCTACTCTCATACATAGGGATTGAACCTACTAAGTAAAAAATCAAAGTTAAGAGGCATGTGCTAAGGTAGCCCGCGAAATTCTTTTTTTTTTTAGTTTTTTACATTTTGCAGGTCAGTGTGAGGTTTTATGTTGATTAATATATGATTTGCGGCCGTAACAAATATGGCTTTACATAATTATAATCATTACAATCAGCAATACAACTCCATAAGTAAGCACAATCGTCAAATGTCATGATTTCATGAAATAGTCATTCAATGCGATTATTATGAACTTAGAGAGTTTGACCATTTTTATGATTATAATTCTATAAATAAACATTTGCAACGGCCGCAAATCATATTTAGATCAACATACAACATGACACTGACCTGCAAATTGCAAAAAACGTAAGAAAATTTGAATTTCGCGGGCTACCTTGACGCTTCCGCCTTACAGATTAAGAATAAAAATTTCCCACGAAATTCAGTACAACTTCACGTATGAATGGTGCCTACACCCAGCACATCACCGCGCATGCGTTAGAGCGGTGCTGCTGTCGGCTAACGTTCCATTACAAAAGTTATGGAAACTCCTTGGTGATATTAACTTCTTGTTCAGTTTATAATT
The DNA here is from genome assembly GCA_947364205.1 of Agrochola lota. NCBI lineage: Eukaryota > Metazoa > Arthropoda > Insecta > Lepidoptera > Noctuidae > Agrochola > Agrochola lota. The sequence continues at coordinate 14,381,368 of OX376227.1, read as the reverse complement.
CGAATATTACGATATAGATGAGAGTAGATCAATTTTATTGTACTTTAGTTGGCAGGCATCATCATCATAGTGTTCTCTTACCCTTAACCCTATTTATTTCGGGTCGACACTTTTTTTTTTGTTGACGCTTCATACCAGGTAGGTACTTAATACCGAAAACGTAAAACCAACCTACTAACCACAGTCTAAACTTTGGCTATCAATACATTATGCAAAGTTGAGGTTCAAAAACAATAGCGTTCACTCACGTTCGGTTCAGTTCAATAAATGTGTTCTGCTACCCGAGTGGTGCCGCCGAAAGAAGTCGGTGCTACGGAGACACTGGGTAAACTTGCAACTTAGGACATTTTGGGGGTGCAAAAAAGATTTTTTTTTTGTTTTCCCAAAGCTAGTTCAAGACCTTTGCAATCACCTTTCTTGTTCAATAATATTGTAATTATTTCGTAAAATATTCTGTATTTATGTAGACCATGGTTAAGTTTACTTAGTTCTTTTATTAAGGTTTCTCTCCCTTATGTGTTTCGGGATGACCCGATTATTTCAGATTGAACTTACCATCGCCACACGTTCAAGACGACGAAGAGGTAGTTTCAATTTTGTTTCGAGTTTAAATTCAAAACGAAATGTGTGAAAGTTACACATTAAAAAAATGTATTTTTAAGTAGTGACGTTACCCAATTTCCAATTAGTACTGGTAGTACATCTCCCAATTGGCTCTCAGAACTAGAACTTGCCATTACCAACCAACGCTTCAGCAGACTGTTGCATACGTACTCCAAAAGTTCCCAACTCCAAACTCTCCGCAGTCAGGTTCTCGGCGAAAGTAAGAGAGTGACGTGAAACACCATTAGTCAAAGTGTCGCCCCTTGTCAAACGTTCGAACTCGCTCCCGACGCCGACCTTACTAATACCGCCGCTAAACACCCAGTGACAGCGTGTGATGTTATTAAGTGCTCATGTTTAATGACATTCTTTCTATATACCCCATACTGAAACCCTGAAAGAGGTAGGATGCCTGACGGATACCTAACAATTGCTCAAGTCATCCCAAAGCCATCCTCCTTCAACATATTTTTGCCCTTTCTGGTCTTGAAAGCTTGAGCTACTCGAATTAGTTACATTTCAAGTAGGTTCTGTGATAATTATTAATATGGGAATGAAATATTATATTACATCCTATTGTTAGAAGTTTCTTCAAGACATAACTAGGCAAGGGTCAGAGCCACCTTATCAACACCGCCGCTAAACACCCAGTGACAACGTGTGTTGTATTACGTGCTCATGTTTAATGATATTCTTTCTTTAAACCCCATAGTAACATCCTGAAAGAGGTAGGATGCCTGACGGGTACCTAACTATTGCTCTAGTCATTCCAAAGTCAAACATTACTTTACACTGAAACCCCGAAAGGGGTATGCCGTGTTTGGAAGCCTTTTCACAGCTTACTGTGTCAATCTCTACCTCATCCAGCTACATCGATGCCTAACTAAGAGACAGATTTGACTGAAATAAGGATGAAAATATGCAGATCTTTTTAACGTGTTATGAGTCTGGACACTCCGACAATTTTGAAATAACTCTAATGTTACAGTTTCAATCTCTACCATCCTTTACTTGATACAGATAGTACCATCCACGAAGACTGATCTGATACATCTGATAAGACAAAACCCTAAAGTAAGTAAAGGTATGCTAAAGTCAAAATTAAGGAGTTTATTTCTCGATAACGAAATTTTATTTAATTAATTTTACTACATTATTTGTGTATACCTAACAAGCGCTTCTCGCCATCAAACTAGAAAGTTTGGCGAGTAAAACTTTAAAATCAACAAATAATGTACCAATGTTTGAGAATAATAATAATAAAAATATTAAAAAAAGACGCGCGTCACTCCGCGATTACTGTACTGTAAGCTGTACTTTAGTACGGAGCGAAGCGGAGTGGGGCGCGTCTTCGTAGATGGCACTATCTGTAACAGCCGTTCGATTCTGTAAAAATATCACCGTGAAACTTAGGTGAAGTGAGCGTGAAGTGAGCTGTCAATAGTGTTAATCCCTAGCATCCTGCCGGTCGATTCTGTGGCAGTGACAGCTCACTTCACGCTCACTTCACCTAAGCTTCACGTTAATATTTTTACAGAATCGACCGACTGTTCACCTACTGCTCAGTATTACTGCAAAGTCAGCTCAGCATTACTAATACTGCCGCTCAACAACCAGTGACATCGTGAGATATTATTAAGTTCTCGTGTTATGTGATATTCTTTCTATATAATCCACAAAGGAAGTCTCGAAAGAGGTACGTAGCATCGCTAACATTCGTAAAACCGATCACCTTCGAGTGCGCCTTCAAAATCACCAATCTTTATTACTGCTTTAGGTAAAAATGATCTTTACGCAAACGCAATAACTTGCAAAGTCATATAACCAAATACATTCGTAAAATTGAAATGAATGAATGCAAATTTTCAAATTTATGCTACATCTAAGGTGTGTCGTACTGTACCATGTGCTGAGTTCGGAAAGAATAGAATTACTGAATAATCCTTTCCATAGTTTACTGTTCCAATCTTCACCACACTTCCAGCAAACTGAGACATCCAACTGAGAAAAAATATAGGTAAAATTATAGAAAACCTGAACTACTGAAACGAGATGTATTCGAAACATTCTTTGATACGAAATGAAAAAGTCCTGGTGGCTATGGCAAGTCTTTTTAAAGTCATGTTGCAAAGGTTCCATATAGAGCCAGCTCATCATTACTAATACCTCCGTTTTACGTTCGCAAAATACGCGCTTTGTCGTGGACTTGCGGACACCAACCCGTATATTACCTATTACCTACTTCGCACAGGCGTATTCTTATCGCGGCGATTTTTTTTCGCGTATTTGATTTTCGGCGCTCTGCTTAGCGCCGAGAGTTGAATATCCAACACTGTGTTTTTTTGACGTACTGGGATACGCGCTGGATGCGCTCTGTTGGAATGTCAATGCTCGGCTCAATACAGAGAGTTGAAAATCCAGTGTACGGAAAAAATCGCCGCGATTTTATTACGTCCGTGCGAACGTAGGCTAACACCTAACACTCAGTGCCAGCAATACTATTTCAGACACAGACAGAAGTATCAGCAGTTATTTACTTTTCCTTCAGACAATTTTTCACTACTACTATAAGAGTGTCTTGGCACGGGGCGTTTGTTCAAAGTATAGGCTTAGGTACACAGCGTTGACTCTATTGATGCTTGAGACACTTCGTAGACGCTTCGTAGACGCTGCCCAGGAGCTACGTAGATGCGCAAGGTACCAAGCGCAGGCACATGTTGCATTCTGAGGATTAATAAACTACTTTGCTTCAGCAGTTCCTATGATTCCAGCTCATTTCTTTTCCTATTCAACTTGAGCCATATCTGTCTTCTGAAAGGCCTAAACAGTCTATAGTTTACGAGTACTAAACTACGAAGTTGAGCTGATTTTTTTTGTGGTAGGAGCTCTTGAAAAAATTTAAATCGCAAAGTACCCAGTAGTATCTCACACAAACTAACACTAAATATGATGAAATTCCTATCTCATTGACTCATTTAATAATTGGGGTTAAATAGGTAACTGCAATCAAAAGAAATAAAACAAGCGGTTCATAAATTAAAGCTGTTTAATATTTTATTCTGTGCAATGCGTGGCACCATTACCTGCAATAAAGAATAACGAATTAATTTCAATGTTTAAAACATTTATGAGCATTTTAGTAGAGTTACATCATTTAAAATAAATAAAATGAGCAACCACTTTAATTAACACTAAAACATTACTGTAACACTTAATTGCAATAAGAAAAGTAAAACAACGGTTATTAAATCTTTTTATTCCACTTACAAGAGCATAAATAAAATAAGGAGTAAGTATTATAAAAGTTATATTTAAAAAATAATATGAAGCACGTTATGCTAACACAGTTTTTTGATACTTAATTAGTGATACATCAGTTAGTGTGAACTTATTAAATACTTCTTTTATGAAACAAACTTTGAAAAAATAATAGTAAGATACCAGGATATGGTTGCTTATTTCGGTAACAAAATCGATACCATCAGTGAACTGCTGAATATTATATAGTCCACCCATTCTTTTAACTAAGTCCATGAAAGTAAGACTTTCAATTTACTTAGTGCTTTCAGCTCGTTCGGTCTTAGTATCAAAATCGTGCGGCCTGAATTTAGCCTCTCCTACTCCCGTCCAATTATTATTTCTGAATTTCATTACTAAATCTTCCCTATATCAGATAAAATTGCCAACAAAAACTATGCTGTACTTCCAGAATAAAAATAACCGACCAAGTGTTCACTTTAATGAGATTTCTTGGGTAAATAAAAATGCTTGGAAACTTTGAGAATTTCCGTTAGGAGTTTTGTTTGTTTGCCCGTCAATCCTTCGAGGCATGGCGGGTTGGTTCAACAATTCGGCGAGTGGACTTTTACTTAATTAATTTTAGCTTTTAACTTTGTCATTTATTAGTTAGCTTGACATATTTCTCTATCTAGAATCTTGAATTTCACTCAAGGATTTTTTGAGACGTCTCAATTTATTTGGGCGTGCAAAAAGCTAGGCTCTGTATTAGCTACCTTAAATTAAGAAACCCAAATGTGTTTTTAATATTATGCTGATAAATCTATGACTATATTAATTAAGTTGTTTGTATTCATTTCAAATATATTTAAGTATGTTTTGCATTCCAGCGTGGGTCAGCTTTGACTATTTTAATATCCGGTACAAGAATGAAAATATAAATGTATTATTCAGGCGGATTTATTACCTGCCAGGGTTGCGAGTTTATCCGAAAGGGATATCGCGGCCCCGGAACATAGGCAACGGAAGGAACACGGGTGGGTTTTAATCAGTAAAACTCTGACACGCCCTGGAAATTATCAAATAACTTCTCCCGCTCTGGGTGGAGCGGGAGAAGTTATTTGATAACTTCCCAAACCCAAAAAAATGCGAATTTACTAATAGCACAGATGAATACAGATGGTTCACTCCGCAAAATCATTTAAATAAGCTACTCTTGCTATGACACAATAAAGTCCAATTCACGTCGCACAGCGTTAATTACATACAGTTATATTCACCTAGATGTCGCCTCTCTTTCTATCGCGTAACTCTTAGATTTTCTGACTCCGTTACTCTCACTAATAGCCCGGGGAAGTTACGCCGAATGTAAAGCTTTTTTTTTTTTTTTTTTTTTTCAGGATGGGAAACGCCGAATTTAAGGCTAACTTTGCATTTATTTAAAACAGTGATTTTTTTCATTAAACGGGTAGGGTATGGACGGGTTTGGAGTATCTTAAAATGTATACCGCGAATAGTTCACCCTGCGCGTTTACGTTTTTTTTTAGAAAACAATTTAATGCGGTAGAAAAAATTATTAACTGATGTTTGTATGGAGTGTTTGTCGAAGAGATTAGGTATCACAAGTAGTTAAAAGAAAAAATGTTTCGTCCACGGAAATTTCCGTAAAACTAAAATTGCGATATTTTTTTATTGTATTTCAAGCAAAAATGCTAACAGTGGTTTTTTTTTTCCATTAAAGTACCTAGTTAAATATTTGAATATGCTATTCAACAAAATTAGATTAAATTAGCATTTTTGCTTGAAGTACAATTAAAAAAATTCAACAATTTTTTTTAATTATAAATTTCCGCGGAGGTAAATGTTTACTTCTGAAATAATACGAGTATATTCGTTTTACCAATTTTTTACATAATATAACCAAAATTTTCCTGTTAACTATTTTGCCTCAATTTTGATTCGCAAAAATACGTTTTTGTTTTTTTTACCTTGATGCGGTCCTGGAAAATATTTAATGTTTTTATATTATTTGAAGATCAAAGTTCAAGAACACGATTTAAAAAAAAGCGTTGTTAGGATTTAGTGCAGGGTTCAAAGCTAATTTCCCCGGCCTATAAAGGCTTGTGGCGCGCGACGCGACACCGGTTATTGTTATACTGTGAAGTTTACTTAGAAATTGTATTGTTCGTGTCGCGTCGCGCGACAAGTCGCGCTGGTCTGCACAAGCCTTAAATTGGCCCAACAATACGAGTCCGCCGCGTACTTGTAGCTAAATACTTAAAATGCGGAGTAAACCATCTGTGTTCATCTGTGCTACTAGGTACTACGTTATCTTATGTTGAACAAGCTTATAATTTGCCAAAACACCTATACACCTTCATGTTTTAGGAACGTACTGTTCTTCATGTGTTAGAACTTTCCTAAAACATTTTACTTTACAACAATTTAACTTTACAGTCGCAACACCCTACAGATCATGAAATCTATAACATCAAAACTAACCCTTTAAAACCATCCCCCGTAACCTCAATACGTCTGAAAACTAGCAACAAACAGTGTTATTACAACCGGCAGAGGAGAAATAATTAGAGAAAGAGCCAGCTTCGGAGTGCGGTGCGTCGCTCAAACAATGCTAACTTACATTTAGCTGTCAGTCAAAAACAATTTGGAATTTGTGCGCGCGGAGGGTCCGGGTGGCGCGCTGGGAAAATTGTATACTTCTAGAGCTGTTGATACCACATGTTTTGAAACGCTGTTGAAAGTTTTGGTAAATGATAGATAGTATCTACGTCTTAATTGTTAAATATGTGAACGCATCTAAATCATTCCTTAATACCTCAGTATTAGGAACAGCAAATCTACATATTGAATGCCCATAAAAATTGCTTACCTTAGCGATTGTTTTTATTGACTAACAATGTTTCCAATAAAACAGAACATCGTTATAAAACTATCTACCTCATTATGCAATGGAAAAGTTGACTTACCATAAAATAAGAATATCAACTTATTTTCGGTCTATCAGCTCTATAAAATTCCAAATAGTTGACGTTACAGCAACGGCCGGGTTGCTACCATCCATCATTTCCTCCATCCACTCGCCGGGTTAAGCACATAAGTGACATTGACGCCTACCCAACCAGCAACACTTGAGCTCCGATCCTAAAACAAATTAAACGTTCATTCTTCCATAGTAGAGATCAAATAAAATTGGACGGTCAATGGACATTTTTGCCGGCACGTCATGCCATGTTACGGTCAGGTAAATGACGTTACTATTTTGATTTGAACAGAGACTGACAATTGTAGTTTTGACGTGTATAAAATTAGGTGAAGGAAAAGTTCGGTGCAGAAATGGAATTTCGGACGACCTAAATATGGAATCCAACGGAACAAAACAATCTACAAGAGATTGTAGCCTCGATGCCAGAAAACGATTTTGGATTTCGGTGGATAGTTTCGGTGTAGGTAAGTATAGGTGAAACGTCTCCATTTTAATCGTGTTGTGGCAGTTATCTAGTAAGACTTATAGAATACATAATAATGTTATTAGGTACTGTATTCTGTCCTTTGTGATTACTTATAACATACATTAGTTGCCACTAAGTGGGAAATAACAAGGCCTTCTTTACATCCATTCATATAATTATACTCATTACTAGGCAGCACATAAGTATTACCGCCATTATTATGTACAAAAGCATAACAAAATGTCAAAGAGGTCGTCACAGTATTTTCTCGAGCATTACTGAATCAACAAGCAGATGTATCCTGTTAAAAACTTCTTATAAATTCAACCTTCTTGGTTCATGCCACTCTATTAAATTTTTAATTCTGAAAAAAGAATAAGAAAATGCTGATTCGATATTCAAAATCAAATTTATATAATAAGCCACTCAACAGGAGTCTATCGTTGTTTTGTTCAAGAAAAAATGTGGAGTTCATAAATTGAGTCATTATAAATTTCGCAAAAAGGCGTTAAATTGCAGAATTATAATAATGGCTATTATACGGTGGCGGGGCAAATGATCACCGTTTCATACTTGTCCATGTAAGACTTGATTATTACTGAATAAGTCTATAAATATCCTGTTTCCATGCGATCATAATATTATGACACCGGTTGAGTATTTTAACGTTGCACACTAATTGTTTTTTAGAACGACTCAATACACTAAACAATATGTGAATTCGTCAAGTACAACTAAGTTTTTGAATAGCACAATTTTGTTTGTAAACTATTTATGCCTAACGTATCCGGCTAATATAATGGAATCTTACTAACTTGATAGAATATGGATAGTCAGTATTCATCAGTCATTTAGTTGAGAAAAAATTTGAACAATTTTCAATTTTTTCTAATCCGTTGGATTCTGGATCCGATTTAGATGTTTCTGTGATAGAGAAGCCTCCTAATTTTAACTTGACCATCGAACACACGATCGCGTTATTTATCGATCGACTAATATTTGTTTAAAATTCTCAAAACCTTTCCCAGAGCTTTTCTAAACTCTAATGTACCACTAACAATCTCCCTCAACTTGTAATAACGATGCAAAAATTTTAATCGCGGTCGAAGCTGGTTCCATTGATCCACGATCTGCTCTCGAACGATGGCAGTGGAGCGTTGGTGATAAATGATCCAAACGGCTGGGACAATGCGCCGTGTAGATTCTTTTGTTGATCCCACACTTTTTGTGTCCACTGATGTTACTGTGATGTGACCAAACGTGATGTTTACGTGTTATGCTGTATCGATTTGTGTCCTGTTCGCTGTTGTAATGTTGAAAGCTGTAGCTTTATCAAATGTTCGGGAAAAACCGAAAATAATCATTTTCTGGAGTATTGTTGACAAAGTTAGGAATATAGAGGAAATATTTTTTTTAAAGTTAGGTATAGCATTAATTCCAATAACAACGAATGCGAGATCCAAGCAAGGAACTGTCTTGAACCTATTTTCATAACTACTGCTTTGGTTTTCGTTTTGCTGTTACAAAAACTAAGTATTTGGAAAAAGTATCGGTACAGTCCAATATTTAATGTACTATATTTTTAATTTTACATGTAAACTACACGGCACACCAACCACACCACCACTGCACATCACACAGACACACACACACACATCGAGGCATCATCACTGAGATCTGTAAGATATACATGGGTGACTTAGGGCCGGTTTTTTGATCCCTAGTTAAGTCGACCAATGGTTAAAAATGGCAACAAATGGTTAAATTTCTGCAAATTCTGTTTTTTGATCCCTAGTTAACACAGCAAGTGGTTAAATATGTAACTATTGGTCAAAATATTTAACCAGAGCTCCATCAAGGGTTTAGCAAGATGGCGGATAGTTAACCCTTGGTCGCAATCGACTGTTTCGTGTTATTTACGGTTTTACTATGGATGGTTTTACTTTGATATGTCGAAGACTTCATCGGATGATGAAAATTTCACAGAATATATTTATTTTATTTAGATATTTCATTAACAATTTTTACATTGTATCGAAATGCATTAATTATAAACTAACACAACATGAAGACATATAAATGAAAAAAATACATATTTATAATAAGTATTATGGATACATGAGGTTTCCACTGTTTTGTAGTTTTAACAGAAATAAAATTCAATAAAAATAAACATAATTGCGAATTTGGCACATACGTATTGTGGATCAAAAATACCTATACTTTTTATTTTTGAAGAGGAATAAAAGTTGCGAATGTGATCTATTTGACTAATGCGCTATGATATTAAGTTATTGACTAGACTGTATTCCCATTTCATAACTGTGAAACTTTATAAATCCAAAATCGGTTATAGGGGTCCATTTAAAAAAAGGAGTTTTTTTTTTTGCGACGACAGGTAAAATCTAAAATGTTATTTTAAAAACATAGTTCATATTAAATGTTTTACTTTATAATAGTTTCTGTCCTGTTTAATTCCAATATTTAAATTTACAGTCGTTTGTATTTATGTATGAGCGTATGATGAGTGATGAGTTACAAGAGTTAATAAAAAAAATCACGAAAAAACAACTTTGACAATAAACATGCGCGATAGACGTCAAAATGCACGCGTTACCATGACAAAATAATGACTCCCAAGTTTTTTTATGGGTAAGTTAGTGCCGATTGCAATGGCAACATAGTTAACAATAGTAAATTCTAACCATAGTTCAAATGGAGATCAAAAAACGTATACTTGAGTTAACAATTGGTTAGAGCCTTAACTATGGTCAGTTTAACAATTGGTTAGCTTGACTATTACTAGGGATCAAAAAACCGGCCCTTAGGGCCGGTTTTTTGATCCCTAGTTAAGTCGACCAATGGTTAAAAATGGCAACAAATGGTTAAATTTCTGCATATTCTGTTTTTTGATCCCTAGTTAACACGGCAAGTGGTTAAATATGTAACTATTGGTCAAGATATTTAACCAGAGCTCCATCAAGGGTTTAGCAAGATGGCGGATAGTTAACCCTTGGTCGCAATCGACTGTTTCGTGTTATTTACGGTTTTACTATGGATGGTTTTACTTTGATATGTCGAAGACTTCATCGGATGATGAAAATTTCACAGAATATATTTATTTTATTTAGGTATTTCATTAACAATTTTTACATTGTATCGAAATGCATTAATTATAAACTAACACAACATGAAGACATATAAATGAAAAAATACATATTTATAAATATTATGGATACATGAGGTTTCCACTGTTCTGTAGTTTTAACAGAAATAAAATTCAATAAAAAAAAAACATAATTGCGAATTTGGCACATACGTATTGTGGATCAAAAGTACCTATACTTTTTTATTTTGGAAGAGGAATAAAAGTTGCGAATGTGATATATTTGACTAATGCGCTATGATATTAAGTTATTGACTAGACTGTATTCCCATTTCATAATTGTGAAAATTTATAAATCCAAAATCGGTTATAGGGGTCCATTTAAAAAAGGAGTTTTTTTTTGCGACGACAGGTATAATCTAAAATGTTATTTTAAAAACATAGTTCATATTAAATATTTTACTTTATAATAGTTTCTGTCCTGTTTAATTCCAATATTTCAATTTACAGTCGTTTGTATTTATGTATGAGCGTATGATGAGTGATGAGTTACAAGAGTTAATAAAAAAAACCACGAAATCACAATAAAAAAACTCGTCATTTACCGACTTTGACAATAAACATGCGCGATAGACGTCAAAATGCACGCGTTACCATAACAAAATAATGACTCCCAAGTTTTTTTATGGGTAAGTTAGTGCCGATTGCAATAGCAACATAGTTAACAATAGTAAATTCTAACCATAGTTCAAATGGGGATCAAAAAACGTATACTTGAGTTAACAATTGGTTAGAGCCTTAACTATGGTCAGTTTAACAATTGGTTAGCTTGACTATTACTAGGGATCAAAAAACCGGCCCATAGTGTCTGATCTCTGGGTTTACGCGTACGCGTAGTTATATCAAGGCGCTGTTTCCGAATTCTAGCACAGGGCGCAAAATATCCGTAATATAGGTACTTTGTACCTGTTCGACCTGAATCTTGAAATCATTACTTCAATAAGTACCAACGACAATCGGTACTGTTAAAATTTTCAATTTTCGAACAATACAGAATTTCAAATCTTGATTGTCAGAATAAAAGTTCTTGTGCAATAAATCTAAAAGTATTTTAAAAGGTGTTTCAAAAGCAATAAAATGCTATCGACACTGAACATGGAGAAACATCAAACACAATTCCTATCACAGTGATTTGTCATGAGTAATAAATCCAGCTCCCTCTTTAATACTAATTGGTCGTAATGTTTAATTATAAATTGTTATTTATGGGTGTTGATAACTCCTCACTTTGATCGTTCAAAGTGATCAAAGTACCTACATGTGTAAGTGAGTGTCGATAAGACTGTGTTTTGACGGAAATAAACTAAGAATTATTTCATGAATTTGTGGTTGCTCCATAAAAATATCTAAGTGAAGGACAAGTCATGCAAGTATAGTGTATCATTGGAATAAATGGATAATTATAAGGGACCAAAAAGCATGTGTCGGTATATCAAGACTATTAGATATATGTAACTACTAAACGTCTTCCGAATGATTATAACTTAGAAATCCGTCACCAAAACGATATAAAAAAACCGGCCAAGCATAATGAAGGGTTCCGTAGTTGGGATGAATTTATCCAAGAACAAACTTAACATTGTAGTTGAAAAACATGTTAAACTATACATTGCAACTGCAAATGTAAGTTTGTACGCACAAAATTGAGAGATTTGCCATATTATTTTAAAGCCATAGACTTCATATAGGTTGTCTTGTAATCTTTAAGTATAGAACTATAAAAATTCGAATTCAAAATTTTAGGTTTCGAAGATAGTAAATTCAAAAAGGAGTAGTAAATTTTCATGTATTTTCATAAATTACTATAAAATTATATTAAAATATTTCTGGTACCCTTACAGTAAGTACTTTTATTTGATAATATCAAATAAAAGAATAAAGCATCAAATAGAAGAAAGAAGCATCAGAAAGTCAAACCTGGATAAGTGAGAACTGGGTAACCGAGAAAACTATAAATGAAAGTAATTGCCAGGTCCCGTCACTTTAACCCTCTAAAACCTCTATAAGCGAGAAATAGAAACCTCCATAAGAGACAGTCGCTTTTCACACGTGGACCTCGATAACTGAGACTGCTACTTGCCTATACCTCTATAAGCGACAGTCGAGCGTAATTTAAAATCTGCTATTAATGACTCATTCTTAAATTTCATGGAACATTGTCTTTGTTTTCTTGTTTGTATTGTTTTATTCCTTCAGCGTTTATTTTCATTACACTTTGTTTTTTATTTTTATTTATGTTTCTTTATGTGGGTTAAGCTTTATTTGTGATCACCTGTGCGAGTCTCAATAGTACTTTTTCTTTCTTAAATTTAGAGTATAAAAAAATAGAATACGATGCGAAAGCAATGTTAGTTAGTTAACTAACATTGCTTTCGCATCGTATTCTATTCGAATGACCAGGTGTGCGTGCGTATCGACTTATTTGTCGAACTTACTACAGTTTATAAGTACCAATTGCAAAGAAAGGTTACGGCACGTACTCGTAATGTTAAAACAAAAAAATCTAAGTGTTTTCTTTAAGTTATAAACTTAAAATTGTGATTGCGTTTGAGTGCGGGAAATCGTGAAATGAAATAAACCTCTTTAAGTGAGAAAGGCAGCTCCTGTACCTCTAAAAGCTAGAAACACGAGATAGTGAGAAACCTCCATAAGCGAAAAATATATCGCGGTCCCTTGAATTCTCGCTTATCCAGATTCAACTGCATATATACATTTTTTTTTAATGTTTTTGGTTTATGTTTTAAATTTTAGGCTCAGTAGTTTCGAAGATAAGGAGGGAATAGTAAATTATCATGTATTTTAATTGGCTGTGACAGACGGACAGACACACGAATGATCCTGTAATGGTTCCGTTTTTGCATTCGGACGTACGTAACCCTAAAAATCAATACAATATAATATGTGCGTACATATAATTGTATATACGATACATAGTACCTATACATACGCACCACACACATCCTTGTTCGGCTATCTGAATACATTTTACCTTTAGCTACTTTGTGAGAGACAGATGTTATGATTGATTTTGACAGGTTCATAATGTGGCCCGCACCCGACTTCGGCCTCATATGTTTTTTGTATTATATGACTCACTATTTTCTAAACCTTACTTAGTCGATTCGTACTAAAGGTAAATACTATAGTGGCATTCAAATACCCATTAGGAGGTTTCTTTTGATCCGTCTTCAATGAGAGCTGGCTCGTTCAGCGTTAGGATTAATTAGACCCGTCATTCAACCAACGTATTCAATGCATGGACGGACCAACTTAGATTTGCCGTTGGCGAACCGAATTTTGAAATCTGGAGATCATTAGGGCGCTAATATTAATGGTCATTTCGAACAGCGATCAGTTTCAGAACTGCATTTACATTTTGGTTTGTAACGCCAAGGTGTGTTTGTTACTCAACCAAAATGTTCTTGTTTTCATTTGATTGGTAACAAAGAGTTTTTTATCGATCAAAAGTGGAATAAACCGGAGCAACGATAACTACCTACGAGAATTGTTAATTATTATAAAAAAATTACGATATTTGCCATGCTCATGGTTAGGAAAATATATCAATGAGCTCTCTCATATAGTAATTTAGAGCACTTTGCATCCAAGTTAAAATTATTTTTAAGCAAAAGCAAGAAAGTACTCAAGCAAATGCTTTTCTTTGAGTAGGTGTAGGTATATAATTTTAGATCTTTATTACTTGTAATAATCTTTATTATGTATATTAAACCCAACACGGAACTGCTGAAGACTCTGAGGACTTCATTACTAGTCAATCTACTATCTAATCTATGGATAAACTTACTAGTCAATACATAACACCAATTAAAGGGGTTTATAATAATTATTTATTGATTTACAGGAAATAAATTGTAAGTAATGTTGGCAATTGATTTGAATTTGAACGTAACAAAACTTCTGAAGCTTGTTTACTTTTTGTTATGAGGTAAAATGACGTAAACTTACCAGGGTTTAGTTTAGGTTAACTTGTATTCACAGCCATACATTCAAATACGAATGTCTGTATAAAGTATGCATCAGTACCTTATTTCCTAGTCATTTTCAATGACTTTTACTCAAACAAAACTGTATTTTTAAAGGAAAAACCAAAGAAATACGAACTAAACACAGGCAGCCATCTTGGTTGAACGTCCGCAGCGCATGCGTAGTCCCAACTTACCCCTGTATAAAGGGATGATTGTGTATCCCTCTCTTTCTCGCATAGGGGTCAGATATGCTTTGCTGTCTCTTTTACGTGGATTCTATTGTTATTCTCTATTCAAAAGGCAGGAGGGTCGACTTTCTAATGCTGGGGCGATGAATACGGTGAAGTTGGCTACGAATGGAACTTGATATAAGGATTACATTTTTGAATCTGATCATACTCTATGCCAATTTTGATTTTTGGTTTTAAGTTCTATTAAATTAAAGGGTTACCTATATCTAACCCTAATACTGGCAAATAATCTACGTGCCTTTATAAAAAAATACACGTTTCATTACACATCGCCGTTCAATGTGAGTTCTCTGATCGAAGAGCAGCTGTCGTCTGACCCACGCATTTTTGGAAAAAGACCATGAAATTGTTAACAACCTCCAATAGAATATCTCTTTACTATCAACATTCATTACTTCAGTCACTATTTTCTGGATATTTTTTATTTTACTTTAAAAAAACTGCCATCTAACTGACTCACCTCAAAAATCAATGAATCCTGATTTTCATATGGAAGACCACTATGGGTCTTCATAAAAATATTTGTATACTCAGTTGCTGCAATGGAGCGGCAAGTAACAAGTAGACAAGATTATCACAAAAAAAAAAATAGCTTAAAAAAACATGCTTTTTACAAAAAATTACATGAAATGTAGCTTAAAAAAACATGCTTCTTACAAGCACTTTAAAAAATAATTAAAATTACTTGTATTAGTTACGATATAAGTACCTAGTAGTATATAGTAGTATCAGTAATTTACGTCGAAAGATTCCGTTACAAAGATACAGGTCAAGCTAATAAAGCGTGTTAATGACAACTCACAAGAAACTCTAAGCCATATTAATAAAATCAAAAAGCAGAACCAACCGCAGAAGCTCAACCCTTAAACCGATCAAACACAGGTAGCCGATCATTACAGTATTACTCAGCAGAATTTTTCTAAAGTCTCCTCAATATCCAAGTCAGTCAAAACATGTCAAATTTACTGACAACGTTTGCACATTTACAACTTATCCCTAGAGACCTGTTTACTCTTCAAACCCTTTAGGTGTCAACTACTGGGTGAATGAGTTTCTGCACGGTAGGAACCTTTATCGTAGAAGCTAATTAATGGCTGATCAAACGAGCTTCCGAAGATTATCACCGACAATCAGAATCGAAAAAATATCAATTTAACCAAAAACAAAACTAACCGCAGAAGCTCACTCCACAGGTAGCCGATCATAACAGGATTATTCAGCAATTTTTTTCTAAATCCGATAGTCAGTCAAAACATGTCAAACTTACTGACAACATTTGCACATTTACAACCGATCCCTGGAGACCTGTGTTTACACTTCGGACCCTTTAAACTATGTGAAAGGGTTACATTGTTAACGATTATCCTATTGTTGTTAAACGTTAATTTTAAACGAATCTGCTCCTGGGTTTGATGTTTGGCGCGATCGTTTAGGCTTCTTGTTTTAGGAAATCAGACACTGGATTTTGTTTTTATAATTTTTAAAGGATTAAGTATGAAATGATATATTCTTAATTCAAGCCTCTGCACTCTGCTGTCCAGATATTTATTGCTCTATATACAAATGATCTACCAATACATGAAGAAAGCCCAAAAGGCGTCCATATTTTCGACACTCTATTAGTAACCGTTTTAGACAAAAGTAGGACAAATAACAAAGTTTTAATAAATTGTCTGGACTAAACAGCTAAAATTTAAGGCGGGTCTGCTAAAAAATATCGTTTTTGTGCAACTTGCAGAATATGATCCGCGACCATAGCAAATATATATTTACAGAACTATAATCATTACAATCATTCATATATACGTATACATACTCATCTCTCTAAGTTACATTTGTTCTCAAATGTCAGGATTTCATGAAAAGTTATTCAATGGAACAAATCTAGCTTAGAGAGATGTATTAATGATTTTAATGATTATAATTCTGTAAAACATATTTGTTACTAGTCGCGAATCATGACTATTTTGATCAAAAAACGTAAGAAAATTTGATTTTCGCGGCCTAAGTTTGCGGATCTTAAGAGCGTTTATTCTGAAAGTGGGCAACGTCGCAAATATGTAGATGTGAAATATTTCTCTGTTTTGATTAATTTGGCAACATAACTGTATGGAAATATCAAATGTGGCTAACTAGCGAATTAGAATATTAATATTGAATTGCAATTAAAACACTGAATTTGATGTTGTAACCGTTTTAGGTGTATATAAGGCATTTGGAAAGTTTCCAAATACTTTTTTACATCTAAAACTAAATATTCGGTGTTACGATATTAATTATTGCATTTCATAATCAATATTTTAATAAGTTAGTCACATTTCGTCCCTTATTATTGCCAAATTAATCAAAACAGGTAAATATTTGACAGCTATTTGCGACGTTGCCAACTTTTAATACAAGCGCTCTTAAGAAATGACATTAGGTAGGTATACACTTAATGGAACTACTCTATAATGGAAATCTGGAATAACAAAAAAAACAAACATTAAATAATCAGGAATCACCACTCCTCTTTATTAATAGCGCCTTTGCAATTGACTAGAGAAGTACAAAAATATTTTTTATTCATAAATAATCAATCTTACAATAATTAATATAACCAGCTACTTTAACTTTAAAATAATATATCTAGTCTAAATAGGAACATTTTTATTACACTAAGCATAAAACATATTTACATCATAACTACACCTAAAACTAATATGTTAGATACATTTAAGTGTTTTAATACAGATTTTCAATTACCTGAATCAAAATAATTATCAATGATATTCAGAATCGATTGAAAATGAATCAGCTATTGATCGATTCGGTATGGAAATAATTATCCATATAATTTAAACCTCTAAATATTTTCAAGTGCAAATAGTCAACAGTACTTCAATGAGTTCTGCCAGCCATTATGACGTAAAGAAGTTAAAAAACAAACAGTAATGAATATTCAAGTGTCTGTAGCTAACAATTGATACAAATCATGTCAATATCGATACTACGAAAGCATCAGTCTAAGTGCAAATAGCGACGTGCAAAACACGTTTGAACAATGTATATAATGATACTTTGCAAGTTCTTCATATCAATGCAAATGAAGACATCACAAAATCATGAATAATGGAAACTTGTAACATTATGGATCGTTCATTAAAAAACATCACTTAAATTAAAGTTATTCTTACGGTCACATTTTGATCCCTTCATATGGAGGCATCATATAATTATGTGGCATAGCAGGCCCAGCTGCTATATGAGGTGGCATATTTGTCTGAGCAGCATTCATGTGATAGTTGGGATATTCCCTTACACCAGGCATCTGCTGCCTCGTGTCCATATACTCAGGCATACCACTTAACTTAGTCGCACTTAGGTCATCAACACCGTATGGATCGGGTGACGTAGTTAACTTCCCATCTTTCTTAGCTTTCATTCTCCTATTCTGGAACCAAATTTTGATCTGTCTCTCCGTGAGTCCCAAAGCATGTGAGACTTCTATTCTTCTCCTCCGGGATAGGTATTTGTTGAAATGAAACTCTTTCTCCAATTCAAGAGTTTGAAATCTTGTATAAGTTTGTCGGGTTCGCTTTGAGCCTTCCTTTTTGTCATCACCTGTAAGCAGAGCAAATCATTATTAGAATCAAGTTTCCAATGCTAAAAGATAAAATAAAAAAATACAATCCAAAAATTGCATTGCACTCGTAGTAGAATGAAAGTTGATCAAAATTTGAACTTACCACCACCAATACTCTTCATCCACGGATAAAACGCTTGCACATCTTGCGCAGCGGCCATTTTGTTATCTGCGTAATCCGCATTGTCCCCGCCTGCTTCGACCCTCGTCACGTCCTGACAGGGTTCCGCGGAGTCCTGTGATGACTGTGCGCCTTCCGCCGCTCCACCCACTGCATCTTTCTTGATTGACGTTTGACCCGCAACGCTTTCGAATCCACCATGAAATTGCGACAAATTGCATTCCTTCTCGGCGCTCTCATTGTTTTTTTCCCAATCGTTCACCTCTTCTGTGTTAAACATCATCCGCTGTAGCATTTCCTGCGTATACGATTTGTCACATTTCACGAAGTAAGGTGATGGGTTCTTGCCCTTTGGTTTCGTTAATAAAGCTCTCAAGTTTGGTGAATCTTCTGCTTCAGGTGTGGGTGATTTAAAATTACTTGATGCGCTTTGCGGTGATCCGTAGTTAGTATCAGGAATACTACACTCACCAGGTGAATTGATTAATCTAACGTCTTCTAATTTTTCCACACTATTTTGATTCATTGCATTCATTCTTTGTTCATACCCATAGTTTTCTTGTTGCCGCTGTGCGTAGTAGCTCATTTCCCTCCATCGGTTTATCATTTCCATATTAGCATGATTCCCATTTATGTAGTTTGCGTGGTAACCTTGCCAGGGAGTTGGTTCCGATTTCACAGCTCCTTCACTTTGATTCTGTTCGTACATTTTTCCGTAACCAGCACTTAACACATTAGAATATTCACAGTTTTGAGGATAATAATTGTTATGATAGGTATAATAATCGGACGGCATCGTTGGGTATTGTTTATATCCGTTATGTTTAGGTTGTCTCGCACTTTGAGCGTTCACATCTGCATGATTGTTCCACATTTCACTAGCACGATTAGTAGTAGCCGCTAAAGACATAATGTTCTTCGAATATCCGTCACTAACACTGATTTAGTTGCACTGATTTCGAGTAATTAGCACTGAAACTGGACTGTGTAGGAGACGGCGACCCGTCTCCGGAGTTGTCTGCGAAACGAATGGTGTAAGTGCATACAGGCGGCACGACCCTAACAAATGTAATACTTTTATGACCTAAAAAAAGTTTGGGGTACTTTCAACAATAGCGTCACCATTGTCCCTCTGCGAAGTTGTAAACCCGGGTGCGCTGTCCCACTCTTTTGTTAGTTCATCTATTCGAAAGGAAAGGGAAGGGTATACATGGTCCGATTGGCGGAACATTTTGCAAATATCCCGTAAATGTTTACAAAGCCAATATTTCCAATACTGGGTTTGTGTGTGTGCGCGTAGGCATGGGTAGATCATTGATTGCGGTGTGACTGTGTGAGTGAGAGAGGGAGTATGGATTGATTTCTATTATTGGTTTAGTGTAAAGCCGCGTATGTGTGTCACTGTGCTGCATTGGCGATTGCATTTTATACAGGATGTTTAAGTAAATTCACATTATTTTGAAACGAAGTTTTGGATTTATATGAAATAATATTGATATCTATCTGCATTACATCAAATAAAAAAAAAATGCTTTCATAGGACAATAAGCAGAATAATATCTAATTCTATTCTATATCATAACCATAGTCAATAATCATCCCATTAAGTAGTTATTATTACTACCGCTTGCAAAAACAATATTAACGCACAAGTACAAAAATGGTGATTCTTATAGAGGCAAGTAATTTTAGAGCAACAAATGATTAACTTTTCCTGACACACTATTTAAGCGACAGACATCTACAGTACCTAAGTAGTTTTAATACACAAGTACGGGGTCAAATTAAATTAGCTAACAAAACTCCGCAGGCGTGATGGGTATCAATATCTATATACGATAAAATAAGATCTGCAGATTTTTTTTGGGGTCAATAACCGCTGGTAGTGTTGTTTCTGGAACTGTAAATTGACAAAATCCGTTTTATTGTATTAAGATATCGATACCCATCACGTCTGTGAAGGTTACCCAAAAAAAAACTGATATTTTAAGCGACGCCCTTAAAAAAAATAAACAAATTAATTAATTTTTGCTTTATCATGTTTAGATATCGATACCCATCACGTCTGCGTAGTTTCGCTAGCTAATTTAATTTGAACCTGTATAGCTGAACTGCTAAGCCAATGTCAAAGTAAGATAAACCCGGTTCTGTCTAAAAGCAGTATTGCAAAGCTTTTTTAAATGTCTTAATTACCAAACGAAAGACAACAAATTCATCCACCATTTAAAGAACTTTAACTACGTCCCTAAAAGAAAATGAGACTCAAACCCACCGCACCCTGTATAAAACCAGGCCTGGTTTAGAACATAACTCATCTCGACGTGTAACAGTTCAATCGGGGGTCGCGACAATGGCGCAGCATGCGACTCTGCGCGTGCGACGTGTGCGACGCGACTTTGCACTTTTAATGTCGTTGATGTTTCAAGTAATTAATTTATTGAAGCTTTAAATACTATTGTTTAATTGGAGAAACGTCTGGCTTGAATAGATGATAATTAAAGAAAAAGTTGAATGGTTTACCTTTTATTAGCGCCAGTTTAATATTAAAAGATGTCGGTCCTAATTATTTTGATTTAAGACAAATTATTCATACTGAGTAAGTTAAAATGCTGAGTTTCCCTAATTTTTACAAGCTATAAATATGTACCTACTTGTACCCACGAAAACATGATTACAATTTCAATTATCCACACCAATTTTAAATGAATAAATTCAAAAATAAATTTCTGTCTATGCCATCGATATTTAAACCATATTTGCATATAAATATATCATACAGTCAAATGAAGAGTAAAGACTTAATTAAAACTTATGGGACGACAGTATTTAAACCATAGAAAAGCCACAAAGACTGCCAGATTTCATGCTAATCCATATTCAAATCTAGTTTAATGCTTGAACTACGTTCTACGATGGGTACTGCCCTAAGTATTAGGGCTGTACTCTATAAATAGTACATAGCTTTTATACCTATAAATACTAAAACTGCTTACTCATGCAACGTCCGCATTATTGAACGCCCAATAGTAAGCATCGGTACACACAATCGGTAGAGAGAGCGACATATGCATTCTTTGTCACAGTGCACACCTCCTGTCCGGACTCCGGAGTGATTCACATCTGTTACATGCGTACACCCACCAACTGAGTGCATTGTGTTTGAGCCTTGCATTTGGATTTTTTTCGGGATATCGATCGATTTGTGGCAATTCTCGGAAAAGTTCGGTTGGGAATTGAAAGGAATTTTCACTGAATTGATTGAAGTTACTTACACAATAAAAAACTTATTATTATGGGTATTTTCTTAATTAACCGAAAAGAAGAATTCTGGGTATAAGCCAAAACAAAAATATATGAAAATAGGCTGGACGAAAAGTAAATCGAAATGTAAAGAGCTTTTACTCTCAATGCCAACATTAGTAACATATTAGTAAAACATAAAAATAACTTGGGCGCCAGGCGGAGTAAGCGATCATAAATCAAAACAATATTAACTTCAACCCATTACACTCTAATGTGGTTGAACATTTAAATCGGGGCAAATAGCACTATTGGTTTTTAAAACCAAACAAATAAATATTTAATCATCAGATTAACCGTATAGCCAATCTTACTTTGTGTCGACTGTGCTTTCAAATAAAAAACTTTTATTTCAATTTCACACTGAATTCCAAAATCAATTTCTATCGAACCCCAACTTTCAAACTCCGATGCCAAAGAGGCTTAAATAAGAGATTATGTAGAAAGCAAATTTGAATTTTGTCACAAACAAAATAAAGCTGAGTTTTAGTTACGTTGGAAATAAAAACAGTGAACACCATTCATTGCTCTGTCAGTTCAAAAAGATTTCAAAAATGAAATTTGTTAGCCCTTATACATAAGGTTATAAAACACATTTTGGTTGCGCAAATTCGGCTAGCCTTCTCGTCATACTGTGGCGCTGACAATGTGCAACCATTAATCTTACGAAATCAATCGATGGCTTATTCAGAATATTGTATTTGGTTTTGCAGCGGGGCTTTTCGGTTGATATTTACTTTGGATCTTTTTCTCTAATTTATGGTTTGTGCGAAAAAATGTGACATCTGTCGCTTTACTGATATTTGTACTGTGACGATAAAAATACAAAAGGACATTCAGAAAGACACCTGAAAGGAAGATAATACTGGGCAATGCAAGACCGTGTCTTAACAAGAGGTTTGCGCTCGCGATGGCACCACAAGGTAGCATGCAGTACACGACATCAAAAAATCATTATTTGAGATAAATTGTTGGACATACGTAGATAGATCCATTTAGAAAATATTCGCACCACAATCATCCAAATCTCATCAGCCAGGTATTTCTGACTATTTCTGTTGATAGCTTCGAAAACAGAAAAAGCGCATGATGGATGAAATAAAACTTTTTACTATTGTATTAAACCTTGGCTTATCTTTTACCAATCGGCTACTAAAGAAGACCGAATTCCATTTTCATCCACCGGCAGAACTCAAACAAAAGCCCAAAAGCTGAATTTCCCTTTGAACCATGCGCACCTACCGAAGTAGTCTACATCCAAGCATTGTTTTTCGTCGGCACGTCGGAACAGGAGGCGTAGGCGGCTCCTTGAATACAAACATGTTATTTTTATTGGGCCTTAAAACAATAAAATACTTTCTAGTTGGTTCTGGTTCTTTGATAAAGCGCGCCGCCTGTGATAAAACTGGGTGTTATACCTGCTTTCATGTTTTGCGAATTTTGAAAGATGACATAGATGTGAAAGGTTTGTTTTGCCGAAAATGTGCGTTTAAATATTTGGATGTTTTTTCATAATTCCGTAAGCTTCCTAGCGACTTACACAATGTTTTGAAATAGTTATGAGATGGTACGGTGGTTGGCATGAGGTGGTTACTTTTGACATTTTTTTTATATCTTGTTTGCCAGATCTCCCAACTAGTGTCACATTCTAATATTATTATTATCTTCTTTCTTTTAAGCCTTGGCGTTTTTTTAATTCCAAATCGAAAATTAACCTTCCAGTCTCATTACAAAGTAACATGTAAACAAAGATGGATTTAGTCTCGCTTCAAGCTGACAATTGGACAATTATCAGGACATTGTCTAACACCATTATTTTGTCAACTCGTCGACTGAACGGTTAAAGTGGTAAATTTGAAGATTTATGACCAACGTACGGGGAACGGGACTCATTGACGTACCGTTTCGGAAGTTCTATTGTTTATAACCTAGTACAGGCAAAATGTGGAAGAGTAACCCGTTTTACGTGTAATGTTTCGATTTCAATGCTAGTGAAGTAACAGTTATTCTTGGTACTTTGATTCCCAAGTTCCCCAGCCTTTTCTGCTAAATTTGTAATATGGGAAATATTTTTGAATGCAGCATCATGTAAAACTGAGATATTAGTGCCAGAATCATAATTATGACACTTATTCATATTTTATGACAATAGCAAAAAATAGCATCTTGAACTTCGAAGCAATTTCTCATTTTCCAATGATACTTCAATTATCTGTCTGACCTAGTGAAGTGACAACAGCCTCCATTTGCCGAAAGCCAAAACCCATTTTTACGACACGCTTCTTTTTCGCGAAACTTTGCGACGTCATTGTTTTGTGCACCCTTGACCAATTTCACAACAAACATTTTTAAAATACGACAATACACATCTATAAACACAATTATGACTTCCTAAGCAAGTGAAAAAATATTGAAAAAGCTTCGGCGTTTCTCAAAGTGGGTAAAAGAAAAGGTTTTTTTTTATAAAACAAAAAGAGAAAATGAGATGTTTCTTTATCTTTTTGTCGTATTGTGTTGTTTTAAGGGGCATTTGTCACGGAGTTACACGCACGATTGCTGAGTCCGTCATATAATGTGTGTAGTGTTGGGTATTAAAATAGTTGTGTTTGAAGCGAAACGACGTGTTTGATGGTCCTTTGTTGTTTTAGTTATGAGCTTTTTTAAGCTCAACATGATCTATCTATAAAGCTATTAACTTCTTTGAACTAGGTAACAATTCTGATCATAAAACACTGTCTTTGATAACAACGACAAGTGGCGATTTTCAAATATTTCTTTTCATTTGTCTTCTTTGCTATTGCTACTGGGAGCACTGGTATTGGCCCCGATTTAAGAGTTGTAAGGTCTTTCGTGGGTTCGAAACCAGGCAGGCGCTTTACTTTTTCTTTACTGATTTTCATCACCACTGCTCTGAAAACGGTGGTGAGGAGGCCTGTGTCCCAGAAGTGGGGAACATTATAGGCTGAATATGTATTGCTACCATTTTATTTATATCTCATTGTATGCTGCACTAGTCGACCTCATCACGCCGTGTGTCGTTGAAAACCAGCGCTGGGGCTCCGTCTCGCATAGGGTCGCAGCATTATGCTGAGAGATGCGATGGCCGTTTTGCGTGGATGTGACGCATATTTTCCCTCAACTTGTTTTTTTTGTGTTTGTGTTCTTTCTTTGCGTCATGTTTACCGCAAATAAACGTATGTTCTTTCTGGGCGTCTACTTATCTTCCCTCAAAAACTTCCTAAATATCTGCGCAAATACAAAATCATGGTTATCTGGCTATGGCATTCCCATCGGCTTTTCCATGGGTGACGGTGCCCCATGCCTGTCGATTTCAGCAAACAAACACCGGTCGGTCAACTGTGTGGCATAATCTCTTGCTGCGGCATTATGCCCTGATACCATCGTTAAGGAAGGGCGCACAGTGAGCTAACGCATTGTTGCAGTAGCTTTTGCTCCCAACTTCGGTTTTGTGTTGATTTTGTTACTGTATTAATTTCTGTTTTTGAACATGTAGGTAGAGCAAAAGAGTACGTCGGAGTGGTGGTGGCAAAAACAGTCGAAAAATATATTAAATCCGATGCAAAATCAGGACGATTGATGCTGTCGAAAATAATATTTTTACAAATACTCATATCAATACATGTTTAAGATTTAAATTCATCACGTGGGAGAAACGCACTATTTCACAAAAGGCGAGTTACTATAGTACACCTGAAAGTGTTAAAACAATTAAAAAAAGTTTAATGAAAGCACTAGCTGCGCCCCTCGGTTTTACCCGCGTAAGTCTCGATCCCGTAAGAATATCGGGATAAAAAGTATCTTATGTCCTAACCCAAATCATGGTCTACCCATGTGCAAAATTTCATCCAAATCCGTTCTGACGTTTTAGCGTGAAAGCGTAACAAACAAACTCACTTTTGCATTTATCATATTAGTTAGTATTTACAATTTGAATCCTAATGGTTTAATTTGTGTTACCTATGTATACATAGGTGAATATATCCGTGACAAGAGTGAATACACGTTCAAATAATTAATTACTATTTCACATCTGCTCAAAGTAACTTGTAAGAAATTATAGTAAATAATTTCAGTTCCTCAAGTAAGTAATTTAAACTAACTAATTCCAATGGCCTGCAAACATTTTCTACTAAAGTAATTTCTACGTTAGCAGTCTAATTTATGTAGTTTTACAAGTCATAGATTAACTATTGTTTATCACGCTAAAAGCGTTAGTACCTACTTAATTATTTAAAGTACAATTTGGTTACGAAACAATATATAAAACACGAAAAGAACAGGTGTTAACAAAGCTATTGCACAAGAAATTTAAATACCTTTAAGATCAGCTAACTTCACAAAAAAAAACTCGATTTTCTGTAGCAACTTTGGTTTTATAAAACAAGTATTTTTTTCTACATTTCGCACTATAAGTCGCCCCTAAGTCGTCCCTTGCTGCACAATCATTAATCAGAGCTTCGATCCTAGACTCCTTACAATGGGGAATGTTCAGAATGCCCGTACGATCCATTAGAATAACAATAATTACTCTTCTACCGGCATGGGTACGTCATAGCTGGTCGAAAACGAATCAAAATTGTAAAGTGACCGGTCATTTGATATGTTTGCCTGTTAATAACTCTATGACTCATACTTTGATATAAATTGAAAAACACGTTGAGCTTCTGCTAAAGTTAAACTAGAGAATACTTGTCAGTATTAATTACGATTATTTTGAAGGACGAAATGAAGTTGACAATAGTATTTTATAATTATCAGTAATAATATAAGAATACGAAGAATTTGATGCAGATTTGGATCTCGATGATGATATTAATGAAGACTGATAAGTTGCGATCACAAGTTGTACGAGCACAATATGCTAAGGCAGAGCTGAACAAACAGTGTTGTTCGTTATTAATTTGATTGTTGACGTGGTGAAGACCCATCAACAGAAGAAACATTCAATTGGAATTTGATCTTCAATTGTTTAATTTTGGATTCTGAAGGCGATATTCGTCACTGCAAACGGATGACACAAGCTAAGTTTGTACCCAGCTATATTTCGAAACGACAATAATTTAAAAATTTATTTAAAAACACATTCAAATTACGTGTAAAACTAGTAATAAAACAATTCAGGAGTTGTAAATCACAATCGCAGAAGCAACCCAGACGGGGTGTGCGTGATTCTAAACAAAACATGGTGGCTCGGCCGCTCCAAGAAAAACACCCGACGACTGATTTACGAGACAATATCATTCGAGAAATGTGGCCAGAAATAAAATTAAACGTGAAAATGCCAGATTAACATAGATTTGCATAAGAAAACACGTTAGTGGAACTTTGGAAAATAGTTTTGTGTAAATAAATTACAAGCTGCTCTGAAACGTGAAATATTTATTTTTCAAATTAGCGTTGAACACAATAATGACCTCACAATCCTTCAATGCAACAGTCTGTGAGGGTGACGAAGACTAAGTTTCGAAATAACTATAGTGACTAAGTATAGATGACTAGTACAATAAAACGAAAACGGAGCCTTCATTTGCTGGGTTGCAAAAGACAAGACACGGTAATAGAAAAATAATAACTAGTAAAAAACATCTTGACTTGAAACGGTTAGATTTAAGAAGTCAGTATTTATTCAGAAAGCATTTAAAATGAAGTACTTACCAATTTCAATATCATCAGCTGTTCGTAGTCTCTAAATCTTGAAAGACGCTGTGAAACTTTAGCCGTCTGAACTGTCAGTTTTTCCATAAGTGTCGACAGTAAATCGATATCCTACTAAACACACGAAACAGTGACGAAGACTGATCGAGATTCGAGAGTGGCCGATTGAATCATTCTGTTTTTTTCTCGACGCCTTACTATTCAGTTGCTTTTCCGTGAGTCCAGGATAAGGTTTCAGTGGAGTCGCTATTTTCTTAACCTTTGATATGCCATTAGTCAAGGCAGTATTAGCAAATATAAATGGAGATTTTTTTACTGCGGTTTGAGCCTGTTATTGACATCGATCGCGCCTGATAGAAAGCGATAGAAAAGGTCTACGATAAGAAGAAGAAGAAGAAGTCTTCGTTCCCAGAAGATGCCTGATTTTAAAAGTTTTGTCAGTTCACTGCGTATACAACTCAAAAATATCTAGACTTTGCTCGTATCCCTTCTATTCCAATGCTATCATTATTACGCCTTCTTAAGTAGAAGGCGTAATAATGATAGCATTGTTAGTTCATTAGTCGGTATTTGATAGTTGCCATCTCTTGGTTCCTTTTTTAGTATACCTACTAGAGTCCGTGGTAATATGATTGCCTTTCTAAGTCGCTACTGGAAATGCAAATCAAATGGAATGCAATTCGTCATTGATTGCATATTTGCAATATGCAATCCGTCAATGGTAATTTTCTGAAGGTGTATCTCACACATATAGGTCTATCTGTTAACTAGATTTCTCTGAACGATTCAAACAACGGCAATTTCCTTTGATATCGGTAAATCGGTAAAACCCCAAGATATTATGATTTTTTTAATTAGTTCACCAATCAAACTTTGAGATACAAACAGCGAAGCTATTTACATCGTAAGGTGTCATTCCTCTATGTACTACGTGTAGTTTTGATGTCAGTTATAGTTCCTTTGTTTGTCAGGCAAGCAAACAAAGAAACTACCTATCTTTGGAATATGGCTTCCAAAAAGATATTTCGAATTCAATGCGGTTTAGTTAGACGTTTCTGTCTCGACAAAATAAAGATACTCTTTGACATCTCCTCTCTTATCCTGTTCGCAATAGTTCCAAGGGGCTGCTGGAACCTCGGCAGCCTATGAAAATGATATCACTGCCGACATAGGAATACACTTAATGTTTCTTTCCCTCCGATATCTTCACTTTTCGTACATACCAGTCAATCGATCATGTTTATACGGAGACAGTCGACGATAATTAACGACTGTGTAGTGATGCGTGACTTGGTTGCTTTTCGCGGTAGTGAAAGAAAATTCAAATTGCGAGGTGTTTCTGGAATATTGACTGCCGGTTATATTTTAGCAGACATTCGTACTTCAGAAACCTCAAAGTTTTCGTATGGACTTTTAAAATTAACATTGACGGATTGGAGATAACAGCTCTTTGTTATAAGCAGAAATTAATACGTTAATGGCAGAAACGTACTAGACCGCAAACTTAAAATTCTCTTGTTAAAATTTTCGACTTTTCGAGTACCCATTAATTGGGTAAGAGAAGTGGACGGTAGTGGTACTTGTAAACAAATTAATCAATTTTTTCAAGATAAATCGTTGAAATAAAAAAAAACCTTGGGGTCTATACCAAGGTTCATATATTTTTGTCCATTCTGCTTTATATACAATAATTTCCTAACACACTCTTTTTGGAGTAGGTGGCTACTCAACACTAACGCCATATATGCTACAGAAAAGATTATATCTAATCAAACTAATAACTAATAGTGTGAAAGCACTAGGGGCTGGCAGAAATTAGAAAAAGAGAAAATAAAAGAAGTACAAAATAGTCCTGTGATTTATTAAATACGAGTATTATTATAATTGCAGTATTACGTGATGCTAGTATCTATAATAACATTATTCAGGTGGGCTGCTGGCGATGTGAAACCTTCCCGATGTCGAACTTTAATACAGTAAATGTAAAGTCTGTTATGAGTAAAAGGGAGGGGCACCCTACACTACTATTATTTTTGACATTTTCACGAAGAACCCCATGAGTTACACATTTGTGGTCATGCAAAGAAATAAAGTATAACCAATTTCTTTTTCATTGATGTATGGCTTGGTGTTGAGTAAGTAGACCAACTTTCTCATTCTCCTTTAAATAGTTCTGGAAAAGAGGTTCTATATAACGTTATCAATTATGGTAGTTTTCTTGTAAATACTTAGTTACAATTTGTATTAAACATGCAACTTAAGACAGGTGCACTAATACTGATCAAGATGGAGCACTCTAGAGTGATAAAGATCCCATTAAGTATATAGCCTTATTGGTCCCAGTTAATTTAAATAACATTTCAATCAATAATGATCGTGAAGAAACACACGGTACAGACATACCTACCGACATACATGTACTTAAATGTCTAAGAGTATGTTAAGCTAATAGAGATGATGGCACCTTAGAAATTGATCCTATTATTTTTGTATTCTCGTCTATAGCTTACGAGTTTTTTAGTCCTTACATAGAAAGCTAATAAACTAGTAGACTCGATGAAAGGTGTGCTGATATGTCTTTGCAAATGATTACCACTATGAAGTTTTTATGGTGTGAACTAATTTCGTTATTAGTACTTTTAGTATTAACGCCTGTAAATAATGCAGTATTTAACCCTATAGGGTAAATTGTAGCTATGATCACACGTCCCATACAATTTGGCTCGAGTAGGTGTTGAATTTGTGTATGGGACAGTTGATAATTTTTCGCGATTACTGTTTTGGTCGCAAGGAGAAAGTTGATCATTTTGATGGTCAGCCACACCCTTAAAATATGATCACACCATGATACTTTTTGTAGAGAGTGCATTTCTGAGACAATTATATTATTGTAGGTTTTATTTGTTGTTTAGAGTATTCTTTCGAATATGATTTTGTAGGTGTGTGAAGTAGCTTTGATGGCTTTACTGAAACACCGCTAGTTTTTGTAAAATAGCCATTTTTGTAATTTTAGTCAATATTTATTTAGGGCACTTAAGCGACTAATAAAATTACTATGCCCTCAAATTAAACATTTTTATCATTATTTTAACCTTGTTTTACAAAATACGCTTCTAAAACATCTTGTTGTGTATCAGCCATCAATAATCGCGATGTTTCGCGGGCCGGGCCGAGACGTGCGCCCACATTCACGCTGCAGCGTTGACTAACGACCTGCCAATCAGGCCCTAACTTAATTGGAAATCCGTGTTTGTGAAGCCACTCCCCGTCAGCCTTTGTTGCTAAAAATTAAACGTTCTATGGTTATTTGAATAATGGTCATTTATTTAGTATTGAGAACAATATTGGAGTAAGAATTACTTATGCAATAATGTATAGTGCTGGCCGTAAGTTTTAGCCTTACAATAGCAAAATCTTAATTAGTCCTTCAAATAGCTGTTCAGCTTTCTATTCCACTATACTCGTAAGTTGCTTAGAGGGTTTTATTGTCATTTTTCATGATGTTCACTCAATCAGTTTTTATCGTATTTTCGATTACTTACAAAACCAAGTCTATTACGATATACCCTTTCTGTATCGAAGTTTATTCTGCGATTTGGCGTTTAAGTGTCTCAATTAAATTCAAACAAATTACTCAAAGACCAACTGGCAGTTTGTCAGTAACAAGCCAGATAAGTATATCCTTATACGATTTTATTTGCCTTAAGGATGAGTGACGTTAAGTGGCCCTCAAGTGGGCAAGAGCGGCAGTGCTTTTACACATGTGCCAAATTGATAACGTCGTCCTAACTACATGTGAAGTCTAACTTTCTTTATAAGTCGGTAACCCATTGGCCTACCGTGTTGACCTTACAACTTTCGCAACAAGATATTATATTTTCCTTTCATACCTCAAACAATGCGTAGTCCATCACGAAGCAACACCACACACCTACTATGTTACATCAATGTCTTACAAGGCAGCTACCACACACGATCGTTCCATCTCTATCACACATATACAAAGTGGCTTATATGGCTGAGATGGAAATAGTCAGTCGCCAAGTGCATGCGACAAGTGTGTATGCTAATTCCGACCACGACACGTATTGTAGCTGTCAAACTCGCTGGCGAACTGTTAATGTTCTTTTCGTGCTGTCTTAGTGTAGACATGACAATTTACTGGGAATTGGAGTGCAGATTTGAATTGCTGTTGTAGGTCTATTCATAGATGTTAGTATGTAAGTTAGACCAGGGATTATGAATCAGGGTCATTTTGAACACTAATGCAAGCAAAATCAAAGACAAACGTTAAAGGACATAAAACATAACGCGGTAACACAGCTATGTAGAAACCAAACAGGATTAGTCAGGAAACACCTAAACATACAGTTTCAGTTATTGAATACCAGCTATTGTCCACGACTACGTTTGCGTTCCAGGATGAAAACTAGTCTATATTCTTCTCCAGGTTATAGTCTACCCATACGCCAAACTTCATCTAGATCCGGTCAGCCGTTCTAGCGTGAAAGCGTGTCAAACAAACTCACTTTCGTATATATAATACTACCAGAGCGCACCGTGGTTTCACTCGCATAAATCTCGATCCCGTAAAAATATCGGAATAAAAAGTATTTTATGTCCTTCTCCAGATTATGATCTACCCATGTGCCGAATTTCATCCAAATCCGTTCAGCCGTTTTAGCGTCAAAACGTAACAAAAAACAAACTCATTTTCGCATTTATAATAATAAAGTATAATAAAAGTATAGTACGTTAGGATTAGTTAGGAATTTATTGTTCTTTTATTGGGTAGATATAGATTTTCTTATGGTACATACTAAACTTTCATGATAGTGACAAACTAGAGCAAAATGATTTTGGAGAACGTTGCATCGCAATCGCAACCATTGGCAATAGGATACTTCCTATGGTTAGGTGTAATATTTTTTTAACAGAGCGCCTTATCCACACATTTCAAACACTCGATAGACTTGCCTTCCTTGTTTGGGGATATTAAAAAATTGTTCCGGCTAGCGTGGCTAATCGTCGACAGCCGGCGTTCGGCTGCTTGAACCTTTTAACTTTAATAAATGTATGGTATATTTGAATGTTAGAATAATAAAACAATTGAAATTCGTATATCGTTTGTTTACCCAACCTACTTCAATATCGTGAATTTAATGGGTGACTATCTTAACATACCGAGACTCCTCCGTGCCTCGGAAAGCACGTTAAGCCGTTGGTCCCGGCTGTCATTCGTAGATCTTTGCCAGTCGTTACGGGTCGTCAGAAGCCCGAAAGTCTGACAAACAGTTTTACCAAGGGGTATCGTATTACTCAGTTACTGGGTTGTGGAGGTCAGATAGGCAGTCGCTTCATGTAAAATACTGGTATTCAGCTGCAGCTGGTTAGACTGGAAGCCGATCCAAACATAGTTGGGAAACGGCTAGGCAGATTGATTGAATATTTAAAATCAACTTTCTTTTGTTTTGCCTACACCGATGTGCTTTTGTATTGAATAAGATTTGGTATCAAATTATTTAAATCTTATTAATAATGAATCACAAAATAAACGAAATTCCATCAATGACGGTACTATAATTTTTTTGATTCTATTTTAAAATGATGACCAGGCGTTCTGTCAGCGCCATCTGTTATAGTTTTTGTGAAATACAAATGCTCTGTGCGCCATCTACCCAAGGCATGACGAACGATAACCATCCCCTCGTGGCTAAGGGTTGCGAAGTTGCGAATGAAAATCTGCAAAACGGCGCCACTTGCGAATATTATTGAAGTAGAAAATGGCGCGAAGTATGAACAGGTTTTCCGGAGGGGTTTTTTTCTTTATTGCAAGTCTAACTAAATAGGTACTATAATTTTATTGTGTTTTTATAACATGCCAGTTAAATTCATTGGTTTTGTTGGGTATGAAGTACATAATATGGATAAGAAAAAACTTATGTATGTCACTGTAAAAAATTAAAAAGTTTCGACTACCAAGAATTGCAAAATATAATCACAAAAACCGTAAAGGTTTGTGCAGACCAGCGCGACTTGTCGCGCGACGCGACACGAACAATACAATTGCTAAGAAAACTTCACAGTATAACTATATCCGGTGTCGCGTCGCGCGACAAGTCGCGCTGGTCTGTACGAGCCTTAAACCGTAAAAATACCTAACCTCCCGTACCATACCTAATCCTTATTAACAAAATTCATTTAATTAGAGTAGGTACTTACTCTAGTTAGATTTAGATTCTAACATTTACTTACTAGCATTAAGTGTAAGTACTATTTAAGTACAAACTTGCGACATCGAATAAGACAATTTTATTTCTCGAAGAATATATTTATGGGTTTCAAACGAGAATTATGAGAATCAAAGAGTACACTACAACTATAATGTTTCGTAAGCCAGACAACCTTGCGCAAAATATTTTCATGACTTCACGCGGTTCGAGACTTGAATTTAAATCTTGTGATGTAAGAAAGTTTTTGTTGAAGCCAAATGGCGAGCCGAGTAAAGTTTTAGAGTTTTAATACGTTGTAATGTCGGAGATTTGTGGCGGTAACGACGTGTCATTAGCTGAAGACATGACCGTCCCGCTACACCAGAGCCCCGCCAAAACCCACAAGTTATAATTGACTAATTTAAAAATCGAGAGTTGCATTGTTTGAACCTAACAAAATATCTATTTTCGTGATATTTTCTTCTTCTACTTGTTTTTCATACCGTGTCGATGGCAATTTATATAGTCACTCCAAAATTTGGCTACGAGTTTGACACCTTCAATAGTGTCCATCAGCTCCTGCATCGTGCAGGCAACAGGACACGCTGGACACGATATTAAGTGCTTCTATTATTAAAATATATTCTTCTTGTTTACTTGTCATATATAACAAACAATTTCTCCTTACGTAACGTATTTTTTTGCTCCAGAAAGCGTCCGAGAAAAGCACTTGAAATTATAACCGCTCCCACAGTTTCTGAGAGAACTTTTTGCTGCTAACTTTTTTACTAGATCGTGCCTTTAAGTTACCCTCTATCTGTCTGGAACTAAGAAATCTGTCTTTAAGACGCGATATTTAAAAAGATGGATGTTGTTTTATTTGTTGCTTAGTTGGTAAGCTGAAACGGTAAAATTATTGTATTGATGTGAAGTATCGGTCAACACTGATAGGAGTTTATGTGTGAACGTATTAAGGTGATTTACCAGTGCCAAAAGTACGATCTTTAGTCCTTCTTAAGGCACAGTTTTTTGCATATACCAGCCATGGGGTTAGGTTTCTAGGTTGCTCTTTTTTTTTTAACACTCTAAAAATAACAAATTTAAAGTTGCACAATCTGACAGACGCTGAGGCGGAGGTCCAGAATAGAGCAAGTGCAACTTCTTTTTTTTTTTTTTTTAAGTTCCTTACAAACAATCGTTAGATTCCCTGACTTTGTAACTTAACACCTGCATCTACACAAGGTACTTTAACCATTACATCTACCACCGCATCTAAGGCACTCGTAATCCGATTCCAGAATACGTAATCAACAAGCCCCCCACAAGAGGTGCGAGAGAAATTAAAACCTCGAGAGAGAGGGCCGGTACACCACAAATCGCTTAGTGCCTCCGCCCGTCCTAATGGCACGCCAATTAAAAGTTTGCGCGGCTGCTCCACCGAGGATTGTTACGCGGGTTGAGCTGTAAAACTGAACAGCTGAACATCCCAGTATAATGTAGTTTATTCGAGTGCGCTCGTAGTTTTGGTATTAGCATTTTGATGTCACGTCTAGCTGATCGTGTGACGTCTGGGATTTGTTTATCGATGTTTTATTGATGGTGGAGTTGGGATGGTAGGTAGCTAGTGTGATTATAAGTGGAGCGGTAACTGAAGTTTGGATAGGAAGCCGAGGTTTTAAACAACTAAGCTTTGTAGGATGATCTGCAAATATGATTCTTACAGTCACGAAATTGGAAAAAAGAAAAATGAAAATATAAATAATCCACTGTGCTCTTCTAAACTAAGTTTAAACAAAGGATGAACTCCTTAAAACTAAAAGGGAAATTAACCAACATCCCTAGTTACACAATTCTTGATAAAGTCTTCAGTAATTCAAAACAAGTGTCATTTGGCAGGCAACTTAGCACTATGTTAAGGCACCTGGCACAAATATAAAGTTTTAATAACAAGCTATTATGCAAGGGACAACGTTTGGGACGTGTTCTCGTTGTGTCTAATTAGACATTGTGGAGTCCGCTTAGATCCTGTGCTGTTGGTGGAATGTTAGGCTTGCTACAAATATTTTTATGACCGCATTTCAGGGTTGGTCGTAATTCTACCTAGAAAGAAGTGGAATACGTGGAAATACTGAACAACTAGGCGATAGGAGCTATGATCTTCCCTGGGTGTAGCAGTTGGATGAGATTTGTCGATGAACGAGTTGAATGTTGATTGAATGGTGAGGACGGAATTACTAGATTTTAATACGTGACACGTCATAAGCCTTTTTTTGATATAGCGGTGAAACTGCCAAAAATCTTATTACAAAAATTTACCTGATTTCCTGCAAATTCTAACTAATATTATAAATGCGAAAGTGAGTTTGTTTGTTTGTGACGCTTTCAATCTAAAACGGCTGAACGGATTTGGATGAAATTTCGCACAGAGGTAGACCTTGATCTAGAAAAGGACATAAGCTACTTTTTATCCCAGATCGCAGACGAAGTCGCGGGCAACAGCTAGTATTAAATAAATTATGATTAAAGAAAGCTAGCCAAATAACAATCCAGTCTCAATAAAATAATGAAGACCTTTGATAAACTTAAAAAATTAGCCGTTAGTCAGAAAAAAAATCTCTCAAACCATTTCACCCATTAATCCCAATCCCAAATGATTATCAGTGGCTCTGATTAAATCCCTATGCACGACGAAATAATTTAATAAACACCCCTTGTTTTTAAGCTCTTACGTGCAACCCTCGCAACCCTTTACCAAGTTTTCCTAGAAGGCTAAGTGGATTTTCGGGTCGTCCCGCATTTGGATAACGGGTCTGCACTTTCTAATCGTTAGTAAGGTTTTCCTACAATATTGCAGAACTGAAATTAATGATAATTATTTATATGACCATCTTTTTGTACCGTTTTTGATAGAAAGGACTTTATATTGAGTTTGATGTTCACTTTTATAAAATATGTGTGTAGTTTTTTACAAACTGGTGCCAAATATACATTATTCTTTCTTTGATGTGATATAATTTTTATAAAGAGGTTAAAATACAGCAATTGAATAAAATATGAACTCTTGTCTTAGACAAGTGAAATTATATTAAAATTTAAAAAACCCCCGACACAAAAATTTCCTCATTTCTCTTTCCTTTAGTATTTCTCTTTCTTTTCTTTTAGTACTACATCACCAGACCCTGTTCATCTACCTATATCATTGACACTATTCCAATGAGCCCGAACACGATACCCGTGCTGTAAGTTGGTAAGGGAGTTGGGTATCCTGCAACCGTGATGTTGCAGCATCAGTTCAAGGTTACTATGTTCTTCTAATAATATTGAAGTAACAGAATACCAAAATTTCAAATCGATGAGACCTGTGGAAGTAGCTCACATCCCTTCATCAACTAGAAAAGAGCTGATAATCTACAAACGGCTGAACCAATTTTGTGAAAAAATGTCTAAGAACGTTTTCTAGAAAACCTGCTTTCAAATAAAAAAAACCGCATTCAAATCGGTTGACTCGTTTAAGAGCTACGGTGCCACAGACAGACACACACACATAGCGGTCAAACTTATAACACCCCTCTTTTTGCGTCGGGGTTAAAAAATAAAAGATCGCAACTTCAGACATTGCAACAAAATTGGAAGTGACTTCAGCTCTTCATGACAGCTTTTTAAACTCCTAACCCTACTGGTTTCATCTTACTTTCTTAGTTTATCTACACACGTACCAACATAGTATACACCTGATAGCAACTCCACCAAGTACATTTATACAAGTTTCGCTCCGTGCATTGCTAAGTGGAATTTCGGGTCAGTTCGCCTTTTGCTAACGTCCGAGCACTGTGGACTCGTTAGTGACGTCACATGCCATGCTGGACAGGGCTGTTCTGAGTATTCCAGGAAAATATATAATTACATTACTTATTTAGAAATGAAACTATATATATTCTAGTTAATTAATTGATTCAAGCGTGACATTGCGAAAATCCATTATAAAATACAATAGACTAGTCTAGTCTATTGTATTTTGTATGATATTATATATATATTTTGTTTTTTTGGGAACGGAATTCCCATCCTGCAAAACTACTAGTATCTAAGTACCTGCCTATCAAATCAAACTAAAGAATTGTTTGGATTTATCCAAACGCTTATGATCCAACTCAGGATCATAAACGCTTGGATAAGACACGCTTGGATCATGTCATAGGTCGTGGATCTTTGACAGTCGTTACGGGTTGTTAGAAGCCCGAAAGGCTGAGAATCAGTTAAGACTGGTTGTTATTACCCAGTTACTGGGTTGTGGAGATCAGATAGGCAGTCGCTCCATGTAAAATACTGGTATCCAGCTGCATCTGGTTAGCCTGGAAGCCGACCCCAATATAGTAGGGAAAAGGCTAGGGAGATTGATTTTGAAAGTGAGAAATATAGTGCACAATGTTCAAACGCTTTTTATGGTCTTGCTGAAAAGAAGATAAATATAATGGTCACAATGTTTATATACAATATTTTTTAATATTAGTGTATAATTTTCAATTTAAATGTAATTCTTTAATTTGATTAATAATTTTCGATTTAGTTTAATTGTATGATCCAAAGCTGATTGAAATAAATAAATGATAATGATAAAAATTTAACTACTATTCAATACATAGCAGTGATAGCCTAGTGGTGTGACCGTTGGACTGCCAAGTCAGGTCTCGAGTTCAAACCCAAGGCACCTCTGAATTTTCGCGTATTGTATAATTATCACTTTTTTCAAAATCCGAGAAGGAAAACATCGTGAAGAAACCGGCATGCCTGAGAGATATTTCTCGACGGCATGTGAAGTCAAGTCAGAAGCCCATGGGTGGCTTTAAAACTCTGACACCAGGTTAGTCACTAACCACACGAAAAGACGAAGAATACATTGGCTTTCTTAACGCAACGCATGCACATTTTCCCTATCATTCATCATAATTTTTCACTGCCACACGTCTTCATAATAGTTTCTATTCTGTCATTGTTGTCTTTATTCAAAGTTTAATCACAATCCTAGACTGGCTCTCGAGGGGACTTCTAAGCCCCTCTACATGTCCTCAATTAACATAAAAGGTGCAAGATTAACGCGTCAAGAGTTTGCATTAAGCATCAAGATGTTTCCATGAATAATGATGTATTGTTTCATTTTTGGCATGCAATTCTTTGATCATGTTTATTTTATTAATGATTTTGGTGGGATTTGTTTTCCGTGCCCCACTCTTCTAGAGTGGGATGCGTCTTCGTGGATGGCACTATCTATGTAATCCTCGACTAATCTGAGCCAAAACCGAGATAGCATTCGCTGATAGAGAATGAACTGATAATTATAAAAAAAACAACATTTCCACCTAGTAAACCTAGTCAGCTTCATCGTCAACAAAACTGTCATGCAATAAAGTATTGAGTATTGAGTAAACTTGCTGACTGAAACTCTTCACCCCGACTTGAGCTCCATTTCACTTCTTGTCAAGTGAAATGGAGCTCAAGTCGGGGTCATAAGACGTCAAAATCCGAACATAACCAAAAATATTTTCAACATCTCTCAAAATCTTGAGAGACGACTCTGTTCAACTCCTCCGTTATATTTCGCGACAGCCCTGTTCGTGACCCGTTTGTCTTACTGACTAATTATTATATGTGACGAGTGAATGTCTCACTGCCAACACCCGACACCATTTCAGGTCACACTTCTAGCTCATCATTTGTTTTTTCACATTTGATGTTTGTATTATAAATTACTGTCTTGACAATGTTAGGAATTTGAAGTTCAGTATGAGACTATAATATAATAATAATTATTCCTGAATTTTCCAAAGTTTTCAGATCGAAAACCGTTGATCTTTCTAAAGAGAATTTGGGAATAGGATAAGCATATTAAGTAGACATATATAAAATAACATATTACGATTCAGCATAAATATGTGAACACCATGTATCTATCACATAATTAATTTATCTGTCGTTGCTTCATTTTTTAATTCTTTTAACCTATTGTGGTATAGTAATTTTATTCTAGGTGCATCGTCTTCACATATAATTATATAACCAATGAACCTATACAAAATATTGTAAAACATTTTATTAGAGTAACCGTGGTGCTTCTTGCCCATTCTGCTCCATTGGAAAAGTACCTTTTGGATGGGGCAACTAGAAACCATTTAATTTTTTTGTAAATTTTTGTGTTCAAAAGTGCCTTACCTATAAATAAATGAAAAAAAAAAAAAATGACTTAAATGATTTGACTTTGAGCACTGAACATACTTTCTAAGTATAAAACTGAATTCATAAATAATTATTCAACAAAAAATGTTAAAGCATTATTAATAGGTAGGAACAGAACGTACTCCTATTAATAAAGTTGGAAGTTATTGTCTATTGTCACACAGGAAATGCTTTTACTAATAAAAGAATATTTCAAAATTTGTGGTACATTAAGCATTATTGTACGTTATTAAACTAGATATCAATTACAAGGCTCACTAACAGGAAATGTATTAAATTAATGAATAGCTGAATCGATTTCTAAACCGCACGGCTACTGGCCATCAGCGACCGACAATGTTACAGTAATGCAGAGAACTTGCGTGGTGCAAGTTGTAACAGATTAGTGGACTGCGCAAGAGGTTAAACGTGTTTCAATCGACGATATATTATATGTAGCTAAATCATAGTGCCATATTATAATAGTTTTACAGCGACACAACGTTTTTTCAGTAAAAAAATTACGCTTTTCGACAGCAAATTTGTATATCTCACTCGTAACTTTTGTTTTAGGTAAAGGGTTCAATCCATAGTCGATAGTCACAAACACCTACCAACCTAATTTAAAAAACCCAGTTTGACTGTTTATACAATCTTAATGATAATTAGCGAAATATTAATTAAACATAATTTTATTATTTCCGTAAAAAATCGCACAAAAAGTTTTGGGTTCTAAAAACGACCTACGTTTTTAGAACCGAAAATTTTTAATGAAAAAACAGTTAAAAACCTTTTAAGATCAAATGATGAAGAGTAAAATCGTCAAAAATATAAAAATAATATAAATTAAGCTACGCTTGCCGGGTCGGTCCGTGGATGGGTGACCATCTTTACATACCGAGACTCCTCCGTGCCTCGGAAAGCACGTTAAGTCATTAGTCCCGGCTGTCATTTGTGGGCACAGTCGTCAGTTACGGGTCGTCAGAAGCCCGAAAGTCTGACAACCAGTCTTACCAAGGGGTATCGTATTATCCAGTTTCTGGGTTGCAGAGGGCAAATAGGCAGTCGCTCCATGTAAAATACATATATTCTGCTGCATCCGCAGACTGATTCCGACCCCAACTTAGTTGGGAAAAGTCTAGGCAGATTGATTGATTGATGTAAGTTTTAGCTAAGCAGTACTCACGATCGCGAATATTCATTACTCGCGATATTGATGTTATAATCGCTACCGCTCACCTCCGCCTCTAACTTCCACCACACCCGCTCCACTGAAAGCGCGCACCGCAAAACGGTCCGTTTCCACACCTCATTGCAGCCCGACGCGGCGTTTACAAATAGCCCTGTGATTATAAGACATTATTGTAATGGAACCGCGCAATTAGAACAATCGACTGCACTGGCTCGCGCAAAAACTTATGCCATTGTAAAAGTTGGGCGACAAATTGATGGAAACGGAGCTGACTTTTTGTTTGATTGATTCGTAATCGTAAAGCGATCACGGAAAATCTAGTTTTTATTTTTCACAGTCCGATGGGTATGGAAATAAATACCAATTGGCTTCAATACCGATAGCGTTTGAGGGAAATGATTTTATTCGTTATTATTGTTTGGAAACGATAAAAAGTTATTCAGGTTTAACAGTTCATTCTGGAGGTAATTTCTGTAAAAACCGGCCAAGTGTGTGTCGGACCACGCACAATTAAGGGATGTTCCGAAGTTGGGATGAATTGATCCCAAGAACAAACTTTGCAACTGCAAATGTAAGTTGGTCGATTATTACTAGTTAACTTGTAAAGCCTACTTAGCTGTGATAGTTTTCCTTTTAATGTCGTTATAATACTACTGCCGTGAATTTTTTCACATATCCAAAAGCAACCATTTAGCTGGCAGGGGAAGTGTGCACTTGACTCTAACAAAAATTTGCTGTTTAAAGCTTAATATGTCGCAAACGGACCCTGAATCCAAAATTGGTTTTCACACAGTCACAATATTTTTGAACGATCTTTCCAACGACTACCCACACCATGGCATAGAAGAAAATAAAAAAAAAACATTCCTACTTTACGTGTAGGGGAGGTACTCTAAAATGTTGTTTATTTTTTTATTTTACCACTGTCGGTGTGATTCATATGTATACGTGTATGTGTTCCTTGTTGACTACGGAACCCTAAAAACAGAGTAGCTAGGGAATAATTCAAGTGCCCTTTCACAAAGACATGAACGTTAAAATGTACATCGGTATGGAAATTTAGTTGATCCTAATCATCGGTAAGTTATGGCATATATTTTACAAAATAAGGCTGAAGCGACAAATTAAGTTATTACATGTAAAACCTTGCAACTTCGATTATAATTCGATGAGCAAAAGAAGTCAAAATATGCAAAAACCTCTATCGAAAGTCACAAAACAAGTTAGGTACAATTTCGCAATCAAGTTCACCCAATCAAGTCATCATCGAAAGTAGTAACTAATAACACAAAATTGGTTCTTTTACATAAATTATTATAATGAAAATGCCCATCACATAGTACACTTATGTAGGTTGGTATACAACCTCAAATTACGGTAAAAGTTAATGCTAATGACTTTTAGGTAACGACCATTGGCTCTTACTAATGATCTGACGGCCAGCCCACTTTTTTACCGGCGATCCGTTTTGGTAATTTACGTTTTTACACGACTACCGCTTGATGCGTAAAAACTATTAGGTGTGGGCGGACGTTGAAAAAATAGGAAAATTGTATGCCCTTTTCAAGGGTCGGACGGCTTTGAATTTACTGTGAAGGTTTTTCTAAATAGCCGTTGAGAGTTAAGTTAATTTTACGCATAATTCTTCATAATTATCTCCTTCTGTCTCTCATTTCTGGACACATTTAATTATTAATTCATTAATTCAAATTGTATAAAATGTCCCTTCAATTTAATCGCGTATTCAATCATGAAAATAAGAGCAATAACATGGTAAAGAACGCTAATAAAATAAGTTTTTTTTTCAAATAAAAAGTAAATGAACTCCCATGATTTTAACGTCAAAAAGCGCAAAGAAAAAGGTGCTTACGCA
This sequence comes from Agrochola lota, assembly GCA_947364205.1. NCBI lineage: Eukaryota > Metazoa > Arthropoda > Insecta > Lepidoptera > Noctuidae > Agrochola > Agrochola lota. The sequence goes on along the minus strand of OX376227.1, from coordinate 14,338,446 downwards.
GCAAAGCAATGTCAGACAGAATGATGTTAGAGCTATCGAAGTAAAAGCTGTTAACGAAGAATTTTTTGAGGCATGGGGGTGTAAAGTTCACTCAACCTCTATAGAAAAGGGAGGATCCCAACCAGACGAGTGTCGAGTCTGGCGGGCAACTGCCCAACGATTGATGTCGGGGAAGTTATATATACGCTGTTCGCGCGGTAAACTCTAATTGCGTGATGCAGGATTTGTGTGTTGTCAGGTTTTTGCGTGACATCAGGTCTTTGATGCGTAATTCGCATGTGGCGAGGTAGATGCCGCCACAAATTTGACATTTTAGTTTCTATTTCTGTAAATACATTAGTACCCTTTCCCACATCAAATCAAGCACCCATGGCTACCTAAAGCGTTGCCAGCAATTGTTCCACAGTAATTCCGATTGGCCACGCATGCGCGGCGATTAGTAACCGTCGTACGCTTACTACTGCCTTTCTAATACCTTCAGTTGAAATATTATATTGTAAGGCCTGTCTGCCTTTCTGTTTTGGATAAATGGGCTAAGTATGATGGCATTTGGAAGCTGGTTTCGATATGGTATTACTAGGATGCGCAGTGACAGCTGCTTCTTAAACTTTCATAATTGTTTCGTCGTGATTGCAAGCGATATCCTTCGTTTTCTGGGGACAGATGGAACCATTATGCTTAAGTAATGTGTTTGAATTTTGATATTAGAACTTGAAAATTCCTCTGAATATAAAAATACGCACGATGAAAAATCGCGCTCACTCATCAACTTTACTTATCAATGTTTTAAGGAATCTGCGCTTGCGATGCTCAAAATAAACGGAAGTCAGATTCAAACTGGAAAAACACCAGATTATTTTTTATTTAATTCACTGCTTCCTTCTTGAGTTTCCAAAATTCCGAATTCATGAAAATAATTGAGTTGATATTCGAAGTCCTGAAAAAGATTCTCCTATAGAAACCTAGCAAAGCTTGCCTCCATCATGGGGATCCATGTCGATCATTTGCAGAAGAATTTATCTTACGTTCACAAAAGCAATATTCACAGGTGGCGATATACGCAACATAATGTAATGTAACGGGATATTACCGCGGTGATTTTCGTTTCTCGTAATTTGTTTCTTGTGAGGCACAAACTTTAGTGGAGTTTAAAACCTAACGCTGAACGCCCATTTACTCTTTAAGCCAACTCTCTGATGTCGAAGTGCTCATATTTACATCACAGAGTTGAGATGTGCTAGATGTGGCAAGGATTATTCGAAGCCGATGCGTGGTGAGCTCCTAGAAGTATTGATTGAAACTATTGATCAATGCAGTTTCAAATAAGTAATACAGAATGTCATCAATGTATTAATCTTAATGGATCATTATGGTTCGTCTGATATCATTGGTAAGTATACTTTGAACCATTGGAGTTAGTGGGCAATCCAGCACTGAGGTGTCTGTTCCGTAAAGAATCTCAAGGAATACTGAAACCACCACCGTTTGAGATTCACAGTCGGGAAGAGAATGAGATGGCATTTTATTTGAAAATAACTAAAACAAAACTAAGAATGCCTCGAAACTACATAATTATAGTATTCATCGTTTGGCAACATTCAAAAACATTTCCTGACTTTCTCCTAATATCAACCTTACTAAAATCCCTTCTGCACCTTCAAGTCCCTGTATGGGTACGCTCCGGTACCCTCCAGCCGAACAGCGATACATCAACGCGTACCCACGCTCCTGATGAGAAGATGATGACCGTAATTTGCGACGCACCAAGACGTCTATGTCTCGTGTTTTTTCACTGAGCTCAGGTATCACCCGAGTACGAAATTACAAGTAATTTATCGTTCGTACACGAGGATAACACCGCTGGAGACTGTAAATATTTTCTTTTAAAAAGTACTCATGTAGATTGTCGAAATGTTTTAGGGTATTTTGGGAAGAGATGAACGATGATGCTGCAGAGTCTGCAAATACTCGTGGAAAATATTCTTTGGTGAAACTACTAGAAGCCGACCTTATGAATTTGACAATGAATTACTATTTGATCAAAGTAAAGATCAAGTAAAAATAAAAGAACGGAGAAGGTAAATACATTGCCTCTTGACCAAAATTGATATCCAGGATGGAATGGTCAATTAATTCAACGGAAAACAACCTACCTAATATATGTTCAAGCTGTGCAACAGTAGTGAGAAATGTACAAAATACCTACATAGGAAAATATTACAATACATCATTTTGTAGGTATATTGCAGAAATGTAGTAACTATCAATAAAATTCTGAAGCTAATGCAAATTACCATGGGCCTAGTTAAAGATAAACCACACAAAATACTGATTACAGTACTTAAGTCGTATTTGTTTTAGGTAAACACTTTGATAGATTGCAACCGACTTTACGTTGATTATGAAAAATAGATAATCTAGGCAATCATTTTAGTTCAGTAATGTACTAGAATTATAATTTGATAGAGTACTGGATACAAATCAGATTGATATGGAATTTGAACATTTAAATGGTGGTCATTTTAATTTTATAGAGTGTTATGGTAAGCTGACGTTATTAATTGAATTGGATGTATGAAACGTGTAGAACCTATTGCAAATTATAATAGGGATGATGCCTGGGTAAACACAATTTGTCAGTCAGATAATAAAAAAAATATTAGACAAGTATTTTTTGCTTTATCATATTAATAAAAAAAAAACTTAGATAAAACGCATTTTAAGTTGGGGAGTGGGGGTCGCTACGTCACTAGTATGTATAAAATCTACATACTCGTGACGTCATGGCCAATTTTACTTCAATGTATCGCCGTAATCTTTAGATTACGTAAAAAAAGAAAAAATACGTGTCCAATATTTTTTTATAACCTTAAAAATCATGAAAATAAAAACTTTTTTAGTTATCATTCCTATTGGTAATGCAGTTAGGCAATTAAATGCAGTAGGTATGAAATCATACTTCTTGATTGACTACTCGACCAGAAGCTGAAAGTTTTAGAAGACGGCCATATCTAAGCTTTTATTTCTTTCTTTTTTTTTGCAAGATAATTTTAAAAGCGGAGTAGTATAGTAGGAATCATTTTAAATGACTCATTCTGGAATTAATTTCCTATAAATTAATGTTAAATCTTCAGCTTCAGAAAGAGCTTCAATAGTTTCATCATACTCTAGCTCTTTTTCTAGTTTATCTAATGCATGAAAATAAACATCATCCAAATGATATTCACATGTTGATATTTTTATAATGGCCGCTGTTTATATTATTTAAAACTTAATACCTCGCCTCATGTCCAGCGCAGCTTTACCGACTGTTTATTTTACCTTTATTCCGATTCCGACACGCCGATTTCGTGGTTTTATAGTATACTACATTTACCATAATGACCATTGCAAGGTAAAAATATTGACGGTGTAAAAAACAACTCTAAAGTTTGCACTATAGGGTTGGTTTTTGTTTAGTTGTAGTACATTAACGATATTTTAATTGAGTCGATCCTGACGTGGAGTAATGATTGGATGTAACATCGATTTATTTCGACTTCTCGTTTCTGATTGGCGGTCGCGATAAGTTTATGTCTATCGTGTAATGTTTTTATAATCGTCGAACACAGATTTACATCGTATATAGTAAATTATAGCTGAGTTAACTAGCGTTTTCTGGGGAAAGATGGGAGTGGCGACAAAAACAAATATTAACAAGGTATGTTTAATAGTTAAACCTCATTTGACTGCAACTGCAGTAATGGGCGCAGATTTATGTCAATTACCTACAGAAACTCATTTAGTATCTTCTTAACAAGTTTGATGATCTTATAGGACAGCATTTGAGGCTGTTTTGCGAATCAGTATTATAGTATTACTTAAAAGACCCTACCTATTTGTGTATTTTTTTGCTTCAGTCAATGAAAATGATTGACTGAAGCAAAAAAATACACAAATAAAATTCTATTATTATAAATAAATAATTTAAATAAATTTTGTGATTTTAATTACGTACAGCAGCGACAATAAGTAATGCTCAACGTGCATTTGTTTTTCAGGGACATTTTATAGAGTATTAAAAAGCTTATTAATGCCTGAACTAAAAATTGTCGCATCCATACATAAATCAAATCAGACGAACATAAGCTCAAGAGTGGAAAACGTAAGATTTTTCCTTCAATATCCATTGCCGTACACTCGTGACGACTACCTCGTATTGAGACCCTTAATCCCTGGAGATTCAACCAGATTCGACCCTAATGAGCCTCTCGCTGACAAATGGGTGTTCGGGCACGCCCTCTATCGGCGATCAGCGAACTATCTCGACTATGTCTTGATACACTTTGCACTTGCAGCCGGGTTTTTAGGTGTAGAATGTTTGTGTAAGGTGTTACAGTATTTTCAGAGGCAAATTTTCATTTCATCCGAAGTAAGATGGTGACTTATTTATCAGGTAAAAGGTTTTATGTAAGTACTAGTATTAGTTCTCTGAAATATGTTTGTCCCTGTACTTTGCATGTAAAATTTTTTTTTTTTTTTTTAAAGGAATCTGTCAGTGATGTTGGAACAGCAACTTAACTTAAAATGTCCATACAGACATGGAATTTTCAAAAAAAATAAACATCTTCGGTAAATAATCCCAATCAATTATAGCTAGAAGAAAACAACGTAAGTATCTACTATAAACTCAGTACCTTGCATCTACTATCACATTAAGAATCACTATCTAAATTCAATATTTTTCGTCATCCAACATCCAACAACATCTAAGTTAAATTACCAACATCCGTCTACACGTGAGAGCTGCGAAAATCTTAATTAACAGATAGGCGCAAGTCATTTATCATGTCGCTATGTGATAAGGCAGGGGGCGCCACCTCTCAGGTAAAGATATCGTAAGTGATGACGTCACAGTGATTGATGGAAAATTCGATTCGTTGATGATTATGTTGCTCTTGCTACTGTTGGAGATGAGTGTTTGTTTTGGAGGGAGAGGAGGGACTTGTTTGCTTATTTAATTATACTAAGATTATCTTTCTTGTATCATGAACTAACAACAACGAACAACATGACTAAAACGTAACGAACCAAACTAAACCATTACCCTAATTATTTAGGCGAGAAGGCAGACGCTTGATGACAGATTCGAATCGAATCGAGCTTGAAAACTGAATAGTTGGCTTGAAATAAGGTACAATTCCGTAGCCGACCGCAGGCGGCAACTGCAGGCAACGTGTCGCCGCGACACACTTTATATTTCTATGAAGGCGACGCGACGTGTCGCTTGCTACGGAAGGTATTTCATAGAAACCAGTTGCCGCCTGCGATCGACTACGGAATGGTACCATTAAAGAGCTCCATAGAACCAAAAATAAAAGTTAGAAAGCTAAACTGAAAGCTAGCAGCATTAAAATAGAGTCCATAACTAAAGAAAAAATTGCTAAATGCACTGAAAGATGATGAGGATTGTAAGGGAAGCACAGTAGTGCGAGTTTAAATCATAAAATCATTGTCAACATAGCATGTAAGATAAAAGTATTGATTACAGACATGATTCTTGCTAAAAAGGGTAGTGTAACTGAAATTATGACTATTCCATGTAAAAAAGCCTTATATACCCTTATATACTAACTAAAAAGCTCTGTAATATTTTATCCTTACATAGTACTATATTTTAAAGTAGACTATAACGCTAGATAGATCATTTCCCACCTGTATACCTATTTCACATAAGGAAATCGAGTCACTATGTCGAGAATTAAGTAAATTCCTTTGTTCACTAACGTAAACAATGTTATGTGCAACTTCTACTGCGCAGTTGAGTCCCCTTCATACGTTTCAGTTCCCCCGGAACGCCCAAATATGTTAGTACCCCGCATTCCCCGCGAACGTGGAATCCCCTCAAATACAAACACACTGACGTAAGTAGGCGATGAAAAAGTTGTGTAAGTAGAGACACACACACTGTGTGATAGTGTGTGTCACTACTATAAATAAAACCCAATTGTGTATTCGTGAGTTCAGTCCCTGCCCCGACCCATCACCATGCTCGGCAAGCCGATCCCTTGGGAGAAGCGAGCCAAGTATCTAGGTGTGGTCCTCGACGAAAAACTCACTTTCGCAGACCATATAAAGCAGGCCCGCGCGCGGGCCGCTTTCGCTCTCGGAAGACTCCATTCCATGCTAAATGCACGTAGCAAATTGTCACTTAGGTGCAAATTGCGAATCTACACCACATGCATTCGCCCCATCATGACCTATGCGGGCGTCGTTTTTGCCCAAGCTAAGCCCCGACAAATTCACAGACTGCAGGTGATGCAGAACAGATTCCTTCGTATGGCCACGGGAGCCCCTTGGTTCTGTAGGAACGAAACCCTCCATCTCGATTTTAAACTCCCCACGATCCACCAGTTTCTCAAACGCAATTCCAAGCGTTTCTTTGATTCCGCCGCCACCCACCGCAACCCTCTGGTTGTCGAGGCCGCTAGTTATGTCCCAAGTAAAATCAGTAAGATCCGCCGCCCGAGGCTAATCCTTTCCGACCCAGACGACCCCATAACCCTCCTCCAGGAGAGCAATAGGGAAACCAGTACAGTGAGAAAACACACACACCGACACACTTTCCGACCTCGCCGCAGAGGTCCGCGATCGCGACCCTCCCGAGTAAATGATACTCCCCCCCGACCCTTGCTCGAAGATGCGCCAGCCCGCGTCGATGCTGAGCCTGTAGCTTTAAATTCCCCGATTAATAATAATGAAATACTCTTGATCCAGCCTGTCCCTCTTGCTGTCCTCCCCCCAGCGAACGCCCTAAGCCGAGGTTCGTACCCCACAGGGGGTGCCCTTAGCGAGCGTTCGCCTAGTTTTAATTAGCATAGTTTTGCCCCTGGCTGGAGGCTTTAAGTGTAGAAGCTTAAGGCAACCACAGGATTGACCGGTTAAGTAGTCATGACCTCAGAGGTCAGCTACGAGATGCCCTATATAAAAAAAAAAAAAAAAAAAATCGTGAGTTCAGTCGTCTCTCAACCTTTCATAAGGCAATACGAGTACAGTTCAGTCGTCTCTCAACCTTTCATAAAGTAATACGTGTTCAGTTATTAGTACCTCTGAACACCATCGCGTTCTAGCTTAGTCAGATCTAAAGTCTGTTCTATAAATATTAGTCTCTTAGTGTTTAAGGCGTAATTATTTTATTCTTCTATTTCTGTATAATGTGTGTGTATGTGTGTGTAAAAGAATAGAGGAATATATAAGTTTTGTGCTCATCCCTGTGGTTTTCCTTTTAAACTCCCACCTGAAATAACCCAGCAACATCATTGACCGCCCCACATAAGTCAACGTTTTAGTCCTTCGAAAGCCGATCTGGTTAGCATTTCGGTTTTTAAGGCTGCAGCATCAGGGTGGTCAACATTTTGGTCCTTCGAGAGCCGGATCAGGTTAACAAGTAACCATGAGTCAGAGGAGCACCATTATTACACGCAGCAAACTAAGAAGATTGGCTGAAGAAATGAGTGTGCGTCGCAGTGAGTTAGTATCGGACTCCGGGTTGCAGTCTGAAAAGGCACCGGGTTCGCCGTCTGTCGCACCGACTGTGGCATCAACGTCTGCCCTCAACATCCCACTGACGGGTGGTCGAGTAATCGACTACAGTGTAAGAAGTACGTCAGAGGGACCCCAGGGAGGCCAGATATTATTACAAGGTCGCCATACGTCGCCGCGAAACAGAGCCTCATCCAATACTAGCCACAAGAGCGTCGAATACATAAAAAAGCGAATAGAATATGAAGCTGAACGCGAATTAGTACAACTCAAGGAAAACCTCCTCAAGAAAAGAATGGAGGCCGACATTGCAGAGATAGAAGCGGCTGCCGAGAGCGACGACTCAAAGTCAGACGAGGGTACAGCACAACGCGTGGAACAGTGGATAGACACGACGCCCCAAGTAACTCAAGTTGATACAGTGCTGTGTACCCCGCCTATGACACGCGCGCCTGTGGATATGGCCGCGCGTCATCAACTAGAAGTCACACAGGGACTAAACGTAAGTAGTCTCAATCGTGACTCTAATATATACTGTGTACCGATCATGCCTAATAACAATAATGTGTCGCATGTAAGAGCGTCTACGTCAGTACCGTTACCTAACCTAACGGTACCTACGACGCAGATGTATACGCCAGTCTCTACCGAAAGTATAAGGTTCAGTCTGCCTCGTAGCTATCCCGTCTTTACCACCCCGGCCGCCAATGTACCTCGAGTATCGATTCTCGAGTCGGATACAAGGCAGCAGACATACCACGGAGTGGATGAAAAAGAAAGACGGCGAGAGGCATCAGGCGACAGGGACAGGAAAATTGATAGACTGGCGGAGGCAATCACTAGTATGGCACGACCGCGACCGGTACCCAGACAGGCATACGAATTGCCACACTTTAGCGGAGACCCAGCCGAATGGATTTCTTATAGAAATATGTATTGGGATACATCAGAATTGTATAACTTTAGAACACACGAAAATCTAGCACGGCTTAAGACATCATTGCATGGAGAGGCAAAGACCTCAGTAGAGGATTTATTACGCTCAGGTACGGATCCCTCCGATATCATGCGTGCGCTTGAAGAAGAGTTTGGGCATCCAACCCTAATTTTACAATGCGCAATAAAGAAAGTTAGGGACCTACCTAAAGTAACAGAGAGCGGCCGCGAGCTAAGAAAGATTTCTTCAACAGTAAGGAATTGTGTGTCTCTACTTAAAAACATTCGCGCTGACGGTTATATAAATAATCCGCAACTAGTAAGCGAACTTTTAAATAAACTTACACCGATACAACGCGCGCAGTACGGTGACTTTGCTATGGGAATAGATAACTCACAGGGGGTGGATTTAAGAATCTCACCTAACTTAGAAATATTATCACACTTCTTAATTCAATTAACGCGCTCGACGTCGTATTACGTACAACCGAGTATGATAGAGTCTAGTCCTTTCAAATCCCCTGTGAAGAAGCAAGTCATCAGTCAAACACGACAAATGAATACCGCGCGTTCCTTTATCAATAGGCCACCGCCAGCACAAAGGATAAACACACAAAGTGATCAACATACCGTACCTAAAGAATGCGTTATCTGCCGGCAGGAACATACAATAGAAGAATGCGAAAGTTTTAAAAAACTTAGTGTACAACAGCGTTGGGACACAATTAAAGAAAAAAATACGTGTTTTAAATGTTTAGTTAGTAAACATCCCAAAAGATTCTGCCGCGCAAATAAGTGTGAGAAATGCGGTTACGCACACCACCTGTTATTACACGCCGATAAACAAAAGAAAGAATACAAAGCGTGTGAAACAGATAAGATTGAAAGCGTAACAAATATTGGTGAATGGCGGGCTACAGCATTGTTAAAAATAATCCCTGTAACAATCAGTGATAATAACGGTGACAATAAACAAAGCTATGCATTATTAGACGACGGCGCGACCGTATCTTTAATAGACAGTGAAATCGCTACCAACTTAGCGGGTCCTCGTATACCCCTAACGTTGAAGACCGCAGGTGGCCACGGGGTCACGGACTTAACGTCGCGAGCGGTTCAAGTTCAAATAAAAGGTCCAAACGGGCAGTGCCATAACATTAAGTGTCGTACTATGGTGAACATGAACATGCCGACACAAACAGTGTCCGCCTCGATGCTTCGCGACAACGCTCACCTCCGCGACTTGGGTTGCGCGGAGATGAGGGGTGCCAAGCCGCTGCTGCTGCTCGGGCAGGACAACTGGGAGCTACTCGTCGGCCAGGACATCCGCCACGGGAAATCCGGTAAGCCAGTTGCCTCACTTACTAAATTAGGATGGGTCATACATGGACCGTTTGACATTAAAAGCAATATTGAAACAGTAAATTGCATGACAGTCTCCCTTCCTGATTTGCATGACCTAGTAAAGTCTCAGTTTGAGCTAGAGGCTATAGGCATTTCACAGAACGCTCGTAAACATAAAGACATTGAAAGAGCGTTAGACGTATTAGATAACACTACTCACCGTGTGCCCGACGGATCACAACGGGAAGTCGGGTTATTGTGGAAACATGATAAGATACATTTACCTAACAACTATATGGATGATTATCTAGATAGTACCTGTTCCGATGATGAAGCTAACAAACTGATAGAGGAGGTTACTAGAATACACGCCTCCGGTGGACTCATTATACGGGGGTGGGTAACCAACTCACCAGAACTGAGGGACAAGCTCAAAACAGACATGCCTGAAAAGGTAGCTCTCGAGAAAGGCATAAGCACAGTGGAGAGAACACTAGGCCTAATATGGGCACCTAGAGAAGATAACTTAGGTTTTGATCTGTCGTTTAAGCGACTTCCAGAACATAATATTATAAATGGAAGTCTAGTGCCCACTAACAGACAATTTCTAAGTATGATTATGTCCATTTATGACCCACTGGGTTTCCTGTATCCATGCGTAATTCAATCACGCATATTAATGCAGAAAATTTGGAAACCAGGAATCCAGTGGGACGAGCCATTACAAGATAAAGACGACGAGGTAATTTCTATTCCCCAGTTAGAGTTGCAAGCAGCTTTATTAGCCTGTCGACTAGCAGACACGACAGAGAAAGCATTAGGGCTAATGATATCCAAAAAGTTTTATTGGACTGATAGCAAAACAGTCCTCAAATGGATAAATTCTGAGGCACATGAATTTCAAAGGTTTATTTCACATAGATTAGCTGAGATAGACAAATTATCAGACCGAGGCAACTGGCGCTGGGTACCCTCGGAGGACAACCCTGCTGACACGGCGACCAGATTGTCTTGGCCCGATAACCACGCAGCGTGGCTGTCGGGCCCCTCTTTTCTTCGTGATCCACAGGAGCAGTGGCCAGCATGTCACGAGACTGATGTTGCGGAGAAGGACCTCGAGCGCATCCAGCGGGTACACGCAACCGCATCGCCGGTGGCGCCACTCCTGCAGTACGAGCGCTACTCTTCGTGGGGGCGTATACAGCGCGTCATGGCACGCGTCCTTATTTTTGTGGGCCAATGTCGGAAGCGGCGGACAACAGCCGAGCTACAGCGGCTCGACTTAGAAGAAGCTCACAATCATCTAATAAAGTTGTGTCAAGAAGATAGCTACAGCAGCGAGCGGACCGCCATTCTTAAAGGGCTGCCTGTGCCTAACAATAGCAGCATCAAGGCCCTAGATCCCATGGTCACTGACGATGGGTTTCTTCGGGTGAGAGGACGTCTAAGTGCTTGCGAGGTGCTCACATTCGGTGAAAAGCACCCAATTATCTTGGAGGGACGTCACCCTCTGACAAGAAAGCTGATCGCGCATTACCATGCGATCGCTTTACACGCCAATCACGAGACCGTCGTGAACAATCTACGAGAGAAGTATTGGATCACAAAGGTGAGAACCTCCGTAAAATCGGTGGTCGCCGGTTGCCAGCTCTGTCGCATCTGCAGAGCTAGGCCCGCCCCACCAAAAATGGGCGACCTACCACTCGCCAGGGTGGAGACTTCGAGAAGAGCCTTCACTAGAGTGGGCGTCGACTACTTCGGCCCGATGGAAGTGACCATTGGGCGGCGTCGCGAGAAGAGGTGGGGTGCTTTATTCACCTGCCTCACCACGCGCGCCGTGCACCTAGAGTTGGCCGCCTCCTTGAGCGCTGACTCCGCCATATTAGCCTTGCGGCGCCTCATTGCGCGCCGTGGGCAACCAGCCCACCTGTACTCAGATCAAGGTACAAACTTCATCGGTGCCAACTCCGAGCTACGAGCGGCCCTGAAAGACCTTGATCAAGGTCAGATCAAGACCGAGGCCACCAACCGAGGCATCGAGTGGCACTTCAATTCCCCGGCAGCCCCACATATGGGTGGCTGCTGGGAGCGCCTGGTGAGATCTGTCAAGAACGCACTTCGAAGCACGCTCAAGGAGCGTGCCCCCCGTGAGGAGGTCCTCTACACCCTTCTCACCGAAGCCGAGCTAATCATAAATAGCCGGCCGTTAAGCTACGTCTACGATGACCACAACCAGCCTGTGGTTTTAACCCCGAATCATCTACTCCTGGGCACTGCGTCCGGGAGTACGCCGTTCGCATCGAGTGACACCGAGGACATCGATTCCCGACGGCAATGGCGGCGCGTGAATGCGCTCGCTGACATGTTCTGGCGACGCTGGCTGCGGGAATATCTCCCAACGTTACAACGTCGTGAAAAGTGGACAAACAATGTACCAAATGTTTGTGTTGGTGATGTAGTAATAATAGCGGACAATAATAAAGAACGAAGTGCGTGGACAAAAGGTCTAATTAAAACTGTATACCACGGTAATGATGGAATCATCCGTGTAGTTGATGTAAAAACCATAAATGGGGTCCTGCGTCGACCCGTAGCGAAGATTATTGTGCTTCCCACAGACCAGGATGTAATGCGGCTGAACCCTGTTACAGGGGGTGGAATGTAAGGGAAGCACAGTAGTGCGAGTTTAAATCATAAAATCATTGTCAACATAGCATGTAAGATAAAAGTATTGATTACAGACATGATTCTTGCTAAAAAGGGTAGTGTAACTGAAATTATGACTATTTCATGTAAAAAAGCCTTATATACCCTTATATACTAACTAAAAAGCTCTGTAATATTTTATCCTTACATAGTACTATATTTTAAAGTAGACTATAACGCTAGATAGATCATTTCCCACCTGTATACCTATTTCACATAAGGAAATCGAGTCACTATGTCGAGAATTAAGTAAATTCCTTTGTTCACTAACGTAAACAATGTTATGTGCAACTTCTACTGCGCAGTTGAGTCCCCTTCATACGTTTCAGTTCCCCCGGAACGCCCAAATATGTTAGTACCCCGCATTCCCCGCGAACGTGGAATCCCCTCAAATACAAACACACTGACGTAAGTAGGCGATGAAAAAGTTGTGTAAGTAGAGACACACACACTGTGTGATAGTGTGTGTCACTACTATAAATAAAACCCAATTGTGTATTCGTGAGTTCAGTCGTCTCTCAACCTTTCATAAGGCAATACGAGTACAGTTCAGTCGTCTCTCAACCTTTCATAAAGTAATACGTGTTCAGTTATTAGTACCTCTGAACACCATCGCGTTCTAGCTTAGTCAGATCTAAAGTCTGTTCTATAAATATTAGTCTTAGTGTTTAAGGCGTAATTATTTTATTCTTCTATTTCTGTATAATGTGTGTGTATGTGTGTGTAAAAGAATAGAGGAATATATAAGTTTTGTGCTCATCCCTGTGGTTTTCCTTTTAAACTCCCACCTGAAATAACCCAGCAACATCATTGACCGCCCCACATAAGTCAACGTTTTAGTCCTTCGAAAGCCGATCTGGTTAGCATTTCGGTTTTTAAGGCTGCAGCATCAGGGTGGTCAACAAGGATCACTAGTCGAAATGTAGGTTAATTAAGAAACATCCACCCAGAATTCACCCACTGAGGAGGCAATTATGTCTCGCTAATTAAAATTTATTTTAATGATGAATGTTCTACTTACATAAAACCTATTTCCATCCTTGATCTACGAATGAATAGGCTAACTCTTGCAGCAAAACAAAACGAAGTGTTGATAGCTCGAAATGACACAGCTGTTCAAGTATTAATGAACAACTATCATCGTGGTAAGACAAACTATCATTCCGGTTAGAACTATGCAGTATTTATCTTGTTTTAACACTTCAACTGAGAGGTGGTTGTATTGTTTTATTTGCATCTAGCTTGCCGGCAGTGGAGACTTCGATGTGTATTAAGTAAGTTGGGGTCATCCGGCGTTGCTTGTCAAATATTTTCAGAGTAAAGAACCAGATATATTGTCATTCATATTGGTATTGATTTTATAGAATTTGTGATCGTACGGGTAACACAAAATTTATAATGAGTAAACTACAAAGATGTTGAGAAAACCCTTTTTTTTAACAAAGTATTGCGTTTGCTAGTTAAGGTACTACCGATAAGCCTCCATGCCTATGTTGAAGAACGGTTTAAAGTTGAGTTTCACCCAGACAGCGACAAAAGTACCTATGTATATTCTGTAGTCAGTAAGTATCTTGGCCAAACGCTCCTACATTTGCCGAAGAAATATCGACTGCAGACAGAAAATCGCTTCAAAATAGCACTCAACAAACGACATAGCACTAACAAAATATATTCGTGATGCAATGAAATATTACAAGCAAAACATTACGCGTCAAAATTAGGCGAGATACATTAGGGTGCTCTATAATTAAACATCAATAGCGTTACAAAAAGTAAATAAACAGGGTATGTGCGGGGGTAGTGGGGGGTGCGGGAAGGGAGGGCGGGAGGTCTCGACTATGACTAATGTCCCGCGATCCGTCAGTGTCACTCGCGGGCTGAAGGGGGCGCCACTCTCGACAGGGCCGGAGTATGCTATCCTTTCCGAACAATATTTACCCTACGATTTCTGATATACATCTGTATGTTAATACGGATTTTACTTGCTTGTAAAGGGTCGAAGGTTTGGTTTGTGATCGATATCTCAAATATTTCCGAAGCAAATAGACTCGAGTTTACTAAAAACATTGGAGCCGTAAATCATTCTTTGACAAGGACTCTGCATTTCTACTACACGACATGACTATGTTAAACCTTCCTATTCTTTAGATAATAAAAAGGTTACGTTGCAAACGTAACTTACATTCTTTCTGTAGGCAGACATTGCATTCATGTTAACCCTGCTAATTAGCTAAAACTCTTCAATTCAACTGTCCTAAGTTTATCTATAAAAAATCGCAAATCCATCCGACTCTGTACAGTTTCTGGGTCTTTTGAAATTGGTTTCCGCGCAGGGCAGCGGAGTAGATACTCCGCGACACATCGCCCCATCTCTGGGGCATACCGCGGGCACAATTAGATAAAAAAAAAAAGAAACGAGTAATCCTGGGCCCAACTAGATTGCTTTCGGGACTGTAGGGTTGGTGGGTCAAAAAAAAGAAAAATCGAGATAACAATCAAATTCGCGGTATTAGCTTGTAGGAGGTTTTTTGGTCTACTGTTCTTACGTCATCTTCTGTTGGGGTCTGGAATTTAATATCTTCTTTAATCAGTTTTTGCAATATATCTACTCAGAACAATACGAGAATCACGAGTCTCATTAAGAAAGAATGTACCTAAGTGATGGATTTTTTAACATTTTTCCTTCTAGCCTTTTTCATCATTGTGAAGAATCTCATAAGTAATAGCAACATGTAGCAAATTAATAAAAAAAAAACCGTAGAATCCGTTGCTAATAAATGGCCGGCTTGTACGGCAAAATTCTTTCCACATTTCACATAAAACCTACGTGGAATTTAATAACAGAAGGCGGACATACAACAAGCGAACGTCAATTATTCATAATGATTTTTTTTCCTTTTAATTTCATCAAATTTATTTCACTCGTACAAATGGACGATCATTAATATAACATTTACGGGTTCCGATTATTTTACACTGACTGCCTACCCCGATACAAATGAGCCTCAGTAATGTACTTATGTACCTATATACTTTTTTACATGATTGCCTGTATGTACTACGTTAAGGTTTTCCAAGGAAATTGATGACTTTCATTTCCTTCTCGTAGTGTAGGTATACAACACAAAGTAATAAGAATTATTTTATTTTAATCTACGGATCAGTTGTTTTGGGATTTTGATTGATAATAGCATTTGAAATAATGTCATGATCAGCTCTGGACTATCTACTCTGAGGTTGCTGAAATGGTTCTACCATCTACCAACCGCCTTTTGAGCTTTGAGCCGCCCCGGAGTGATTTCCGCATTGAGACAAACATTTAAATTAGTATGGCCTATATATATTATTATATTGTAGATCTGAATCAGGATGTTAACCAGTGATTCGATCACGATTGAACTAATCGTGAGACACGACAAAGAGAATACTATTGCAAAAGATGAAACAAATATCATGATTATAATTATGTATCTAGGTGTCGCGGCAGACCACGATGGAAATAGCGAGACGAACTGGATAAAATAAAAGACAAATAGCCCAATGGTATAAGGCCTTTGTCCAGCAGTGTTATGTGGCAAAATCTGAGAGTCACAATTTCACTAAGGATTTTCTACTGAGCTCACATCTTTAATAGCTACTAACTTTCGCAATCTTTCCCCTGCTACCTTCTTAAGCTAACATTCTGAACCCGAGTTAGAACCTATCATTCAGTTTTACTCCACGATCTTATAGGTCAGCCAACATAATTATGTTCGTCACCTTTAGCCTTAAGGGCTATTTTTGTCTGGTCATTGCACGATACAATCTGCTTTACCGACTCAGAATTAAGGCTTGTGCAGACCAGCGCGACATGTCGCGCGACGCGACACCGGTTATAGTTCAACTGTGAAGTTTTCTTAGAAATTGCATTGTTCCTGTCGCGTCGCGCGACAAGTCGCGCTGGTCTGCACAAGCCTTTATACTTATATTGCACAGTAATATCAATATCGCAGAATATTTTCTGCCATCTTCTTTTCATGTCAGACCGAATTAAAAATGTGAAACTCACAATAAGATTTTTTTTTAATGGCCCTTCGTTTAGAAAGATTTTAGGTTCATGTCAACTCTACTTTGGTCAAAGGTGCTATTTTGATCTTTGTTATCAATTAATTAAATATAGTTTCCTATGCAATAATCTGATCAGTGACGTCATCGAGCCAAAAAGTTTTAAATAAATATCGTAACGATGATATAAAAAACTTGACTGTACCTGGATAGTGTCAGGTCACAGATCCTGCAAGATACATAGTGACAAGAGAAGGTTGACTAAGTCAATATACGAGGACACCTCTGCCTTACTAACCTAGTTTTCTTCAATACTGCACGAGATAAATAGCTTTTGAACGTAAGACACCCGAGTCGAGATCAACGTGAAAATGGCTGTTCTACGAGGAGATATGTGGATAATTTTTAAGCTAAAAATGTTTACCTTTGATTTTAAGAAACGATTTCAGATAGATAACGTTAATAATAATGCCTTGATATAAGGTTATAATATTTTGTTTTGTTTGTTTACGAAAATTCATTCTTTGAAAGTGTTCTTTGCAAATACGAGTAATTTAACAATTTTCAGAGTTTAAAAATATTTGTTCACAAAAAGTAGTCAAATTATATTGTAGTCATCGATTACAGAGATACAGAAGCTTCCTATATAAGCACCTATTCATTAAAATTATGTGTATTGAATAAACATGCGCACAATGAGATAAATAATTAAATTAATTAGTAACGTAGCACAAATACGGTAAGTTTTAATTCAATACCCATTGAAAGGAAAGTTTGCCGATCAAAAATCAACCGACGAACATTCTTTATAAGTTTCATTTTTCATTGGGAAAATGTTTTCGGAAGCGTACAAAATGAGATTTCGGTGGCGCGGACCCGAATGAACTCTATATTTTTGCACGTAAATATCAATTTTGCGTAGCTTTGCATCAACAGAAGATTTTGGAATCTGATCGTTTGGTGTTGTTGGAAAACTAACATTAAAGTTGAGAATACAAGGTTGATTTTCCTTGATATTGGGAAGTGGTTTTCCCGCCCCGTACCTCAGTGCAGTCCCTTAGACAAATGACGCAGCATTTGTCCAAATGATGGCGCGGGCGGCGGAGAGAATGAATTTAAATTATCATTCAGTGGTACCAACACACAGTGCAAGAGTCCAAATTCGGCTCTGTGTGGGTGCACCACCACATTCCGCTTAGAAACCGAAAATGTATATGCAAATCTGATAAGAATCTATCTATTTCCGACAAGGCGTTTGTTTACTGATTGCGATTGGTCCATAGTTGTTTGGTTTGGTTTCAACATCGATATAAATTTGTGAAAAAAGTTACTTCAGCGGCTCATGACATGAAATCAACGATAGTAAGGAAGTTTGTCTCTTGTTTACCTTAAATTCGTGTCACAATTCTGAAAAAACGGCACCAAAACTCTTCCTAAATTAGCTACTATAGTTTTGAACATTTTCATAGATATCTACAATTCTGGCTTGATAGTAAAAATATACCTACCTACCTATATGGAAAATCCACAGCTACATATAAAATATTACGTACCTACGTATGGTATTTCCTCATCATTCCTGAAAATAAAATCTTTCCAGCCAACATCCCACTATGAAACACCAACGTAAACAAACCCTAGACCCGTTCAAAATCATATTCCAATACCTATTTATTCAGCCATAAATCATAGAGTAACATCAAACCGACAGTGAAGCGTCGCGTCTCTATTCCGTGTTCTAAACGGTTGTTTGAATTCTTTCTTTGAATTCTTTTTACGCGCTCTTTTTTGGCGGCAAAGGAAATTGAGTAATGGCGGCGTCACAGATGGCATCATGGTAGATTGATAACGGGGAATGAAGAGCACCGTTCTATTGTGGCTTTGTATACGTATGTACCTACATATCTACAGGTAGGTAGTTATTTTGTGATAAAAACTTATTTCCTTCCCATATGTTGGTTAGTATTGAGAATTTGTGTGGAAGCGTGACTGATTGATTGGTTCTGATTAATTATTAATTACGTTTTTTTACCTAATCTTAAGACCATATATTCTGACAAATAAATGATTGTGATATTATGATTACCATTTTTTGGTTCTGTCGATTTGAATTAGGTTATTAGACAGTCTTTGGAATATTTCCTTCAAAATATGTAGTTACATGATTCTGGTTTCATTGTCCCTAATTTTGAGTAAATTTTATGGTTTCTAAATACCTGTTTATCCTACAGCTACAAACACAGAACTGTGATAAAATAAATTATAGCTCGTACACCCCACATCTCAGGCCACTGTCGTCGGGTCACCGTCCATAAATATTATTAACAAGTATGTAAGAATCTTATATTTAAGTACAGATATATTTTTATCTCGGCAAGCTAAGCCTTCGATGTGCCTAGCCCCTGATAAATGGGCACAGAGACAGCAGAACACGTTTCCCAACTCCATAGCTGTAACAGAAAACAATCCCGCGTGTGGTGCCCAAAGAAAAAAAACAATAGGGTCGTGATGAAGACGTAGCCATTGTGAACAACGAGCGAGCAATATTTCACGGCTTTGTATGCCTTCAGAGCCCGATTAATTCTAGATATCTCCATTCACCTATACGTAATAGTGTGATGAAACCTTTTTGATTCGGTGGATGTTAACAACGATAGCGTAGGTTGAAACAAGCGTAAAATATCACTACAAACTTTTTGTAATCAATTCTATTTGAAATTTGTACAACAAAATGTACATTGTATCCAATTAAAACACTACTTTATCAAACGGTAAATCAACATGAATAATCTATTTATACACTTCAAAGGACAAACGAATTGCGTTCCCATTCAGTGAGATTTCCATACTCACCTACTTTAGAAAGCAGGCGACATTATGCAAATAAAGTAAATTGAATTACCGGAGTTAAATGTCGTATAAGATAAAAACGACGACGCAATCTACAACCCAATGAGGAGACGTTGTATTAACATATTCAAACCCCTATTGAATATTTAT
The DNA here is from genome assembly GCA_947364205.1 of Agrochola lota. NCBI lineage: Eukaryota > Metazoa > Arthropoda > Insecta > Lepidoptera > Noctuidae > Agrochola > Agrochola lota. The sequence goes on along the minus strand of OX376227.1, from coordinate 14,318,895 downwards.
ATTATGTAGGATACTCCACGACAACTGGTGTCGGCTCTTTACTCAGCCTTGTAGCCCTAATGGACGCCACTATCTTTCCCCTGTGCGCGTCAAAACAAAAACAAAAAATTGAATTAGCGGCCTACCTTTGTGGCTCTCTGCGTATCTAATTACAATAAGAAAAACAACTGGCCATCTGAAGAAAAGAAGAAAACAAATAATAAAAATGTACTCCATTTTCAAAACTCTACAGTGAAAGACACCGAGTTGTATTTACATAAAGTAATAAATAGATGTCTATATACTACGAAGCTAGTAACAGCCTTTGCTTTTATTTTTACTAAGATAAAAGATCGAGCGACCTTCAAGTTAAGAAGGGTGTAGATAAACTAAAATGTTTTGTTTTTATATCAACCATCAAGTTAGAATGGATGAGAGTTGGCCAGGAACGAGCTCAGGGGTGTGCAATTCTGCTGGAGTTGCGGGTTTGTCCGAAAGGGATATCGCGGCCCCGGCACACAGGCAACGGAAGGAACACGGGTGGGTTTTAGTCAGTAAAAGTCTGACACACCCTCCCGCTACGCCCAGAGCGGGAGAAGTTATTTGATAATTTCCCACCCTCAAAAAAAAGAAAAGGGGTGTGAAATTGGAGGCCTATGTCCATTGTCCAGCATTAAAGTGCTGATGTTTGCATGGAACATAGACAAGTTTGAATAGAAAATATAGCCTACAAAATCTCAATCGGAATCCATACTTCTACTATGTATAATATATATGTACAATATTATGAATACGACAGTAGCTTTGTCTTTCTGTCTGTTACCTTTTCAGTCCTTAACGCTGCAGCGGATTTCGATGAAATTTGGCACACAGATAGACCATGACCTGAGTAACTTTTTATCCGGGTAGTACGTTTTCGTGGCATAATTTCCGACATACACGCGAGTGAAGCCGCGGGCAAAAGCTAGCTTTATTTCTAAAAAGGGGTTGCAATTAACTTCCAATTAATCTAGACAGAATTAACAAATGCCATCCTCTTCTGCAAACCAGTTCATTCATTTTACATAAAATCCTTATAATTAACACTCTAGTGTCGCCTTCCTGATTGGCCACATCCACCTATCCGTTATGGTCATTCAATTAAATTTCATGCGGCCGCGTAAGGCAACTTATTAAAAAGCCATCAAATCGTTTACCGCCTAAAGGTTTTTCGGCTTTAAAGGCCTGTGGTATGTTCCACTTGGACCCATTAATAAAATTCTGATGGGAATAGATATGACGTTAAAATACTAATAGAGATGACGGACGTGACTTATTGGATATTTTGTAATTAAAAGTCTATACAGACCCATATTTATTACCAATTTATTTTATTGGGGATTTTTAATACTAATAAATTTTATTAGGTGCGTAGGAAGTGATAGTTTCCGTTAATACATATTTAAAATGAGATACTGTGACTATCACCAATATGTTTTGTAAATTGGCTATAAATGAGCTAAGACTTTTCCCCACGGGTTGTAGTTCAAAGAATAATGATTACCTATACGACTTAATTCAATAATAATTCATGTAAAATAATAATGTGACCCTCGACGGATTATGAACAATATTTATAAGTATAGGAGGGCGTATATAAATGTGCTTGCTCGGTGGACTTTTGCAAGATAACTAGCTACTTAGTTATCTTGCAAATTCTGGACTGGTTGAACTATTTAAATAAATTTATTCTACTTAACCCATTATATTTTTAATTATAATCTGCATCTGATTTTAATTTATATTATAATTTTTAAATATTAATTTTATTAAAAAATGTTTAGCTACCAACTGGTTGCGCAACCAGCTTTACAAGATATGCAATTCTTGAGGAAAAAACTTAAAGTTATAAAAAGTTCATATACCTGTGTTATAAGATGTGGTGCCAAGAGGAACACACCAATTGTCCCGCGAAGAGTTGCTCGCATCGCGCCTTACCCGAGGCTAGAGGCGAATTTTGCAATCAGCACGCCCGTGTAACCTTTTATATTAAAACAAAATAAAAATAAATATGTAAGAAGCTGTAAATAATAATTGAGTTTTCGGTATACGTTTATTGGAGCATGACGAAAAGTTTATTTCTTAGGGCGAATTTCACCAACGAAACTTAATGCGATCAGCACATCTAAGCCTCGTTTAATTTTATTGATAGGGAATATTGACACTGACTGTTCTTAAGAGCGTATATTCTGAAAGTGGGCAAAGTCGCAAATAGATGTCGAATATTTCGCTGTTTTGATGAATTTGGCAATATTACTGTATGGAAATAAGAAATGTGGCTAACTAGCGAACTATAATAATAATAATGAATTGCAATTATAACATTGGATTTGATGTTATAACCGCTTTAGGTGTAAAAAAGGCATTTGGAAAGTTTCCAAATACTTTTTTTACATCTATATCTAAATATTCGGTGTTACGATCTTAATTATTGCATTTATAAAATCATAAATATTCTAGTTCGCTAGTTAGTCACATTTCATATTTCCATACGGTAATATTACCAAATTAATCAAAACAGGTAAATATTTGACAGCTATTAGCGACGTTGCTAACTTTTAGGATAAACGCTCTTAATCGCGATTTAGATGTTCTCGCGTTCACTTTCATTAGCGAAATTCACCCTTAATTTATCAACATAAAATATAAATCAAGCTTTTTCCCATGGAAGTAGGCAGAAACTACAGAAACTGCATGCACCTGTTCATATATTTCATAGACGCACGCCGGCGCCGGTTGCAAGTACTACGCATCTGACCTTTCTGCTGAACATCACCAATAAGGTCACTACATTTCCTTCTTGGTAATAATAAAGTAAGTAGAATAAAAATACTAAAAATCTTACAAATATAGTAAACGTTGTAGGTACCAACAACAGAAGTCCACTGCAATAAGTTAATATACTTGCTGTTCATCTCACATGAAGCGTGCGTGGTTATGTGGGGGACCTGCGGATAAAATATTGCTTCGAGTAAAAATAATGTTATTGTTTCGATAATAATTTCAAAGAGGTTAATTGTGTGAAGCATTCATACTGTTTTGTTTTGAATTTATTTAGAAACTTACATTTATAATTTATGAAAAAGTTTCCAAAATTATGAAGTACATGCAGTCATGTGATTGGTTGTACTGTTCTGTCAGTCGCCATTTTGAACTCAAATATACTGCAAAATTCAGAGCTACCAAACGCATCACGGGTCGAGTTCTAATGAACGCATTATAAGCAAATGAGTTTTCATTTTCCTTAAGATTCACTAGTTTTAAACGCTATAGCAAAAACAAGTGACAAGATAATGACACATGATAATTATTATCTAAAGCAGAATTTTCTAAGAGAACTGTTTTGTACCGCGAAATAATAATGTAACTTTTTCGTTCACTTATCTACTAATGCTAATTCTTTAAGATTTCCAATCCAATTCATCCCTAAATTCCAGATTCACTTGACAACAAACGTAGCCAGTGCAGTGGTAGGCTCATGAATAAATAAAGTGGTGTTTATGTAACGTTTGGCTGGGATTAAAATTCAAATATTCTGACAAGTCAATCTACGGAGCTCCCGGGCGGTCCCGGGAGCGGACAGCGGAGCGTCATGCACATTGCATAGTATACGCAAATTGTGAAGATAGGTACTATTTATTTTTGTTGTAAGATTTAACGCTGCTTTTAAAAGGTTTACAAGTCTGATCGCGATATATTTTGCTGTCAATTTTCACTGTGTGGTAGTCCTATTGAAATTTCAAGTTACTTGACAGACAAAAATGGCTAGGCCTCGAGAAACCGGAGGTAGTATTTAGATAGATGGATAGATAAATCATAAATGAAGTGCACAGAAAACATAAGGTCCTAATATTTAAAAAAAACATGTTTTAAAGAATTAAAGTGACAGGCATGGCTAAGACATACTCTAAATCAAAAAACGAAGGTCTCAAGGTTGCACCAAATTAAAGTTCAGTTCAGCATGTGTCAGGCAAATATACCTGATGCTAATTCTCTAATGAATACCTGCTGGCATACGGTCGTCGAGCAGACGAGATAAATTTAAGATTCCTAATCGGCGGGGGAAAATTGTTCCAGGATGCGTCGTACCTAAAACTTCCCCTGAAGGCTGTCTTGCGTGATTGAGTTGAGAGTTGCTGCAAGCACTGTCTACATGCATTCTGTTATATTAGCCTGCTCAGTTTTTTGTAAAGGCAGGTCGGCTGCTTGTACTTTTTAACCCCAAATAGTAGGTATGATAAGTGCAGCTTATTACATGACTTCATCTTGAGGATTGAGTGCTTATTTAAAATGGCGTTACGTGAGTTCTTGGTGGGATTGAGAAACAGAATCAAGCGCAAGCGTTTTATACCCTCTGGATCCTTCGATTAGTTCTTGCCAGTAGACGAGGGCCAATAACTGTGCCCGCATAGTTTAGATTGGATTATACAAGTGGCTGAACCACCTGGATCCGCAGCTCCTCTGATAGATGAGGATAGATTCGGTAGAAACAAATGCGCACTGATATTGATTTAGACTTGGGAAAAATGTTTCCTTAAACAAGTTAAAAAAATCCGGCCAAGTGCGTGTTGGACCACGCACAATCCCGAACCGAACCGAAGGGTTCCGTGGTTGCAATGAACTTATTCCAAGAACAAACTTAACATTGTAGTGGAAAAACATGTTCTCCCATAAATTACAAATGCAAATATAAATTTGTACGCACAATATTGAGAGCTTAACCGTGTTATTTTAAGACCATACAATTCTTATAGGTTTTCCTGTAATCTATGAGTAAAGAACCATTCTCTGTATTATTTCAGAATTTTAGGCTCAGCAGTTTCGGAGATAAGGGTAAATTTCATAAATTTTCTTAAATATCATTATAAGTATTTTCTTAAGTATTTTAACATTATTAAAAACAATTGAACTCTTCGTAACAAGTCCTTTCATATGTCGCACAGTACAGTTAGCAAAAGTTTTTTTTGAATTTTCTTATTTGCCGCGAAAAGTGTCCGCCATATTTAAAATTAATTTATTTACGTTACACGTCTATGTTTGGGTTACAGAAATACATATGTGTACCAAATGTCAACTTAATTAGTCCATTCGATTCGGAGCAAATTGGCTATGGCAGACGGACAGACAGACAGACACACGAGTGATACTATAAGGGGTCCGTTTTCTTTCCTTTTGAGGCCCCGAACTCTAAAAAACAAATGATCTATGATAACCTAAGTAGGTTAAATGTAATTTTCCCACTGCTGGGACTCAGGAATAAGTAGACTAATAAGTACCTAACCAATCATTCTATACATAAATATTTTAGAAATTAAGAAATTTCCAATCACCAAAAAGCTTTAAAACCAAATTGTATGCCGATATCTAGTGAATAGATTATTTTCAGACCCTTCAGACTACTAGCGCGTATACGTACGGCTTTATAATGTAGACTTTGGTGATAATTAAATCTGTTTTTACCTAGGTATCAGAAATTCATTTAACAGGTTAAGAGCGTTTATTTTGAAAGTGGGTAACGTCGCAAATAGATGTCAAATATTTCGCTGTTTTAATTAATTTGGCAATATTACTGTATGGAAATAAGAAATGTGGCTAACTAGCGAACTCACTCTTAAACTATTTTGCCGGCACCTACATATAAAAGTTTAAACTGCGGAATTATCGTAAATACTGTATAATTAATAATACCAATGTAGGTAATTTAAATGATTAAGTATCTAAGTATAAACGTTTCAAATTGAAACTAACTATTTACTACGAGCTGGAAACGCTGCAACGACAGCTTATATGCCGGCAAAAAAAAAACTATCTGAATTCCTTGCATATCCTACGGCCATTAAACACATTCAGTGCATTTGCATACGTTTCTACACGGAGTACCTATGACTGGTGGATTAATACTCTGTAATCTGAATCTTAACATTAAGCTACTATGCGATATAAATTAATTGAAAAATTAATTAAACATGTGTTACATCAACATTATACTACTTATGATTAATTCATGTTAGTGCGTTTATATTTTACTTTAATAGGTTAATCGAATTACAAACCTACTACATACCAGTAGGTAGGCTTCTTTAAAAAATAAAAACGTCTTTCAAAATGTTTGCTTACCCAACCCGTCCTTCTACAGTCATGTTAATAAAAATATACAACAAAGAAAAGTAATTAAAAAACCGACTACTTTATTAACAAAAATTAAAACGTCAAAATCAAACACAAAAGACGCCATATTTGGTCGACGGGCACGTAGTGGAACACGCACCGCTAACAGAAAATAAGGGACACACAGAAAGACAGGAAGGGCCCGTGCGAGCGAGAGGGACATAAAACAAGCCCTCGGACGAAAGGGAAGGCGATAGTGACGCGATGATTGAACGCGCCACAAGAAAAATGATCACCCGTCAAGCGGCGACTGAGAGAAACTACCCCTAGCGGGCGAGACAAGGAAAGACATACTTTCCGATAAAGCGTGCGAGTGAAACAGCAAGCACCAAAATAGGGGTGACGTACAGTGATGGATTATGCTTTTCTCTCTAAAGAAGGGAGGGGCTCACAGGTCGTTATGGAAAAAGCTGAGGGAAGTGGGGACCGACATGTGTCAGAGACGTATACCAAACCGATGGTGGCCTTAATTGATTTCTGGATTAATCTAACATTTTTGTTATTAATTAGGCTATATGAATACCTAATATTATATAGTCCTTACCGTTAAATAATGTGTTTCATTTGTTCAAGAAAATTAATAAATCATCGTAGATTATTGTTAATAAAATTGGTACAGATTACCCATACAAACCTAAATAAAATACCTTTGATGTTAGTAGTCAAAGGTGACTTTTAAACCAAATACTTCCAATATATCACCTAGCCGTAAAACATGATCACCCCATTCTGAATACACACTATTACAATTTCGCCAATTTTGAAAGTCACGCAAACGAAGCCGCTATAGGCAAAAGTTTCAGAATAAAACCTACCATGGAATTATCAACATTGTAGTTTTAGCTAAATTATTTTAGCTTTGCAAAACTAAAACCTAGGTATGTCGTAAAGAATGTGGTGACTAACTACGTGCTAACAATCAACTGACCACCCCACACATTAAAATTTTTACGAGGGGCATCTAAAATGCCACTCACAGAAATTCCTTTGTCCACTTTGAAGGGCGTGTATTGTTTTATGCCTTTGTTGTGTTAAAATTTAAATCCTTAATTATTCATAGGATTGTTTGGGCGACAATATTTTCACAATAGGCCCCGGTTTTGCAGGGGAGGTAATCGGTTTGATTAATAAATTGTCAAGTTGAATCCAGCGTTAGAATATAAATTGTTACCACAGATATTTCATCCTATTATTACGGCGAGATCCCGCTCATTGTTTTACGAAATGTCATATCTCATGCTGTCACCTGATTGTTTTGGTTCAGGTTTCAATGGGAGGTGTCTTCTAGTTTATGCCTGGAATTGAATGAATTTCGGGGTTTGCGGATTCGGATTTATCATACAGGGGAGTTTTATGACTGTCCAAAATCAAAAATGTAACTCGTTGAGAACGGTGGTCTCGATGTATTTTTCAAATAAATCATGAGAAAGTTTTAATTTTGTACAAAAACAGTTAATTTATGTTAGGCAACCAAAAAGTAAACAGCTTTAAACAGTTTGAAAGAGAAACACAAAATTCGACCTCTAAAGACCATTCAAAGGAAGGAAGGTCGAATTTAAACCCAAAAAAAAATGATTTCGTCGGTATTTTTACAGGCTGTTAAACAATGTTAAATTCTGCCACCGTTCTGTTGAAACAAATTAATTTAGACAAGAGGAAGATGTAAAAACTTCCAAACAGCAATTACGTTTATTGTAAGTCATTATATTAATCATCGGCAAAATTAATTTTTCATTTGGACAAATCGCCGAGTGGTTTGTTCAAACTTATTTTGTTTGTGATTGATAACTTGAGTTTTCGATAAGAAAAATGATAAATTAAAATCAAGGGTTTGCTACTAAGCTATAATAAGATAAACTAAATTCTCCTCGAAAACTTGCATTTTGCTGGGAATGCCTGAAATCTGACAAGAAGCCTGAATATCACTTTAAGGTGAAATGGGTTCAAAGCAGATGTTTCGACTTTACGCAAAATGAATGTTTCTGTTAAAAAACAACGAATTTGCATTTTTTTTTATGAATACGAAAATTGAAGAGGTGGAAAATTGGTGAAGTATGAGGCCCGAAAAAAACTACTTTTTTTGTTACAACCACTAAGAGTAAACCTATTCCATTCGATTGTTATCAAAGCAATTGTATTAAAATGTTGTCAACGTGTTCACTATTAAATACTTAAAGGAATTATGGACTTATTTTTGTATATCAAAACAAGTAAAACATTTTAATTCAATATTTGTAAACATTGTGCAATAGAATTGCGCGCGGGACGGTCATACCACCGCTCCCGGAACACTACCACGATACCATTTCGCCTTAATGATGTTTAAGAAAAACTGATTTAAGTGATTTTTACATACTTTAATCGTAATTTCCTTCTTACTAAATTCACCTCGAAACTTGCATTTTGCTGGGAATGACTAAGACCAGACAAGAAGCCTGAGAATCACTTTACGTTCTTCTAGAAAAAGTGATTTAAGTCATTTTTACAAAGGTACTTTAATCCTAATTTGTTTCTCTATATGAGAAGAGGAGGGAAAACAAGTGTTTTAAAAAGATGGTAGTTAATTTTACAAATAGTACCTCACCATTGTAAAAAACCAATCGATCTGCTTTATTCTATTTTTTTTAAACGCATTTGGAAAGTGGAAACTCTTTCAGAAGTCTCAGTTGAAATGATTTGCCACATACCTAACCAAAAATGTTGATAAACAAGAGAATAGCCATGAAAATGGAACACATGCTCAAAATGATAAAATAGTTGAAATACCTGCTCAGTATGGGCATCATCACGAAACCCATTAGCCTCCCAAACGTTACATATTCATATCGAACAACTGTCAAAAGCGTAAAAATCAGTGAACGCATTGTGTAATTGATTTACCGCTTATTGTCCTCGAGTCAGTCAGTCTCATTAACGATTCAACAGAGCAAATTGTGCTACCTAATTACAGCTGAATGGCTAAAGACAAAACACTATTTATGTTCACTAATTTATCACACAATGAGCCAATGTTTCGGCCGACCGACGAACATTGAACGCACGAGAACCTTAAAATTGGGCTTAGAAAAACTATTAGCATTTAACAAATGTAAGAACTTCGAAATATGACATTGCTAGTGCACGGTGTTCAGTAAAACAAAAGAGAGTATTTAAAAAGTATAAAGAAACAATTGCCTTTTATGTGTGTGCTAATGAGAGCGATTTGAAACACGCGTGTATACATACGTGTATGGCACGGTCTAGGGTTCGACGCCGTTTCAATTAAAGGCAGTTGAAATTAAAGACGGCTTCCTGATTAGTTGTCTTGAAGTTTGAGTAATTGAGGGGCAGGTCACGACTGTGTAGTTGACGCATACATTATTATAAAAGTATATACATCAATTTCAGCTTATATTTACATTAATTTTACAGTAGCTAAGTACATAAAAAACGACTGAATATTTTTGTACTTTGTCATGAAATTTTGAGACTCCTTAAAAAGTATTATTTTTGTCCTTGATACGCATAAGAAACCAATATATCACATCTTTCCAATACGACAGCAGTTAATCATGTGAAACTTTGTTGACACCACGAATCCATTATACATGAGTGTGCGATTATTTTGATGGATTCCATGAGAATACAAGCATCAGCACTCCCCTAAAATCTCGAAATCGAACAAAGGGAACACGTGAGACTCCCTTCGCATCCGAGGCTAATGCTCACCCCACGGAGGAAGGAGATGTAGAGAAAAATGCGTATTTATAGCAAATACTCGTACTCAAACAGTCCTACATTGTGAACGAGTCAAATAAATGAGTCTCATTTTTCGTGCTGTCAAAAAAATCTGAATGGAAAAGAAAACGACACGGCGAAAAAACGGCAGGCTGCGGGCTTTTTATTTAGTTTTTAATGTAATACTGATTTGGGATGTTTCAGATTAATTGCGCCTTACCTGAGGCGCGGCAAGGGTGATGCCACTGAAAGAGTTCTTCGACGCTGATCGATCGCCGAGCGCAGATTGAAAGGAGAGACGTGAAAGGTAATTATTCATTTGGCGACTAGAATAGAACACTTTTGTACCTTTATCTTGAGGTTTTTTCGATACTTTTGCACGAAATTTGCAAGTAAATGGATGGAATGACACGGTGATTTGTTTTGTCCGACGCCTTAGACTTCCCACGAATTCGATTCTCGCTCCTTGCGTGTACGTACGTTATAGAAATGGTAATGCGACTTCAGTGAACCTGCGAAACACGTGATATTATCATATAAGTGCCTAAAATTGCCTGTACTTTGGGTCTAGGCACTACAATACAAATAGATATCAGACATGCAACCCGAATATTTGAATCTACATTTTGCTACATGTAGTCAAGATTTTTGGGCTGTTACGCAACAAGGATAGAAATTATTTTGAAGGTTGTGATATTCAAAACTGACTAGCAAAAACTGAACAATGCAAAAATCAAAAAGCGAAGACACTTTCGAAAATGAAACAAAAAATTTGCATGCCGATAGCCGACAATGGATTCCCGCAGAACCCGGAAGATTGCACAATACGGAACAATGAAGTAGAAGCACATGTTATCCTGACCTGATTTCACGAAATCCTATTAAGGGACTACTGGAGACGCCAGGAGCCTTTGTCTCCAAAACCTTTTATGATTTATGTGACATTTCTTTGATGTTTATGGCACATGCCTCATTTAAATACGTCGTCTTGTGCTTTGCACATTTTAACGCTCGCCCATAGTGATTTTTTCCAATGACACTGCGCAATGCGTTCACGAGTCCTTAGCATTTGAATGAACATTTGGTTACCAGATTAGTTTTCTATGAGGCGAGACTATACGTGAGTAAACAACGAGTCACACTGACTCATTAACTTATATTCCTAATGTGTTATTCTTGGACAAAACAACGGTCACTTTAGTTTACATCTCAATAAGCGAGGATACTGCTCATTTGTATGATAAAAATGATGTTCGTCCCCGTGGCATTATGGCGGACTTTCTCCGACGTTACGTAACCGAAAGCCAATGATTACGGGCCTATCCGCAACAAAAAAGGTAAAGTTTAAAATATCAAAATGAAGTCTTCAAGTTGTTCGACGTTGTTATAAAATTACAGGCAGCTAGGCGGCGAAAACTGGCAAATTATAGTCTGGGACCGCAGACATTGGCCGCGGTCATGGTGCGCGATAGAGATCGCGGTGATTGCGTGCTCGACTATTGTGAGCCGACCATTATGGTGACTTAACTAAACGCTACGATGGAATATAAGTATTCGTCAAAATGATCGCTTGTTTACTCTTCTTATCAGGAAAAACCTAGGTTATTCCGTTTACATACCTTTTCAAAAACATAAAAACTTCGCGTGACACCCTTTTGCTTAAAAATCGTTAGTGAAGAACTTACGTATACTAGCTTAGTGCTTAGCTATCAACATATCTTAGGTAGCTTCTATTATATTAACCTGTAGCAACATCAACAAAAAATGTCGCGCGTGTTTATTGCACCCGCTAATTTTATTACAGAGCCATCAGAAATAATCTCGATTGACTCGGACCATACTTTTAGCACACGCTTTAAACGAGCACCAACCCACCAACATGTTAAATAAAACGGACGGCCATGTTGATATTTTCAAAAGTTCGATGCCTTAAAATCATCAGGTTTAGTGATCCGAAACGTCTCAATACCCAAGTAACGAGTTGCCCATTAATACGGGGATGTATCGCGAGATAACTTTATTCTGGTAGCCGGCCGCTTTGTATGCGGCCGTCCAAGCGTCCGTCATTACCAAAATACCAAGATAAAACCCACCTGAAACACACAATACTGATCTTTAACACTGTAGTTTTAGGGTTCAGTGAGGGGTCTTATTATGTTTGCAAGCGCAGCCCTCTCGCTTTTATCTTATTGGTCAACCATTACTCCTAAATTTAAACTCTTCATTATAATGCCGCAGTGAGAAAAGTCGCGATAAGAGACGGCCACGTGAATAAAATATAGGTAATGAATTCTGATAAAGGAAGGCTCGTGGATAGATAATGTGGCGTGTTAAGTTGTTTACGGGTAAAGCGATCGAGATTATGGATACGTAATATACCTGAATACATGTTTCATTACACAAGGTTAGTTTTAGCAAAGCTGTGTGTGTGTTGTGAGCAGTGATAACCTAGTGGTGTGACCGTCGCACTGCCAAGTCATATGTCTCGAGTTCGAACCCAAGGCATCTCTGACTTTTCGGATTCATGTGCGTATTATATAATTATCACTTGCTTCAAAAACGGTGAAGGAAAACATCGTGAGGAAACCGACATGCCTGAGAGATATTTCTCAACGGCATGTGAAGCCAATTCAGCGGCCCATGGGCGGCTTTAAAACTCTGACACCAGATTAGTTACTAACCACACGAAAAGAAGAACAGCAGGTTAGTCACTAAACATACGAAAAGAAGAAGACGAAGCAAAGCATCGGACTGTTTTTTTTTTTTTTTCGAAAGTTCTTGGATTTTTCTGCCAGAATTATGAACGATTTTTTTGTAAATAATCAGACGAATGCGAGTAAAATAAAAGATAAAAGATAATTTATCTGTCAAAAAAAATATATATTTACGCAAAATGTAACATCACGCTTGTGATTCCTGAAGGGCTAGACAAAGCTGTACCAGGATTTCATCAATTATTATTTAATAACAGCTTAAATCGACAGCTCGTATACCAAAAGTATTTTGATCACACGTGAACAACGTCTTAATATTCGCAACTAAACACAATAACACACCATTTTCCAACAAAATATACACCCATACATTTTGAAATTTCATACCTCACATAATAACGAAGACATACGCTCAACAACAGTAATTTGCTGGAAGAGCCAAAGGCCAGTCCTTGATTAGGGCACGACTTCGCTGGTGTTTTTTACTGGACCGGAAAAATCCAAAATAATGGATTTTTCCTGCCAGAATTTTCAATGAATATTTCCGGATATGTATCTGTTAATATTTTAGGTCTTGTCTGTAAATAATCTGTCGAATCTATAAACAAAAAGAGGAATTATTATTTGAAACAGCGGCAGCGGTCTCAAAATGATGAAGGAAAACATCGTGAGAAAACCGTCATGTCCTAGAACAAAAAAATAGAAGACATGTGACATCTATCAATCCGCACTGGGCCCGCGTGGTGGATTACAGTCCACCCCCTCTCGAAGAGAGGAGGTCTGTGTCCCAGCAGAACATTAAAAGCTAATTATAATGATGAACAACATCTTAATATTCGCAACTAAACACAATAACACACCATTCCATCAAAACATACGCCCAAACATTTTGAAACCTCATACCTCACATAATAACGAAGACGTACGCTCAACAACAGTAATTTGCTGGAAGAGCCAAAGGCCGGCCAGTCCCTGATTAGGGCACGACTCCGATGATGTTGTTTACCCCTTTCTTATGCAGGGAACGTTTAGGTTATATAGCTATGGTTGACGTGACCTATGCTGCGCGGTGGTTGGTCCTTAATAGCATGTACTTATCTGTCTGTACATCCTAGAGTTTAGAAAGACGGAAGTATGGCATTGTGGGCTAACTTTTGTATCTATTTTCTACATAGTTCGTTTGAAAAATGTAGTGTATTCTAATGTTAAAAAATTAATTCTGATGATCACGGTTCAGTTTTTGACGGAGGCAAATTATGAAATAAATTGCCAAATTCTGTAACACGACTCGATTGTACGCCTTCCCCATCCAGTTTTAAAATCGAACTGCCAGACTCAAAATTATAATAATATTAATGAAACAAAATCAACATAAAAATATTCAATTAAAACATCAAAACAATCGATACACGCCCAAACCAAAATCGATTACTAACAATCGATATTCGCGTCCCGAGAGGAGGTCGGGGGGAAAGGGAACGGTTGTCTCTGCACCAGGCGTTGACTAATCGCGGCGCGTCCGCGTGGAATAAGACTGATTGCACCGGGGCTTGCCTATGCCTGCCTGCTATGTGGTTCGCCAGCCCTCTACCTACACAAACCGACATTATTTAAGAAATCAGCTCGCTCGAGCGGCAACAAAGGGAGTTTTTACCGCCCACGCTACGTGTTTTTGAAAGACTTATTACGTAAACTAAGTAGTGTGATTATAGAAAGTCGGATGAAGTTTGCTTGGAGTTATTCTTAAGTATTTTGCAAAGTTTATGCATTCAAGTATATCTGAAGTTAAACAAAAAGATTTATATTATAAAATAAAAAAATACCAGCGCCTAAACGATGGTTTAATAATAATATTAACCTAATCTTGGATTATTGATGATAGAATTCCTTCAAAGGAGAGAACTATATCGCAAACCTGTGAATATTTCTGGTTTCAGTACTTTAATTGATCTGAGACGTATTTTGTTTAGTTCGTTGGGTTATACATTTTTGAAGGGTATGGATAATATCATGTAGGGTATTCGTTTAATGTAACTACTAAAATTAAACAAATACCCTACATTATAATTATACCTTTCAATATTCTGCAAGCCTAAGATAAAATTGCAACACATTAAAATATCAGTTCTCATTTACAACATCTAAAAACAGGTTGAATAATTATTCAACCAGGTAGGCACAAGTTAGTTAGACCGCAACATAATAAAAAGCATATTAATTGACCGCTTAATTAAGTGTTTTCAATTTATATCCATCGCGAATCAGTAGGTAGTGAAGTAATGGTGTTGTAAATGATTGGAGTTATCAATCTATAATTTCCACTCAATACATGTACCAAACACGCCCACTTTCCTCAATCACGTACTATGCATCGTACGTGTTGTTTCCTTCTCTTTTTCTTTTGGTATGTAAGAAAGAGATGCAATATTCGTGACGAAGACGGCAATCAAGATATTACGTTATAATTGTACGATTTAAACTGGTCTCGCGAAACAATCTACGAGGAAATAATTTACACTCTGATAGTAATACCAGTGTAAAAATGATGATTTTATAATAAACTGGTAGATTATGTATTATTTTGTAATTAGTGTTTAGTATTTTTGTAAGCCACACAAGCCAACCTTATTATGTAAGTACATAATATGGTTGGCTTGTGTGGCTTACAAAAATACTGATTGGAGAGTTTTAAGAGAACGATGAATTATTAAAATATTTTCTTATGTAACGCATGAAACACGTAGATGCAATGATTATTTTTTTCAAAGAAAAAAAAAAAAAAAATTGCAGTTTTTATAATATGAACAAACTTGAGTTAAAACTAGGTGTTTATATTTTCAGTTAGTTTGTTTCTAGTCTGTTACAAAGAAAATTAATTACCTATTAATTTAATGTCAAAAAAGTTCTTGTTTTTGACGGAAAACAAAAAAAAAAGTAAAACCATAAACATTTATTTAGAATACAGACTTTCATTATGTCAAAGAATTTGTATACGAGTTAACTTCGATACAGAGCTTTTCAAGAAATAATTATTATTCGAGAACAAAAATCCTTTCCACCACTTTCTAATCCAAAAGGTCTATTCTGAAACCACAAAATCTCTTAATCCGATCCCACCCAATAATTTTCTCAATGTTTACAATTCGTCCAACATTAATAGGCTATTAAAGTTCCACGGCGATCTTTTAATAGTTTTCAATTGGCGATATATCAAACTTTTGCCAGGACAAATAAAACAATTACGTATTATACATAGTGAAGGCAATCGGCGTGTCTGGGAGGTAGACTGATGGTGAATGCGATCGATGGTGACAAATGGATGTCGACACACAAGAATACGGCCGCGCGCACGTTTCAGACAAAAATGTCGTGATAGATAAAAATAGTGGCGCTAATGGGATTTGGGGCGACGATTGATGGGTTAATCGATGGTTGGGTTAGTGAAGTGAAAACCCTCTAAGAGTTTTCTTTAGTATTTAAATATTGCGACCTTAAAAAGGTGGCTGGGAAAGACGGAATGCAGAAAGTGGAGGACAGGGAGTTGTAGACAGGCCTATGTCAGCAGTGGACTGCGATAGGCTGCGTGGATTAATTTAAATATTGTAGAAAAGGATTTGAAGGGTCAACTTTTGAGAGACATCATTCGTTTTTTGAAAAATATTGCAAAGTCATTAACACCATAACAATCAAAACAACGCACCTCGTTTTTAATAAAATTATTAAAAAAATACATCATCAGTTTCAATCATTCCAATTTTAAAACCAAAGTGTCAGTAGAATCGTCCGCGTACATAAGGCCTGTTGTACACGCGATCGGTATGCGGCATGCAGTAGTAACGAAACGCGATACGATGCCGTGCCGTAGTACATGAGTCAAATACCCGCATGCCGTAGGGCCCCACCCTATTATTGGACGGAATTATTCAAGTCATGACGCTGTGTGACGCCCGATTTTAATCTAACTTCCTGCCTATGATTTGGACATTGTACTTTTGTTTAGCTTAGAAGATTTATATGGCTAATGTTTTAATGGGGGCAGTTGAGCTGTTAAATGTTAATTCTCAATTTGTAATTGAACATTTTTTTATGTCACTAGCTGACAGACGATGTCTTGTTCAAACTTCAATAGTTCATGCAAAAATTCTTCAGAAAAAAGGACGTTCAGCTTTTCCCGAATTCCCTGAAAAAAAATTGCCAAATCGATTTAGCCATTCTCAAGTGATGCGCTTACTAACGACCAGGATTTCATATTTATTTACCTAAGATTTAATAAAACCGTGTTACATTACGGGTTTCAGCTGACACAAAACGTTTAGCTGATTAAATCTTTTGCACGCGAGTCCTAGTTGCTCTCAATAAAAAATCCAATGAATTAATAAAGCCTAACAACTTACAATATCCTTTCCAGCAAGCCAACAACTCACAACACTAAAGAATCACCGCGAGCGTAGACAAGAACAAAGGCACCGCACTCGATGCTCTTTTTTATCGATACTAAATATCGAGATGTTATTCGAATCAGTCCCAGATTGATGGCCGCTCGGATATATCGCATACCTATCAGTTTTATGTTCAGGCACTTACATTAATGCTTTCAGAAATGCACAGCATTAGTTAGCATGTCGATTTAGTCATTGCTCGCTCGCTTAGTGATGAGCAAATTGTTATTCGATTAGGCTGTTAAATGATCATTTAAATTGACGCAAATCGATTATTTAATCGTTACTTATTAACCTTGTTAGGGCTGAAACGTTGCGTGTCAATGAATTGGATTGTAAATTGCGCTACTTTTTTTTTAATTTTGCTTTTTTTTCAATGGCCGTAATTCTACTTCAAAGTACCACCAAGTTGGGGTGCGAGCAGAAAACCTCCCCGTGTGCCTGATGCCTGCTGGTCCCTTATGGATACGTCCGAGGGGAAGAGCAGTCGTTGGGCCGGTGCACTCTGGGCATGGACAATACACTCTTCGAAAAAGGTAGCGGAGTTTTTTGGCGAGGGTATTGTTTATGGCGAATTTCTGCGAGGAGGAGAGCGTTACGTTCCTCCAGGGTGGATGGTGGCCTACTCCCCCCTCTGCTTACAGAGGGACGGTCGAGTGGGCGAGGTTAGGACCTGGAGGTCCGTAGAGGAGGGATCTCCATGTTGGAGAAGCAGGGGCGGGGCTCGTTGTGCACTCACCCTGCCAACGAGCTGGCAGCGGGAGAATTTATTCTCCTGACTGCACCCGTCGATATCGTAATCCGGAAAGAGTTCACGGTCATGTTTTGTGACTCGGAACGGGACGAGGATCTTGGCTTAACCGCCCGGATCGCGAGGATGTAAACCTCTATAAAAAATTCCTCTAATACCAAGTTTTGGTGCGTGGCGAGGGTATGGATGGCTGAGGAGTAGTGCCATCTGTGACTTTTAGTTGCAGGTGGTGCATCAGTCGTTAGCGCACCCCCAGCCGGGGACCAGTGGAATCCTTGGGTTGGGTTACAAATGTACACTTACCTAGGGACAGGGGGTAACCCTAGGAATGACGATTTATATCCCCCACACTCGTGGGATCAAGTATGACGAAACCAAAAACAAAAAATAAAATAAAAAGCGTAGAGATGGTGAGCGATTCGGGGTCGGAATCCGACTCCGCATCTGGCGCGAAGGGCTCTTCTGAGAGCCCGGAGCGCGTTGAGACGGGGGCCGCAAAGAAGAGCGACTTCTTCAAGCGGTCCAAACCAGAGGGGTCGTCCTCTGATGGCGAGCTGAATGCGGCTCGCAAAAAGCTCATAAAGCGGGGCGGGCCTCGGGAACGGGGTGTGGCCAGAAGGCTCACTACCCCGGAGGACAGCGAGCCGAACAGAGGCTCTGAGTCCTCGGGCGGTGAGCCGGACGCCGCTGGCAGCTCCGAGCTGAAGGAGGCGGCCAGCAGCTTCGAGGAGGTCGTGGCAACTGCCATCCGGGCTGTGGGCTTGAAGAGGATTCAGTCCTCTAAAGACAAGGCCATGCCCGCTGCCACGGCCTCCATAATGGCGGCAGCGAAGGCCCTACAGGTCGGGCCTCCATCGGACGCACTGTCCGAGATGCGGGCGGAGGTCGGCCGCTTGACGGCCACTATCGAGCTTCTCCGAAAGGAGAACGAGGAGCTCCGAGCGGACCTGGCCCGGCTTCGAGGAGCTGGCCCCCGGGAGGTGCCCCAGGGGGGAGCGATGCAGTCGCAGGCGGAGGACCGGGTTTTGACCCTGGTGCGGCAGGAGCTGGCCGCACTCAGCAGCCGGTTTTCCGTGATGGAGGGCATTGTCCTGCGCCCTCCGCTAGCGGCGAGCAGGCCGGCAACTTTTGCCGCCACCGTGGCTACTCCGGCCACGCCTGCGGCCAAGCTTGCGGCCAAGTCCGCGGCCAAGCCAGCGGCCAAGCCCGCGGCTAAGCCAGCGGCCAAGCCCGCGGCTAAGCCAGCGGCCAAGTCCGCGGCCAAGCCGGCGCCTCCGGCGAAAGTTGCGCCGTCCAAGCCCACAAAGGGCGGGACGGCTGCGCGAAAGGGGTCCCCAGCTGTGGCGGCAGGACGGTCGCCCCCGGCCCCGCCTCTTAATTCCTCTCTGGCCGACGCCGAATGGCAAGTAGCCGGGGAGAAAAGGCAGGCGGGAAAAGCCAAAAGGGCGGCCAATCGGAAGGAGAGGCAGCAGCAGCGCAAAAAGCGAAGCGCCGCGGCTAGGCTCCGCGCCCCGAAGTCCGCAGCTGTAGTAATCACACTACAGCCGGAAGCGGAGAAGAAGGGCGTGACCTACCGTCAGGTGCTCGCTAAGGCGTGGGCGGCAGTGAACCTGGAGGAGATCGGCGTCGCCGATGGCTTCCGGATGAAGGTCACTGCGACGGGGGCTCGGATGCTGGAGATCCCCGGTGCGGCCAGCGGCCCGACCGCGGACGCCCTGGCCGAAAGGCTCAGGGCGTCTTTCAATGCGGAGGAGGCCCGAGTCTCCAGGCCCACCAAGTGCGCTGACATGCGCATCCTGGGCCTGGACGACTGCGTGACGGCGGAAGATGT
This sequence comes from Agrochola lota, assembly GCA_947364205.1. Classification (NCBI taxonomy): domain Eukaryota; kingdom Metazoa; phylum Arthropoda; class Insecta; order Lepidoptera; family Noctuidae; genus Agrochola; species Agrochola lota. Next base: position 14,299,257 of record OX376227.1, on the reverse strand, counting down.
TGTGGCCGCCGTGGCTAGGACCGGAGGGTGCTCTGCCGAGCAGGTGAGGGCAGGCACTATCCGTCCTGACAACACGGGCATGCAAACCATAACGGTGAGCTGCCCCGTGTCGGCGGCCCAAAAGATAGCCGGGGAGGGCCAAAGGCTCCGGGTGGGCTGGGTATCCGCGCAGGTGAAACTGCTGGAACCCAGACCACTGAGGTGCTTCCGCTGCCGGGTGGGGCACCACGTAGGAGCGCAGTGCACCTCGGAGGTGGACCGCAGCGAGGAATGCTTCCGCTGTGGTCGGCCCGGTCACAAGGCCGGCTCGTGCAATGCCACGCCGCACTGCTATGCGTGTGCGGCGGCTGGCAAGCCGGCCGATCACCGGGCCGGGAGCAAGGCCTGCGCTCCACCTGCCAAATCCAGGGGCAGGGGCAAGCCTTCCGCCACCGCCGTCACCGCCGCAGCCGCCACCGTTGCCGCTGCCGTTGCCGCCTCTACTGGCGCCGTCGTCGCCGCTAGCACCGCGGCAGGGCCATCACAGGGGGCCCGGGAGGAGGCTGAAATGGATTGCCATTGATGGCCCCATTACGCCTCCTTCAGGCGAACATCAACCACTGCGCCGCCGCTCAGGATCTGTTGCTCCAGAGCATGGCGCAGTGGTCGATTAACATCGCCGTGGTCGCTGAGCCGTACTTTGTCCCGCCCAGGGATGACTGGGTGGAGGACCTGAGCGGCTCAGTGACCATTATTTCGTCGGCCGCCGCCGGTACCCCGTCCCTCGAGGCCGTCAAGAGGGGATCGGGCTGCGTGGCAGCACGGTTCGGGGAGATTGTCGTGGCAGGAGCGTACTTCTCCCCGAGCCGAACTCTCGCCGAGTTCCACAACTCCCTTGGGGAGTTGAGAGTCATCGTCGTCGGGTACCATCCCCTGCCCGTGATCGTCCTCGGGGACTTCAATGCCAAAAACGTGGCTTGGGGTTCCCGGTATACGGACACACGGGGCAGGATGGTGGAGGACTGGGCTCTGGAGACGGGCCTGGTCGTCCTAAACCGGGGTTCTGTCCCCACGTGTGTGCGGATGCGGGGTGAATCAGTGGTGGACATCTCGTTCGCCAGCCCCGCTCTGTCGCCGCGTGTCATCGACTGGCGCGTCATGGAGGGGGTGGAGACCTATTCCGATCACCGGTACATTCGGTTTGAGGTCTCCGCCCAGACGTCGGGCGCGCCGGTCCGACAGACCCCGAGTGGTCCGCGGTGGGCGCTGAAGCAGCTGGACCGGGAGCTCCTCCTGGAGGCCTCGATCGTGCAGGCCTGGGTGTCATCACCGGACAGGCCTGCCGACATCAATGACGAGGCGGAGTGGTTCCGGGAGGCCATGTCCGTAATATGTGACGTGGCAATGCCCCGGGTCCAGCCCGGAAGTGCTCGGCGCCAGGTGTACTGGTGGTCGCGTGAGCTGACCGCTCTACGCGCGGCGTGCGTTGATGCGCGCCACCGGTACTCCAGGCACCGCAGGCTCCGTATCCGCCCTCCGGATACGGAAGCCATTGAGGCGGAGCTGTACGAAGGGTACAGAGCGGCGAAGACCGCCCTCCGAGCGGAGATCGGGCGGGCCAGAGGAGTGGCCCGCGAGGAGTCGCTGGAGACTCTGAACAGAGATCCGTGGGGACGCCCATACAAATGGGTGCGAGATAAACTCCGCCCATGGGCTCCCCCGCTGACGCAGAGTCTCCGGCCCCAGCTCGTGGAGGACGTGGTGAGCGCTCTGTTCCCTTCGCGAGGGGAACACACTCCCCCGCCCATGGCTCCGCCTCCTGCGGTGCCCGATGCGGACCACACCACTGACGACGACGATGAACCTCCGGAGGTGACCGAGGTAGATTTGAGAGTGGCGGTACGTAGGCTGAGTGCCAAAAATACCGCCCCAGGACCCGACGGCTTACCTGGAAAAGCCTGGGTTCTGGCCTTAGAGGCTCTCGGGCCTCGACTTAGGGGGCTCCTAAGCGCATGCTTGGAGAGAGGCCAGTTCCCACTTCGTTGGAAGACAGGGAAACTGGTCCTCATTAAGAAGCCGGGGCGCCCGGCGGACTCTCCGTCCGCTTACCGGCCCATCGTGCTGCTCGACGAGGTGGGCAAGCTCTTTGAAAGAGTAATTGCAGACCGCCTTGTCGGGCGGCTGGAGCGAGTGGGGCCGGATTTGGCGGACAGCCAGTTTGGTTTCCGCAAGGGGCGCTCTACGGTGGATGCCATCATGCGCGTTCGAGCCCTCACGACGGGGGATGCTGTTGCCCGGGGTGGGGTCGTCTTGGCGGTGTCTCTCGACATCGCCAATGCCTTCAACACCCTGCCCTGGAGTTGCATTAGGGAGGCACTCCGGTATCACCGGATGCCGACCTACCTCTGTCGAGTGGTCGAGGCCTATTTGACGGATAGGGCCGTCATCTACCCCGGTCACCACGGAGAGTGGAACCGGCGAGAGATGTCGTGCGGTGTCCCGCAGGGATCGGTCCTGGGGCCGCATCTGTGGGACATCGGCTACGACTGGGTGCTGCGCGCCGACCTCCCTAGCGGCGTCAGCGTGGTCTGCTACGCTGACGACACGCTGGTCCTGGTGCAGGGGAGGTCGCATGAGGCGGCGGCCGAACTAGCGACACGTTGGGTTGCGACAATCGTCGATAGGATCCGGCAACTGGGACTCGAGGTGGCCTTGCACAAGTCCGAGGCCATGTGTTTCTATGGTCCTCGGAACGCGCCACTGTCGGGTTCCCAGATAACGGCGGGAGGGGTTCACATCGGCGTCGAGTCGACGATGAAGTACCTGGGACTCGTCCTCGACAGCCGGTGGAACTTCGTGGAGCACTTCCGACGTTTGGCTCCCAAACTGGATAGGGCTGGGGCTGCTCTGAAGCGGCTTCTGCCCAACCTAGGGGGTCCAAACGCCTCCTGCCGGAGGCTTTACGCGGGGGTCGTGCGGTCCATGGCCCTTTACGGGGCACCGGTGTGGGCGCGTTCACTGAGGCTGCGACCGGCCCGGCGGTTGAACGCGTCCCAAAGGGTCATGGCCATCAGGCTGGTCCGGGGATACCGCACGGTCTCCCGTGAGGCGGCAAGCCTCCTTGCCGGACTACCGCCATGGGATCTGGAGGCGAAAGTCCTCGCGCAGATGTGGGAGTTGCGCGAGGAGGCAAAACGCCGGGGTGTAACTCCGCTGCCGCGAGAAATCACGGCACAGCGGACAGAGCTCCGGCGGGATCTCATGGCGGCATGGAGTGTGCGATTGTCGCAACCCAGCGCTGGGCACGCCACAATTGCGGCGATAAGTCCCCTCTTTGAGGAGTGGCTTGAGAGGCGCCACGGCGTCCTCACCTTCCGCCTGACGCAGGTCCTCACCGGACACGGTTGTTTCGGGAGGTTCCTGTTCCGAATTAGGCGGGAGGAAACGCCCGGGTGTCACCACTGTGTGGATCGCCCGGAGGACACGGTGGAGCATACGGTGGAGGTCTGCCCGGCTTGGGCGGAGCACCGCCGTGTCCTCACGGAGGCGATCGGCGGCGGCGATCTCTCGCGTCCGGCCCTGGTTCAGGCCATGGTTCGGCGCGAGAGTGCATGGGAGGCCGTCACCTCCTTCTGCGAAGCAGTTATGCTCGCGAAGGAGGAGGCGGGGCGCGCGAGGGAGATGCAAGCTGCACGCCCTCGCGGCCCTAGTCGCCGCAGGAGACGTCCCGGGCGTCGGGAGTCAAGAGCCGACTTCCGGCCACCGTAGGCGCGGGCCTGCGGACGGTGAGCAATGGGCAGCTCGCCGTCCGATCAGGACCAGGCCCGTGTCGACGGCGCGTTGTGTTCCACGCGCGCCTCAAAGAGATGTCAGCATCAACCGACGGGGTCGAAAGACCAATGCCTGCTGGGGTTGCGGGTTTGTCTGAAAGGGATATCGCGGCCCCGGCACACAGGCAACGGAAGGAACACGGGTGGGTTTTAGTCAGTAAAAGTCTGACACACCCTCTCGCTCTGCCCAGAGCGGGAGAAGTCATTTGATGATTTCCCATCCAAAAAAAAAAAAAAAAAAAAAAAAAGTACCACCAAGTTAATCAGTATTTAATAACTTACCAGATAATTTGAACCAGCAGTTTGAAAATAAAAGCAATTAAAATAATTATACTTGTAATGAAGTGCTAATCCTTAGAAAATTGATTAATCTACTTCTACAGAACCTCAATGAACCAATCCACTTATTTGGATTCGGGAAATAATAAAGCTTTCGAAAAACAAATCAACTTCCAGCGATCTGTGGTTGACTGTAATACTATCTAAGCTGTGTTAAAATGAATTACCGAAAAAAATACCAAACTTCCGAAAAAATAAGAAAAAAAAGAAAAAGTTTCCGAAAACATATGTTCTGCTAAAATATTCGTTTTCTTAAGCTCTTTATAAATCAGCTTAATTTCTACCATTGGATAAAGAATAACTTTTTTAACTCTCAATTTTAATGAAAATAACTACCTACCGGTAGTTGCGTTCTGGTGCAGAGGTGAAAAAGTAGGTGAAATATGTTAGGTTAGGTTAGAACTGTGACTAACTTCCAAGTTGCTCGCAGATTTTTTTTCACCATTTTCTGATCCGGGTTTTGGGATGAAAATGTCCAACTGTAGTTTTCGTTTGGTGGAAAAATATTACGTCAGCAAATGCGGTATTGGTTTTTCGGAACTTTCAGTATTTTATCCGTTTGTTTCTTTATTTGCATTCGCATATAAGTGGTCGGAAAATTAGTATTTAAAGCAGTAAATTTCATATTTTAAGCATGACCATTTTTTTTTTTTTTTTTCGTATCTTTTATTACTACCCTTTGGATTCATAACGTTAGTTACTATACCTTTAATGTAGCTTTACTCCTGTTGGTGTAGATTCCTAAATTCCTTTTTTTTTACTTTTCAGCCCATACCTTTTTTTTTTTTTTTTTTTTTGAGGGTGGGAAATCATCAAATGACTTCTCCCGCTCTGGGCAGAGCGAGAGGGTGTGTCAGACTTTTACTGACTAAAACCCACCCGTGTTCCTTCCGTTGCCTGTGTGCCGGGGCCGCGTTATCCCTTTCGGACAAACCCGCAACCCCAGCAGGCATTGGTCTTTCGACCCCGTCGGTTGGTGCTGACATCTCTTTGAGGCGCGCGTGGAACACAACGCGCCGTCGACACGGGCCTGGTCCTTATCGGACGGCGAGCTGCCCATTGCTCACCGTCCGCAAGCCCGCGCCTACGGTGGCCGGAAGTCGGCTCTGGACTCCCGACGCCCGGGGCGTCTCCTGCGGCGACTAGGGCCGCGAGGGCGTGCAGCTTGCATCTCCCTCGCGCGCTCCGCCTCCTCCTTCGCGAGCATAACTGCTTCGCAGAAGGAGGTGACGGCCTCCCATGCACTCTCGCTCCGAACCATGGCCTGAACCAGGGCCGGACGCGAGAGATCGCCGCCGCCGATCGCCTCCGTGAGGACACGGCGGTGCCCCGCCCAAGCCGGGCAGACCTCCACCGTATGCTCCACCGTGTCCTCCGGGCGATCCACACAGTGGTGACACCCGGGCGTTTCCTCCCGCCTTACGCGGAACAGGAACCTCCCGAAACAACCGTGTCCGGTGAGGACCTGCGTCAGGCGGAAGGTGAGGACGCCATGGCGCCTCTCAAGCCACTCCTCAAAGAGGGGACTTATCGCCGCAATTGTGGCGTGCCCAGCGCTGGGTTGCGACAATCGCACACTCCATGCCGCCATGAGATCCCGCCGGAGCTCTGTCCGCTGTGCCGTGATTTCTCGCGGCAGCGGAGTTACACCCCGGCGTTTCGCCTCCTCGCGCAACTCCCACATGTGCGCGAGGACTTTCGCCTCCAGATCCCATGGCGGTAGTCCGGCAAGGAGGCTCGCCGCCTCACGGGAGACCGTGCGGTATCCCCGCACCAGCCTGATGGCCATGACCCTTTGGGACGCGTTCAACCGCTGGGCCGGTCGCAGCCTCAATGAACGCGCCCACACCGGTGCCCCGTAAAGGGCCATGGACCGCACGACCCCCGCGTAAAGCCTCCGGCAGGAGGCGTTTGGACCCCCCAGGTTGGGCAGGAGCCGCTTCAAAGCAGCCCCAGCCCTATCCAGTTTGGGAGCCAAACGTCGGAAGTGCTCCACGAAGTTCCACCGGCTGTCGAGGACGAGTCCCAGGTACTTCATCGTCGACTCGACACCGATGTGAACCCCTCCCGCCGTAATCTGGGAACCCGACAGTGGCGCGTTCCCAGGACCATAGAAACACATGGCCTCGGACTTGTGCAAGGCCACCTCGAGTCCCAGTTGCCGGATCCTTTCGACGATTGTCGCAACCCAACGTGTCGCTAGTTCGGCCGCCGCCTCATGCGACCTCCCCTGCACCAGGACCAGCGTGTCGTCAGCGTAGCAAACCACGCTGACGCCGCTAGGGAGGTCGGCGCGCAGCACCCAGTCGTAGCCGATGTCCCACAGATGCGGCCCCAGGACCGATCCCTGTGGGACACCGCACGACATCTCTCGCCGGTTCCACTCTCCGTGGTGACCGGGGTAGATGACGGCCCTGTCTGTCAAATAGGCCTCGACCACTCGACAGAGGTAGGTCGGCATCCGGTGATACCGGAGTGCCTCCCTAATGCAACTCCAGGGCAGGGTATTGAAGGCATTGGCGATGTCAAGAGACACCGCCAAGACTACTCCACCCCGGGCAACAGCATCCCCCGTCGTGAGGGCTCGAACGCGCATGATGGCATCCACCGTAGAGCGCCCCTTGCGGAAACCATACTGGCTCTCCGCCAAATCCGGCCCCACTCGCACCAGCTGCCCGACAAGGCGGTCTGCAATTACTCTTTCAAAGAGCTTGCCCACCTCATCGAGCAGCACGATGGGCCGGTAAGCGGACGGAGAGTCCGCCGGGCGCCCCGGCTTCTTGATGAGGACCAGTTTCCCCGTCTTCCAACGAAGTGGGAACTGGCCCCTCTCCAAGCATGCGCTTAGGAGCCCCCGAAGTCGAGGCCCGAGAGCCTCTAAGGCCAGAACCCAGGCTTTTCCAGGTAAGCCGTCGGGTCCTGGGGCGGTATTTTTGGCACTCAGCCTACGTACCGCCACTCTCAGATCTACCTCGGTCACCTCCGGAGTATCGTCGTCGTCGTCCCTGGTGTGGTCCGCATCGGGCACCGCAGGAGGCGGAGCCATGGGCGGGGGAGTATGTTCCCCTCGCGAGGGGAACAGAGCGCTCACCACGTCCTCCACGAGCTGGGGCCGGAGACTCTGCGTCAGCGGGGGAGCCCATGGGCGGAGTTTATCTCTCACCCATTTGTATGGGCGTCCCCACGGATCTCTGTTCAGAGTCTCCAGCGACTCCTCGCGGGCCAGTCCTCTGGCCCGCTCGATCCCCGCTTGGAGGGCGGTCTTCGCCGCTCTGTATCCTGCGTACAGCTCCGCCTCAATGGCTTCCGTATCCGGCGGGCGGATACGGAGCCTGCGGTGCCTGGCGTACAGGTGGCGCGCAGCAACGCACGCCGCGCGTAAAGCGGTCAGCTCACGCGACCACCAGTACACCTGGCGCTGAGCACGTCCGGGCTGGACCCGGGGCATTGCCACGTCACAAATTTCGGACATGGCCTCCCGGAACCACTCCGCCTCGTCGTTTATGTCGGCAGGCCTGTCCGGTGATGACACCCAGGCCTGCACGATCGAGGCTTCCAGGAGGAGCTCCCGGTCCAGCTGCTTCAGCGCCCACCGCGGACCACTCGGGGTCTGTCTGACCGGCGTGCCCGAGGTCTGGGCGGAGACGTCAAACCGGATGTACCGGTGATCGGAATAGGTCTCCACCCCCTCCATGACGCGCCAGCCAATGACACGCGGCGACAGAGCGGGGCTGGCGAACGAAATGTCCACCACTGACTCGCCCCGCATCCGCACGCACGTGGGGACAGAACCCCGGTTTAGGACGACCAGGCCCGACTCCAGAGCCCAGTCCTCCACCATCCTGCCCCGTGTGTCCGTTAACCGGGAACCCCAAGCCACGTTCTTGGCATTGAAGTCCCCGAGGACGATCACGGGGAGGGGATGGTACCCGACGACGACGACTCTCAACTCCCCAAGGGAGTTGTGGAACTCGGCGAGAGTTCGGTTCGGGGAGAAGTACGCTCCTACCACGACAATCTCCCCGAACCGTGCTGCCACGCAACCCGGTCCCCTCTTGACGGCCTCGAGGGACGGGGTACCGGCGGCGGCCGACGAAATTATGGTCACTGAGCCGCTCAGGTCCTCCACCCAGTCATCCCTGGGCGGGACAAAGTACGGCTCAGCGACCACGGCGATGTTAATCGACCACTGCGCCATGCTCTGGAGCAACAGATCCTGAGCTGCGGCGCAGTGGTTGATGTTCGCCTGGAGGAGGCGTAATGGACCTATTAGCAGTCCATTTTAGCCCCCCCCCGAGCCCCGCGTGAGGGCCCTGCCACGGCGTCAACGGCGGTGGCGGCGACGACGGTGGAAGCGGCAGCGGCGGTGGCAGTAGTAGCGGTAGCGGCGGCCGTGGCGGTGACAGCGGTGGCAGAGGGCTTGCCCCTGGCTTTGCCTTTGGCGGGTTGGACGCAGGCCTTGCTCCCAATCCGGTGCTCGGCCGGCTTGCCAGCCGCCGCACATACGGCGCAGTGCGGCGTGGCTTCGCAAGAGCCGGCCTTGTGACCGGGCTGACCACAGCGATAGCAGTGATCGCTGCGGTCCACCTCCGAGGTGCATTTAGCTCCCACGTGGTTGCCCACATGGCAGCGGAAGCACCTCAGAGGTTTGGGTTCGAGCAGTTTGACCTGCGCGGATACCCAGCCCACCAATAACCTTTGGCCCTCCCCGGCGATTTTCCTGGCCGCCGACACGGGGCAGCTCACCGTTACGGCTCGCATCCCCGTGAAGCCAGGACGGATGGTGCCTGCCCTAACCTGCTCGGCAGAGCACCCCCCAGTCCTGACGACAGCGGCCACCACCTGTTCCTCCGCCACTGAGTCGTCCAGGCCCGAGATGCGCATTTCTACGCACTTCGTGGGCCTGGACACTCGGGCCTCGTCCGCATTTAAGGACGCCCTAAGCTTTTCAGCTAGGGCGTCAGCGGCCGGGCCACTGGCCGCTCCGGGGAGCTCCAGCATCCGGGCCCCAGTCGCGGTGACCCTTACCCGGATGCCCTGAGCGGCACCTATCTCGTTAAGGTCCACCGCCGCCCCAATCTTGGAGAGCACGTCGCGGTAGGACACGCCCTTCTTCTCCGCTTCCGGCTGTAGTGTTATCACTACAGCTGCGGACTTCGGGGCGCGGAGCCTAGCCGCGACGCTTTGCTCCTTGCGCCGCTGCCGCCTCGCCTTCTTTTTGGCCGCCCTTTTGGCCTTGCCCGCCTTCTTCTTCTCCCCGGCTATTTGCCACTCGGCGTCAGCCTGGGGAGATTTAGGAGGCAGAGGCGGCCGTTTCGCCACCTGGGGCGGAGCTCCCGCTGCCAGGGCCGAGGCCGGGGCCCCCACCGCCTTGGCCGGGGCCCTCGCTGCCTGTGTAGCAGCCCCACCCCTGGTCAGCCCTGACGGACCCGGTTTGGCCACGGCAGCTGCGGTGGTGGCATAAGATGCCGCCTTCCGCTGGCCCGAGGCCGGCTGACTCGCCGCTAATGGAGGGCGCAGGACCACGGCCTCCAGTACGGAGAACCGGCTGTTGAAAGCAGCCAGCTCCTTCTGCACCAGGGCCAAAACCCGGTCCTCCGCCGGCAAGGGCGGGCCCTGCCCTTGCACCGCTCCGCGCTGCAGAACGACGCGGGGGCCGGCTCCACGGAGCCCGGCCAGGTCTGCTCGGAGCTCCTCATTCTCCTTTTGGAGAAGCTCCGTGGCGGCTGTCAAGCGGGCGACCTCCGCCCGCATTTCAGACATACCGTCTAACGGAGGCCCAAGATGGAGAAAGGCCTCCGCTGCCGCCATAATGGAGGCCGTGGCCGCAGGTATGGCCTTCTCTTTCGAGGACTGCAACTTTTTTAAGGCCACAGTCCTGATTGCGGCCGCTACGACCTCCGCAAACCTGGCCGCTCGCTCCGAATCGCTCCGGAGCCCCCAGCGGCGACTTTGGCGGCCTCGTCGGACACCACTCCTCCCTTGGCACGATTCGCAGCGGCGCCAGCCCGTGCCGTCGTGCCCTTATTTGGGACGGTGCCCCGTACCGACTCCTCGGTTGAGGCCCCGGACGAGACCTCGGGGTCGCTATCCCCGCCGATTCCTGGGGGGGTACCGGGCCGCTTGATGCGACCCCGGTTGCCACGCCCCAGCTTCGAGGTCACCGCGCTGCCTCGGCCTCTCCTAACCGTAGGCGTCTTAGCGACCGGCAGGCTTTCCTCACTTGAGGATTGTCCCGCCGATCCTGCGCGGTCCGTCTTCTCGTCACGCGAGCGTTTCCCCCAGAAACGCCCGCGTCCAGTGTCCCGATCGGACCTAGCTTGGTCCCCGGAGGGACAGGAGTCTCCTCGACTCTTGTTGCCGTCGCCGGCAAGCGGGTCCTCCGCCAATAAAATTGGCACGACTTCGGTTCTTGGGTTTTGTTTTAAAAATTGTTCCATTTTTGATCCCATACCTAACACACAAACAAACCAAAACATCTCTAAAACATTACACAGTTCATTTCCTACGCTAATACCATTCAAAGAACCCTACATGCAACTGCATAATTAAAGTACAAACACACCCAAGCCCTACCTCATATCAACGCAAACTATTCTAGCGGGAATCAGCCCCAAAAAACCCAAGAATTCGATACACAAGTGTCGGCGTAACATTTATAGATACTGATTAATGATATGGAAGTGAAGAGGGGACGTTTCACGATGATCGATGGTCCACAGCCTTATTAGATAATGGTGTTTCAATAGAATTAGGAGCTTTGTTCTTTGTGCCCTTGGGTGGGGTCAAGCGCGAGATACATCTTTTGCCTGTCTGAAGGCAACGGTACTGGTATCGATGATGTATTTATAACTTGACGGAATATACGGACGGTGTTAAGTTGAGCGTGGCTTCGAAAATAGATGGCTATGATGGTGTGGTATTTTTCGTACGGTGGGCAGGTTTAAGCTTTGAAGTCTTTTTTTACTTTTTTGAGGTGCGACTGCAGCAGGGTCGATAGTATTGAAGTGAAATGAAATAAGGTTTGTTAGATTTTGATACTACTGAAACTAAATAGAAAAAACTTTCAAAAACAGCCATTCAGCTGTCAATTTGGTAGATCAATAACTTGGGTTCAAAGGATCAAACTTTACCTGTAAGCTTTATCTATCTCTACTTATTTACGAGTACCTATATACTATTTCCTATAAGCAAAATCTGCCTAGCCTTTCCCCAACTATATTGGGGTCAGTATCTGGTCTAACCGGATGCAGCTGAATACCAGTATTTTACAAGGAGCGACTGCCTATCTGACCTCCACAACCCAGTAACTTGGTAATACGATACCCCTTGGTAAGACTGGTAGTCAGACTTTCGGGCTTCTGACGACCCGTAACGACTGTCAAAGATCCACGAATGACAGCCGGCACCAACGGCTTAACGTGCTTTCCGAGGCACGGAGGAGTCTCGGTATGTAAAGATGGTCACCCATACACAGACCAACCGCGGCAAGCGTAGCTTTACCTGATGGATCGACCCGTGCGGCAGTTACTACTTACGGCTACGCCACGAGCTCCTCCAAGCAATGCATGAATATTTTCTCAAACAAATGAACTCGACAAACTTTCGTCTTCTCAAAGAATAAAGTTATGCAATAAAACAAAATAGTGTGTTAACAAATAGTTGATTCGTACAGTATTAATAACAGCGAAACATCTGTTATTGCAGGCGGCGATAATGAGTCGAATAAGGTACGCGATACACTCGTGTAGATATATTAAGCGATACTACATTTTATACTAAATAACTTCTTTGGGAAACAACAGTTTAGTAAACAGTTGTTTTCCAAAGAAGTTATTTAGGTACCTACATATTAAATTAATGTTAATAAACAACTAAGTTAATTACAATAAATATAGGAATATAATTGTGGAAATTCCCCGCGGTTTTTATGCCGCTAGGCCTCTGACTTGGCTTCAAATGCGTCGAGGAATGTCTCTCAGGCATGCCAGTTAAAGTTTGGATTTTTATCTGACTTCAAGTGGACGTTTTACTTTTTTCATTTAAGTACCTATAATTTTACATTATTTTTTGATGCTGTTTTTAATTCTATAAAATAACAAAAATAACTCTGTGTAAGATAATACGGTGTAATACAATCATTTTTGATAATAAAATCGCTTGTAGAAAATATTTAATAAGCTAAGGCTCCGTATAGCCTCGCTATACATACGGTAGCAGCCCAATCAACAGATGCGACTAACATAAAAGAGATGTTGTTGTTACCGGAAGGAAAATTATATTAGTGCTAAACAGTGAATTCATTGAGTGAAAGTAATCTTCATGAAAAAAGATTCAATAAAAAATATTGTGTGGTAGCTTTTTTGCTAACCAACTTGGGTTGAGTTCGTAAAGTTATAATTTTGTTTTATGATCATGATAACTACATTGACTATCAATTTGTTATCTTTAGTAATTTTGGTAAGGCGATAGCGTCAGGGTGCCCCGCGAAATTAATATTTTCTTAAGTTTTTTCCAATTTGAAGGTCCGAATCAGGATGTATGGTGATCTAAATATGATTCGCGGCCGTATCAAATATTTATTTATAGAATTATAATCATAAAAATCATCAATACAACTCTCTAAGTTCATATAATAGTGTTGAATGACTATTTCATGAAATTACGAAATTTGAGGATTATTCTAACTTAAGGAGTTGTGTTGCTGCTGATTCTAATTATTATTATATTACTACTAAACTTTGAGGAGTATGAAATTTGGCATAGTTAAAGTTTATATGGAGAAGGAATGCAGAAAGCTAATATTTTTATATAATAAAACATTAGAAATTAATTAAATTAATAATCAAAACACGTTTGACACAAGATACCTTAGAATCATGATATTTAAATGAATTACGGTCGAATTTCGACCACTAGTGATTATAATTCTGTAAAGCCATATTTGTTACGGTCGCCGCGAATCATATTTTAATAAATCTTCACATTCTCCTTTTAGCTTAGAAAAAACTGCTCTCCGAAAAATTTCATCTCACCTCAAATTATTCCTGTAAAAGGCTTACCCATTATCACAGGAACAATAATCCTGCACTTTTACACAAAAAGCTTTACAGCCTTTTTTCACAGCAGTCGGGCAAAGAGGCTACTTTCCGCTTTACTTACAAACAATTAATTGCAATATCACTTAAGGTAACCAAAGGGTGCCAACACAAAAAAAATCTCCACCATTATTCATTGCGACAAAACTGTGCAAAATTGTAACAGGTACTTTCTTTTCACGTTTTACTAAAAGAAAGTGTTTACTGATTTACAACCGCATTAAGGGCATTGCGGCTGCAAACATTCAACAAATACTACAAAACATTTGTTTAGAAAAGAATTGAAAGTAAAGGTGTAGCATATTCGCAGGAATTCGAGCGAAAGTGATCTTGTTTCGTGGAGAAGAATAGGGGAGTACTAGACAAAAGAGTTCTGTCACAGTGACCACCTGCTGATCGTGACAATTTGCATATTATTCGCACTGACATGACAGGAATGCCGTTTCGTTTTCACTTGACCGGCTCAGTTTGTTTCTATGCTTTGGGTAAATCAGTTCATATTTTGTGTTGTAATGCATAAATTGATAAGAGTGCTCCTGTGCGTTTTCTTATACTATAAGTGATCTTTAACAGTAATTATATACTTATTACGCTGTTAAGAAAATCGAGTCAATAAAGTGAAGTAAGTAGCACAACATAACATTTTCAAGCTTTTCCTACTAGATAATATTTCTTTGCCTATACAAAAACGACATTATTAATACCGATTTAGCCTCTTGCAGACACGCGGATGGTGCGACGCGATTCTGGTAGAAAAATTTCCATAAAGTTTTCATAGCAAATTGTTCTACTAGAGTTGCGTCGCGCTGTGGCGTCGCGCTTGTCTGCAGGAGCTTGAAACACAGTGCAAAAAGATCTGAATATCCGAAAGTTTAAAGAGTGTTCTAAAAAAGTTCAGAATCAACGGCCGGCGGAAAGTCCGACATTAAAATATACCGCAAGACATGCAGGTTCGTAACATTATTGATGTCAACATGGGATGCCTACTTACATTATGTTTTTCTGAGAGAAGCTTCGGCAGGTAGGCTCACATAAGCGGTTTTATTTATAAGGTGGTGTTGGTAATGTGGAATGCTGTGGTCGCCGACGGTTGGACGACGCGGGAGGGGGGCCGACTCTATAGGGTGCTCTGTAGGACATAGGGGACATTTATGTGACTGGACATGAGATGAGTGTCGCTATTCATACCTAGTTGCATATATTCATACAATTGAACGATTAATATACGGGTTTGTTTTTTATTAGCGTTGAGATGCAGGTATATCTTTAGTTCAGCGTTTTTTCGTCAGGTCGTTTGCAAGAACAAGTTTACCCAAAGTTTATTGACATTCGAACGCGATACGAATAAAGTTTCCGTATAAAATATGACTCATTTGAACTCATTAATATATAGTAAAGACCTCGTGAGGAAACGATATAGAGCAATAAATTGTAAAAACGCGGTATGAAATCGACATAGGGACACCCCGTACAGCGGAGAGTATGATATCAAGGTTAGGCTTAGCGGAACACTCCACATGTGGTCAACCTTAATAAAGTGTGATAGCCATACACAAGGTCCCCGCGTGCGACAGAGACAGATATAGGAGCTTAGCGGCCATGTTGTATTATGGATGCCTATCATATTTTGGACCCGCTCCGGACCGGATTATTCTTTTTTCTTTTGCGCCTCCATCTCGAAACCGGTCTCCGAGCGACGACCACCATTTATTGTAGATTAAAGAGGCTTGTTGTCTTAATTTTAAGCCACGCTTTAATTTATGGCCACGTATTAATGTACAGTCTCCGCCATTTTTTCCGAAGATAGATACGTCATTGATTTCTTTATTTGTACTGTCGAGTTTATTAATTCCGTCGCACTAGTGCCGACTAATATTTTCGTGCTTAACTTAATGATTTGGCAATTAAATTAAATTGTTCTCGTTGTGGTAGCTAAATTAAAATTTACAGCGATGAGAGATTTTAAGCGGTGCCCCATCGCCCCCGCTGTCGACTGAATATATATTTGTCATGTCGGCGTTAAGGGAATTTGCTTCACTGTGTTTATGTTTATCGATAATTAAACATTTTAATTAACGCCTGCGATGTTATTACAGCCTATAGTTTATTTACACACATGTAAAAACTGCGGCTCAATGTCGGGGTCATTCAACTGTGCGTCATCAGTGGTACAAATTAATCATAAATCCTCTGTACAAAACAAAAGCGAAATGAGCAAGTGCAAACTCCCATGTCCGAGTGAAAAAAATGACAGTACGCTCGGGCAAACCGAAAGGACGCCAGCGCAAAAAGCGCTACCGGTGAAAAAATATGATTTATAGCGTGAAAAATGTGGAAACACACGCAAAAAGGGAGAACGGTGAAAGCGTGGCGTTTCCACTAGACAAATTTATTAATCCTATCGGCCGGTCGCTTTTATTTGTGTATTGTATCGGCTTTTTATTTCTGTAGCTTTTAGTGTCGCTAAACAGTTTCTGTTTCACTATCGAACTTGGAATTTGTGAGTTTTCAGGAGTGTTAATACTACTTTTCTTAATCCACGATACCTTTATAAAACTGTAATCTAATAAACCGCCTTCTGATTAACTAATCAATTCAAATTAGTAAGTAAAACAGCAAGATTATAGCAACCAATCGAACTTAATCTCACAAATTGCCGCACGTAACACCAAATCAAAGCAAATCACATATCATTGCCCCAACGTCTGTATTCTCGCATCTTGTTATTCCAGAAGGTATCATTTCGATGATAAACCCTACTTCCAGTCAGACGATCGCTATCCAAGCACCACGTATTAACACATGCACATTATTTGCCCACGTATCTTGCATTCGATCTGCAGTAGTATAAAATCAACATCGCCCCAGCCGGTGGCGTTCCATACTCTGTAATTACGCTACCATTCAATAACAAACTGGTATCTTAATAGAGTGCTAAGAATGTTGCTGATGTCTGATATAATGCTGCAGTGTTGGGAAGGACTCGGTTTGTAGAGGGATTGTGATGTATGGGAGAGGTTGTGTCGGACAGACAGTATTTTATCGTTTAGCGATACTAACATAGTACTAAACTCTATAGTGTTTCAGATTTCATTAAGATGATCTTAAGGAAACGAAAATAATTAATATAAATATTTCAATCGTCGGAAACGGTCTGCGGTCACTAACCTGCTTGCTTAGTGTTTGATTTAAACCTCCTAATAAGGAAGAGGTCGATTCGTTTCGATCGGCTCACGAGACGGGTAATAATAATGTTGTTATACCTACCGTCTAAAACCGTCCTTCCAAAACCAACGATCACTAACAAAATCCACACGTAATTAAATTCTTCGCTTCATAACCCACATGTAAGGCGTAGTTCTCACAAACATAATATATCCGCGGATTGTATATGTCCGCTGACAGATACGGGGACGCGCAGCGGATCTTAGGCGGAAATTAAAACTAATAATTCAAAAAGTTTCCGCGCGACCGAGCCGCCGAGCCAGATTTATGTTTCAACCAGTCTTGTGAATGCTTCCTACGTTGTTCTAGCTACTCTATGGGCTGGCTGGAAGGGATAGAATAACCTTTTTATTGGGATTAACGGGATTGGGACCTAATTCTGTTTCCTGCTAATCAGCAGTAAGCTGATGAAAATTCAGGTTTTGGATTCAATGAAAAATGACAATGAAGTTTCTACAGTTTTAAATTGAGACGTAGCAACTGGCAAGATTATAAATGTAAGCGTAAGGTATCATTATTTTGCCAAGTGATCTGAAATTAGGACAGTTCAGGCAAGCTTTAATTTTGGTACTCATAAATTCGATAATGATTCCAGGTCGAAAAAGTATGTCATATATTTTAATTTAATTATGTTTGTCCTAATTTAAACGGCTAAAAACAAAGATTAGCCTGTTATACTTCAAAAGCTTTATATACTTACTTCTGTACAAAACGACTTTATACAATATATTCGCAATATTGTAAACTGATTCAAGTGATTACAATGTCTCGAGATTGTAAAGTGGTTATGTCGATTTATTTATATGGTATTACAACTATGGAGACAGGGCGTTTATATTGAGGTGCTTATATTCGAACGATTCATTCTTGCAGGCCAAGCATTGGGTACCTATAACATGGAGCTTATTATATATTCTATATATCAAATGTATTCAACCATGTTATGAAGAAGAAGAAAAAATCGTGCTTGTTACGGGTCGATAGATGTATAGTAGAATGGCAGTTAGGTATACTTAAAGGAAATTAATAACTTCCAAGATAATATCCAGATACTGAAATATTCGAAAGCATTTAGATACAGTTCTGGCTCTCTTTCGGACATCCACGCATTAGGAATCACTTTTCTAAAACTATGGAAGGAGTTGACAGTCTAAATATTACCTAGGCCATCATCATTCTGCTGAGCCTGCTCCTAACCATATTGGGGTTGGCTTCCAGTCTAACTAGATGCAGCTATATTACCTAGGGACTATCTAAAAATCAGTTTTCATCATCACACTCCTAAAATATATTTCATCTGACCCAAAAACGTATATGGTTTTAATTCTTCGCTCCCCAGTTTCCTATTACACAGTTACCTACGATAACTTAGTTTTTGTTTCTCTGCCCAAACGAACAACTTGTTGGTCACTACTCGCTGTTCCCTTGCTAACTGTTTTAGATTGCTTTTCCTGAAATTGACTCTTTATATACAATGAATCAGCTTTTGTAAACGACATTTCTTTGTTGTTTCTGTTTGAATTGGTTTTGCATTGTATTTCATCATTGAAATTTATTTTCTTTGATATATTGTCGGCTAAGGAATACCAACCGCACGGGTCGATCCATCAGGTTTAGCTACGCTTGCCGGGGTTGGCCTGTGGATGGGTAACCATCTTCATGTACCGAGACGAGACTCCTCCGTGCCTCGGAAAGCCGTTGGTCCCGGCTATCATTCGTGGATCTTTAACAGTCTTTATGGGTCGTCAGAAGCCCGAAAGTCTGACAACCAGCCTTACCAAGGGGTATCGTATAACCCATTTACTGAGTTGTGGAGGGTAGATAGGCATTCACTCCATGTACAATATTGGTATTCAGCTGCATCCGGTTAGACTGGAACCCGACCCGACCCCAACATAGTTGGGAAAAGGCTAGGCAGATTGATTGATATATTGTGTTGTCCTTGTGGTGGTTCTTTCTTCAAGAAAATCAAAAGTCCTGCAAATCATGAAAACCAATAGAGTCTTCTTAGCATCTCTTATTTTTTATGTTTGATATAACCCAAGTGTGACAGTCAACATAAAAGTTTTTTTCCCAAAATAGATTTAAAATAGGAACCTTATCCGAAATTCGTGTATTCGGATATTCCCCCGGTTGCAGACAGAGTATTACAATCTAACACTAAAATAAAACTCCTTAAACGCGGACACAGACTAACAGTAGTCGGACACGATCGCATTGACATTAGGTACATAACGATTGCAATACGTCCACCGTCGGCGGTGCATCAATCGAATGCACAGTGGCCCTGAGGAAATGCATCAATGGACTACTGTAGCAAAGCTGCGTAATCTGGCACCCCTCTGTTTCACGACTCTTCCGTAGTCTTTAACATACATTGGTCTTTTAGTTCGGAATTTGAAGTTTTTTAAGTGGCGAGAATCAGCAACGGAAAGCAAAGTGGCGATGTACAGACACAGACACAGATGTGTATTTGATGTAAAGACGGATGTGAGAAGGATATTTGTTTCCTAAGGTCAAAGAAAGAAGTGTAGTTTTCTGTCCTTCTTCGACCATTTATACCTGACGGCGATTCCTGACTCCGAAAAATCTCACCGTTGAGTTATTAATGGAATTCAAAGTTATTCTAAAAAGATATTGGATATTGTCCGAGATTTCATGATTTATCAGGATTAATATTATTATAAACTTTTGATAAAATCCTTGTAATTTTATGAACTTATGAAATAGTCAAACCCATAATTAAGGTTTCCCAGATACAAAAACTATCGATATTTTTACCCAGCGCCTTAGTAACTAACGAAGGCTCGAATACTTACCGATACCTGTCTATATAATAATAACTATACCTACATAGAAAATTACTTGTTTAGCACAACAATTTACTTGTAATGTTCCTTCGTCTAAAGAATTACCTTGGGGTCAATACGACCGAGCCGCAGCCGACGGGTTAGACCGCAAAATGTCTTGGAGTACTTAAACTATGTACTTATATACTTAGTTTGCTAATATAATATACCTAACTATATCAGTATTTTAAGTAAGTTTACTCACGTACTTGAAAACTGAGTACAATTTTGTTAAAAGCAGAAAAGTGGTTTTATTAATATGTTTTGCTGTCATATCTGTTAAGGGACAAAAAAATAAAGGTTTGAATAGGTAGGTTAGATAAGAAGGTACCTATATAACATTTAAAATAATTTTATGGAATTTCATTGCTAAATAATAACAGCGGCATGGGTCGAATGAAGGTTAAGTTACGCTTGCCGCGGTCAGTTCGTGGATGGGTGACCATCCATTATATATCGAGACCTCTCCGTGCCTCGGAAAGTACCACGTTAGTCGTTGGTCCCGGCTTGTTCGTAGATATTTGACATTCGTTACGGGAAGTCAGAAGCCCAAAAGTCTGACAACCAGTCTTACCAAGGGGTATCATCTTACCCAGTAACTGGGTTGTGGAGGTCAGATAGGCAGTCGCTCCATATAAAAATAAAGGCTAGGCAGATTGATTGATTTATTTGATTTTTGTATTTGTGTACCAGGAAATTCATTGTTTTACATGAGATTTTACTAAGGCAGTAAAGTTTAAATAATTATAGTAATCAGAAGAAAAAAAAATCTTTCACTACAGTAGCCCTCCGTTTCTTCATTTTGTTTTTTTGGCGTCTTTGGAGTTTCTCATCCGCCTGTCTGCGTTGCCAAGCAACTCATTAGCAATATCAGTTTGCTTATCCCGCCAAAGTGGATGACAGGCGCCGCCTTTCATATAGACATCACTTACTGAAATGTATTTAAGTTATTTTACTTAAAGACATTTCAGTAAGTAATGTCTGGAAAATATCTTCTTTGTGCAAGAAAAATAAGATTTTTCGTGTATGCAGACTCTAGCCGGAGCTGAGATCCTGGGTAATCAATGAAAAACTTAAATATAAATCAATATATTTGTATAATATACAAATTAATTGATCCTTGTACACAGGACTATACATCAAGCTATAGATTTCCAGTATAAGCTGACGTTGCATTACACTGAAATCCTATACAATGCGAGATCAGCATACACTGGAAATGTATAGCTTGATGTGTAGCCGTGTGTACCTCCGCCGAACCTAAAATAAACCATTATTATATCCTTTTAGACAATATAATATTTAGAAAAAAGACAATATAATATGTATAAAAAGTCAGTAATTCGAGTACCTTCACATGTAGAGTCTGGTCGAACTACGTAAACGTACTCTACCTTGTTTTTTGAATAATAAAAGAAAAGAAAAAAGCAAAACTCTTTCTCTGAATCTAGAAATTGATTTCTCCATGACAATACCAATACACTAATACATAGGTATCAGCATATAGAGTCTGGTAGAGCGTAGGTAGAGAAGCTGTTTATTATTTAGAATGTGTAGCGGTGGGGGACGCGACTTGATGCTCGCTTCAAGTGGAAATCTTTTGGGATTACGCCGCCGTCAACCGGACGAGGGTGTGGATGTACTGGGAGGATTTTATATATTCTATGTGACTTTATATTCTTAAATAAAATTGAGGTCAACTCCGCATTTTTAAAGTGCATTTACCGACTTATATTATACCTACAGATGAAAATTTACTTGGTTTGTTAATAGAATAAACATATCACAACTAGGTTTTGAATTTTTCGTAGTACTGAATTTCCACTATAATGGTTGTTACAGAAATTAATAAAAAAATAAACTCTAATTGTTGCTCGAAAACATTATGACCGAATCAAGGAAAGAATTCACATTATGAACGGTAATAAGCTAGAGATCAGATATTTTGATATTTATCTAAAGTAAATTTTTCGCTATGAAATTATGAAAGTTGTTTCTTAAAATATAGTTTTTGTAAAATAAATTCCAGTATGCCAGGAAATTTGGGAATGCATAACTACTCGAATGCATAGTACGGAAGCGAAAAAAAAAACCCGGTTTTCTAAGATTGCTTACAGATTCTATTCGGTTGCATATTTACGTAAAGTAAATTTTCACTATGTGGAGAGGAGAAAGAAAATTAACCCAATATAACTAAGCACAACCTAATCTAACTAGATATTTTGTGATGTTATCATAATAGTAATTTTTCGATACAAAAGTGCTTTCCATAATAGTAATATAATTCATCCGACTATCCGATCTGTGGTAATAACTGCCTATAATGTTAATTCCTAGTGAATTGATCAACATCATTTCAGGCGAAAGACGTCCTCTGCTGGACATACGCCTCCCAAGCACCGCCACTTCGACCGGTTCTGTGCTTCCCGCCTCGAGCGGATTCCTGCGGCAAACAAGGTCATCGGTCCACCTTGTGAATTATTGTATTTTTGTTTCCAACCACATAATTAAGTCACCGATTAATTAACATATTTTAATTATTAAACACTAATTTAAAAAAAAAATCCCAAGACTCATTCTTCTTGCTTATCTAAAACTCCAATAAAAGCTACCTAAGTGACCAACACTAAACAAAAATCTCAGCCGCTCAGTGTGCCCCCATCCGAATGATCTGAAGCGTAGCGCTATGATGTACGAGAAGACGACGCCTGGCGAAACCTAAACCGAAGTAAAGCCTCCATCACGTCAAATGAATACTAAATCACGGGCGGCCATTTGAATTTCAATATCTATCCGCTCGGTGTGCCCGCTGCCCTAATGTTTGTGGGTTTTTGATTTCTATGTATATTATTTTAGTAAATAATATTACTGGGAGTTTTTCGTTCGTCCATATTGTTGACGTAAAAATAACATAGATATTTTTTTTTTGTTTGGTTTGCACTACAATTTCGGGACAAGGTCAAACAATTTTGTAATAGGGAAATGGCTGATTTCCTGTGTGTGTATCGGGTTTTTAATAAGGGGCGTGTTCTGTTAGAATTGATGAATGCTGATAGAGGAGCTCGTGGCTAAGTAACAACAGCCGCACTGGTCGATCCATCAGGTTAAACTACGCTTGCCGGGGTTGACCAGTGGATGGGTGACCATCTTTACATACCGAGAATCCTCCGTGCCTCGGAAAGCACGTTAAGCCGTTGGTCCCGGCTGTCATTCGTGGATCTTTGACAGTCGTTACGAGTTGTCAGAAACCCGAAAGTCTGACACCAGTCTTACCTAGGGGTATCGTATTACCCAGTTACTGGGTTGTGGAGGTCAGATAGGCAGTCGCTCCATGTAAAATACTGGTATTCAGCTGCATCCGGTTAGACTGGAAGCCGACCCCAACATAGTTGGGAAAAGGTTAGGCAGATTGATTGTGTTCTGTTAGAATTGGTTTGTGTGTTTGTCAAAAATAACCTAATAACTTAAAAAATATCGAGAACGGAATAATCTTTTTCCTCAACTGTATATACCTACCTCAATGAACTCGACACTCGTACACATTGCTATCTACCAAAATCTATCTACACTCGTCTACAAAGACATTTACAAAAAAAAAAAAACAGACAAATGTTTCACTTTCTTAGATCGTCGCCGTCACATGGCAGATTTCCCAGGAAAAACAAAAAAACTTCCACCACTAAAGCACTTAATGAAACAAAAGGATCCGAACTACACACAAATTGCCAGATACATATTCCGAGCACATTTATCAGTGGAAAAAGAACCGTAGCTGAATCGGCAAATATTTTTTCTAGACGATTAGCGGAAACTCTCTCGAAATACCTACACTGAAACAAACTTACATTTTCAGTCCCGAAAATTTTCTTTTCAACACACACTACTCTCTCCCCTATATTTTAAGGATGATTTTCAAGGTGTGGACAGCTTCATTAAGTGCAAATACAGCGAGGTTTTTAGTCGTAGGTTCAGCGTGGGAACGGGCGCGTCGCATTGACCCCTCGATGCTTAGACAAATGATTTCCAACCAAGTATTTTCTTCAAATGTTTTTGCGTTTCGATGTTATTCGGAATTTCGTGAAGTCCGCGGGCGATTCGGTTTAAATCTATTTAATACATCTTTAAGGCTGGTCTATATTTTGAGATCTTTTAAAGGAGATAAATGGAAGCTTTCCACTCATCAGTTATTTGAACAAAGGTGGAACAATAATATAATATGACTCTTCCTAAAGCTTATTAAGTTATTAAATTTGCAGTTAAATTGTTATTTCGCCTTTTATTTCTATTTAGTACACCTTTTTATTGTGAATATCACTATTATCTAACCGTCTTCTTTCATTAGATTAAGGGTTGGTTTTGATAAAACTTTCATGCTGGCCAAAATAAATTTTCATTAAAATGCAAAAAGCTCACCAATATTTTTTCATCAACCCAATCTAAATATTGAATATCTGTACATTATTTATTTAGCAAGCCAATACCCTTTATATAAACCAACATTTGGCTAGAGGGGAGGGGGATCTTCGGACGCATCCTAACAATTTTTCTCATAAACCGAACATGACAGATTCGTCAGAGATTGATCGAGCGAGCGCAGTTCATCTGATGGGGTGCCGAATTATAATGCGAAGGGTCTTTTGTACCCCAAGATGTTTGTGCTCATCGATAGGTTTTAGAATAACATCTGTGATTTCTATTATTTTGGTTATTGGGAGTCGTGCCTGTGGGTGTTATTTTGGGAGCTAAACACAGCTTCCGGATACGACGAACCTAAAGTAATGTAGAATAGAAACGGTATTATCTACTTACCTCTCAAGAAAATGTAGTATTGTTGAAATTGATGATGTTTGTTTGAATTTGATACTCTATTTTGCTTATATTTCAGATAATGATTTATTTAGTTATGTTAAATCTAGTTATTTTATTTATCATCGCCATTTTTTTCCTGTCATTTATCTGTAGGACTTTTTAAGATTACAAATTCTCTCTGTACCTCACAGGGACCAGTTTTGTCAAATTCAAACATCCGAGTAATTGGCTGTTTTTTTTTCTAATTAAAGCGGCATTAAAGAGTTTATACAAACAAATTGCATTTTAAGCTTCTTAAATTTTTTCTCGGCGTCTAGATGAAAATCTTCCTTCGACGGAGGGTGAACTACCCTTGAAAAAATATAAAAAGTATTATTAAAGAAGGAGACAGTTCGGGCCGCATTTGTAACTGTCGCGGGCCCTATGATGAAAAATTAGTTCAGTCCTCGTGACAAAGGCGAGCTAAACCCACTATACATGGTTATCTCACTCTAACTTGCGAGGTGTATGAGGGAGAAAAGGGACGGATAGATGCTGCGTTTCCAATAGCAAATGACACAGATAGCTTAGGGATGACCGTAGGAGCGAACAGCAAGTTTTTGACAGGGCCCATTTATTGTGTATTGAATATCAATATAATTTCCGTGAGAGTCGATTTTTGTCCCATAGTGTGTGTGTCCCCTGAGTGAGGAGTTTGGGCACACAGATTACGACCAATAGCAAATATTGTGGGTGATTGATGGAGGCGAGACGCCTCCGTAGATCTGCCATTTCTTTGCTTTGTTCTTTTGTTTTTCTTGTACGCAAATTCCAATGAGTTTGATGGATTGTAGTGGAATGAAGGTGACAAAGTATCAGACTAGCTCAACAAAATTAATGTTTTGTATTTATCTGTGTTTTATTTTTGAACAAATAGTCGGTACCACTGGGTGATATAATTTCTCTAAATTAATATAAAATATGTAGTATTTGGATTCATTTAATAAATTTAAAAAGCCACTTCAAAATTTCTAATGATTAATTAACATTTTAAATTAAGTCGCATAACTTCTTACATACAGAATGAAAATAAAGAAAATACATTTGTTTGCGGTAAACATGACGCAAAGAAAAAACAAATACACGAAAAGAAAAGATCATTCAAATAGTTGATGGTCACAAGAACCAAGTAATATTAAGAGCTACTTTCTTCGTTACTGCAAAACTGGGCACTCTTTTAAGCCATAACAGCCATACAATCTCAAATATGTGTATCAAACCTTGATACTCACTAGAATGTCTTGCACTTGTGCGCAAATGGACAGGATTATCCAATAATGATGCAACCATTCCTTCTAAGTGCGACGTTGCTACGGCTATCTAACATCGCCAAAACACCAAAAATTACAAAGAAGGACTTACCTATTTGTTTTCTTCGTAACAGGTAACTAATATTTTTAGTTACTCATAAAATCTCAATTACTTTACAAACCATGACACTCACAGCTTAGTGGAATGTTTTGCACTCGCACGCAAATACACAAGATTATCCAATAATGGCGCGACAATTCCGTTTGAGTACGGCGCACTTCAGTCACCGTACATCGTCGACCGTCTAGAAAAATTAATTAAGAAGGAAGTTCTTGTAATTTTTTGTTACATTCTACTCCTTATAATAGTCTTATAATCTCAATTACTTACCACAGCTGCCACAAACCTTGACCCTTACTGGAATGTCTTGCACTCGCACGCAAATGGACAGGATTATCCAATAATGGCGCGACCATTCCATCTAAGTGCGGCGTAGCTACGGCCACCGTACATAATCGATTGTCTTGCTGCTGTATACAACCGCTTATGCTGAGTGGATTTACTGAGATTAAGGATTACATTTGAAAATTGCATATTAATAGGTCGCTGTTAAATACTTTTGGAGGGATTGTGATGGGATAACGAGTGTAAATGCTGGTTATTGGTTACCTTTATCACAGTTAAACAAAAGGGGTAGATTTCCTTTATAATAATTAGGTGTATATGTAAAAGATGTATGTTTTATAATGTCAGCATATTTACATAAATTCCTGACAAATTATAAAAAAAAATAAAAAAATACCAGCCTGTTACTGTTCCACTGCAGGGCAAAGGCCTCTTCTCATATAGAGAAGGTACGAGCATTGATCAACACGCTTGCTCAAGACGGGTTGGTGATTTCAGACTTATATTAACTATAAGTCCAGGTTTCCTCACGATGTTTTTCCTTCAGCGATGTCAGTAATGTCCAAGATAAACTCAGAGAGAAACAAAAATAAACTAAAATTTAAAAAAAAAAGACTAATTATACGTCAGGAATTTATTCAGAGGTGGTGAAACAGGCCACAATAAGTTTTCTTGTCTCTATAAAAGCATTTTAGCACTGCTTTAAATAATATTAATATGTCAACATCCAAAGGAACAAGTATTTGGGAGTACCTCAATCAATCGTGAGTCCTACTCAAGTTAGTTTGTGCTACATAGTGGCTACAACTGGCCGCTATAAGGTAGCCAGGTGACAGGTGGCCACCTGTCACCTTGTAAAGTGGTTGTAGATTATATCGTAAGTCGACGTATAAAGTCATTAGCATCAATACTTACCTATGTGATATAAACATTGCGACTTACCAGCAAGCTTTGCATGACCACAATAGAAAAAATTACAGATAAACAATCACAATCTGTCATTTCGTCTATTCTTCCGTCGACAAAACCCGCAGGAAAGCCGTTTCTATGGTTGTCGTGATACGCGTGTAGGTAAAGATTTTGAATAGAAGGTGAATAGAGAAGTCCTGAAAATGCAAGGTGACATATATCTACCTATAAATAACACATACCTACACATATATATTTTCCTTAAAATTATTGTATGATGTCATTCTGAATCAGTAGAACTCCGAATTTCTCTCAGCAAAACAGACAAGCGAAAAATGCAGAATCGATACATTTAATTAACTCAGGCGTGACTTTGCGGAAATCCATTATAAAATACTATAGACGAACAGTAATCCTATATATTTTTTATTTTATTTATTTTATTTATTAGGGACAAAAAAACAGTTACATGTTAAGGTTCAAATTATGAGTCGTAACACAAATAGGTAAACATATAACCCACACCATTGTCCACGAGTTAATAGATGAATAACTCAGGAAATGTATATACAATAGTATCTTATTATGTTTAACTGAATTTAAAAATTATTGATAGGTTAAGATTGTGGTGAAAGAGTATTTATAGCTAGTGTTTTAAATTTTTTACTTGAAAGAGAGAAGACATCTATGTCCATAAAGTGCGTGTATATAAGTGGGGTTGTCGGACGATGTGCCTCACACTGTTCGTGTTCGCAATAAGTCAATCGTCATCCTGAGGATGCCTCGTTGAGAGGTGAAACACGTGTCGATTTCTTACAGGGTTTTTTATGACTCTTTCAGAACTGTTAAGCGGATTAGGTCACTAAATATACGTCGTCCATTGTACTCGTATTTCAGAATCGGTACGACAAAAAAATCAATTTTCCTGAAATATTGTATACTAGCTGTTGATCCAAGATGAAAAGTAGCCTGTGTCCTTCTCCAAGTCATGGTCTATCCACATGTCAAATTTCATCCAAATACGTTAAGCCGTTTTAGCGTGAAAGCGTAACTAACTTACTTTCACATTTTTAATATTACTTATAGGATTCGGATTCAAACAAGTTTCCTGCATATCTAATACTATGTTCTATGTTATGGGGTTTGGTTTCCGCACTTAATCATTCAGTGGACCATTGTGCGTAGACCATAGCGGCCATTGGTGGTTATTCCAACCAGCCCACCTCCCTCCAGAAGTTAATTAAACCTCCTGGTCTTTTCAGAACATCTGTGAAAGATTTGGGTGACCCGAGGGTTTCTGTATCTATCATCTATCTGTATCATATCTACTACTTGTAAACAGTTTGAAAAACTTGTAGTTAAGCAGCAGCATTTTGATTTTCTATTTTCAAATCCAAAATTTTCCTTACGCCCTGAAATTTTCCATGACCACAAACATTACATAACCAAGCTCACCGAAGTCATCAAAGTAAAATCGTAGTACATAGCGAGTACACAATCGGTTGACCGTCGCGCGGCGCCCGCCACAGGCAAATGACAAGGAATTAGTTGGTAATGGCGAGACCATTGTACCTAACTGCCTGGTGGCTCACCTAGACATACATAATTGATTATCCCACTGAACCCTTCGGTGGAAGTTTGGATTTAGAATTTAAGACTATTTTTGAGGAATTATTTGAATATGGTGAATCAGTCGTAAAGGTTTCGTTGTTTGATTGGCGAACATTCTCTATATTCATGAATCAAGAAAATTTCTGAATATGATGAGTACTGTTCCCAAGAAATAATATTTTTAGATCACTATCTTAAAGATTGGTATTTAGTTTATCATAGCAAGATCCTTAGCAAATTATTCTTTAGCTTACTTACTGTACCTGTGAAATCGTATACCTACTTTAATAACATTTTATTCTCTTCGACACCACAATGACACAGTCATACAATGTCGTGCATATACTTAGGCACCTAATTACCTGTACTATTTGTATATCTTTAACGATATTTTACATAATTACCTTCGTGTTCTCCGTAAGAAGAAACTTACTGCAAACACTCTTCCCAGGGGATCCCAAGAAAGTCGCGTTGGCATTTGCTGCAACCACGTGTTGCAATACTTGCAGTGGAGAGTTGCAAAAAAGGAGTAGGCGAAATGATGCAGGAAGACAGTAGTTAAGGGAAAGAGAGAACTTGGCGTAAACTTCCGCTTCGATCTGTCAGAATGAGTGCACTTTGGCTCGATTTTGACAGATCGTAGCGTAAGTTTACGCCAAGTTTTATCTCTTTATATTACTTCAAGACTATTACAAAAGACAGTTCAAAACTTTTTCAGTTGTTATTAATAAATCTATTAACTTCAAAATGCATTTAATACATTCTTTTTGCAGCAAATTATTGCTTACCCAAGCTTATAACGAAATAATCAAAGCAACAAAAAGAATTAACCCCCAAAATTATCATATTAAAACATCTGATCAGAAAAAAATGAAACAAAGTCCCCATGACACACATTGTGAGAATCCAGGTAATTAAATCAGGAATAAAACTCAAGGTTGGAATATGGCTGAATAATCTTATTTATCTGTGTCAAACGACGGCTTTTTTACTAAGACGGATCTGTCATAGATTATCTCAAGCTATTATTCATTTCCTTTGGTGGAGGACCAATCTGACAGCTGTCTTAACCCTTTTTAACCAATGAGAATGTCATAGGCGCACGATTTACATTGAGACGTTTTTTTTCATCCCAGCTTAGTATATTAAGTGCTTTTTTATTACGTTTTAATATCCTGGTTGTTTTTTGTTTCTGTTTAGAAGGAAGGGATTTAATTATTTTGTTAGGTGGCTGGTTAGATTCTTGGGGACGACTGTGAGTCAGATTTTTTCCTTGTAAGTAAACAGGGAAAATTATATTTTATTTTTTATAGTCTATCATAGCTATACCTACTTACCTAACTAATGCCTTCCTATGGATTTGTTACAGGTGCATAGTAAAGTATTTGTAATTTCCTTCAACTTTTATAAAACTTGGAACGATCACTTTCGTAGAGGTTATTTTAAATTTTTGAATGTTCAGCTACAGTTATTGCTTTAAAAGTTTTTCCCGAAGAAAACATTTTAATAAACAATGTAAACATCATTTCTCAAATCTTTAATACTATTCAATTTGAATAAAACACGTGTAAAATCATTAAACTGTATGAACCATTAACTAAATAACAGCAAACTTATAACGCGACACCCATTACCTAATAAAAAAAACAAGCAATAATATTATTTATTACCTCAATAAACACATTTTAATTAACGTTATCTATTCACAATCGCGTAATTAATAGCAGCAATAAAATTAACCCGCCATGTTTCAAATAAAACGGTCGAAACAAAACTTCCTAACAAAATAAACGATACTCATAATACATCATTTGTGTAGCTATCAATAAAGCGGCCGAATCTTAACATCTCACTAACATCTCAATTTCTTGTATTGGAAACAACAATAATATTTCCTGAAACAGGATATTTATTTAAAACAAGGCGTTGATAAAGTAATTTTCTTTTAACCTTAACCATGTCTTTATGGAGTGGTCATTACTTAGCAATGGTACACAGCCCGCTCTGAGCAATGGCTACGTATTAATCAAAATGCCATATTTTTGTCTCGCTCTTTTTGTACTTCCGTTCCTCTCTCACTAGTCACGGATATCTCGTTTTTATTTGTTGCCAAGTATCTTTCTAAAACGTTAATCTCATCAGAGGAAAACAATCCCTAATTGTTTTATCGTTAGCTCTAATTTCAAGTGTATTATTTCGCTACTTATTACATTTTTCTTTGGGTGATCATATACTCAGGTTCTGCAGTCTTACTCTCCTGAGACGAAATTCGGTCTTTTTTTTTCGTCTCTCCATCACAGATCCTTTTTTCGCTTTTTCAGAATAGACGTAGGAAAGCGTTCTTGCCTTCGTCCATTTCTTACGCATTATCTCGTAATCATTAGTTTCACCATTTCCTTGATAGTAAAAGGTTTTTAGACAACTCAATTAAGTAGATAGATTACCTTTACACTTTCGTTTCACGAACGTAAGTAGTGCTGAGATATATCCTACTATTTCTTACTTCTAGTTTGTCCCACAAGCCACTGTACTGACCGATTCACCTAACATCCATTGCGTGTACGGTTGTCCTGAAGAATATATCCCATCTGCTAGAGTGTCCCAATTGTACGTTCACCTGCACCCTTGACGATCTGAACAACGCCTCTGACGCCGCACTTAACGCGGCCACCTAGTGGTCCCAAACAGTATAAGCAACATAGATATACCGTTTATACGAAAATAAGAAGACTGTACTGATCATAGAACTTGTCATCAGATACAATAAATATAATTCTGCAACTGCCTTAACTTTTGACCCTATGACCTCAACATTATTGATACCGTGTAAGCTTTATAATCTGCAACGTATTAATCGTGTCTTTAAAATACTATGGCACTCAATTAATGTTTTATTGATTATTCAAATACTATATATTTATATTTTATATTTTTTTTAAACGTTGCCCCACACTAAGAATTTCTTCTTGTATCGTGGGTGCGTTTACAAACATAGAAAACTCACATACACTAACACCCAGACCCGGAACAACTACTTGCAGATCATACAAATATTTGTTCCGTGCGGGGATCGAACCCGCGACACGTTGCGCAGCAGTCGATCGCTCAGCCACTGCGCCAACCGTGTCGTCAACTAACTATGAATTGAATTCGGAGTTATTCATGAGAAAAGAAAGTTTGATTTTCATAGATTACTGTCAACTCAAACGTTCAATCCAATCTGAAGATCCTAGGAGAAGATGCACTAGGTTTGGATTAGGATAAACAGACACAGCGTACAGATACTTAGACTATTATTTTAGACCTTTCATATCGAGATCAGAAAAATCAATTCTCTAACCATGTATGAACATGGTTAGATAATTGATTTCAGGAGACGGATTTTTTGATTCAAGCTGTGGCAGCGTTGTTTTCTCACGTTCATTACTGTAATAATTCCCAAACTCCCAACAAACATAGTCATTCTATTTATTATTTCCCATAACAAACAAACTAATCACTTATCAACACCGTGCCTGCAGCTTCTTAAAATTTCCACATGTTGCATGTCACCGGTCTCCCTCTCCTAGCTGAAGGGCGCACGTCATCACCCAGCGGCCATGACACATACCTGTTTCTTCTTAAATATCGCGGGAACTTGGTATTTCAGTTTGTCGTATGAAGTTGGCATTTTGATGGTAATTATGTTTGGCAGATGTTTTGTAGTACCTAGATGAAAATGGAGGGATTCGTTTGCAATTAGTTTTATTTATTTAATTAATCTTGAAAGCAATTTAAGAAGATACTTTTTGAGGACGATCAATTGTAAAGAAATCAAGATGTAACTAATAAAAATAATCCACCTACTTTGGTTCAGCCTTCACGAAATGACAATCATTTCTCCACAATGTCTTGAATTGCGAAAAACTATCGAACAGTTTCATGATCCTGATAAACCATAAAAGGCTGGTAATAAGATATGTCTTAAGTATCAACCAATACTCAGTAAGGCACTGCGTTGATCCGTTAGGTACTTCATTTTTCTTTCTGGACATAGAGCCTTTTAAATGCCATAGTTAGGTACAATAAATAAATAGTTAGGTGACAAAAAATATCAGCAGCCTTTAAAATTGCGCAAACGCTGACAAACAGGTTACAATGACTGTAGGCGCTCGATGTCACAGTCTTTCTATTGATGTGATCTTTAACCCAGCGCAGACTGTCAAAACCTTTGAGATGCGCCTACGCAATTAACGGATTACTACGTAGCTTTTTATCTCACTCAGACATATTGATTAAATTCGGCCTAGGGCAGTACATAGCCTTTTTCTATTGTAAACCTACACTAGCTAGGCGGGTTAGTAACCCTGTCACACTTATCACTAATGTTACTAACTTATCATGTTACAAAAAGAACTCAAATATCTCGAGCTATTTTCTGCTTTTGTCATGTATGCGAAATGCTTCAAATCATCATCATTCGGGATTGACAGCATTGTGGACAGCTCATAGCTCAGTATAGGGTTTCAGCCCATTGCTGCAGTAGATGTATCAACATTATTACATCTACATAGGCCTGCAAGAATGACTAGGAAAAAATGACACAAAAGAGACGAGGCCTATACTGAGCAGGAAATAATTAAAACCAGTTCGGTTTTGTTTGGTTCGGTATTAGGACCTATCCCCTAGACCTTTTCCTAATATGTATGTGTTAGCCAAAAAAATTACTAGTCCTAGATTTGTAAGGATTACTCGATGTAACTCGACCTTAAACAGGATTCAAAATCTAGCACAACCCAAAGACAGTCTTCGTCCCATCTTCACCAATCACTGATATTTCCCACAAGTGTCACGTCGTTCATCATCAAAACCAGTGGCGTGCTACTTAGATGGTGATCAGTGTTGTATCGCGATCGTGCCCAGTGTTGGTACACGCTGGTGAACATTTGCATATAATGGTACGATGCGATGCCATTCGTCAAATTGTGTGAGTGACACCAACTTTGTACGGGGTGTTCGGATTTTGGAAAACAAGAATTCTATTATAAGTGCTTACACGATCTTGTTTGAAGGCGATGTTGACGAAAACGTAACCTGATTTCTAATTTCAACAGCTGCTATCTAAGTTCAGGCACTTCCTATATTTTAAACTATTTTAAAACTTACGCACTTAAATAGATAATAGCTAGTATGTTTTACATATGTGCAGCTACAGTTTTTTTTTTTAAACCGGCTTCATTTTTTCGTAAGGGGCTTTTAGAATGATATGTCTAAGTACCTATCTACTGTTTCCTTTCTCTCGATCATTAATTGTTATGTATTTTTTTTTCCCATGAGCAGCTGTAATAATAATTATACAGCACCTAATGATACCATGATCATATAAAGCAACTTTTTTGCACAGCAAAGAAATTACCTTTTATAACATCTTCATTATGCATCGGGACAAAAATAAATAAATGGGTTGTAATAACTCTTAAATTCATTGTTACGAATAATTCATATAATCAATCCATCTTTTCAGATCACGGAGCCGACGTCACAGCATCTCCTGCAAGAAAAAGAGAAAAAAAAACACATCAATATTCAACGCAATAAAGAAACACCATATAAGTGAAAACAAGGGAAGGGTAAATAAAACCTATAGGCAGAACGCATTAAGGTATTCGGGCAAGACGCCATTGTTGTCATATCGTGGATAAACTATGACATTAATCAATGGAGGACAACAATAGTACCGGTCACCTCAAACTGAACTCGTCTGACCAATTTACCATGAACCCTGCTCCTTTCTATGAAGTACTAGACTTGAGAACTCTAGCAGGTTAAGAAAAGATGGTTAAG
Organism: Agrochola lota; assembly: GCA_947364205.1. NCBI lineage: Eukaryota > Metazoa > Arthropoda > Insecta > Lepidoptera > Noctuidae > Agrochola > Agrochola lota. The sequence goes on along the minus strand of OX376227.1, from coordinate 14,265,090 downwards.
TGTATCAAGTGAATACATCTACATAATGTGGGCAACAGCACAACACTAGATAACGGTTATTGTGACGACAATTCGATTCTACCCACGTGGTTATTGGAATCTCAAGATATAAGTGCTTATGTACCAGATGTTGGGTTTTATGTTAATAAAATGTTTGATTTTGAGTAAATTTTATAATTATGTATGAGTTATTAGACTGTGTGTTGCTGAGGACCTTAGTGAAATTATTTTTTACCATAAAGATAAGTAAAATTCACTTAAGCAAGATAAATGAACGATGACAGATCATTCCTGCCCTTATCCCAATGACAGTCTTATTGAAGATGTAAAAAAATACCAATTTTCTTTGAAGGACATGAAGGACAGAGGAAGTATTTTTCAGTCACTGTTGCTATAGATAAAAATACAATTCCGTTAATATTGAAACATTTGAACTAAATTATCCAAAGGTGCATCCCACACATATTCCTGACTAACACCGAAAACCGGGAACTGCAAACCGCAGTTCGAACTGAAACCAAAATTAATTTGTGATATGCAAAATCAAATCCCTAACGACACTCGCATTCATTCCCCACCATTTCACTCAGCTCGTTAATCACGAGGGTTCCTTCAACGAGGACAGATAATTTCATTAGTAGATATGTGGTATGTATAGGTATTACTGAATTCTCGGAAAGTTAGCGTTCATCATATATCTGGCCCCTTTGTGTAAGCTTGTCACTTCTTCCCTTATACATTGCCAAGAAGTTTACTTTGGTTTCTCGAAAGCGTTGAGTGATAATGCTTTCGGGGATTCTTGAAGAACTTGGGAAATGTGGGAGTACTATCATCTACCTCAGCTTACCCTTTCATGTATTGAAGATTTCTGATTAACATCTAGGTATTAAAATTTTGTACCTATTGGTTACGAACATAAGTATGTAACCAATATTTTTCTTGAACCATTTGGTTGCGTGAACCGCTGAATCGAAATTAAACTTGTTTGCTAAAAGAGTTCATTCACCGTAGAACAAGATTAAGTCATTACCTCTCAATCGCCAATCAACGCCTCTGCCCTTGGGCTACTTATATTTTTAATAATTTTATTAAGTTCAAAACAAACTAGGTACGTTAATAAAGTTGTTAATCATTAACGAATGTCGTTGAACTTTATACTTATTAGTCTACTCTGGTTTAGTAGCCAAGCTTTTTACAGATTGCAATCAAGAACATCGTCTATTTAGCTTCGAGACTCCTTGGTTACACCAAGCTCAAAACTCCGACCTCCCCTGGCTGAGAAAAGCTAGGAAACAAGCGACACACGAAATACTTGCTATTGTGTCGTAGAACGACGAGATTGCTTCCCGCGACACTGTGATAGAGGCCTTTGTGAGGCTGCACCAGGAATCTTCTGATATATCGTAAGTATATGGATGTAATGAGGATAGGTACTTAAACATTTCATGAAATTATAAAATAAAATAAATTTAAATTAATTAAATTCTGGAATTGAAATTCATGACCTAAAAACGAATTGAATATAAACAAAACAAAGTTCATCTAATATTATTATTATGACCAAAAGCTCATACCAAAATCCAAGCAGGAAGTCTTAAACTCAATTATATTATTTAAATTCTCGTTTCATTTCTTTTTACTCTCGGCCTAAAGTTTCAAAATGTGGGCAAGGAAATAAACAAAAAGTGGGGCAACAAAAATATGAAGGAACCCCGCTGAGTTTATCCGTAGACACGCAATGATATTAGAGAAATCGGAACACCGCATTATTGTATACGATGACAGCGGTAAGCGGTGGAGCTGAGCGAAGCGGAACGGAGAAATGCTGTACTAAGCGGTAAAAGGTACAAGCAAGGAAGGAAACGTAATTTTTGTCGTCAAGAAAGAAAAAAATACAGCTCTTCTTCCACCAGGAAGAGTCTCCTGTTTCTGTTCATTTTTGCTTTTATATCATTAAGTTATCACAAATGAAAGTACCTTCTTATATGCTCAATCAATGACAATATATGGGCACCGAAAACTGATTCTTAAAATTATTTGAAAATAGAAAGCTCTTATCGCTAAATATGAGCTGAGCTAGAAAGCTAGTATTAAAATTTTAAGTAATATGTTCTATGACGTAATCCTGAGAAAACTTACTAAAACTCCTAGATTATGCATATTTTCACTTCTTATCTCATTCTAAATAATTCACCGGCCTTAACACAATATTTTCTACCTCTCAATAGCTTGTAAAATGAGCAAGAAGGTGACATCCGTGTGTGAGTATGCATTAGTAACTTCGTAATAAAGTTTACGAACCCTACGGACATAATCTCACTCATTTATCTCTTCAACACCTACTTAAATAATGACGTAAGTATTAACGTAACATGTTACGTTGCGTTGATTGAATTTATCACGAGAAGTTTCATCAAAATGTGGTGTTAGTGTCACCCAAGACTGGTTTTGAGGTCACCAACTTGTATGGCCGGTGTGGTGACGAAGGACTCTTCAATATCTTAGTAAAATAAATCATACTTTATTATCAAAGCATTACCTTCTTTTCTACCTGTAGGTAAATCTATGAGTGATGCTTGTTCTAAGAGTTTAATATTTTTATGTAAAGTTTGATCACCACCACCCACAGCATTGACAACTTCTTTCTTCATTTCTGCATGCTGTCCAACTTCTGCAAAATATCTTTCATTAGTAAACAAATTCTTGTCTTTAATATTCTCATTGTCTCTTTCTAGACTACTCAATACTCAATATATTTATTTGCGTCCGAATATCCGTTTCCACATTAAATCCTTCCAAAACAAAACTATCCTAAATTCCTGCCCACCTAAAACAAGATTATATCTTCGCTATGATTACACGCTTACCAGCTGGTATCTGCGGATTATCTTTATTGAATGCCACACGCTGCTCACAGCACGCCGCCAAACATAACTTACTGCAGACTACGGACCGTGCAATAAGGGCTTTATCTCGTTATTTTTGTCTAACTAGCATTTTTGTTGGTAAGGTTTTGAGAGGTACAAAATTGGCAATAACTTAGAGGTGTTTTGAAGGAGAAATGAAGGATGTCTGCCAATTATTCAGCGAAAAAGCAGAAGATCTATGGTAAAATAATAGTGAATCTAAATAAGCTCGATGAGGATCTAAAAGATCTTTGTCTGACAGACATGCTCACAACTAATTGTAATGATGGTGAATCAAATCTGATTGGCCATTACAAAATTCTAAGGACTCAATTGCTTAAGAGCTACCAGATCTAGTCCAATAAAGCATAATGCATAACAACGATTATTTAGTCGTTACACTATCAGGTAGTTAGTATCTCTATTATTAAGTAATCTGTGCTATCACTGAATGTCTGTTTGATCTATGTAAGAGCGTAGGTAGGCCCAGATGAATCGAGGAACGGAATGAGGAGATCCGAAGCGGATATTAACTTTGCTGGAGGATGTTCGACGGACTGCCGGAGTACTGAGATGCTTTGTTTAGAATAAAATCGGTAATATTATCCCGTGTAAGTACATAACAAGAAATAAGTATGCAGTATCAGTAAACTTACTAATACAGATAGTTCTGATTGAAACTTAATAATACGTAGATAGGTTAGTTGGGAATGGTGGATGACAAAAAAAATTAGAAGTTTCGAATATGTTACAGAATTGAACAACAAAAAAAGCTGGATATCCATAAAATTTCACAATATTTTACATGCCTAGTAGTAAAAACAAGGACTTTGAGTGAAGCTACTGTTGATTTTCAATAATAATCGGAAATATAGTGCAAATAAATTATCTTACTTCGATTAGAAATAAATAATTAATCGTCCATTTCCGTGCAAGGATTTCCGCGATTTTATAGATACGTTCGTATTTTCCTCTAGGAAGAAGTTAATGGTATGCGTCCATCTATGCGAAACTGGCTATCTAACACTGAAAGAACTATCTTATCTTATTGAGTGAGAGCTTTCAGGAAATGCACAACAGACAATTAAGTGATTTTGTACAGCGCTTTAGGTATTTTGGCTTGTGGCTAAGTAATAACAGCCGCACGGGTCGATCGATCAGGTTTAGCTACGCTTGCCGCGGTTGGTCCGTGGATGGGTGACTATCTTAACTTACCAAGCCCTCTGAAAGCCGTTGATCCCGACTGTCATTTGTATACCTTTGACCGTTGTTACAGGTCGTCAGAAGTCCGAAAGTGTGACAACCAGTCTTACCAAGGGGTACTTACCTATCGTGTTACCTTAATAACTGTGTTGTGGAGGTCAGATAGGCATGTCGCTCCATGTAAAATACCTGTTTTCAGCTCCACTGTTTGCTGCATCCGGTTAGACTGGAAGCCGACCCCAACATAGTTGGGAAAAGGCTAGGCTAGATGATGATGTACAGCGCTATAGGTATTTTTAAATAGAAATACAGTATTTAACTTATTAAACGAAGATTATATGCATATTATACCTAAATAAATTGTAAAAATGAGTTCATTCGCTGGATGCAAGAAGCGAAGGATCGGTCGATGTGGCGACGCTTGCCCATGTCCACCAGTGTAAATATTTCGGATGAAATGATGATGAAATTAAATGCAGAGTATTATAAAAAAATGTGTATTGAATTCACGAATCCACATGAAATCATGATTGATGATTCATTTTTATGTTTATTATTATTTTCGAATTTTTTATCCGACCTTCCTAGACAATACGAGAGTACCTAACAAGTAGTAGGTACCTAGTAGTGTCACTATAAAACTGGGATGGCAAAAATATTATAGAATCAGTAGTAGTTGACTTAATTCCCTAATAACCGACAAAAAACTAGATTGATACCAGTGGGTAACGCAAAAACAACATAAAAAAATTAGAAAGTGCAATATTTTGCTCAACATAAAAATGGCATTAAGAGATCGTGACTGTACACTTGGCATCACGAGCTGCCTATGCAAATGATGTGAACCAACCTTGGACCAACAAAGCAGCCTCAACTGACACCGACCATGGTTTTCCAACAACACAAGAAAACGACACACAACAGAAATGTATGAACAAAGTATAAGACAGGTTAACACAGAAGAGCACTGTGTCGTTTCTTGAGGCGCTATCATCGATCATTTAATGAATACCGTTAAATAACATCACATTACATTTAAAGATTATTTGTATTTGTAAAACGGCAACGAATGAAATATGGTGAGATTATACAGTTTTAAATCCGTGTGTGTATTTTGCGTATTAGCACGGAAACTTGTACTGGATTAACCTACATGCAATTCTTGATCTAATCAGTCAACGACTTTACGTCTTTATCGGTTGATAATATATTATTGATATAAACAATGTCTGTGGAATCCTTAGTTACGAGTACGAAAACATGCATTACGAAAATTATGGTTTGCTTGCTAAGATTCAATGCGTATCTATCTACCTATTGAGCATAGTATTAATACAATGAGGCATGAGTTTCAACTACGAACTTTCTATCAAAACTATCTATTGAAAATAGTTAACAATATGATTTATTAAGAATTAATTTAAGAAATACGCGATGCCTAAAGGTAAGTAGCAGTGTTAATAGCTTTAGTTATTATAATATTATCTAGGTACACTAGTAATATTTTATCTGGTGGTAAGGATAATCATAAGGTGTAAATCAATATTTTTGGCATGTAGGTAGGTAAAATTTATAGATAGTATTTATGCATGAGAGAATTTTGGTATTTCAGCATCTGCAGTCGCGTTTAACTCTTGGATCAATATTCTCTCAATTAGTATAAATCATGAGGCTTACAACTTTTTGAAAATCAGCAAAAATTCTAAATAGAAAAGAAAGCCTCAAAAATAATTCCAATGGCCGTCGGCGGTGCTCTATTTCGGGACTATCCGTCGGCCGTAAAGCTACCTGCACCAAAAAGTTAAACTTTTTCGTCCCTCCAGATATATCCTCTGACTTATTTATACCGAGAAGTCGTTTAGCAGCATAAAATATCAAACAGGTGATAAAACACGAAAACTTGGCACACTGACAGACAAATTGACATGCTCATCGGAAGTGACATTAGCAATCCTATATAAATACCAACAAATTGGAGTCAGATAAAAATAATCTAATTACCAATCAATATAATACGGTAAAAGCTTTCTTTAGAGTCTAATTATTTTTTTAAGTGTCCGAGCATAATGCTGTGAGCAGCACAATTTGCGTTAATCCATTAATAATTCATGTAATGAGTAACGATGAAATGAATTGCTCGATGTCGATCAGTTTAGGGGTTAAAAACGTATTATTAGCTTTAATGGAATTTATTATTACATTGCACAAGTACGTGTTGCATGTCCTTCATTTTTAATTATCAGGTAAGTAGCAGTTGTCTACACCACGGCAAGCATAATTAATTTATGTATATCTAATGAAAGTAATCGAAAACTTTTATCATGTAATACTTACTATCTAAGTTTTGTTTAAACCTCCAAAGGAGAAATTAGATTACGATATCTAGAGTTCTACATCTAATATGTCCGACAAAAAACTAAAAAAAAACAAGTAAAATTGGAACTTCTCAATTTAAAAATGAAGGTATAAGCTTACTTAAATGATGCAAGATTGGATTGATATTAAAGAAGATTATGGAATTACGCAGGACATCAGTTCATCAGCAGAAGCACCTGTTAAGTGAAGGGAGTGGAATAATTAAAGGTTTGTAAATTGCGTTATTACCAAGCAATATGAGATCACTTAACTTGGTCTTTATATTTTGCTGTGGAAGAACTGACTGATGTGAAAATGTCAGGTCTAATTTACTTTAATATCAAAAAAATAACTTTAAGGCCAGAACACTTAGTTGGACAGACATTATCCAGAAACAGACGAGGATAACAAAGTAGAAGAAGAAATCCTGGGTATCTAATGTCAAATACACATGTCTATTGGAGACTGATCTATGAAGACAGGTCATCTACCTACATTAATTAAGATCACTGAACGCAACATTGACAGCCAAACAGTCAAAGAATTCTTTTTTGAATTCCCACGTTGAACTATTTATTGGTTAATATAATTAAGTAATTATTCTACAATGTAAGAGGCTGAGAATAGCCGAGGTGTCTGCCAGCAGTCATAATGATCGTTTGTGAGAGCTAGGTTGAGATTAATGACTTGCGTGTGAAGCAGGTAAATGATATGCGTGTCATTTTAGAAAGATCATCTCTTTAGAGATCTGTAGATGCTGATTATGGGTGAATTGATGATAAAGAAACAAGTGCAGATGCAATGATAAGTTCAATATTTAGAAGTGGTATAGTAATTTTATATTTGTTTACAGGGAGTATTATTCGATAAAAAATTATTTGAAATAAAGTGGGTCAAGGTTTCTATTGGCTACATGTAATTGTGTATACTTCAAGAAATTCAAATCCATTTGTTCTGATAAATCTGAAAATACATGAAATATACTTACAGAACCACCATGTCAATATAAAAAAGGTTATAATATCTTCTTAGGATACTCGTATATTCAACAAATTGCGTTATAATAACGCTGTTGATGATATTATAATAATATTACTTCATTTATTGACAACATTAAAAGAAGGGCAATTAAGAGATGCAATCAGTAGGTATTTACGTAAAGAGGTAAATAATATTTAAATGCTATGTGTGAAAAATGTACAATTAGTGGTAAGCAGGTACCTACTTATCAAATATCAAGGAGTAAACAGTAGCTAAGGTGTAACTCGTTGTTTGTATCATTAAAAACCTGTCTGTTAATTGCTTTACTTCACCTAAGGAAGTTATTTGTAACAAGTCTTTCATTACTTGTTATTTGTGTACCTACAAAATTTCAATTTCGTAGTTGGGTTTTCGTCCTGTCTATTATTTCAATATTTATTCTCTTTTCAAACTCTCGTGTTTCGCAATGGATGCCTCACGCTAAGTGTGACTTAAGTATTTCTTAGTTTTTGGGTTTCTTGTTATTATCTACACCCATGTCTAAATTCGTATCTATTTTTGTATCATCCTTTAAAGCTTGTATACCTATTCCATTTGTGCTAGAGCTAAAAAATTCAAGAGATCGCAACACAATATAGTTATATATACATACCTATTCATATACCTACGTATAGTTTATACGTGCTTCCCTTAAGTGACGTAACTGCTCCCCCGCGTCTATTGTGCTTCAAGCTAAACTGACTAAAAGTGCTAATTAAAAAGGACAGAAAGATATAACTTACCATATATGGGAATAGGACGGTAGCATCTCTATCGGTGTCATCTTCCAATGCAACGCCTGACGTGTATCTAGCGGTAACAAGTTTCTCCGCTAACTTAGTTGAATCAAAATATATTTCTAACGTACTTGTATTTTATAAATATTCCAGTGTTTTTTTTTTGTATTCATATGTTGGGAAAAAAAAATCTGCATTTTGCCGTGAGAAAACTCATTATAATTATTGTGACTTAACTCCCATTTTGTCAAGTTGATTATAAGTTCCTACCGTTAATTTAGAAAAAAAAAATGGTTTAGTCATTTGATTAGCCTACCTAATCTAAGCAGGCAGTTGAGCCGATTTATACATGTTACGTAATAAATTTTTAACATCATAAATACCTATTCTTTATTTTTTTTTGCACTCAGTTTATGTGTAGTTACGTATTTATAGCTTATAAATTAAGCATAGATTATTTAAATACCATTGTTGACAGATTGTCTACGAAAGTGTTGATTTTTTTATTTACCTTACAAATCATAAAATTAAATATACTGCTAACGCCGTAGCAACCTGTTGGGTGGACTGTACACTATAACAAATGAGTTGGGCTGCGTCCGAGTGGCTGCCGCGTGGGAGTGGCACCGTGGGGCGGGGCGAGCGGGGACACCGCCCCAAACAAAATGGCGGCCGCGCGGGCGCCAATTTTGAATTTCGATTTGGATTTGTTAAACGGCTTAAAAGAGTTATGTAATGAAAATCGGGAAAATTATATCATTGTTGCACAAAATTATTAAAAATCAATTGACCTCTTTAGGCATTCAAAGTTTTAGATAAAATGACATATTTAAAGCATTTAAAATCAATGAAAAATGGCAATAGAAATTTTATTTCCAAATTTTGTAACAAATGTTATAAGAAAACTAAAGTAAAAAGATTTACTTTGTTTATCACCTAGTAAACAATTTATTAAGAAAGAGAAGTCTTGTAAGATTAGAAATATACCTAACTGTCAAACTTACAAATATCTAACTTATGATTTATGGTTATTTAGGTGTCTCATACAACTCCCACCATGAATTACCAGCGATGACGAATCAATTAATAACAGAATGTCAGATAAGTTATCAAACGTGTCAAAAAGCCAATAAAATCAATTACAGAGTTGGCTTGTATCTTAACACGAGGCCATAAATTAAACTTATTCCTACAAAGGATCGCCGACAACACGAGTATCTATAAACAAATCGTTATTGCGATTTAAGGACCCATTTAAAAGCTATAAATTTTACAACACACTAAAATACCAACCTTATATTACAAGCGATAGAGTCTACAATCATTTGTTTAGGAGCGACACCTTAGCTCTCATAAACTATTTTCAGTAACAGCTAAATGAAGAGGCAACTTTTCTATCCCGCTCAAGCATGTCTAAATTCCAATAGACATGAAAGGGACAGGGAATATTTACGAGGTGTTTATATCGATACAGCGGCGTTGATTTAACCATTGCTTTGGTTTATTGCAGTCAATAAAATTGAACGTTATGAGGCAAGGTCGTAAGTGAAAAATCGTCAATGATTTATGTCTTCATCTTGGGACAGTAAGTTTAAGTTTGATGTTGTTTAGCTTTTTGTATGGTTTAGGACGAATAAATGTTTGGTTACAAAAATTTGACAGCATGCATGAACGATTGTCAATGAGACATTTATAATTTGTTTAGTTTGTTACCAGACTAACTAGACATTTATATATACAGATTATCCAAAATCTGGAAACCAATGAAGATAGAACATTTGAAAAGTTGTTTGACATTCATGGAATCAATACCTACCGCACTGAGTTTAACGAAGTAGGTATAGCAGAGAATTTCATGATGTATTACCAAAACCAGTATACTATCAAGAAAGAAGTATTTCCAACAATATGACGAGCCGTCAAGTTATAGGTAGGTACTGGTTGAAATAAGAACCTTACATGTGAAAGAAAACTCAGCTTTGATTTCAAGAAATATCAATTAGCCCATTATCAGAACCTTGTTAGACTTAAGATGCACTTCAACCAAATACCCATTACGAATAAAAATTCAAGTATGAAAACTTTGTAATACAAAATTTATCTTAACACTGAGACTGGTTAATCAAATCACAACACTGACAGCAGAACTATTTTTATAATAAATACTCCAAGAGACAGAACCAGAGTGATTGCTCCAATTGCTTGGCATACGTAGATGATTGTGTTATCTGAGCACGGCCGTGAACCCAATCTGTGGCAAGTGCAATGGCACATTGACGAAGCTCATAAATAACACTTATCATCGTTCCCTGAGAGGAGACACCCACCATTTTACAATGACCCCCCTATCACAAAACAAATTGAATCTAAATCTCTTCACTATAAAGGATCTAGCTTCGTTGGTAGTGGAATTGAAAGAAATTGGATTGTTTACATCCGTTGGTGAATGATAAAAATAGTAAATACGTTGGTGCCAATATCAATGTTTTGTAAGTAAATACAATCTTGCCAAAGCCACACACGATGCATGAACAATAATATTGATGATACATATCAAGTCCACACAAATAGAAAAATGAGGTGTAACGCTATTGACAAATTGTTCGTTGCATATTTAAGAAATAATAACATACAACAAACAGTGACCAAAATAATTGGATAGATGCATGATTCTAGTAAAAAATAAATGGTTATTTACGTGGGACGAAGACTGACTATCAGATCAATCTGGTATATAACGGGAAACAACTCGAAGAACGACATTGGACTAATTACAAAAAATAGTTATAATAACTTCCGGCGATCGCTAAAATCACCCAGACAAATACACGCCATTTAAAACCCTGCAAAACCATAATTGCCTCAATTTCAAACTTGTCAAAATCGCATTAGTAGATCGCGCACGAGAATAATGTTTCGCCTTCAGCGTTCATTGGACGTAGGGATTATTAAAAACGCATTAGAGAAGCCACACCTAGTCGTATAAATAGCTTTCGTGAAACATAAAAAAACGTAATTTCGAGATTTGTGAGGGGGGAGGTACCAATCAGCCGTAACTGACACGGAAGGTACGAGGTGCCGTCGTATCACGCAAAATCATTATTTTGTCGTTAAGCTGACGTATTATAATGACGGTATCTAGAACCACGATCTGGAAGAAAGCCTTTATTTTATAGCCCAAGTTGAGATATGTGCAGCATTAGGCACAGCTGTGTGAAACCTTGACCTTTTTGTACTTTAGCAAAATTGTATGTGAATCTTAAACTTTAGATGAATAAAAAACAAATCTGTTTCTATATTCTATGTCTCTATATGATTTCACATTTTCTCTGTATTCAACAAAATATCAACCAGTTGCGAATTACGTATTTAAACTTAAAACTATGGTGTATAATAATTAAAAAAAATCTGTAATATTTATTAATATTGGTACATAATATCATAACTAAGAGTCTTCAATGCCTATAAGACTGCCAATTTTACTATCGGTGTATCTTAATATAAGATCTTAGTACTCGTAGTAGATCTTAATACAAGATAAGGTAGTTAACAATAAAAATCTCAAAGTACAATCATTATGCTTTATTAATTTCATGTATTTATATATTTATGACAATATCGTCTCGCCTAACCTTATTATGTTACTAATTATAGTTATATTTCATAAATTTTGAATCGATAGGACATAAATGGTAAAAAAAATCGTTGAAATTAGGTTCCAATGTCTCTCTACAGACCTAATTTTTTAGTTTTTAGGACAATTCCCAACAGACTTAAGAATCAGAACTTAATTTTATAAGTAAAACTAATTTTAAAATTTTACTTTTCAAACTCATAGTTTCCATCTGGCAAGGGATCTGAAAATTTTGTGGAACATTGCACTGAAAATATATTACCATCTAAGAGGATTTATAACTGACAATGTCGTTAATACCATACTTATTGTAGTACACTTTTTAAAAGTAACAACAAATTAAAATACTGCTTAACTCTAGCAATAAACTTATAACACAAACATGTGAATTGAGCAATTAAAAATAATTCAACAAAATGCATCCCAGCCAGACAGCTATCGAATATTCCACCCAATTGCAATAGAAGAAAACGTAAGCGAACCTAATTAGCGAATCAATAAATAAATATTGAATATATCGACAATATACAATTATTACAATTTACATTTCACTTAACGAACACAGCACAAAATTAAAAAAAAAGAAAAAAATATTTATAGAACCGGCTCACTGAGTTCTTATTAAAAACATTCACTAATTACAATCTATGTGAAAAATAATTTACAAATAGTACTTTTTTATACATTATTACGAAAAAACGTATAACTTGAATCCTGACAAGATCAACCTTTCTATCACTCGCCAATTTTTTAATAATAATATTCGTAAAACTAACGTGTTACGAGTATATATATTATATTAGATATTTTTTTACGTATATCGGGTTTCTTAATCAATGATTTTATAAAAATACCTTTTCAAAATGATGTATTACGGTTATACCTGAAACGTCAAGCGCCTCCGTATCTACGTATATTCGTTCGTATAAACACCAGTTTATTTCCTAACTTTGGTATACTGTGAACATGTAACCTCATACCTACATTCCACAAGAGATTTATAAATCAAAGTATCAAGTTCTGCACCTACGATATTGAAGGTAACTTTTGTTTCATTATAAATAAAGTGATTTTCCTCATTCATTTCATTTCCTTTCACCGTGTCCAAGATGTCTTCACGTGACACACACCTTTTCACAAAAGAAGTTCAAAGAATATCTCTTTTATGTTCTCATTAAGTATTTTCTAAATTATAAGCATCAATCTCGTAACATTTTACAATAATAATAGATTTCCTATGACGTTTATTATCAGTATTAATTACGTATATGTGTCATCAAAAATCGTATACATTGCACTTGTAAACTGGCCTTCCCGCACTACGGTTACGCATATAGAAAAAAAAGACGATCCACAAATCAAAAACACTCATACCGCAAAAAAACTCAAAACACGAATAATATCGTTGTTTCCCAAATTAATCTCAATAATTAATTATTCACACTAAAACAATTGTACATCATATAATCTAAAAATTATTATGTATGTATGTACAGAATAGTATTTAGATAGCTTAATTAAGAAATAAAACATCAAATATATTAAATAATAACAATATGGATACTAATTGCCTTCTTATCAATGGTTAATTATAAGAGGTCCTTATGGTTTTGTGATTCAAAATTATTAGAGAATTTTGTTATTCTTTACATAACTTCTGGCATAGTGCTTGATACAGAATTCAACAATAAATTATGGACGTCACATTTTCGTTTTTTTTTTTTGGAATTTCAAAATACTATTGATGCCAACTTATAGTAGCTATGAAATAAATATTATGAGACATGTAGTATCAAGCACTTTGTCAAGAAGTTATACAAACGTAATGACCGATTGCAAATCAGTAGTTAATACCCAGAAAATGACAATTAATCAACTATATAATCACATAAATGATGCAGTTTACTAATCATATACACTGCGTTTTTGGTAATTATTGGTATTGAGATTGTTTCTATAAATTAATTTATACTTAACAACTGTAAAAATCTCTTCATCACACTATCATTACTCGAAATCACTAGGTTACGTATTAGTTATAATGTAATATTATCATGAAAAGTCCAACATACAATTTATACAAATTAAACTGTTCTAGTAACTTCGGTCTCGGGGCGTATTGTTTCAGATTTGTGTTCGAAGCAGTCGAACATAATCGTATACACAAAATAAAACGCGGAGAACGGAGTTTGTGATTCGGGCGAGGAAATCTGAAACAAGTCACCCCTAGCTTGGACCGCGCGAACTAAGCTAGAGGCCTTTACTGTGGCGAGGTGGGCGGACTCATGTTGTCCGGCTCGTCCCCGGAGCCGGGCTCGCCTTTGGTCTTGTTCTCCTTCTTCCACTTCATGCGACGGTTCTGGAACCAGATCTTGATCTGGCGCTCCGTGAGGCAGAGCGCGTGCGCGATCTCGATCCGTCTCCTCCGCGTCAGGTACCGGTTGAAGTGGAACTCCTTCTCTAGCTCGAGCGTCTGGTACCGGGTGTAGGTTTGCCGACCCCGCTTCCTTTCTGAAATAAGATAACGGTACACGTTAATACGAAACAAGAAAAAAAAAACATTAATTTTAAAACACGGGGCAACCCTGACAGACGGCAGACGTTAAAAACTGCATAGGCATTTCTGATAAATGTTGGGTTATTTGTAAACTGCGAACACTCCCGCGCCGAGTTAATTGAAAATTGTTTTGAGCTTATCAATTTGTTAATTGTTTTTGCTTGTTGCATCTCTCGACTGTCGGGAGTTCTGGAGTCTTATAGAAATCAGTGTACTGGGAAATGGTAATCTAATTTTAAACATTAATTCGCAATCGACCAAGGCAAGACATTCTGTAACCCAAGATATTACACATGGCTCGTATTCACAGCAGACATGAGACATTTTTTATCATCAAGTTATCAGTTAAGTTATCTTTTAAAAACATGCTCGTTTAAATGCAAACTAATCAATTCACCAGCCTTTTCAATTAATAACAAAGTTTAATTAGCATTAAACTGGGTGTAGACATAGTAGTGCAACATAGACAACTTTAATCTAGAAAATTGATACAGAGTATTCGCATTTGAAATCAGGATAATTTTTAGCAAAAGAAACTCGGCATCAATCAAACTAGTCCTTCTCACTAACGACAGTGTTCGTACAGTGGTCTTAGTTCTATAATTACATACGGCTATTAGTGAGACGTAAGTAGACGCCTGTAATAAATTTACAGATATTTAATAATTCTGATATATTACCAACTTTATGTGTGTGTGCGTGATATTAAGTGTGTATTACGTAAAATGAGTTGTACGTGTGTTTGTGAGTGAATACTCGGTCCGAAGTTCCGAACCGCTACCGAAGCCAATTAAAATAATTTAAGACGCCGTAGGGCTTTTTCATTTTGTAATCATTATTCTTCGTGGAAGATGCGAAGCCTATTATACACGGTTTAGATGATGCACGGAACTGTAATTTATTTGAAGTGAAAAAAGACAAATCTGTGGATAAAACTGCACGTAACAAACGTGATTATGATATTAAAGAAATAGATAAGACAGAAGACTTAGTAATTGATAGAGAAGAACAGAATAAGTACAGTAAATAGTCAACTTTAGTGTCTGTCGATAAATCCGAATTAATAATAGTTGAATTTTGAAACTCTGACTTCTCTGTAGATAAAAGAAGTTAGCAAAATTTGACTTCAACGAAATGTTATTATCCTAAAACCCGCACAAAATATGCACAAACCACAAAATATATTCAGAATTGAAATAGAAACAGTTGAAGTTGGAGTTGAAACAAAGCAAAACTTAGCTGATTATTTTCAGTTCAACGGTAACACGCGAAACGGCTTGCCATACAAGATAAACACGCTAACTTCGAAGAAATACGCAGACACGAATCGCGGATTACATTGCGAATCACACTACCGACGATTTCCAAGAACGACAATATTCATAACGTTGGAAAAAAGAAAGGAGCTGATGACAAACACGACAGTTTGTTACGAGTTGACAAACGAGGTACTGAGGACTATAACGTCATCAATATAGATAACCTCTGACCGGCCAACATAAATCTTAAGATTTCTAGAGGAATTTAACAGAGTGATGTAAAAGAGTCAGGTAATGGTAGGGTTGGTGCAACGGATTCAAAATTATCGCCCACTTGTTGCTCGGGAAATTGATAACAACCTCATCGTCCTGGACGGATTTTGGGACGCATTCAAGTATAGCCACGTTGCCGTTAATAGTCTTTAAGATTTTGAGATGTTTACGACAATAACATTAGAGCTCATTTTTATCTATACTTATTATAAATTAAAGGAGGTTTTTAGGGCCTGTCTGTGTAACTGCGTTGTTCTTCTAAACTACACAACAGATTTTTATGTGGTTTTCACCATCATTTAGAAACTTTATTTCGGAAGGGATATGTGTTCAATATATATATTCAATATAACATACATATAATAAAGAAATCTCTATGTTTTGTGAAGTCGTGAAATCCATGTGAAGCAGGAGTGGGTCTAGAGTTTGTTATGGGTCAGATTGGGCAATGAGGTGCAGTAAGGTTGACGTCTACTGAAAGCTTTTATGACTACTCTGATAATATATTAATTCTCTTTCTAGATATCTATATCTATATTATAATTAGAAATTTATTTAAATGCAAAAAATGGATACATACTTTTTTTTACTGTAGTAAGTTCATAGATTTATTTGTTCTCATACATTAATAAAATAAAAATATCATAACAAATCCTGCTAAAAATATATTTTATTGGCATTTCCATATTGCAAGAATAAGCAGTACTCAGCAGGATAAGATGTCTTTAAATAATGAAGTATTGTCTTAAGACATCATAGACATGAAAGTTAGAACCTCAGAACTTTTGTTATTTGTAGAGCTAAAAATCTTACATGTTTCATCTATCATACAGTGATTCATTTATAACATTAACACTTAAAATCTCAGTCACAATCTACCACGGTCTTTAGTTTTCACCACGTCTCTAGACCTTACATTTCATCAAGACAACACACGATCTCATCGGTCATGTCGCGCCGAAAATTCCAAAACAATGTCGTATAGCGATATAGCTCATGAAATCCCCTTCCTAGCCGGCTTTATATATTACAGCAGCGGTTTCATCGCACACTCAGATGCATAAAACATGATCCCCCCGTCAGATTTAAACCGTCCGTAATAAGAGCATTAAAGAGGGCATGAGGCAAGCGAGATGCTAGCTGCTAGACAATGGTAATTCTTAATTTTAACTGGTCGTACAGAATATTTGGGATTGATGAGAAGTTTATTGATAAGATGTTTATGACTGTTGAGGCTCGAGATTAGTCCAGATGGAGATGGAAGTCTTTATAGAAGACGTCTTGACAAAGAACATATTATTACGCGGTTGAAAACAACTAAATGCAATGGAGAAATCCTAATGTTATTATTATGAATAGTGATTTGATTAATTTTGTTCCACATGTTTTCCAACAAAATAGTTCCTTGAAGACAAAAGTTTTATTTCTCATAATGAAGCAGACAAGACACTTGAACGACACAGTCATAAAACGACGTTTGCTCTACCCCACAAACGGGCGTCTAAACCGCAGCGTCAAAGCCGCTGGTCTGACCGTCCCAAACGAAATCGCAGCTTTAGGAGCGCCGGGCGCAGCGCTGCATGTGTCGTCGGTCGACTATAAATCATCTCGGGCAGGGGAAGGGGCTTACTTTCACGACGATGTGGACAAACACCGGGCATTGTTGAAAATTGGCTACGATGGACCGGGGAAAGTGATTGGTAATGATGTAAGAGATTCAGAATAGAAATACGATTTTCTAAATCTGGAATTCTATTTCCGTGTGTTTATTGCTACATGTATGAGTATAATGTAAGATGTTGTTATTGTAGCACATGCCCTTAGGAACACCTACGCTCGTAGACATCTCATGTATTAATGACGTGTACTAGATCATATCAATTCTTGATACGATGGCTTGTAACACGTTCACGTTCTATTTCTTAACCTAAAGCAACTTTTGGTCGGATAATACAATCAAATTCACCTAAACGTATTTTTTTCGATTTACTGTAAAGAAGTCATTGTACTTTCCTATATATTAGTTTTATTTTTGTTACAAATTCCAAATAGACCAAGTAGTTACAGATCTGATGTATCGAGCTGAAGAGATTATCGTTAGTAATACTAAGTTCACGAATGCGTTTTCCAGGGCCATTGCAACAGAATCCATAGGTACGTTACTAATCCCCTGAGAAGTAAAGGTTGGTTCACATTTATCTGGATAAAGTGCGTGCTAAAATATTGAAAGGCGTGCGCTATCTCACATCGCATTTGTACTGATTACAGCGTTGCGTGTACAAAGGTAAAGGGTCGAAAAATGCGGTCAGCTGCCGCAAACCGGTTGTAACCAGCCTAAACTGAATTGAGATGTATACTCTTTTGTATATAGAATTGATGATAAATGGCATTATTATTATAGTATGGAAACGTTACAATAATATATCTACATCTATTGAATTTTAAAGGTCAGCTCTTTTGCAGTGCGGAGTTCTTCGTAGAATGCTTTTTAAGAATTTGCAGCGTAATAGCTACAATAGTTTTACAAAGCGACAAATGCATTAGAATTAACTAACTGAAGAACTAAAATATTGCAACAGATAACATTACAACTGCATGGTAAACTGCAGTAACTGCAGCAATTAAGTATAATAGATTCTGCGGTTAAGGCAGGTGTTTCAAAAACTATGGCGACAGAGTTTAACTCGTAAACATTGTTATTTCGATACTTACAAGGAGGAAAGTTAAGGAAAATAATGCCAAATTGCAGTATCGTCATCCTTACTTCCAAGAAATTTTGGTTGCTTTAGATCAAGATTTACTGAGACCTAACGATGTCGGTTGGACTAGAAAATGATAGAGAACCTAAACGATTTCCGATAACGAATGGTTGGATTGGTTGGATTGTAGGAATTGGAAAGAAAGTAATCCGTACCTACATCTAAAAATATGAAGTAAACTGTTGATATACCAGTGGCAAAATAATTGGGTAATAAAACAGAAAATAACAGAACTCTTCCAATGTCAGTCGTGTAATGAAATAGTCCCCAAAACATTTTCCGCAACCGCGAGTAAAAAATAATAACAGGCAAAGCGTGCGAGCCTAAATACCAAATTCATCAAGGGATGACAAGTGAAAAGAGCTTTTAATTTAATTCGTTGCGGTATCGCCACAGGAACACGAAAAAAATACAGCAACAGCTTGAAGCGATATCGACAATCCATAATTCATGTCCTACAATTTCATACATTTCGACTCCACACCAACGCTATATTTGGGCGACGAAAACCAATCGAATCCTGACTTTATATTCAACGTGACTGAACACAAAATGCTTTATGAACGTTTGTTTGTTATGACCTATAGCTATGTTGAAATCACTCAGTGTATTGCAACATCGTACATGATATCAAACGGGTATTCAGATTAATGCAATTTCTCTTAAACGCTTACACGTCGTAAATAAAATTGCTGGTTCGCAACGACTATGGCGAAGGTCGATCCATGTTTATAGTGTTTAATTGATATAGCAATCGTATAAAAATAAATAAATGTCGTAGTGACGATTGCTCGGCTTTACAGTCGCCGATGAAGAATTAAGGACTAGTCAGGGAAAATAAATCTACCTGCCCTAATAGTAAGCTTAAAGACTACACTTGATAACGAAATCAATCAAACTTGTGCAGTTACCTACCACTTAATAAAATACAATTCTTTTGATGCATTGTAATGCACTTAAGGTCCAGTTCTTACCCTGTAATCTGATAAGGTCAAGCAAGATCTCTCAATGTAGATTGGAATAAAGTTGAGTGACCCAAAAATTTTACGTGTGGTCTTACAATTGTCGATCCTTAGCGAACTTGTGTTATGTATTGTAAGCATTGGTCATTAAGATGGAGATGTAGGTAATGATATCTGTGACATTGCAATTAAAAAACATCGTCAACTTCATAACCCAAAAGGACAATGGAAGAGGCTCTACGAATGTTCTTCACACCTATCATTGAGCATAGCATTGAATGGACTGTTTTCCTTCCTAGCAATCTTGACATCTCCTTTATTTATTACTAACTGCTTCATGAATTTTTACCACAGCAACCCATAAAAAGGATCGTCCACTAAACAGGTGGTAAATATCGTAAAAAATATCGCTTAGCATTAAAACGGCAATGGCATTGTGAAAGCGACATTGGTATACGAGTACTAATAACATGAACACAATTTGTTGTACATTGATAAAATCCACGGCCAAAATGCGATGGATGACAAAACACGCGACATAATAATTACGAGTACCTCATGCATGATTAATGTGTCGTGTGCGCACATATTTAACCCTATATACATGCGAGTAGGTTTTACTAAAATGTAGATAATATATAAAAAAATGGGGACGTCCTATGTGTGTTTTCCCACGATCAGGCCTACTGTCGGCCTTTGAGTATCAGATCATACTTTGCTAAGAAATACATATTTGACCTTAATGACCCTTTCTTTTGTTTTTCCATAATAATATACTACAAAATATATGGAATTTAATAACAAGAACTTATGCAAATAGTATTTCAATTATGCCAATAGGAAAATCGTTAACGAATCTTACACAAAGGGTCGAATGACGCAAAAAAACAACATGGCTGCCTTAGTTTTGATAAATCATTAATCATTGCCGAGGTTTGGGCGGCGGCTAGATTATGTACTGAAGATTGCTAGTGGTTTATGTATGCTGCCCTAATGACTTTTGTTTCGAACCATTTGTGTAGATATCTGATATAGTAAACCATGTTTGGTTCTGTTAAGTTAGTTTCGTGGTTTGAGAATCTAGATATCCCAACTCGAGTTTTACAGAATTTGAATAGAATCTAATAAGGATAATAAAACGAGCGAGTCCACGATCTTATCTCTAGCTAAAAATACTAAAAGGTTGTAATGTACCAATTAATAATAACCCTATACGAATGTAAATCTACATACAGAGGAAAGGCTTCATCACAAATCCGAGCGGATCTCAAAAAGAATTTATAACGTGAACACACAGCCATCAGTCAGTGTTGTGTTGACGCTGATACCCGTCGTGTTTCGCATCCGAAATGGAATGTTATTCACCAAAAATTTAGCTTTGGTGTATGCTAAAAATTACGCTCTCCCCGCCCGGGATTGAACGAAATACCGCCCGCAAAAAAGGTGTCAAATGAAATATTCAAATATATTTTAATATAATTCATGCGGCGGGCGTTTCATTTCTCTCCCTCGTAATGGAATGCTAAATTTTCGGGCGAACAAAAAATATATATTAATGCGCGTACCTAATAGCTTATACAAACTCGTTTGTTGGGTATTGTTGCGCACAATGGGTGCCATAACTCCGCGTCGCAGCCACGGCCGGTGACGTCTTTGTTAGGCTCGCACAGCTTTGTTCTGTGCCCGGCTCCGCCTGTCGACGCGACATCCTACCCGACCTCTGTACCAACACACCTACGGATCGTGTACCTACGCCTAATCATACTCACGCAATACAATCAAACCAAATCGGGATAGCGCACGAACCACGATAGAGGATCAAAATACTAATCTTTCCATTACTAAATTAAACCCATCAATTAGATATTAGGACTATATTTTGAAAAACATGAACAAGTGAAATGTAATGACCTGAAGCTTTTATAAAAATGAGTGCCCCCCTTACACGTAGGGGGCTAATTACCAGTTTTGTTCGGGCCATTACTATAATTTGCAGCAGGAAAAGCACGAATGAATATTTGAGAAGGCGATAGAAAGTGAGTAATTGCCTTGGATCACGAAGTGAAAAGTTATGAAAGGTGCGGGGTGGTGATTTTTCAACGCCCGCCCTGTGAAAGCGAAAATCTTAATGAAAAAGAAAATATTCAATCATTTTACTCAGCGTCGATATTAAAGGTTCTAGTGATGTTATTCGGGCGATGTCTAGATAATACGCGAACGTAACAAAAAACAGTAGTGGTCTCAAGCTGCCTAAAAATTCATCTCAACATAATGCCGAGCGCGAAACGCATTAGGGCTCCAAGATGAGCTTCGCCGCGGGACAGCGTGCCCCAGGGGGCTGCCCCTGCCCCTGTAAGCCGGGTGGGGGGCGATCTCCGCTCCAGAGAATATTTGACACGGGTCTGGCAGATAGACAGGCCGGTCATGTGTGATCCCCGGGCAGGAAGCGGGGGGGCTTTTTTCCGCTCCTCCATCGACGTGGCTACTCCCTACCTACCGGCGCAAGTACAAAGATACGGTTTATGATTTATGTGGCACCGTCGGCTCGCACATGTGCACGCATCATGTGACGCCACTTTTTGTACACTACTAATGATATGAACAGACTTAATATCACATTAATGAGTATCGAGCGATGATAGAATTTAATTTCGATATCTAACAAGCCACCTATTAGTTCAGTAATTTGCTGTGTCGGTAATTATGACCGGAAAGAGCAGTACGTCAAACTTTTTCAACAGCTAATGGCCGGTACACCAGTATTTATTGAATTAGTGGCTATAATTCCATAATGTTATGGATCCATTTCAATTTCGAGCGGTTGGTGTTCGGAAATTGAATTTTAATACCACATAATAAGTTCGGCTTCATCAGCTTAGCGGCGGTCAAAGTTTGATTGGCGTTCTATCCCGGCGTTTAATTAATGTGGGCCAAGCTATCCTAACCTCGAGTGAGACAAGGACGGGGAGAGCGGGCCGAACAGAGAAAGACGATTTCTGACAATGCTGCCAGTTAATTGGACACAACTTACTTCTGAAGTACAAGGACGTAAGTTCGGGGAAATTATTGGTCTGAACTTAGTAACTTGAAAGAGGGTACAAGAAAGGCACCTTGTTATTTAGTGAACTTTAACTCAAGTTGGAAACTGAAGGAATGTATTGTGGGAACTTGATAAATTACTTACTTACCGATCTACTCGTAAAACTTGACATTTCGTCCCGGCTATAACCTTTTCAGTAAAAATGTATTCAAATAAGTGATCTATTTTTCTCTGCTTAGTTTTCGAAATCTTTTTACGTACCTTTATCTGAGAGTCAAGTTTTCAACAAAAGTTGAATTAAGTTGTTAAACGATAAGGAAGATAGCTGTAAAATAATTAAGATTTATCTGCTACCAACACAAATGCAAATGATGGGAATTTTTATACAATACTGTGAGTTTATTCACTATTGAACAGTTTTTAAAAGATTTATGTAATTATGCATTAATTATGAATTATGTAATGCTTGGCTCCGCCTGCGTTTAGTCACTGTAATTTAAAGATAAAATCACTCACCAAGCCCATTCATTAAAGCTTGGAAGCGAGACATAATTAAGTTCGTTTTATATCAAGAAAGTATCTGTACATTCATCTTCATTGTAATATTTGTAACCTATTCTTGTGTCTATCTATTTTCTATGAACAAATTGTAGCGGCATATATTCCAATGTGTATATTCTTGCAGTATAGATTTCAAGTCAAGTTTTCATGTATTGTTTTTTTATTATCATCTAAAACGGTTAGCTGAGATGAAAAAAACTATGAACAAAGTAAGAAAGAAGAAGAAGAACTAACGAAAACTTTTTTAAGTTCATACACTTAAAAAAGTTTCAAAAGAATTAACACGAACTTTCCACGTAAACTTTTACAGCAACAATAATATGAACAATGTAATTACTTAAAAAATCTGGCACAAGATTTTACCAACGATTAACGGTATCAAAAATAACTGGCAACTCCATGACTCACACATTGACAGTTCACGTCATACAGCATTCGACACGTCAATGTGTGAGTGCCGTCCTATTCGTGAGAAGGTAATCGTGAATATTCGTGTGTCTTCGTGAGTATTCGGCTTTCTATGTGTGCGTTAGACATATATTAATGGGATTGGTGTATTTCGATGTGGGTGTATGTAATTATAGGACCGTAATGGTTTTTTAATAAGCTTCCAACTTTTTGCCTTTTTATATTTTTTGTTTTGTGTAGTAATCATATTCATATTTCATCCATGTGTACATTTGGTTGTATACCTATCTATGAATCAATGTGGGTGTGAATTACTTGTGAATGGATTTACTCACTAATTTAAAATTAAATTAAATGTAAATTATTATTCATGCTTAATATTTAAGATATTAAAATAAGGTTCTACTTCTATTAATGAACATCATTCCATATTGTCATCATACAATTATTGAAAAAATTATCCTTTTAAATTATGGAATTAGTGTAACCAACTATTTTTCAAAATTAATACATACAAGTACAAAAAAAAGAATCGTGTATAATTGGAAAAGGTGCCCTATAAAACATACCCTTTAAAATCATAAGCATCAAAACATAAAGGTCAAATAAGTTTGATTCAACGCCATCTTGTAGGCATCTTAAGAACTAACAAGCACACACTTAGTTCTTTCAAGTTCCCCAATGCTAAGTTACTGAGGTAGATTATCTTTTGATCTTGACATTTTGAAGCGGATTTTAAACGTTTTACATCATTGCAGCTTGATAGAAATGAGTTGAAATATACGAGTAAGTTAGATCTTAATAGTCTAGTAAGTAAGCTAACTGATACCAGAACTTGAAAAACTTTTCTCCTCCTCTTTACGATGTATCGTTGCATCGTAATTTATTGATACTTGAAAGTTTTTTAATTATAAAAGGGAAAATTTATATATTTCCCAAACATATTGTTGGCGGGTAGAAAAGTAGCTACAACTAAATCGAATTTAAAAACCCAAATAAAAGTTCCTTATCAAAGTAGCAGATGTTGCAGTACGCAACATCCTCTATTCAATATTTTCGTTCACACTTTGAAAACCAACAAAACTCCTAAGCCGACTTCGAAAAAATAATATCAAAAAACAGTATAAACGCCATTCGTCAACGTCGCGCTACCGGGCTGAACCGGAAAGTCACCACCGAACAGAATTAGAAATATATTTTTATCCCTCTACCCCACTCTACCCTACTGTGTAAAAAATCTTTATGCAAATAATAGCACGTGTAAATACAAGGGGAAATCGGGGATATGCGGACCATCTCCTGTGTTAAATAAATAATAACATTTGCGGAATTTTTTAACTTCATGTCTTTAGTTCGAGGGGTAGGAAAGGTAATGATGCAGAATCTGTACGACAAATTGATGGGTAATTCAAGTGACTTTTATTACCTTTTGCAATAAAGCAATCCATAATTGAGCAAATTACGATTTTGATGATTATGTTTGAGCAATTTGATTGATTTGAATAGAATGATGCAAGAAATGTAAAATACAATTTCCTTCGACAAATTAGTTAGATTAGCATAACAAAGTTGTTTAAGTGCGACAAATTAATTGAAAAACGATTTTTTAAGCTTTGTTTTGAATGTGTTAAATTGGAAAAACATTATGATCAATCGAGACGTAGAACTTGATACAACAAGAAAAAGCGATCACAAACAGTGAAGAAGTTTCCAAAAGTATAAAAATCAAAGGAAAAGTAGAAAGCTTGGTACAAAAAGAAACTGAACTCCAATCTAGTGAGGCATTTATCGTCATTGTTACTGCGTGAAAATCGACAATCGATCAAGTCAAACGTACCGACAATGGGACTTATCGCGCACTTTACTTTGAAAATCACTAGGTTTTGTCACAGATGGTGACAAAATTACTGGAAAATGTTAAATTATGTACTGAGAAAACAATTTGCGTATGAGAATAAAAGATACAGACAAAATCAGTTAAATATGATGAAAATGTGTCAGTTTTCAGCTGCGAATAAGTTTGAAGTACCTCCAGCGTACTGGCATGAAATATGAAGATGATTAAAAACTACTCAAAATTATTATGTTCAAATGATCAAATTTTTGGTTTTTCTCCGTTCAAAAATGGGCCCTTGGCTTGTCTGTCGATTTCTCATCTCCTTTTCATTCACAACCTGTCAACATCCAAATTTCTGCTAGATGTTTGCAAGAAAAAACAAACAGCCAACCGTAACACATTTGTAATTGTATTATACATTTCTATGTTTAATACGAAACGATTCGAGCTTTCAGTGGCAAGCGAGGAAAATCAGAAGCAGGCACGAGAACAAATACTTGTATTCAATCATCTGGCTTTCACAAAGGCCTTGGGGCTGATAACTGAACAATGAAATGTAACAAGTCGTCTATCCGGCATTGTATGCGAAGGGGGGCGAGGCGACGCGTAGGGGGGGTTTCCATTATATTTCCATTTCCACCTCGATTCTCCGCGACTTATCGCGGCCTACCTCTCGGACTAGGTAAGTCTATCTTTCTATGCCGTTAGTCAGTGCGGCTATATGTCAAAATGTGGTAAATTAAAGGTGTTTTTGTGTGAATTCTGGAGAAAATAAGTCCAGTGGCGTTGATAAAGGGATTTTAAGGAATGAAACGCCAACTGCTTATGAAATTTGAGGCTTTGTTGAAGCATTACTGCTTTTCAAGATAATATTTCAGAAACACGACGCTACGAAATATTACGAACAGTCTCAAATCAGAAGATTCCCTTATAAATAATATAGTCAATGGACACTGGCTGTACACTAAGGAATAGTGTCATATTATATAATTAGATATTACTTAATACTAAAGCTATTTATTTCTTGTTTCATTTAACTCTTTGCTCATGATGACCTGCTGGACTACTGGTATATCCTGTTCCTCTTCGTTACCCCCAATGTGTCACATCAGAACCAAAAAACTACAGTTCCTAATGAATGTTCTTCCCGTGATTCGATTAATTACCTTGCAATAACTGACCACCTTTTGACGTCATCCGAAATTCCCCATTTTATATCTTCATCAGCTTCCTCTTGATGTGAAATGAAAAATGTATGCAGATTTATTATTTGTCTTTTAAAACTAATGAGTCACATAATTCTATCAGTAAAGCTTGTGATATGTTTTAACACGATATCTCATTAGACTACATCAGCTGTATAATCAGACTTTAATGTTTGTCTTTGTCATTCTACACTAATGTCATCCTGCGGATTCGCTTTGTAACCAAATTTTGATGCAACTATCGATTATTTTTATTTCATTTATCAAATCAGCATGTTCCTGCCTATTCTTTCATGTAGCTCATTAAGTACAGACATACCAACAGATTGTATTAGTACATAATCATTGCGTACATGTTGCTACGGTTGGCCAATGATTAATGATTCGTAAGCTTCAAACGGAACGGCGTTCTATTTTCAAACAAACGCATGCGGTGTTCCTATTGGTCGGTTTTTTATTTCAAAATGGCAGCCGATATTTGAAGATAATTAATGAAGGAACGTTCTCAAGTAGATAACATAAGAGCTTTAACGAGATTTCTGGTTAAGTGCGACTATTTGCTACCGTATGCTTTAAGCACCGAGTATTTTTCATATGCTAAATAGGCACGTCTGGTGTTTAAGAGATAATATCCGAGATTTGTTTTTTACTTGACTGGTTTTAGTGAGTCTACCCTTTTTGCTTCGTATCTGCAGTTGTGCAATTAATATTTAAGATGCTAATTGCTGCTACAAACATGTTAGTAGAATTTTGGCATGTATTGAAGATATGGATTGGGTTTATGGTTTACTAGATATGAGTGATGAATAATATACAAATATTACTAATTATTGTACTAATTGAAAATTAACATTTAAATCGATGTCAGCCCTATCTTAATTGCACTACATTACTTACATCGATACATCATTCAAACCAACAAAATAAAAGACCAGAATGCTAACTAAGACGAAGAATAAAATAAATAAAATTAGAGACGAGAAATCGCCTGACAAACACCACTAAGCAATTAAAAGACGAGATTCCCAGAATCCGTTGACCAACTACCTAGTTACAAATGAAAGTGCGCATTACCACCCAATCATTATACAAGAGGTGTAACCACCTCGCAACATCTTCTTGCATCCCACTTTGTAACAATCCATCTCTGCCTCATCAAATCACATCGAAGTTGGGATTAATTAGCTACGACGGCCAAGTCAGACCGTCTGGCAAACAGAAACTAAGTCAAAATTGGCACGACTTATCTGGCATCTAGCGCTGGTATTGGTTATGACATGGGTTAGAAACACTTAGTATTAACTGGTTTAGGGAGAAGCTTGGAAGTCGAATAGTCGATTAACTCGATACTGCATAATTGAATGGGGTCACACAAAAAGCGAAAGAAGTAAACTTAACATAAAATTACGAATTCAATTAACAAATCAGATAAAACGACATAAAAAAATACTTGCATGTCAAATGCATTGCATTGTAATCGCTCATAAACCAGTCACGTACTAATCTTTCAATCAAAACGACGTTTAATCGATTCAAGTCTTTTGTCGATTATCATCCACCGATTATTTAGTTGTATTTAATTATAATCGACTATCTATCCTCCTCCCTAGTAAGTTTGTAGTTGGACGTAAATCGGTCCACATCGTACGCTACGTAGGGACAGTAAAAGTTGGCGAGCACACAGATACCATCAGATTTGATTTATGATTACTTGATTTATACGAATTAAAATGCTTTGTGAGTTGTGTTGTTAATTGCTGTGCTGTTAAAATAAGCCTCGGTTTTGGCATGCGCAACAATTTCAATGCATTTCTCTTTAATACTGACTGATGACTGATGAGTCTTATTCCTAGGTTTGTTTACCGTACAACGTAGATGCGAATATTCAAAGATAAGCATTATTACCATCAATTCTATAATGTATCTCTAGGCTTACACTTTCTGATCTCCATCTTGTTAGTATTCACAAAAAATGAATATTTTTCGATGGTTTAGAGGAAGCTGCTGTCCAACCTAACTTCGGGAAAGACGACGAAACGATCAACTTTAATAAGATTTAAATGAATCATAATGATTTGGGAAAATAAATGTAAGAGGTATAAAAGAGTCTATACGCATAGAATGTCGTAGTTGTTGACGCTACCAAGCCTTCACGTCATTGGTATTTCCGCAATCTGCGACTGCATTTAATGAATAAAGAACGTCTCTAGTCATACGACTATATTGTGAGCTTAGCCAATAGGTTGAAAATAGACATCAGGAAGCTTACCAATAGGTATAATCGAGAGGAGGGACGCCCTATCACGAACTTACGCTTAAAAAGTTAGTATAGATTCAGAGAATTGTTACCTTAACGCCACTTTGATATTCACAAATAGGTACACTATTATATCACTGCAAGGTAAAATTATTTAAACTGACTCAAAACTTTCGCGAATAATTATAACTCGGACCCGGACAGTAGCCAAACTATCCGCGCAAATATGCACGCAAAACTAAACTCGAAACTCTAAACAGCATCTCTATTGCGAATGATATCGCCAATTACAATAGGGACCCTAAATCAGGCGGTTCCACCATAAATTAGATTTCAGACAAATTCAAAAACAGTAGGAGATGGTAGCACAACTTGAGGGTCTTTGTTCGGGATCGGCGTCAGCTAAACAGAAGGTGAGCGCTTTTGTGTCGGCAGTTGTAAATTTTATGAAAAGTGAAATTCCTTTTGAATGCCTGTTCGACTCATAAATAATCCCCGAACAGTAGGCAGGGTATTGTTTCTGGCACTTATTGTTTCTCATCAATGCGCACGTGGAGCGAAAGTGTTTTTGCAAATTGTCGAATCTATTTTCGCTACCTGAGTTCACGTAATGTATATTGTGCAAATTCTACGTTGACACAGGAATTTGCTCTCGCTTTCGACGCTATATAAATCAATAAACAGTCCTAGGTAGTACGAGCCTATTGTTGTGATTTTTATATTAAAGAAGTAGAGGGTAGATATTTAGTCCTCACAAAAGCGGTTGTCGGGTATTATGAAGTACTTACTGAGTTTGATTTCCATGTTGAAAAAAGGGCTACTGTTTGGATTTGTGGAGGATTTGACAAGCAATTAGACGAGTCTGCCATATTAGCTCTACTCAATCTTAATGGCTAAATCTTTTTAAAACAGGGGAGGCAGGTATGATAACTACCGAGGTAGAAGTTACACTTACCAAATTGACTTCGCATCCAGGGGTAAAGTGGGCTGGGCAGCGAGGCGTTGGTGTTTGGCGGGGGCTGTTGTGGGGGCGGTTGTTGCGCGTGCATGGACTGCTGGTGCATGGGCGGCATCTGCGTCTGGTGCTGCATGTCGTCCACGGGGTACATGAGGTGCTGCTGGTGCGGCACGCCGTGCTGTACCATGTGCTGCTGTGGGTGCATGTGGTGCGGCATCTGCTGCGCCTGCTCCAGCGGCGGGCTGCCTGGCACGCCCCCCGCCGTCGCCGCCGCCGCCTGCAGTTTACACGACGTGTAGACCGCTGGCGCTGGTGGCTGGTGACCATTAGGCCCGTACCCGTCCGCCGCCTTTGGACCCATATGCCCCATCTGTGACGGACTATCCGGCCGGTAGCCATTTTGCTCCATCTGTTGGTAATACCCCAGCCTGTCGTAAGGCGGAAACCTGGGGTAGGGCATGCCGGGTGCTGGCTGCGCGGGGTAGTGGTGCTGCGCTGGCCTGAGCTGTTGATCACAGCCCTCCAGCTCGTGGCCTTGCTGCGGCACTGCGCCGTAGTGCGCGTGCGCCTGTTGGTGCTCATGGCCGCCGCCGTTCCTCATGTCGGGCATGTAGGCGTTGGAGAAGTAGGTCATGCTATCGCAGTTGTTGGCGCTCATCGCGGGCCCGCAGCCCGCGCGGCTCGCGTCCGTATCTTCCGTTGCAGATTCTCGGCCCCTCGGGCCGACACTACCTATCACAGTTTAGTCACTACACAAACACTTCGGATTCCATTCACTACACGACAGCTATCGGTCTCACTGATGGGCTGCTCGGTGTTGACGGACGGTGTCTCCTCATCTGATTCTTCCTCGAATCTGAAAAGAGAGGTTGATGCACTTAATAAATCTATAATTAAATTGCCAATGGTCAGGTGTAAGAAAGCGACTATCGGTCGATCGTGTTTGTGTTGGCGAGCTCACAGTTAGCTGCGCCAGAGTCATGGCGCGCCGCCGCCGACCTGACTGACAGACTGACACGTGTCCTAAAGCTGGGACACACACGAAGTCATAAAACCTCATGTTCCGAGTAAAACGCCTATTAGCGACAACCTGTCTGCGATACGGGCCCCCGTTCGCCGGAGATAACTAAGCGGCACATTCTTAAACGCGATTCATATTTGGAATCTGTCTTTGTCTGGCTGAAGGAAGTGGATCCTGAGAAGCGAGACGGCAGATGGAATAGTGTCACGTCTCGAGATCGACATGTGGCTGACCCGCCGTCATACCCTCGACATTTCCCAGCAGTTGATGGAGCATGAGTGACAACCGCGCCGCTGCCCGGCGATATAACTTTACACGGACGTTAATTTGTGCGCCGAGGGACAAGTGTCACAGAAACCACCGCGTTATCGCCGAATCTCGCTCTACTGGTTTAACATAGAGAATTTATTACGTACTTAATACGACAGCTACTAGAATTTACCAAGTAGCCAACATGATGGAACAAAAAATTCAATTAAGCAAATAAAAAACGAGAATAATTTTAGAGTTAAGACGACTTCAAACGTGCGCTTGCGTCATATTTTGCTCAATTTATGGTAAGTTATTGTAAGAGGTAGCTACTGCCTACAACTTTAAATACGGAATAGTTAACAACGTTACAAAGTCACGTCGCAATATATTCGATACGCTTTGTTAATATCATATACTGAGTAAAAAATCCTTGCAGTAGAAGTGCCGCCCCTAAGGGCCGTCGCAAGTTATTTAAAACCAAAAGCTCAAGCCTCATTAGCGACAGTTAATGATGGCGGCGACTCCGAGACAATATGCTACTCACAGATGCTACTGTTTTGTTGTGTAACAAACATTGGCATGGGAACATGTAATATTATTATCTGCTGCTAAAATTATCAGCTGAACCATCCAGACATACCAAAACCATATTTCACTTCCTTAACGAGTTCCATCAGTACAAAATAGCATCCATTCTATTCCAGATTCGGGTTCAATCTCTCTGTTGATGACACATGAAATCGTGAAAATTCTAAGGACAATACATAACAGCGTTAATTAATTTTGAAGCGAGCGTGAACTGAGCGTAGGTACAACAATTGAAAGGCATGCCTACTCTGAAAATTTGCATGTACAGGGCTGGACAATTTAAATTTACGATTTCGCCGCCCCCCAGCGCGGCGCGACCCTCGCTTTTTTTTAATTTTCAATTTTCATTTGCATTCCAACAACTAACTCTCGCCCTATAGATGTAAGTACATGTAGACGAGAACTGATTTATGAGGTTCTATTCGCGAAGGTCTTATTTCGCTCAGTGCCTCAAGTTAGCACGTTATTATCTCGCCTGGTATAGAGAACCAATAATTATGTTAGTTGAGAACGAACAATTACGTCCACATAGACTATGTTTAGCTCTAGATATGGTAATTGTACTTTAATTGTTTTACTTAATTTAGACTTAAAACTGCTCTTATAAAGGCTAAACTCGTTCAATCAGCGCATTTAAGAATGTCGGCAAAAATATGGCAAATTAAGTGTAAGTACATATTAAGGAAATTACTTCAAAGCAAGTTTTAACATAATTCGGCGAAATAACTTTTAAAATTACATGTGTAATAATTATAACAGTATCTCATAGTCGTGGCTCGATCTGTTGTGCACGTACGGCTAATGTTCTAGCCGACAATTATGATCAAGATAAAATCTTCAACCCTGAACGTTCATGGAATATAATCTTTAAACTGACCGACGTCGAAATTAAGTCTCACGTGCTTTTGATAATTTGATAACGGACGTCTACAGTTTGATTTATTTCTCAAATAACTGGTTTGTGAGTCAGCCGAGGTTCGTTCTCATGCCCCTTGCTTCTAAGTAAAGCTGGATATGTAATTAGGTGTGTGTCAAAATGTTTATGAGTTGTTTCTAGGTAAATTCTTGGTACATTCTATTGAAGGTAGACATTTGGGCAGAAGACGTTAACTGCAGGTTTAAGTTTAGAGACCGGTTTACTTTTATTTCGGAGATTTAGAAGATCTCTATTAAAACAGAAATCGTGAGAAAACAGACGATTTCGTTAAATGTCTTTAGATCAACTAACAACTACTTGTACTTTTGTGGCAATATTCGTTGTTAATGTTTCGGATGTCAAAGATACAGCGACAAACATTAGGAATATTAATAACATTCCATACATGATTTTTATAAGCACAAGAGCTAGTTTTGAGTCTTATAGATGACGTTGAAACGTTGACGTTAACTGCATCATTATAGCTCAGAAAATTCATAATGAATAAGTTCTGTATTTGCTATAATAAGACCACCCGAGATATTGGCAACAGATAACACTCTAATACAAACATAAAAAATGATTTAAAGCGTCTTTCAGCGATATATAAGCGTCGAAATTTTTCTATGAAAATAATGTTTCTAAATTTACGTTTGTATTGAATTAATATCCGAAATACGCACACAAATATTTCTTTTAACAATTTCATTGAAGAACTAACCTGTAAATCAACTCGGAAATGTTTTAATCATACGTTAAAATTGCGAAATATTCGATGGGCTATCTCGCGTCTTGTTTTGTAGCAGATATATCATAAATCATACAAAAATACATCGTCTAATAGACTAGAGACCAAATTAAAAAGAAAATTAATAACATTTCGCGACCACAAGTCGGCAGCTGTTAATCAAGACACGATCAAAGGATGGGTATTTTGGGAAAATTCCCAACGCGTGTATTTATCATTTCTACTATTTGTCAATTAGAGAGCTATTTGTGGGAACAACGTAGTTTGATTTATATACCCTGTATATCGGTTTAATGCGACAGTACACAAGAAAAGTTGCTCCACCTTGTTTTATTGCACTGTTTTCAGTTCCGGGAAATCGCTCCCATCTATCTCAATAAAATCTCATTGTTGACGTAGATTTACATAGAATCGTTCGCGCGAAGATTTTTTTGAACCTATTTTATGGTAGTTTTAATTTAAAATATGACGGCGTTAGATGACAGGACTGATGACATTAATCCTTGTTCGTTATTTAATTAAAGTGATTTAAACAAAATTTGTGTCATCGTTTACGATAACTGTCACAAATAATGCAGTGAAATCGTTTAAGGTATATGATAATTATCATGAAAAACGTTGAAACAAACACGATGTATTGTCGTCGTAATTGCTGAAGCTATATTTTTTCTAGATTTAAAACGTATATTTTATATTCTGTCAAATTTATTAATACTTCTTTTTGTTTTTCAGGAAAATGTAACGAAGTAGAGCACATACCATGGCGCGAGCGGAAGAGGACTACGTCTCAAGAAGGGAATTTTTCATAACCCGTTTTGGATCATAATGGATGTCAGTTTAATTTCTACCACGAAAACTTTCCTTTTTAAGGTCAACAGCTTTTGAAGTTATTTTTGATTCTCAAAGACAGAATCTGCGAACGTCCTTTTATGACTGCATATTATAAATGAATACTGAGATTGTATATGTATAAGAACATTAAAGATTGGAGATAAATGAATTGTGTTGATTCATGTTTGTTCGTTTTGTTCACGCCTCTGATGGCTTTGCAACGCCAGACGATACCAACTCGAGATATTGGTACCGTTTGAGTCCTAAATGCAATGTTTTTAGATTGGTACCTATATCTTGTATCAAATTATAGTGTTGAATAAAACTAACACGAATTCTATATTAAGTAATGAAGTAAGCATCTTTAGTCACCAACCAACTTTTTTTGTACGGGTTGGTAGAACTAAGTCTCCGCTGTCCGTCTGTCTGTCTGTCAGCGGGCTGTATCTCATGAACCGTAATAGGTAGACAGTTGAAATAGTCACAGATTGTGTATTTCTATTGTCGCTATAACAAGAAATAATAAATTTTTAATACAGTTATAAATTAAAGGGGGTAGGAAACAATACCAGAAACGTGTTTTTTTTTACTTAAGTAAAAAACGTAGTAATAAAAATAATAAACATCACGCCTGTAATCCCCGAAGGGTTAGTCAGAGGTCTCCCTATAGTACACCCACATTTCGCCAGTTATGTTTAAGTCCCATTTAATAGGGGGCGAGCGTATTGCCATCAACCGGGCACAAATCTAGACTCCGAGCTGCTGCTGAGAAATTCCTGAACCCAATAACACTTTGCCCGACTTGGGAATCGAACCCAAGACCTCATGCTCAGCTGTAGCGCTTGCGGCCATTTGACCAAAGGGACAGTTACTTGAGTAAGTGTTTTTGTGAAATCTCTCTCTTCTTCAATCGGTCCCTTATTACTGAAGATGGTGGTCACCGGACCCCTTTAAACGGACAACCTTCCTCCATCGGTTCCGGTCCAAAGTTGCCATCATCACCTGCTGAAATTTGCTTGCGGAAATAGCTTCTTTTACTTGGTCGTGTTAGCGACCGTCCTCGTGCTCTCTTTCCTTCGGTATTACCAACAATGACCAGCTTTTCATCTCCTAACTCCTCTTGTGAAATATCATCGAATAATAAATAATGTCGAGGCAGCACCTTGACCCATCTTTTTTAAAGTACCTACTGGATACTGAAACTTTTTTTAGCAGATCATTTTCAAGTAGGTATTTCAGACGTCTACTGTTTTCAAGTTTCGAGGTGTTATGATTGTTGTTTTTCTATATACAATCAATCTACCTAGCCTTTTCCCAACTATTTTGGGATTGGCTTCCAGTCTAACCGAATACAACTGAATACCAGTATATTAAATGGAGCGGCCGCCTATCTGACTTCCACAACCCAGTTACAACGGTAACACGACACACCTTGGTAAGGCTGGATGTCAGACTTTTGGGGTTCTGAGTACTCGTAACGACTGTGAAAGATCTACAAATGACAGCCGGGACTAACGGCTTAACGTGCTCTACGAACTGACCGCAGCAAGCGTAGCTTAGCCTTCGGACCTTTGGACCCGTGCGGCTAGGTAGGTACCATCAAAGAAGTTCATATCTAACCAGTTTCAAAACAAAATCCCGTGAACACGATGACCGCATCTGTTACCGGCCCGGTGCTATAGCCGCCGAGCGCTGCAAGCAAGAATAGTTCTTACGGGGTGGTTAGATATGAACTTCTTTTTTCCCACATCATCAAGATTCTCCTGCCCTTATACTAATAAATTTGCGGTCGGCACAACATGTCCCTTTCTTCCATACTTCTCTATTAGTTGTCATCTCAGTATTCACCCCTTTTCTATCCATATCATCTTCCACACAGTCCATCCATCGTTTCTTTGGTCTTCCGCTACTCTTATAGCCATATCGACATTCATACTCAAAACTTTCCTCACGACGTTTTCATGACAACCAATTTCCGCACAACCACACAAACCTACCTTTTATTACGAAATACTAAATCTCGCTTTTAAACACAGGTAGTTTAATTAATTACACGTCATATGCATATTAGTTGCACCACCACTGTCTAAGGAGCGCTGTGGTCGCACCATTTATTAAACATGGCTGTCCATTAATCTGCCGGTGGCTCCCTCTGATGTTCTTATTATTGTGTTGTGTTAAATTAATCCTTTAATTAGATAGACACCTTGTTTTGCAATCGAAATTGTAAAGGAAATTGGACAAGAGATTGTTGTTTTTTATTTGAGTACTGAATGGATGTTCTGAAATGATGAATGAAAATTATTATTATTATTATTTACTTATCTACATATTTTACTATCTAAGAAGTTACTTTATTACACGTTTGTGTGGGTCACAGAAATTCATACATGTGTGCTTTTTAATTTCAACTTAACCGGTCCAGTAGATTCGTAGCAAATGACAATGGTCAACAATGACAGACGGACAGACAGACAGACTAATCCTTTTTAGGGTTTCATTTTTTCATTCGGACGTACAGAACTCTAAAAACTACGTACGCATCTTTGAGCTTATTTTGGTACTTAGGTAGGTATATAGGTACTAACTTTTATTTTATTATACTACTTCTCTTCACTAGGTTGTATTGCTTCTGAGTGGCAGAGTAGATTTGCCAGAACAATTTTTCTTTGAGGTACACGCACGTGAAAATACTGAAAAATACCAGGCATTTCATTAAATTCCACCAAAAATATCATCAACCCGCTCCATTATTAACCCTTAAACACGTCATATTCCCCGACGTGACATTACGAGTCCTCTCTGTATTGAAAAACGGGCGCATTTTTCCACGAAAACTCCTCCCAACTCCCGCTGGCGTAAATCCGGGCCACTAAGCGTGCCCTGAGTGAATAGCTATGTTCCTGCTAATTATGCCAACCAACTTCTAAATTTAATCAGACAACTTGTGTAATTTTCGCGGTGGGTCCATAATTTTTCATGACGCCGTCGGGATAGGAGGTGCTGTGATTACCGCGTTAGTATGTCACTGTTTACTCCGACGTGTGGAGGGTTAAATAGCAGGAAAAGTGAAAAGCGACTTAATTAAACCTTATTATGTATTGTATGAAACTTTAATGGAGTCAAATTCTAGAATAGAACTTTATTCTCCCAAAAGTGAACAATGACACTGACATGTCCTTTGCGAAAAACAATGAGCTAATTTGCATTTGGCGACTTTCGCTCGGAATGAGACAAGTTAAGTTTCCAGGCTACCATTTTTAGAGGTCAAAGAGTAAAACATGAAGAAAATTCTCGTAAAATTAATATAAATCTGGACTTAACTACAGCGCGAAGGTCTAATCAAATAATGAGCTAATAATCGCCTCAGTTGATAATGTGTTCATAATCTTAACGTTTCTACGGTAATTCAATTAGAAACACTTGCTTACTTGCACACGAAGCATTTATGCAATTATCTGGCCGTATAATCTGTGCTCTGTTAGTAGATTGCTATCTGTGGCTACTGTTTCACACTAGTAGTATCATGTCATTTAATTTATGTCACGTCGTGCCGTGGCCGCGCATAAAAGCTGTGTTTCGCGTCAGCATCAGTGCTACGCAGTTTTTGCATGGAGTTGATAAATGGCTAGGCTAGGTAGTTTAGGGGACTAGGAAACTGATTTTTGTTAAATATTTTTCGTTTCTACCTATGAAAATTTACCTAGGATTTAAAAGATTCTTCTAGTTCTGAATTTCTTGTTTATACCGAGCAGGGTTTGGGAATAAAAAGGTAATTAAAAAAAAAAAAAAATATTGGACAATACCACAAACTGGACCATTTTTTAAAGCTTGTTTTCTTTGAAACAAAAATACTGTTCATTTATCATCAAATCTGCTGTCGCTGTCTTCTAGACCTAAAGGAAATCATTCATCTTTCAAACAATATGCAGATTATATTTCTCCATGCAAACTATGTTCAACAACGGAAGTTTTGACTTGCGGTATATATTAAAATAAATACCAAAGTAAATAACGAAACGCAACTTAACCTTTGTAATGTCAGTACGTTATAAATTGTATGGATAGATATGAATCTGATATATTGCTATATAAATGTCACAACTAATTCATAAATAAATACGACGACGTTTTGTGTAAACGTTAACAAATCGGTGAGGTGATAAATCGATGGTTTGTTTTAGAGGATTTTGCAATTTTTAGGATGTTAGGAAATTATAACATCCTGTTTACAAGTTCCTCTAATGAATAAAACTGAGTCATTTTAAACCCTGAAAATTATAAAGTTATTTACTCATCCTATCTAATTGCACATCGTGCAAAACATCGTGAGGAAACCGGCATGCCTGAGATACGTATATCGACGGTATGTGAAGCCAAGTCAGAGGGCCATGGGTGGCTTTAAACCTCTGACACCAGGTTACTCACTAACCAAGCAAAAGAAGATTGCAAATTTAATGAATGAATGAACTAAAGATATAATATTAACTGCAATATTTTCAGCTCAAAATGATGAATTATTGAAAACGTGAAGGCCTTTTCAGTTCTTTTTGTATCTAAGGAATGAAAGGTAGGTATGTTTTACTTACACTCAAAACTAATAGGAATGCCATTTAATGGACTAGACACTAAATCATTCTCAGTTTCATGAAAAAAAAATTGGAATACACATAGGTACTATCGAAGAACTTCAAATCTAAGCAGTTTGAAAACAAAATCCCGTGAACACGATGACCACATCTGTTACCACCCCGGTTTTATAGCCGCCGAGCAGTGCAAGCAGAAATAGTCTTTACGGTGTATTCATATGAAGTTCTTCTATGGTACATAAAGTCACGCCTTCATCCCATGGGGGTACGATCCTTACATACCTAGGTAGGTACTCCTTTTGTTTCGGTAACGTTCAGTATACAGGGTGGCAGAGACATCGACGCGAAGCCAGCTACCATGGATTCAGTACATGATTCTGAACCCCACTGCGTTGAAATGTTTCATCGGTTATTTTAAAAAAATATGCTGTTTCATAGAAAAGTGCAATACCTACGCGGTCAAAATGTATGGAGTAGCTGTTTTTTTTTAAATAACCGATGAAAAATTTCAACGCAGGGGGGTTCAGAATCATGTACTGAATCCATGGTAACCGGCTTCGCGTCGATATCCCTGACCCCCCGTATCTAGTCATACACGCACGCCAGTTGTGAGAGTACTACGCAGCTGACCTCTAGAAATCTAAGAATGTAGAGTACCTAATCAGTACTGAAGCCTAACTATTTACCACCTACCCACATTTAATTACACCTACCTACCAATATACCTACAAAACGATGCAAATAGTCCCACATCACCGATTACGGGGTACAGTAAGCTGGAATCTGTTAATCAAAGTGAACGCTATCAATTACTGGCATCGCAATCAAAATGTCTGGCATTCCGCTGGGTTCGGGGGCAGCATCAAACGTCTGCATGTTGAGTGGTCGTGGTGTCGATTAAGTGGAGATTATATCGATGAAATTAGTTGGCTGTATATCGGATATCGATGTGTCGCCACTGAGATTGGCAACAGTTATTTAAAAACAAATGAATTAAGTTAAATTAATTTAACTGTAGGTAAAATATTCTGAGATTTTAAATTGTTTTTTTTTATTTGATAGGTAATTAGGTACTATGACGTGTATGAACTGCGCAGGGTTGCCTCAAAAAAAAAAAACATGAAATGGAAATCACGGAGTACAGTCAAGTTTCCTCGAAGTATTGTTTATAGTTTATTGAAAAGACATGGAATTTCTTAAACGTTTTCATAAGTGACTATAAATAACTTGACACTTAGGTAAGTCAAAATTCAGTGAATGTCTAGTTGCAATGTCCACTTAATTACTGCTAAATATTTATCAAGTTGATATACATAAGTATTTCAATGGAAATGTTAATTGAATTACCAATTACATTCATTTCACTTTAGCACGATAATTACTGTTTAAAAAATTATTACACACACAAGTCATTGGTAAATACGGGACAGAGTTGAATCGAATTCCGCAATGTTTCATTGTAGTTCCGAATTCGGCCACTGCGGCGCTGCGGTCGCCGAGTTATACCCGTTTAATTAACATTGCTATCATACCGGCTAATTGTTATATCGCGCAAAGCTGATTTATGGCGAGATACAAACGCCGACACCTTTGTAATTGCCACACGTGATTCAAACATTGCATGCATACGTACGAACAATAGGAGCGGGGGTGAGATGTTATGACAATAAGTAGGCGGTACTGATTTTCAATTTATCGCAATCATTGTAATTATAGCTTGCAGCTTGTTACCTACATTAGTATACAAAACCGTTTTCTGTATTGGTTTTGTCAGTAAATAAAAAGTACAAACTTTTAATCTATTAACAACACCATCTGTGTATCGAATTATGCATTTTTAACTCAACGCCATCTGTATTTTTTGTAATGAACTACCATCAATGGCAGTGAACTACTTCCAAGTTCAAAATGTACAGTCATTCAGAGATCCTTGTCGGAAATGTTTTGAAGACACGATAATCTATAAAGAACTAAAAATAAAGTTTGAATTGTGCAACAGCAATGGTTTAAATGGGAAAGCGACTGTCTATAAACTCTATTAAAATTCCTATCACGGTCGTTTTCCCGCTACATTGAATAATTCGAGACGCATTCTGAATAATCAGCGTTTCCCTTTCTCTAAGTTTACCTATTGGAGGAAACTATCTGTGTTAAAAGGTTATACACGTTTAGTCATCGAGTCATAATGTACTGCAAAAAAGATGTAATTAAATCCAATATCTTGACAAGTTTAGATTTTCCTTATTTTGTAACATGCAGATTTTTTTTTTGTCTTTTTTATAGATTCAAATACTATGCTTCATTCATCAATGGGCAGTCATTTTAGGTATATTTCACAGAAACTTTAAATTTATTTTTCAGCCTACCTTGACACCTAACCGTACCGTACATAACGTGCGTAAAAAAAATATTTTACACGAATTCCAAAAAACATTTATCATAACCATGTCATCGAAACAGTAAATCGCGGCTTTACATTAAATGTAACAGAAATGTAAACGGAAACGTGGCATGGCGGGTGGGTTAATTTACGCGCAGCGGCTGGCCTGGGCGGGCGGTATCTGAGAGTTTCCGCCCTGGCGCCGGTAGCGATGAAAATCATTCATCAAGCTTCGGTCGCAGCACGCTCCTCTCAATAACGTTCCTTTGTGAGATCTATGGGGTAATACCGCTTTGGAATTGAGTTTTCATTCCTTGTTAGTTTGAAGAACGAATGACTGTGAGTAAATAGTAAGTTTTTAAATTTAAATAAGAAATCAGTATCGTATTGTTTTTTTATTTCTTTGATTATTGTTGTACAATAAAGGTTACATGTCAAGTATATGTTATATCTAAATGATAGGTTGATATGATCGTAACTTTCTACTACAAATGCCAAACTCAGAATTCAGGTTCTCAAATCAAGCCAAATGTTCAGGTCCAGGTAATGTACCTATATATTTGATTTGATATACAATGGTAGACAATTATGTAGTTTTTACCTATCTAAGGAACTATGGCTTAAAAGCTGCTCTCATAATAGAAATAATGATGGCTGAATATGATTGAAAACTCCCAACTTCCCAAACTCACAGTTCCTAAACTGTTACGTAAGTATTTTGATATTAAATTATTACAATTTTAAATAGGTATTACAATTTTAAATTGCTACTGTGGTACGCATTTTAGGTATATTAATAGCACTTTAATAATATACAAACTTATTTTTATAATAAACACACTTCATATTGTTGGCAATAATCTTATGTAGTCATAAATCTTTTCATACATAAATTAAGACTATATTTTGCTAAATACCTTCACGCACTATTAATTTAGACGCTGTCAACATTGACAAGGGTTAAGCTTTACGATTATGGAATTTAAATTCTCCCATGCCAACCTGAATGTCCTTCAAATATTTTAGAAATACTAGCTGAGTTTACGGGTCCACCCCCCATAATTTTTGATAAGTTTTTCAGAATGAAAAGTTCCTAATACCATCTTTCTAAATTACTTTAAAAAAAACCACACCTATACCAAATTTTCTTTTACTTCAAACATACAACTCTTTTTAATTTATTCAGACATACTTTTTAAAATCATTATAAATTTTACATAACCATAATTCAATTAAATAGACACAACATAAATTTTAACATCAACACCATCTGTGAAAGTTGGTTCGAACTAAATAAAGAGATAGTTAACTAAAGTTTTAAAAACTCGCACACTGCTGACCTCTACCGGGGAGTAGTCGTATTACGTGGAGTCCTTGACTTCAACTTTGAACGAATTCGACTTGATGACAGATGGCATTATTGGATTGTTTTAAGAAAATATTTGATATTTTTCTTCAAGATGATAAAATTTTAATAACTCAGTAATATTTTAATCAAATTTACTTTTAGTAGCATAGTTATTCTAAAGAAAAATGCTGGCTACCTATAGGACTTTTATACCTAATTGGTAAGTATCCAATTAATTCTTTTAAGAAAACTCTTATACCAACAAGAGAAACAGAATGATTAATAGGTAGTCCAATACAAACACATTTGTCTAAATAGGTGGGTAATAATATTATCCAATAAGACTATTTACTTTACTTTTATAAAAGAACACCTGTGACCACTGGCGTAACCTTCTGTTATCGTTAATTTGTAACAACTGTTTGAGCATTTGTGCACAATGCTTGTAAATAATTATCATGAAAATGGCGAATTTATAAAAAAAAAATTGTTTCAAATCCTATTTTAAAAAGAAATCCAGCAAGTAATATTTCTTTCTTTCTTTCTTATAGGATTATTTCCGGAGAGTTTCACTCAACTGGAACACAGTTACCTATAAATACCTACTATTATTAAATAGGTACCTACATGACATAGATAACTACTTACAGAATCCGCTTTTAATGTTCCCACTGCTGGGGCACATGCCTCTTTGTGAGAGATGCAAAAACACAACGTTGCTAGTAAGTAATTAGAAGATCAATGACATGATTCTTTTATTTTGGTTTGATTTCCAACTATGCAAGTTGGTAACATCTTCACTTTAAAATATTTATTTTATCTATGGTTTACACCAATACAAAATACTATACAAATTTGATACATTTTGCCAATACCGTATTCCTAATTAAAAAAATTAAAACAAAGATTTCATTCTATCTAAATTCAAATTTGGAATTCCGAGACTCGATTTGAAAAAGGACGGCGGCGATAGGGATGGGATGAGCAACGCCGCGTCTGTCGAGATTTTTTGTGCGATTTTTTCGACGTTATTATTATGAGAAAAAATGCGGAGTCAGTAAAGCGGAACGTGGGGTGGGGGCATGACGAGGGTTCCCCGGTTTGATTGAAGCGAGGAGGTGGGGGGCGGGGCGGTGACGTCATGCTCTCATAATAGGCCGTGGCGTGCAGTGATGGCCGCCGTTTATCAAGAACGAGTGTTAGTTCCCTGCACTTGGACTATTTCATTGTGACTGTTACTACCTCGCGATAATAAACAAGAATGGTATCTAAGTTGTGAGGAATAATTGTGTTTTGATTGAATTGAAATCACAATTCACGTGCTATTAGAATTGAAAAACTTTTTCTTAATATTGGCAAGCAAATGCAAACATGTTTAATGTTTATTTGCGAAGGAATTTATCTTCTTTCGGCTGCAGCATTGTATTGCTCAGCATTTCGCTATAAATAAGTAGACAGAAAGCAGAATGCACCGTTACGTCTAAATAATACCTACTGTTTTCAAACTGTTGTTTCTTTATATAGAACAAATAACAAACATTATTTGTTGCACGTGGAAGTCGGTTTTATATCAAAACATGACCTGAAACCCGTGAGTGGCTTGATCGAGTGTGATTTCATCAGACCGTGTATCGACTGAATTACAGGCATAATTAAGTAAGGTAAAAAATGAAGTTGGCGTTTCAAATATAAGGCATTAGCGTGCGTGAGGATGGGCGGAGCGGTGTTCGCGTGACGGTGTGCAGTTAGCGCGGGAACACCTCGCGCGTGGCACATCACTAGCAACGCCTATTGCCCGCCGGTTGTTGGCGGTTGGTCGCGGTTGCGTTTCAAATCGTTACCAACGCAAAGTAGGTAACGTCTGTTTGATTGTGAAAAGAAGTAGACTTTAAAACCATAATGGAAAAGCAGGAGAGCGCAGAAGTGAGACCGGCTTCTTCATCTTAGTAGGTAATACATTTTCGGAAACAGCCCACTGTCTACAAAGCGGAATTACCTACGCTCTAGGAAGACGGAGAAGAAAATACAAGAAACATTTCAGCACTGCCGCCAATTACATGAACATGACCCATACGTCAGTGAAAAGGTAGATAATAATAAGAACTTTGAAGTAAAAAAGAACGCATCAAATGAGGCAACACACGAAGCTTCCACCAAATTAAATGATATCTGAATTTAAACACAAACAAAGGCAAAAGGTAGCAATCA
This sequence comes from Agrochola lota, assembly GCA_947364205.1. Classification (NCBI taxonomy): domain Eukaryota; kingdom Metazoa; phylum Arthropoda; class Insecta; order Lepidoptera; family Noctuidae; genus Agrochola; species Agrochola lota. Next base: position 14,220,278 of record OX376227.1, on the reverse strand, counting down.
GACAGTAATGATGGGTAGTTCTTGTTTTTATTCTGCAACCAATCTCACGCAAGATAACCGTCAATCAAATACCAAAAGTAGGAACAAATGAATGACCTTTTATTTTCCTTTAACCTTACATGAATAAAAATACGACCTTCATTGATCAAATCCAACTTACAATCACTGGGAGATTCTCAATTCACAGGCAGATAATCTACCAACATTACAATCAAATTACCGTAGAAAATAAGTAGGTTTGGCAACACTTAAGTAGGTGTTATTTCAAATCACCTAATCGATTGGTAACAGATGTAGTTCTATATTGAACTATGTAAATAAAATTACAAAAGTATGAGACATATTATGTGTTACTGTTTGCTCAGTTGGAAGATGATATTAACGGGTGGTAGAAAGAAGAAATACAATGCGGGCGATATAACTTGGCAGTTCCGACCCTCGCGCAGAAGGCTGCGCAATAACATTTTTAAGGAACCAAATGGTGACATGAGGCGAGTGTGAGTGAGAGAACATGCGCGAAAGTTCGTAGTGCCTATGTTCAGAGCTGCCAAGTTATAACTGGCCTATTGTAGCTTAGTTTTACCTACAAAATGGGTAGTAAGTTTGTCCCACAATAAGATTATTACTTAAATCTTAATTTTCAGAAGAAATTCAACACAACTGAACTTACTTTTTGAAATAAACAAAGGTTATTATAGAACAATGTCTACAAAAACTTTATTTATTTAAATTAACCCATTTATTTAAAGTAACACATTGTATTCTATTATCTAGTTAAATTACGTTAACAATTTAAACGTTTCAATTTATGATATTGATTACACCTTTTCTTTAGACAACACGCCATGCGCTAACGACCATTGCAAAAGATTATTAGACATAACAATGAAATTATAATGTCACTAATGATACAAACACAAAAAAAAAACAAACGGGAAATTTCTATGTTTTAATTAACGTACAAACCCGATTCTTAATTTAATGTTCGGTTATAAATCATCACATCACTGGTTGGATAAAATTCCAAGGATCCACGCCGAATATGCGGCAATCGGAGATCGGACCGATAAAAAAAAGTAAAGGCCGAAATTATAGAGACGAGAGCAATGATCGTAGCCGCCGGCGATCGTGCCTAGCTTGAGTAACTTTGATGTATGTGTTGATATGTACCCCGTTCTATGCTATGTATTCAGAACCTTCGGAATATTGTGAATAGGTATCTATCTACTGACTAAGGTAGGTTTGTTACCTACCTAACCAAGTATATTTTTGTGGTCGATGCCAATTTTTTAAAATTGTTGTTTAATAAGTTATGATTGTTTCCAGGTAGAAGGTAATGTTGTTTTATTTATGAGTAAATATTTAATTTCTTGGTTTAAGATTTTTGTTAATAATTTCCTTGTAGGTATTGTTTACTTCTATGTTATATGTTTTGCTTCGAGACGAAAATTAAAATAATTAAAGTATGTGTGACCTATAATAACAGTAATAAGTGAATAAACGTTACCTCAACGGGAATATCTTTAATCTACCCCTGAAAATATGATACAGCTTTATTGACATTAATAATAATTAATTATCTATTAATTATTTATATAATTCTCCAGTTGAACACGGAAACCCGGCTGGTTCCACTAACCACCGTTAGGTGATAAAATGTTCGAGGTGCGAATTTCACATGCAAAATATATTAGGCTCATAAACTGTACCCACTAATCTAGATTATTCTGTGTATTGAGTAACTAGTAATAAAACTAGTCAAGAGTAAAGTAGATTTATTTTAGAACGTTAATTCTAATTAGATGAACACGGAGAAATATTGGATTCTTAAATTGGGAAGGCATCAGAAGAAGAAAAGCTTTAATTTATTAGAAGTTTTAAGTGACAAATAAACTTTAAGTTAAAACCAAAATATATTAATTAAATACAATATAAAATGTAACACTTTAATATTTATATTTTGTACAAGTATATATAAAAGGATAAGGGCTCCTTAGGGCATCAAAAAATTCGTCCGCATCGCTGTCAGTGGGAAAAGTGCTCGAAAGGCTGGCAGCGTTGCCAGGATGGATGGCTATGTCAGTATTGCCATCCATCCTGGCAACTCTTTGGCCTAAAAATAGGCCGTCCCCAAGGAGTATCCAGCCCCTCACGTCACGTGAACGTCACGTGAAGATGTTCACGATAAGGCCTCTGCCCAAGTGTTTCGACCTCAAACAGCTCAAACATATAGCCCCCAATAAGGTTGTAACCTAAATTAGGTAGGTACCTATTATTATAAAGGGCTATAACCATTTACGGGCTTTGGGTTTTTCATATGACTACAGAACGAGTCATCTCGCTGAGAAGATCTGCCCAGTCAAGGATATTTCGACAGAGAAGGTTGAGCACTTCATCAATGATCATAGTATGCTCACGCGGGGAGCAGCGAGCACTGTGTTACCGTGCTTCGGGGGACTATCGACAGAAAAGGTGAACGATTCTATCTCCAACATCTTGCAGCACGCTTAACATAGCCACAATAGAAACGGATTTTGTCGACGGCAAAATAGACATAATGACAGATAAACAATCACAATCTGTCATTCTGTCTATTCGTCCGTCGACAAAACCCGTAGAATACCCGTTTCTATGGTTGTCATGCTACGTGTGCAGGAAAGCCCAGCCATTAAGAATCACGAATTTGGATTTGCAAAACGATTAAGTGAGTGAGTATAAGTAACCTAAACACTACACTAAGGTCAGTGACAGTTTTCAGGATTCCTAAAATATCTCTTCATATATCTTTTCAGAGGATAGCTACTGATAAATCATCGTTATCTAATTAATGAGCATTTTAAGAAAGATTTGGAGTTATCATTAACTTATTATAATTAGGAATAGGCCTCTCTTCGAAGTCTACACGATTCTCAAACCTGTTCATAATCAGGACACACTTTCAACATCTAGATAATCACAGACCACCAACTATTTATTGATGCTAAATTACAAAATAGAAATGAAAACAAACTGTAACTGTAAACAGTAGTAATCTTCGGGATTAAGCAGGGTCAGTGAGAAATCTATTATTAAGCTGAGCATCATAAATCTGAAGGTAAGTAAAGCTCCCATAGGTGGCAGACAGGTCCCCTCAGTAACACATGTTTAAAATTTATTAGGTGTCAGCGCGATTACCTCACAATGTTTTCTTTCGCCATTTGAAGAACGAGATGGATTGAAAATGCACATGTTTTTAAAATACAATCTTGTTCGAGATGAGGCATTCCTAATTTAAAATAAATAACGGACTTTTGTCACACATACATGTTAATAATTTATTTTTAGATACCTACCATATTGCGCTCAAAACTAAATTCAACTGCCCTGATATTCGGGGTCAAATTAAACTAACAAGCGAAACTTATCAAAAATATACAATATAAAATAAAAATATGTAGTAATATAAAATCATGATATAAAAAGAAGTTTCACCAGTTTCTTTTAATTAGGTAATAAGTTGATTTAATTCAGTTTTTTCTTACGGTACTCTAAAACAGATAATTACAGATTTGGATCGGACGTAGCTATAAAACGTGTTCGTAAATCAATTAATAGATGTCAAATGCTAATTAAACTTGTTTCTGACTTACCAAGTCGCAAGATACATCAACGGTGTGATATTTAGACTTTCTTTTAAAGCACTTGTGATTTTTTTTAAGAATATTCATAAACTGTTAAGTAAATAATTCGAAGTTTTATGAAAGAATAAAAATGGCGAATATCCGCGTACGAGGAAAAAATTGTTTATATTATCCTGTCCTTCATGTAAGAGAAAATCCGTAAACATTATAGTTACGTCCGCAAATTCATCAATCGGCAATCAATCAATCAGTTTTGTATCTCTAGATACAAAAATACAAACTGATTGATATCAGTGGGAGTGAATTTTATTCAAATGACCCAGTGTCTGTCTCGTTCGACTGTCGGAATCGGAATCAAACAATCATTGTACGTGTGGTGGTACCGTTTTTCAAATCGCTTCGCTTTCAAGGCCAAATCATTCAAAAGTGACCACATTTAACTAGCGACCACTTTTCTGGTTGTAAAGTGGGCAATTGGTGCAGAATTTTAGATGAGTTTATGACCAAGTTGTTTGTTTCTTACTAGTTATCTCGAGTTTGTTGGTAACGGTAGCTATTACTTTATAGGCGATGATTGACCATATTGGATTTTATGTTAGTCTGATTCTAATGAGTATTATTTACAAGTACCTATTTAAGGAATAAAATATAAAAATAAAGGGAAGAGCTCCCTGGGCAACAAAAAAATAATTGTCCGCATCGCTGTCAGAGGGCTGGCCAATTCTTAGGCCAAAAAATTTGCATTGCCATCCAACGTGGCTATGCTGCCAGCCTTTTGGGCCCTTTTCCCGGTGACAGCGATGCGGCAAAATGTTTAATGCCCAGTGAGTATTAGGTATTTGTTTTTACGAATTCATTCTATAATAATACCCGCCGTTTTTTGTTTTTGCTCGGCTCCTAAGAGTCATATGTTAAATAGCCTATAACGAAAACTTTGCTATAAAATGCAAAAAAATAAAAAACAAATCCGACTGGTAGTTGCAGAGCGCGTTCAAGCAAACAAACAAATTATTTAGCTTTATTATATTAGTACCTATGGATTCTTTATCGCGAAGAACATCGTTTAGTACTTTATTTCTCATACAATGGGTATGTTTGAAACATACCTACCCAGCTCTATTCCGACGCTGAAAGCACTTTTGTGAAAACAGAAAACTAGTCTTTTATTCCGATTATGTAAAAGTTTGTGCTTAAATAAATTATATAACATAACATAATGATATAGCAAATAGGAAGTATAATAAATCCTGTAATGCACGCAAGGAATTTCATTCAAACAATTATCTGACCAAATCTACCAACTGATCAACATTAAAACAATAAAACAATTGTCACCTACACGCATAAACAATTACTACATTAAAATAAATAATTTAAAACAATTGTTTTTCATAGATGCGATAGTTTTAAACAAAGTGCTCACTGGGAGTGTTAAACAATACTGTACGTATAATTGTTCTTATTCGAAAAGTAATAAATCAGCCTTGTTTTAGGGAACTGAATACGTGGGTTTTATCTATGTGATAATTAGTTAAACCTAATTGTACAGTTCAATGTTTTGTGTGTTTTAAAGTTAGCGATCATTTGTTTTTCAAACAAACTCACTTTCGCATTTATAATATTATTAGTTAGGATTAGGATAGGTACCTAGGTATTACAAAAGCTACCGCATCATCATCTATTTCCAAGCTACCTTTCTTTATTTATTTATTTAAATATATATTTATATTTATTTTTTTCTTTATGAAATCAAGGCTTTATCAAAAGACACATAAGCATCAAAGTACATTACAGTCATGTGATAATGTGACCAACAGACTAGGAATATTTTTCGAGAGTCAGTTTTGTATTTCCTTGATATATGTATTTTGGTTGAGATATTATTGTTATAGCAACTAGAATACATTTATCAAATAATCAATCTGCCTAGCCTTTTCCCAACTTAGGGTCGGCTTCCAGACTAACCGGATGCAGCTGAATATCAGTACTTTACAAGAGGCGACTGCCTATTTGACCTCCACAACTAAGTTTCTAAAATAGATCCATGCTCCTATAAGGAGTTTTTTGTCTGTTCTTCTCCATAGAGAATTAAAGTTTTGGAATGATCAACTACTCGTAGCTTCAAATTTCTGACTAACTGACCGACTCTTTGACAATTCAAAAGTGCCTATAAATGGTTTAATTGAAATAAATGCTTTGAATTTGAGTTAAAAAAATTCAAGCCGTAATCAGAAGTCTAAAAGCACATAAGCATGAAAGAAGGAATATTTCTGACATCAGGAAAACCGACAATATTTTATTCAAGTTACAATTTTGTATTTCCTTGACATATTTTTGTCGAGATAAAATTGCTATAGCAACTACAATACATCTATGTAGGTACTTGTATAGTATATGTATATGAATAAACAGGTCTGCAATAGTGTCCGGTCACCCTCAAAACGGTCTTGTCTAACCCAACTCAAACGTTTGAGACGCAGACGCTGTATCTAATTAGGCAATGCTTACATAAGTCTAATTAGTTTTGTTAGACGTCTCTGTAGCCTTGCACTTTGAAATATTTGTATTTACAGTTATGACTATGATCATACCATAACCACCAAGTTCGTGGTTCGACACGCACTTGCCGTATCAATATTTTTTTGTTGGTAATGTTCTGGATAAAGAATACATACGTCCCATCACTACAAACTGTATGTAGGTGCCGTTTGGGGACTGAAAATAATATTAATTAATTATTCCACCGAACGGCACTTATGAAATATTTGTTTCAGTGCGGTTAGTGGAAGTGCTCAGATGCGGTTCGGTGCTCAACTAAACAGTAACTGGTTGACCGAGCTCTGCTCGTGTGAAAATAGATAAACATATCGTCCAGGTATACCAACGTTGCATCACATTCCCGAGGCTGTGAAAATAGAGAACTTTCCCAGATATGAAGCCAAGCTAGATTGATTTTTCGCCTCCGTAAACCCCTATATTGCAACTTTCATCGAAATCGTTAGAGCTATTTTCGAGAACGTGATTAAAAATTGTATATATATACAAATATTGCTCATTTCATAATATAGGATAACATAAAGTCTCGCCTTCTCCCCATGAAGGTAGGTAGCTACTTCAGAACGCCTACTGCTACGATCCTTACATACTCCTATTTTATGTATCAATAGGGAGTAATCTAAATATTTTAACGTCATCATCATTTCAATACTCAATATCTTTATCGCTATACCATAATGTGTACTTAGGTGGTAACTATATAATTTAGATCATTATGGACCCTGTAGGGTACAGCAAAAGGGTAGGAGAGAGGATGCCATGTGTTAGGAGATCATTAAGTTGTTATTGTGTGAGCAAGTTTTAACTTACATACATAAAATCAAAGTCAGGAGATTGCGAATAGGATACTAGCATTTCGCTTATCTATTATTTATATATTATTTTATCTGTAAAAATGTACTTAAATATTTTAGATTATTTTTATATACCTATGTATGTACATGTATGTATGTATGTATGTATGTATTATATCCAGTACTTGTGTATTATAATTATGTTTATTCATTTATATAAATTATTTGTCTTCGACGTAGGCCTCATCCCAAAATATTCTTTAATGGTCTATAATATAGTCTATGAGACATATCTAGTCTTACGAAGGGGTATTGTAATTGAATTACCCAGTCAATAGGTTGTGGAGGTCAGATAGGCAGTCGCTTCATGTAAAATGCTGGTATTCAGCTGCATCCGGTTAGACTGGAAGCCGATACAAACATAAGTAGGAAAAGGTGACGCAGATTTTGATGGTCTCTTCTCTAAGGAAAATACCTAGACTCTTCAAAATGATCAATAGCTGTGTTAGAAAAGATTTATGTTATTAGTATCTATGTTCCTAATTTTCAATTGTCATTAAATGTACCGTGAAATAAATTATTACTAACCTTGGTATTTGATAACAACTGGTTTGACTTTCCCAAATTCTGCTTTTATCATGGAACCTCTCTTATTCACTCTCCATTAAACGACCAACCACTGCTTTGGAAATAAAAATGCTTTTTACAGTAAAAATCGTAATAAACTTTTACATCACATAGAAAAGACAGGCCTGTAAAGAAAAATTGCAGCTCCACGACAACTTTTAAGAAGAAAATGTGAAAAGAAACTTTAAGCTGGGCGCTGTTTTCAAATAAGAACTGTAACTGAAAAGTCTTAAGTTTCTGATTTCACAAAATGTCGAAAGAAAGAGAAACGCTATACAAGAAAATTGTAACTCAAAGTTTTAAGGGCAAAAATATGGATTTTCATGTATGCAGTGACTACTGTGACTATCAATTCTGTTCTCTGTTCCCCTCTTAATTACTAAAATGGAAGGGGTTGGCATAAGAGGCTTACCGCTGGATATTTTCAAGAGTTACCTTAGTGGTCGTTCTCAGGTAGTAAAAATTGAAAACCATTCCAGCAAAGCAGAATTTCTCTCCTACGGTGTCCCACAGGGTAGTGTTCTAGGACCCACCCTGTTCCTAATATATATCAATGAGCTCTGCAGACTTGCGCTCGTCAACTCCAAAATAATTACGTACGCTGATGATACCGTAATCTTGGTTAATGGCAGTGACTGGACCGAAGCTGGCAGGTTTGCAGAGTCTGCCCTACGTACTATCATGACGTGGTTAAGACAGAACTTGCTCACACTTAATCTGGATAAGACTAGGTTCATTACATTTAGTCCGAGGAAAGCATCACAGCCAGCTCCGACTTTCTGTTTGACAGCTCATGTATGCGATGCCATCAATAATATTGGTTGTAATTGTACCAAACTTATACGCACGGATTCCATAAAATACCTCGGAGTTCTTATTGACAGTGCGCTGACGTGGAGTGGGCAGGTGGATTCGCTGGTCTCTAGGGTAAGAAAGTTAATTTTTGTCTTTAAAAATCTTCGAACCTCCGCAAGTTTTTCTACCCTGAGGACAGTTTACTTTGCGCTTGCTCACTCCATTTTAACGTACTGTATATCTTCATGGGGTGGAGCTGGAAAGTGTTTGCTATTGCGCTTGGAGAGAGCGCAAAGAGCCGTGCTCAAGGTCATGGCATACAAACCCATTCGTTTCCCTACACATGAGTTATATCAGCTATGGAAATTACCCACCGTTAGACACTCTTTCGTCTTGAGCACGGTATTACGGAAACATTCTGACCTGCCGTTTAACCGTAATCTGAGCGAACAACGACGCAGATCTGCCAGAGTCTGCCAAACACTTCCGGCTAGACTTGAAATTGTCCGGCGACAATACATTTTCTTTGGTCCTGTGTTATACAATAGAGTAAATAAGCTACTTAATATTTATTCTTCCTCTTCCCGGGATTGCAAGAAACTAACAAATGATTGGCTTTGCACCCTCACCTACGAAGAGTTGGAGACTTTAGTTAGGCCATAAGGATAGACATATACATCATACACACCTCCATACAATCTCACGCTTCATGCACACACACACGCTCACACACACTACACCTAGGTACATACCTTGTACATACCCTCCATCTACACATCATACACGCACTCACACCACTTACACAAACTCTACATACGAACTCTTTAGTTAATTAGTTTTAGTTTTATTTAGCTCATATTTTGTTAGTTAAATTCTAGTATAGCACTAAACACCTGGAACACTGTCATCTTCCTCACGGAGGTGGGCGTTAATAGCTGCGACACAGTTTATAACTAATGTGGCTATTATCGTACGCAATGAAATTGTAAATGTTAGTTTTTGTTCCAATAAAGAATTATTATTATTATTATTATTATTATTATTATTCGGAAAGACTTTACTGAAAAACTTATGAGATGAATCAGGTCTAATATCGTTAAGGATTATTATTTCCAATACTATTTCTTTGCAATACAAAGTGAACCGTTTCACAATAGCATGATTATGAACACTCTAAACGACAAATCAACAAAAAATTGCATTATTATGAGACAGATTTCTATTATTTTTATCACTACAACAATGTTCTTTATTTGATATAATTTTTAATTCAGATACAAAACTACAAACGTCGAAAAATATTACTCTCTTGTGAGTATAAAGTTTTTTTTAATATTTCGTCAAAAGAACACCACTTTAAATTCATTCTTATTAATAATAAAACTCCCAGTAAAACAATAAAGATTACGCATACTCTTTATAATACAATTTCTGTAAAATTGAGAGGCCGAACGTTCTAGAATTTAAAAATTCTAGTTTTTTATAGCTAAAACGGATCTGTCTTTTATTATTATATCTATTACATATTTAATTTTATTCTCTTGCTCAGTAATATTATGTGTGAATCTTAGTAGCTATATCATACAGCTCATTTTAACTTAATCATAAACTGACGCTGATAAATAATATTATCACACTATTAACGCAAATAACAAGTATGTTTTTGATATTAAAAGATTTGCCGTTTTAAATATAATTATGGTAATCATAATTACGATATCAAATTGCCCAAAACATTTAACAAGTTACTGCCAGAATGTTGTTATTAAAACAATTACTTATCAGAATAAACAAAATTAGAGATAAGTGTCTGCTTCTTGTTGTAAAAAAGATAAAAGTTTTATTTTAAAATTAACATTTAACTTTTGACATGCAAGTTCAAGTAAAAAAATACAATTTGTTACAAAATTGCATGTAGATACGTAGGTACTACTAGGTACATTGAATGATTTACGATCGATCTTGTAAGCTATCAAAAACGTTCGGCCGACAAAAAGTTCGTAATCTAACGAGCTCGATCGGCGCGGGCGCATCCCAAGATTAATATTCAAATCGTTCGGCCGATAATTTTACAAATTCGCCTCAACGATCGGGTGTGGGCCTATAATACACATTAATATCGCTGACTTCACATGTCAAACCGCCAATTCACTTGTTATTATTTTTATTTTGTACTAATTTGTAAGCAGAAAGTCGATTTTGAGGAAATTTTTCAACGTCAGGCTTATGTCTCGTTTGTTTGCGTCGGGTTTAATTAAATGTTTCTTCTTGTAATTATGGAAGTGTTAGAAAATAATGGATTGTATCGAATTAATTTTATACCTACTGTTGAACTTTAGGTTAATTCGCTCATTGATAGGGTCACACCTTTTTATAAAAACCCCTCTCGTTATTTCTATAAGAAATCATTCGATTAATAATGGGTAACGCATTTGTCTCTGCTACAACTTTAATAGAAATAGGCTGTGAACAGTGTGAACTAGTTCCAATAGACGACAAAACCTGTTCCACGATGATAATGTTAATCTCCATTTCTAATTTAATTTACTACTAGTAAGTAATTGTCTAAACTAAAGGTCGTCTATAAAACCTATGTCAAAATATTACTCATGTGACCACATATCCGACAGGACATTTATAAATTTTTGACATTTACATGACCGTCGAAAGTTAATTAAAATATTTAATGAGAAGCTCGCTCTGTTAGTGGGAGCCGATGACATAAACGAATGATATTAAATTAACGACACACAAAGGTGGGCGTAATCATTTTTGTTCCGATGTTTTGGTGATGGCGAATTTTTTAAATAAATTGACATCTTCTTATGAAGATTTATAAGATGATTTAATAGATAGGTGTATAATATCAGCGTTGACTACTGTGACAATATCTATCAATAGCAGTATCTACGACTACCTAATGGGTTTGTGTTCACGATAAAATCATGTAAGCAACTTTCAAATCGCTACCACGCAAAAGGGCACAACAATTTTAAACAAAAAAAAAAATACAGCTCGATCTCTAAAAGTCCACTCATAGAAAGTCGTGAGCGCACAGTCACGGCGTATTATCGCACCGACCAAATCTACGGGTCTACTGAACATTACAATCTTACATGCTGCTCGTTTTATTAAGGCACTTGAAAAAAGCAGTTCATCAGATGGTCAGAAGATAGCGGTGAAAGGGACCGTTAGAATAATAGCCACTAGGAAATCTCCACCTAGTTTCATTGCTGTGACCATGTATTTGGATCAATTTAATGGTACCAGTTTTGACGGCTCAATTTTTTGCCATTGACCTTTCAGTTGATTTATATCATTGCACCGTTTAATTGGCTACATGATTAAGTATTTAAATACATTTTGTATGTAGCAATTGAATTGCGTAATGAATATTTGGAGTCTTGGAGCTAAATATTGATTTAGTGAAGCCTGTTATTTTAGCAATAGTTTGAAATGTAGATTCCCATATAACAAGCATTCATTTAAATTGATAAAAACATGCGGAATACATTTATTCCTATTCGTATAATGTGACAATTAAAACATACAACCGTGCCGAATTTGGACATGATGTCACGATACACGATTAAAGATACAGACAGCAAACTACTGTATTTATTTATAACTTCATTCGCAAAACAATACTGTTTTAGAATCATTATCTCAAATCATTGACAAATCATTCGTGAAAAAAGCTAAATTATTTATTTTTCTAATTCTAAAAATTAAGTTATAGACCCAAATGGTCTGATAAATAACATTAATAATTTATTACTTACTTACTAATCAAATACGCTAATCATCTCAATCTAAATATTTTTATTAGGTGCAATATGGTCAGGACATAAATTAAGTGAACGACCAAACGTTTAACACTAAAATTGACATTTATGGCAGAATAAAACTAAATTATAAAATGTCAGTTGATACTAATCATTTAGTGATGGACCAAAATAATTTATTTGAAATATAAACAAATGATTGATATAAGTAATAATGATGTTTTCGTTAAATAATAATAGTTGAACTGAATAGATATGTAGAAATGTAAGAGATACATAGATAAAGAAAATAACACTGATTAATGGCCGTTCTTAGGGCGGTGCCAAACTTCATCCCCATTTGCGTCTACATCTCTATTTCGCCGTTCGTCGACTCATTTAAAAGGATATCACTACGATTTTGATTAATGATCACCAAACCTTCTTGGTACCTGCTTGTCGGCGACTCCTACAAAAAGGTGACCAGGGTTTACCATTATTATATAAAAGAAAACAATAAAATTTATGCTTATTTGCGTTAATGTCTCTATTAATCTTAGTGACATGTGCACCTTATTCTTTTTTTAATAATATTCATTTTGGATTTACCGCCACAGCTGTTTTGTTTCATTTGCATTTTTATATTTCCGTTTGTTACATATTTTTCATATTTTATTTTAAAGAGCGTAATTTTTCTTGACTTTTTACTGTAGTTTATTTAATTAAATTGTGATGTATGGTATAGTGTGCTCAAAATTTGCAAATAATTTAAGTTTACGATTGTAATATAAATAAAAGTCAGGCTTAAACATGTCAGTGATATCTTTATAATAAACGAATTTATTTAGATCGTTGTATCTCAGTATAAACATTTTTATTGTTTTCACTTTGTTTAAAAGTAGGTAGGTAGCATGAACAAAAACAAGTCCATTTCAAATGCAAATAATCTTGTTTTGGTTTATCCTTATTAATGATTTTATATTAGTATAGGTATTTAGGTAGAGCAAAAACACCGGATTGAAAACAAAACATTTGAATTAGTTGCAATTTAAAAAAAAAAAAAATTGTAACGAAAATGACAGTTATCAAAACTCACCTATAATGTTTGCGCGGCAAAAAACGTTTCCAGAGGAACTTCCCAAACAATCCATAAATGAACCACTCAATCCAGTTGTTAAATCCTAGTCATATTCACTGATTATAAAAATACAATTGATTTACACTATTAACGTATAAAATTAAATGCGAAAAGAATGGAAAATAAAAATATCACCTCTTTTTTATCATATTTGATTAGTTTTATTGTCTTCTAGGCACTTTAGGTAAAGTTTATTTTATTTACATCTTCCAGTCATGGAATGTATTTTCGTTCCGTCTAGTTTGTACTGCAAAACGTCCAATGATTTTTTATTCATTCCGTTACCCCTCGAACAGATTTCCAACGATCCGTATCTAATTGTGACCATCATAAACGCTCCTTGAGACCGGGCATGTCACAAATCAATCGTCAAATTGGGCTGACTCCAATACCGGGGAGAAACACTGAAGTTCAAGTTCGCGCAAAATTTAATTTCAACGTTAAACACTATCACATGTAGAGGCGGCGTCACAACACTAATGTCTTTATCGTACATAAATAAAACTGTCAAGTATTTCACGAAAATTACATCGGTCGGCGTATAATGAACGTCTGAACCCGCATTGAGCTAGCTGTCAAATCTACGAGCCGTCATAGTCCGCTGCCATGAGTGGGCCCGCACACATGGGCGCGTGCTCGTGTGTCGATGGTCACCAACACACTGACAGCCTCCAGCGGAGCGCGAACGTACGGGCACTCGCACATACGCAGCTCGTGATTCATACATGAGTCGCGTCTGTGTTGTGGCGGGTGGGAGTGCGAACATGCAGCGTGCTTTTAACGCGGCCAGACGAAATGATGCCTAACTGCAGAACGGAGTTGGGACTGTATCGGTTTTATAAAATGGCTGGTTATGCGCGTCTATGTGGCCGATCACATGTGAGATTAGCCGAATGCGTGCGAATGCATGTAGCGCAGCGGTTCGTATGGGCGGGAAACTATGAAGAGATGCGCCGCTGTCGCTATGATTGGAATCGAGCAAATCATTTCTGTTTGACTCTTTAAATTGTGTCCAATGTTGCGCACAGTTGGCTTGCCGCAATTCTTTTTGTACATAAAGCTTTTTTCTTTTGTACACTTGACAAAAACGCATAGGTATAAAAATAAAGTGTCGAAAAATGAAGTATCGCACAGTCACCCTAATTTGCTCATCAGCAAACAGTTGCAATTTTTATTATGCAACATTTCTTTACTAGTTTCGTATGCAAACGTTTACTGTTGGATTTGATGTTGAATACCAGTTTCCTAGTTCGTTTTATAACAGGCTATATAATAACGACTACTGTATTAATGTCAGTCTTGTGTCTACCTATCAACTTGAACTGCTATTGAAATTCTTGTTCCACCAAAAAATAACAGGTTCTGAAACGTGTTTAAATCATAAGAAGATATAATACATACCAACATCAATTCAATTGATTTCATTTATTGTAAAGTTACCTCAGACTAAGCGAGACAGAAAACTTCCCTTTGATTTTCAGCTGTCGTACCAACACACGCTCAATACACAGTTCACGTATTCGCGGTAAATTGAATTACGACTTTATGGTAATTACCATTGAACTGATAATCGCATGGCGAACACGTGACAAAACAAACGATCACTTCACACACACGCGCACATAATTCGCAATTTGAATTTCGTACATATTTCCTTAGGTTCCATGCGGCCAGGAATTCTTTCTTACCTGCAACAAAAAAGAAAACGGTCAGTTAAAAATGGAACGTTATTCGTTTATCTTGTTCTGTTTTTGAATAATTTGACATAATGAACGTGATTTAAACTGATATTGAGCTTCGTAGAAAGTTTTGTTTTTTTTCAAGAACTCTACAATCAGGTGGGTATTTCAAAAGCATAAATGTTACCTAAAAAACATTTTGCTCACTGAAATATAAAAGAATTAGATAACAGGAATCAACCTTATCATAGACGCAGAATTAACTAAAAGTTTGCTCTTTGCAATTTTGATTTCGATCAATAAATCTTAAAATTAGTACAAAAATTCACGCTCAAAATGATGTGTGCAAAACATGATAAGTGTGATCAATTCAAATAACTATAGTTTAATAATCAATTTATTATGTTGACCAAAACTACCAATTATGTAGATATCTACAGTGTATAACGCCATTAAATAAAACATATTATATTTGCAACTTAAAAAGCTCATAATTTTAATATTACACACTTAAAAATGCAAATAATTTTCACTTCAAAACCACCATCGTTTTCCAGACTATAATTAAATGGGTTAAAGTATAATCATACTTAACGATAATAATAATTATGAATAAATTAAGTAATTAATTATTATTTATTATTATGCCATTAAACGTAGGTACAAACTGTGTATTCAAATATAGAACAATAACGTCATTCATAGTGCATTCTTATCAGGAATCAAGGAAAAATATTTTCAAAAAGTCGTTGCCTTTTCTTATCGTTGACCTATGTCAATATATTATCATTGCGGCTGCGATATGACCACAGGGTCAGGAGTAGAGTAGGCAGATAAGTGGGTCAGTGCAACAGTGCTAAGTATAAAGATTTGGTATTGTGGTCAAGTTCAGTTTTATCTGAATTACCAACATT
Source organism: Agrochola lota (assembly GCA_947364205.1). Taxonomy (NCBI): domain Eukaryota; kingdom Metazoa; phylum Arthropoda; class Insecta; order Lepidoptera; family Noctuidae; genus Agrochola; species Agrochola lota. Next base: position 14,204,391 of record OX376227.1, on the reverse strand, counting down.
ATATTTTACTTAGAAAAAAGAATTGGGTACCTACGGTTGTAATATTTTTTAAATTAAAATTAGGTGGATATTTAATATGTTTTGCGAACGTATTATATTTTAATAGTGTAGGTAGTACTTATTGTGTTTTATTAATGATAACTTTGTGAACTATTGTGATTTGGTGATGTCCGATGTCTAATTAGAAGACTTACAATGGATTTATTTTTATATTAAAATGTCTACGTTTACTTAAGTGCTTTATATTTATATTACACGTGAAGTTAGTGTATTTTTTCGTTGAAGTTATCTTCTTTTTAGTAGAACATTTAATTAATTCCTGATAAAATTTCTTGTTCACATTGTTTGACGATTAGCGTTTAAAAAGTTTAGGGTTATTGTTAAAAACGCAACACGCTATTTATTTCACTTACTATTTATTATCAAATAGCAAAAATATAATTAATTACTTTGAATCTAAATTACGAACCTTTAACACTGACCAAGATATTATTTGCAATAAATTATATAAAAATACATACGCACATAATAAATTATCATTCCAAAGTTAATTAAAACGATAAATGTATAGAATAAATTAGTTGTGTGCAATTCGTAAACAAAAGTCGAAGCGAATAAATTAATATAAAAATATTTTATTGCATATCCTCTGCGTATGAGTGAGTTTAAAAATAAACACTTAGATAAAGTCTGTAAACACTGAGGTGAACGGTTTCTCCGGAATTTATGTGAGACAAAATTGTTTACCTGATGAAATTACACAGAACGTATTTTACGCAGCTTTTTTCAATAGCGACTGACGTTTTAGATAAGGCGATAGCGAAGGCCCGTTTGGAAACTTAGCATTTTCCCGAGGAACAAAACTTTCATCTAGAAATGGTAATCTTAATCTCCACTGTTTTGTTATGTTATTGCATTGAACATGAACATAACTCAGACCAAATAAATCAAGACATAGCGCTGTGAACAATACAGTGAAGCATGCCAAAACTACACCTCCGCTCTGTGCATACACACACACATTTACAATCAAACTACACCTCACTAAGTGCACACATGTTTACGAAACCTGCCTCACGTTACTGCTGACAGCGCTGTCTTGGTTTTTTATTTGGTGTGAGGAACATAACTAGCGAAATGTGGGTGTACTTTAGATGCACCTCTGCCTAACGTTCCGTGATGCTATGATATGTGTGTGAACATGAAATTAATAATGGTTATAATAACCATGTCTAAAATAATTATGATCATTGTCACTTAATCCTGTGTAGTCCTGAACAAAGAACTAGAACTGGACAAACTGAACAACTTCATTTGCTTTCACCACACCTCTATTGTCACACAAATCGTGGAAACTGACATGGAGCTAACACAACACAACCACTCCACTTCAATGAAGACCTTAACAATTTTCACGAGCCCTACATGATGTATATACCGTGAAATTTTAGAAAAATAACTCCCGACTACTTTAGGAACGCCCTTAGAGAATTATTACATTAATATATTTACCAACACGATCCTATTATTACGTTTTCATGTACTCGTTTGCGCATAAATTAAAAAAGTTGTCACTTTTTCTTTTGTCCCAACCCTTATTTGGTATTCATATTTGATACTTTGAAAATACAAAGGGACCACGCATTTTGAAACGAAAACACACGAGAAAAACCTGTTTTACCAACAGACTATGCTAAAGATACAAATTGTGAAAGAGGCAATCGTTCATACGATGTTTCTTTATCTAGAGATCCGTCACCGGCCCACTGTGGACTCTGCCGCTGAAGCAATAAGCGTCCTATTCTAATGAAGTCCCAGCGATCACTTCAATTATGGTCATATTGAATGAAATATGAGTTAAGTGAGGGATATCAAAGGGCGACGCGAGGCTGTTTATGAAATGTGAACTTTGAAATATGTACTGCAATAATGCACCCTTTTTTAATTTGTACTATACTATGAACCGTAGCGAAATGGGGTCTCAACAATGTGTTGGGACGGTTTTTTGTGCATCGATCGATATTTCGCTCACAACTATGTATTATTGGATAATTTCTAACTATTTCGTTCGGAATTTTCGTGTTTCTTATTGCTTCCGCAACGAATTTCGTGCGACCCAAAAGTCGAAATGATTGAACCTATCGGGCATTCGCCGGCAGCGGCCGACTCCAATTTAGTTTTTCGGATTAGATACGGCGAACATAATAACATAATTGCTCTAATAACAGACCGTACGGCGGTGCTCGCCGTGCCTTACAATTCACTTTCCAAATTGGTTTATTTTTTTACCTCTGCTCTGTCTAAAACTATTATGATTTATTATCAAATTTTCGTGCAGGCAAATTACGGGCTCGTTTTTCGTGAATGATTCTGTCTCTTTCTACTACTACGGTCCTTGGAGTACTAGACAGAGACACCATCACAGCTATTGTGTTTCCTTGAAAGCCTTGCGGCGTTACATGGCTGAGACTTGTAGATGGAATGATTTACGATGCCGTTTCTAATTTACCCTGTACAATAATTAGTTGGATTAACATGTTCAGCACGGATATTTTTCAACGTCACCGAGCTTATTAAAACTCCGAAATATTAATTAAAAGTTCTTGCTATTCCGGAAGCTGAGTCAAAATAAAAAAGGTTTCGTCTTCATTAAACGCTCGGGGGTATTTCGTTTTAACTATTATTCGGAAAGGGTTAGACAATTTATTTGTATGGAACATGTGCAGCAACTAAACACGGAATATGAACGATGAATTATTTCGAAATGAAATACAACATTTTGTGCAAATGTTTAGTGGAAACTAAGCTAACAGGAGTACCTACAGCCGTCTGAAATGGTGCAACGACAAATGTTCATGACATACCGGTTGCATTAAACATGAGACCTGCCACCGAGCTATATTTACATATAAAAAACTTACTTTCCACATTTCTACAGTGAATGCTATAAATATAAAACATTCAATAACCGGTTCCGAGACCGTTAACTAATTAGAAACAATTATGAGTACCAATGTCACATGAAATTGATCACTACTTTTATTGTAAACGAAAAAGTTTTTAGAATGAACTTACTTCACATAAATGGCTTTGAAATTTTTAGGATTGCTCACAGGATTAAAAAAAAACTTATTTATAAAAATTACTCAATGTTTTTGCTTATATAACACAAGAGATAATTTACTACTTTGATAAAAAATGAGTTGTATTAAAATATGAATATGAGGCCTCAAGAGGATCCTTTCAAATTACGTAAAGAAGTAAAAAGTTTAATATTCATTTAATAACAATAAAATATTGGTATAGCCAACTACATTTATTTTTGTATTTACACGACGAGTATTTACGCCTTTCAGGGTTGGCACTGCAGCGTGAAAAGTTTTTTTTTAATCCTTCGCGGTGAGTAGATATTAAATTTCATAGTGCACAATTTAATATTATTTTATTAATTCAGTTATAAATTCTTAGTCTAATTAATGGTAATCAACTAAGACCCGTAGCCATTTTATTTCAAGTTATTAATTTTCTAAGTAATTCTTTTTCTGAGCTGTTTAGCGCCGACAAATCTGTGTTCTTTAAGTTCTATAAATTCAAAGAAAAGCAAAGTGGAAACTCCAAAAATATAATAATAATAATCAACATAATTTATTTACTTCACTCAACATTTATCTATTATTATAAATTATTTACTCCTCATATCGTCGCAACTATGAACTCTATGTACCGTTTATGTATTAGACAGTTGTGTATATAAATAAAACTTATCCCACAACTCGGTATGTTCATGAATATTCGGTTGAGGGCGCCACCTCTGCGAGATATCGCGCGTGGTGAAGCGGAAGAGACCTCCGACAAAGGACTGTGACAATGAGCCCGGGCCGCCATAGGGCTGATAGCACATAATAACGCCAATATTTGCATTCGCTTTTTGTTCTATTCAATACGCGGCAAAAATATGTGACACGGGCTTAGTCGTATCTTTTTATTAATATGACAAACGTGAATAGAAATTATTATGTTGTGTATTTATGCTGCTATTAATAATGCATGATTAAAAAATCAGCCTGAATCACGATGCATAATTTTGTGATATTTAATTTGGAATCAAAGCGTTATGCAGGAGTGTTGGTAAATAAAATGTCGGTTTGTTTTGTACAGCCCTGCGCTCGTTGGCGCGGGCGTCCAACACCGGCGGCCCGGACACGTTTCAGGATCATGAATTATGGCGCGAGCCGATGTGACTTTTCAATTTGAAATCATCAACCTGGAATTAATTTCATTTTTGAACCCCATTATTTCTGTTATCTACGCGCGAATCGCACAATATGCGAGTTTCGCATTATTGCCGTTACGACAAAAATATTTTGTGGCAACGCGCTCCACGGATATTGGTAATTTAATTTTGTATATTTTGTTTTAATGTGTACGGATTATTGTGAAACTGCAGTGTGCAAACCGCAGACGGTCGGTTAGCAAAGTGTGTGTTCAATAAATAAAGAGTCAATTTATTTTGTATATTTCAACGATAGAGTTCTACATTATTGTTGCACACACATGGCACAGACTGACGTCGATCCGGAATTTCAGGAAAAGTTGTACCACAGCGACATTCACAGATATAAATAAACCTGTATTTGTAATAGGTAGACAAACTAATGGTGATATGAATAAATTACATAGAAAACAAAACTAAATCTATCATTACACCAAAAAAATGTGTTCCAGACCCGCTCAGAATTCATTTGTAAAACACAAATCTGTCACTGGAGGCGGAGGTAGTCGGTTGCTGTAAGGCGCGACTATTCATAGGCGATACCAGTTACTTCCCAGCGGACCGTTGACGAAAACCGAACCGAAATAGATATAACACCAATAAATTAGAAAATAAAGCTTCAGTTTTATTTCTGTGAAGCCACGACGACTTTTTATTGTGATTATCAGGGATGTTCGAAAAATCTCTTCGCACTTCTCAGCCGTGAAGGCCAACGACCCGAAATTTTTCCTACGGTTCATTGGATGTTTAATTTAAATTATTGAAGTGAGTCAACGTTACGAATTAGATTTTTTGTCCAACACTCTAATATTACCGAGTTTTTGTCGCGTATTTTTACTAACGCACGTAGATAAGCACCTACACTATAAATTCGTTTTAATGAGAACGAGTAGCTGTAGAGTAAGTTAGTGTTCATTGTCAGCTAAATTATTACAAACATTTACAGCTGGTTAATTCTGTTTGAAACACGTGATCATAATATTAATCCGATCTACAAAATTGCACATACACACCCAAGTATTGGTAAACAAGTTCTCAATGTCGAATCGCTCTACGTTTGCCAGATTCAAAATGTAAACAGGAATCGCTGCAATACGTAGAACTTCAAAACAAATGGCAACAAGCATTACGAAGATACATCCGAAGCGTTACTCCAAAAACTCGCTCAAATCCCAAAAGAGGGACCTTATAACAAAGCTAATATTAGACAATCATTTCCTGTCAAAAGGGAGGCGTGCGCCCACCCCCGACAGATTGGGGGACAGAGGGGGAGGGAAAATACCTCCTCGTCTCACCAGATTTCGCAGTCGCCGTGTTCCAGTGTGAATCTGAATTCTTATTTTTTGCTGTTACAGTGATGAATGGATTTTTAATATCCACTTGCAGCTGTCCCAGACTCAGTGGTTCCTTTGATGAAAAATGATAGTAAATGGAACTTTTTGTTATCTATCACTGTTTTACATCGAGTGCTGTGCTTACATGCTGTATCGGATGTTTAAAAAAACATTGGAAAAATAAATGTCGACGTCATGTCGAAAGTATAGTATGGACAGGCAACAAGACATCAGCATCCAGACGTCTCAATACTCGACGAGGCTTACGGTCGGCAAAAAACTTGGCGGTGGCTCTCACGGCACGACTCTATTACGAGTCGGCCGCGAATAAATAAAACATGACGGGCCCTTCTCACGTACATATATGTACATATTGTTTATGTATGTGTTGCGGATGTTAACTGATCTTGATTCGGCGTATGTGATTTGAGACGCTTTCACCGCGACCTTTGGAAATCTTCGGATAACTGGCGCAATTATTTTCTATATAGAGACCGTAACAACTGCAGAACTTGTTACGTCGCACGATCCAATCATCTTAACGACTATCAGTGAGATGTGACCTTAAATGTCTTACTTCGATAACTAATACAAATGACAAAATTCGACACATGAAAGTCTAGACGCCCGAATGTATACAGGGTGCGTCTACGCATCTAAATTCTAATCACGTTTAATTGGAACAATTGAAGTCATCGTTTTGTAAGATGAATATAAAATATTGTCTCACAAAAAGTCGTAAACGAAGTGCTGGCTAAAACGAATAAAACTAAATAACAATCGCTTCAATGCAGACAGAGTTTCACTTTACGACTGTTTAATAGTGTGACATTTATTGTGAGCCACAGCAGTCAAACTCCCACGAATTGATAATAAAGCTCAACAGAAGTTCGAAAAAAATAGCATCTTGTAAAATATCGGTACAATAAGAGCTTGTACTGGACCAAAAACTGTAAATCATCGATCGATTGATGATGCATAATAACAGGTTTTGAAACATCAAAGTCCTGTGTTTTCCAAGCAACACCGTGTGTGGCATTAACGCATAGGTCGGCTAATAGCTAGACGACTCTTGCGCAGACGACAATAAAAACATGCACATGCATCGCCGCTACATTAACGCGCTCGCCATAGTTGGCACCATGCAAACTCCGCCCTCGCTGGCAACCAGAGCGCATCACAAAATATTAATAGTGATGGATACACACGTCATATCTGTCGATAAAACACAACAACTTAATCAATAGCCTTTCAACAACTTTGAATACAGCATTGTTGCCAATAAAATCGACATTCTTGTAATTAGTAGTACAACTTTTTTCTTGTTGCAAACTAATTGTAAAATGAAAAATCAATCATCGTCACGACAAGTGCTGAAATGATTAATAACTCAATTCGTTAAATGTACTGTGACACGCTACAAGCAGACACAAATCAAAAAGTTCCACGCTAGTAAACCAAGGTGTTTCTCGCGCAATGACAGTGGGGAGTGATTCGAAAAGAAACCAAGAACATTACTGTTGGTCGAAGAATCAGATTAATTGTCCTCGCGGCTTAAGAATGTAAGCGACGATTAATGGTAGTTGATGAAGTGAAAGAATGCCATTAAACAGAAGCATGCATTGATAATTCGCTGCAGGTGCAAATCAACTATAAATTAAGTTAGTAACATAGTAATGTATTCAAGTTACGGTTACGTATGGCAAATATATGACGGCTTTCTATCGACTGCGGTTGGCGCTGACGCAGGTGAATCGACAAAAGTATCACACGTCACTATGTACCTCGGATACGCTACATTTTAATCATCGTAGTGAAGTTCTTCTTCTATTATTGTTTTTCGAATTTCGGCTTCAAGACAGATGGTAACAACGGCGGGGAATTTGTATTACAATGGCCGCCACAATCCCACCAATGATCGCTGGCACGGAGCTAGCGCGGCTGTTCCATTGCTTCAGTCTACTTGGCACTCAATAACTTTCGTTGGGTACCAGCGTCGCGAGTGGCAGAATAATTTGTGAGTCCGCAACTACTATGTTGATAATTGATTAGATCTTGTTGCTGATAGATTTTATCTTAAATGGCGAAAGTGATTATGTTTCCGTCAAAGCTGCTGAATAAGCAATTGCTACTTGTTACTAAGTGGCAAATTAAACTATTGCCAGACTTATTTACAACATTAATAAAAAAGTAAAAAATCACAGCAATTAAGTAATCTCAGTGTTCTACAATGCCAACATTCATTGTGAAAACGAAACAGTGGAAAACCCTATAGAAGAAATGCACCCAAACACAAGGAGTTTCATAACAGTAGCCGAAGCGATCCATTAAGCGTGCAACGAGGGATCTGTTATGACAGCAGTATCCAAGTGGTGGCACAATGTGTCAGGAGTGGATGTGGCGCTCTACGACGAATATTTATTTATTTATAACATTGAGGGGCTGTAAATTAGCAGTGAATTTACGGCCAGGCGGAGGAGTGATCGCGCGCAGTTTATTTTCGGCGTATGCGCGTGATTTAAACAGTTCCCGGTGTTCTGCCGTTAGAAATTGAAACCGAACGAAGAAGTATTATGGAGGAAGTGAAACTCTACGCTTTAGTGTCATTCGTTAAGCCAATTAGAATATGATAATCATATCGCCTTAACATTGGTGGTCACCGAATTTGCATTTGAAAACATTTATCAAAGTTTTTTAGTCCCCATTTGTCATCTGCTACAGTAACTGATTTCAAGACGTAAAATGCTCTAGTTTTAATTTATGTTGTTGTTTCCGAGCTTTCTAGAATGTATTAAAATAATGGTCAATATTTCATTATTTCATTAGCCCAGTCCATTAACCTAACCACAGGAAGTTACATATCAGTTGGATTTCGAGTAATTATTTATTCTGTGACTACCTGTCGAGCTGGCTGATCAGGCTTTACCCAAAATAGTAGATCGGTAGACACTTAGTCATCGCTTGGATTCCGGTGTTTATATTCTTCCACAAACTTGTTACGCCTTCTATGGATACTTGTTTCCCTTGAATGTGTTTATATTATTTATAAATTATAACATTTTTTGTTATGAAAATCTATTGCAAATGTACCACAACGAAGAATCGACACCTTTTTTAGTCTAGATTATTCTGAAACTCCCAGATATAGGACTCTGTAAACACAGTACCATCTATAAAGACTTTAACGAAATACCGATTAACCAATCAACGAATAATGAAATTACACTGAAGCTGCACTAATCGGTTCAACGTTTATACCGAACTGTAAACGAGATAACAGATCACAAAATGACTCCATTGTATCTTAGTCACGAAAACAACATATCGGAGTCCACTTAATATCATCCGACGAACGTGACCCCAATCCTTCCGAATTTGGACCTTTCGCAACGTTAGTCACCGCCGCAAGTCGCTACGAAATAATCTTAATGATCCGTTAAGTAGATATAAAACGTTTAGCATCGTAATATAGAACTGAGAAGCTTTATATACTATCGTGAATATGGTCGATAATCCAATTTTATTTTCGTTATCGTCGAAAGCGTGGTCTTATTTTTTATGATCAGCTTTGCCGAGTATAATCTCTTCCCCCTCATTCATAAACTGTTTTTTATTATCTTTATCATCATCTTCATGTTTGCTATTGATTACAAAAAAGCTTTTTGTATTCATTTCAGGTTTATCTAGTCTAATAATTTCTAGCTTCAGTCTTCACCTGCACAGGTGTTTTGTTGATTAACTAAGTATATTAATGTAAATAATTCGTCGTAATTTTCCTGTTCCTGACTTTTTCGCATATTCCTACAGAATACTAAAAAGTATAGAAAGCTGCTTCTTTGTAATTCATTGTTTCAAATACGTTCAAGTCCATAATTTTGATACGTTAGCAAGTTAATAATGACAGTAATTCAAGATGTATCTGTAATAAACTGTGACAATTAGCTGAGTAGGGCCAGGCCATAATGTAAGTAGGTCTTAAATATTGATATACAACTCACTAACACTTATACTTATATATGTTAAATTAACTACAAGAAGTTGTTAAACGTTTCTCTAACCTTTGCAAACAGTCCCATTACTCCTTCTTTACGATAACGATCGAATAGAATTGTAGTATCGTAAATGTACATCATTGGGCGAGCAAAAACAAGATGTATGGGGGACCGGCAATGTAAATAGAACTATTAAAGAATATCGCTGGACGGTGGCAACCATGTTGCCAATGACAGTTTAATGTTTCCTAAAACCATTCCAAACAATAAGCACTTAATTTAAACTTATGCGGCACTCGTTATAAATGACAAATGATTAAAAAACTCTTGGTAATTGATGGGTAAACGTGCGAATTAATAGTAATAGCGATCGATAATGATATATAGCCCGCGAACAAATGTTTGACGGGTAGATTAGCGTCTGTAGGCGGTTTTGTACTGCCATATGATAATGTAGCACCTGCTTATTGGGAACTGGCTTTTGTTCGCGGTTTTTCTCGCGATCGTTCGTGTACTGGATCAATAAAAAAGGATTATTCATCGTTTTGCTCTCGCAAAAACACGCATGTGTTCTGCATTTTTTCAGGAATATTCATATGTTCCATGGTTGAAATAAGGAGAGAACCAACGTAAATGAATATTCGAGATTCATTTATTTTATTTTAAATAAAAAAAGAACATTTTAATTCAAGAATCCAAAGTATCAAATTTGTATATTGTGTATAACTCGATTTTTATAACTGTGCGCTTGGAATTGTCAAAATCATAGGTTGTTAGTATTGAATTCGTCTGCCTGGTTTCCTCCTCAGACGATGACGCTTCCTAATACGGTTTAAACTCTCCACAGTTCTATCTCATTGTTCGTGAATTTTTTATTGTTATTATTTTGACGTTGACATATCATAACATTTCTTTCATCTTTCGTATCCATTGGCACATGCACAATTTTGTCGTGTCTAGTAACAACGAATAAATTGCAAAAGGTTATTTGTTTTCTATATTTTTACATTTGCTTAGATTCTAATCGGGACACCTTGCTTAAAGGTCAATACGATTCTTTGTTTCGCTGAACCTTCAACTTTTTAAATGTCGAGGAGATTCTAAGTGCATAGGAATAATGCATCTTACTGACATTTGTATTTAAATCGACTATTTTATATGCAGTTATCTATATTAAATCCTACTATTTTATTATCCTGTTAGCAAGAATAGGGATGATGCCTGGGTACAAAAAATGAAATTCTAATTAGTCCGTCAGTCAGATAATAAAAAAATATTAGACACATATTTTTTGCTTTATCATATTAATAAAAAAATACTTAGATAAACCGCATTTTAGGTTGGGGAGTGGGGGTCGCTACGTCACTAGTATGTCATGGCACAGTTTATAATCTCAAAGACGGACTAAAAAAATTTTTTTACTCATCATCCCTATTATCGATCAGGATCTGAGTCATTGGCTGTGTCATAAATGCAATAAATCTTACTTGTGGTTTAGTTAAAAACAAGTCAAGGAAAATTACTATAAGAATTGAACTTAGTATTCCTTCCTTAATTAGTTTATTTTTGTATTTTTAGTTATGCAGTCGCGAAGGGGCTAACTACATATGCAGTTTAACTGACGCCAATTCAACTTTTATTTAAAAAAATACCAAAATGTTTAATTTAATGGTGCCCAAGATACAGGTAGTGCCTAGTTTTGGACCGACGCTATCTCCATATTGTAATTTTAATGTTGAAATAAATGATTCTTACTCTTTGACATTAAAAAAAAAATACCTACATATATAATTAGCCTTAGGTATAATGTTTCCACTGCCGGAACTTAGGCTTCTTCCATATGCGAGGTAAATCTTTCTATAAAATTCAGTCTTTCTGAATTTCAGTAGGTATCTGAAAGGAGTATTTAACAGAAATTCGATTCACCAAAAAGTCATTGTACTTGTAAACACAAAAGAATATTCTAGCAAATTCTAGAGCGAGGCGCGAACACGCCGGCCGGTGACATGCTATCGGCCACGTTCGTACGACATAAATCACCGACGCCGCTTGTTTTACCAATAAAATTGATTCTTTCGCGAATCGCGAGCCGAACGAGCGTAAACTTTTCGAAATTTATATTTTTGAATTTAGATATTTTTCTTTTTCTTTTCTTTATTTTTTCGGCGATGACATTGATAGATAGTAGGCGTAATTAGCGTTTCTTTTTTTTTGGATATTAGGTTACGTTGATTCGATTGGGAAATTAATTTTATTTTCGTTAGCCCAGAGAAAACAATGATCCGTCTGAGCGTTCTACGAATTCCTAATTCAATTTAAGTTTAACGCTAGCTTGGCTTAAGTTTCTGTAGACACGAAGAATGATGAGCACAATTCTGGCAACCGTTACATTCGAAATTAAAAATTAATTAATCAAGTTCAAAGTGATCCAAATTAAATTCGATTCTGTTATACGGTAATACGACATTGTGACATAAACTAGCTATATTTCATCACCGGATCATCAAATATCTCGTATAAAAACGATGACTAAAAAAACTTGTTTTTGAAATTGCGAATTATACGCCGAAACGATAAATCAATGGGTACACATTCGATATCAATGGTGTCGCCCCATAAAACGGGCGCTATTTATCAGTTGTACATAAAAGTGCACGCGTGCCCACCATTGATCAACGAAAAATCGTATCATTGACAATATATCCCTTATTTTCAATAATGATATATTAGTATCAGATATAAATAATGCATTGATGCTAATAAACGACTGAATATCAGTTAATAGAATATTAAAGCGCCATAGATCAAATCACGACTTTGTCTGCATTACGTATATCTGCATACATAATGACTGTGATTATCGGTTTTACGCTCATTTTAAGATTCGATGAAATAATTTATCTCTTTTTGATGCTCATTGTCCGATTTTAAACGGTTGTATATACAACAGAAAAGAATCTCAGTACCAATTATTTAAAAATAAATCACAAGATATCTAATGAAAAAATGAATTTATGTGCGAGATTTTTTAATAAAAAACGAAAAGGTCTTTCACCTCTACCTCCTAAATCGTCTTATACCTACATCAGCATCAAGACGATATGCAGCCGCTCCCCAAACTTTTACATTCCTGACCCTCCAAGTGCGACAGGGCTCGTTTGTCCTTAACGATACAAGAGTCAAGACACAGTTAGCGCAGAATGTTTTCTACATAGTCCAGTGGTATGGGCTTTATTATTTATTATACGGAAAACAGAACAAACTAACCAAAAGTGTCCACGGTACGGAAGCAGCGGGACGCAACAAAACAGAGTGGAATAAAGAAAATAGAATGACGCGTGTTGGAACAGAGGAGTCGTGGAGTAGCTTTCGTGTGAATATGTTTAGTTCTTTTTTGCATATTTTTTTTGGTAATAGTCTTTTTTAATCAAGCGAGGAAATATGAACTTTTGTTTATTAAAAATTAATTTTTGGAGTGAATAAAGACATTTTGAATAATTAAGGAATGTTGTTGCGAAGACACAAAACTAATTTCTAATTTAACGCTTCTACAGGTCCATAGTTCGTGTATAAAGTGTGAGCGAGACAGTAATATCTGAAAAGGAAAGCGTGACAGGAAAACGAGGCAAAAAGAGTGGCATGTACTCGCCTCGGCAGCGCTGTGTGAAACCTCTGGGGACTTGGCAGAACTCACGCCGTACGTAGCAAATACGTAGACAATTATCACGGTAAATCAAGTTTTTCTCATATGCATCTATTTCTACAGTATGCTTAGATACGAGTATAACCATCTTTATAACAAAACGTTCGTAAAATATATTAAGCAATTAAAGTTTATTGCGTGTGGGCAGACAAATAGTTATAACAAGCAATATTATTTTACACAAATATTATTAATATTATGCAAACGTTATAAATATTGTTTTATCGCTTTATTTACTCTATCTTGTTCAAGTGTTACATGGCACACCTTTGGTGTAATTTGATACCTTTATGGTGTTTTAATCAACGATTCCATTTTTTTATATTGGTGTTTTTGCATTTATTAAAAGCTTAATTTATTTTAGTTTTAGAAATATAAAATAAAAATTTAACCCTTAAATGCTGGGGCAAGTCCACTCAGCCGGCGATCATAACGCCAAAGTTTCTCGCTCGCAGCACATATGCGGCCTTTTCTTTTATTTTTCCTCCATTTTCCATTTCCACTAAAACGAAAGCGACTTTCCACGGTGACTTTTTTCTACTGAAAAGCTGCGAGGAATTGTGGCAAAATAATAATAAAAAAACAATGAACGAAGAGAAATGGAAATAAAAATTTGCTTTGTCATAAATCATGAAATGCTTCCGGCTGGTTGCTTTATTACAAAGAAAGTTTGTATCAATGTTACGAAGCTTTTATTGTCCACGAGGAAATGAAAAGGCCGCTAATTGTGTAGGTACCTATTATGTTGTTTGTTTACAACATTTTTGTGTTAACATTTTCACCCTGAGCATAGCAGAGCTCGTTTTGGTAACGGTGTCAATTATACGAATGAATGCCAAGATTCGGAGAAAATATTCACGAAAAAGAAAAGCGGATTGTACAAATCTGCCACTATAGGGTATTGTGAGTAAACGGAAGAGCTTAAAGCATCGCTCGACACAAATCCCAAGCGGAAAGATTCCATTAAGAAAATCAAAAAAGGTCTGTTCAGTTCACAGCCTGCGACTATTTTCATTTAGCAAAAACAACCCATAAATTGTCATCTTAACGAGATTTCTGTTTTTGCAGTATTCGCACCCTCGAGTGTTCGGTTACTAGCAGTTCGGTGACGTCCTTGTTTCGTTTTGCATGGATTGTTACGTCAGCGGCTTTTGTTAAACGACTCTGGCCGGAGCATAACGATCGCTACATCATAATTCTCGAATACTCGAACAATTAATCATCGTTCATTAGTTGATTTCATACATTGTTAATACAGTATTTATCATCAATGTGTGAAAATGTATACAAAAGTTTCAACTGAGATTTATTAAAACTTCTGCACTCAATTATTTTCTTCGTCTATCCGAGTTGTAGATACAGTACGAGTATGTGCTTTGGCACGCCAAACGGCGCATGCGTGTCAAGACATCAGACGCTGCGCGCGAGTGCGTGCAACCGCTTCGGGTTATTTATTGCCTTACTGATGAATTAGTTTTGTTTATATAGCACCTTTTCATTTGAGGGTTGACTTTTAAAACGCCAATGAATATTTTATTGACTTTTTATTGAATTAATTTACATTTTATTACACCGCAATTCGGATTCGTATCGGTGAAATAATTTAATTATTTGTGGTAACCGAAGTTATAAAACTTGATTGACTTAATTTTACAGAAACAATAAAACTCCAACTTAGGTACTAATTAGTATTTTTTATGGCTAATAATTTAAAGCAAATATTATACTTATTTCATATTAACGAATAGGTATAACAGTTAATAAGCATTTATATACTAATCTGTCAGTATTGACTGCAAAACAAAACTTAACTACGTCTGTACTAAACATTCACAAACTCAAAGTGGAATAAACTCGAGAATATCATAATTAAAGTGCCGTTTCAGAGTTCGGGTCCTGTCACGTGATACCGTTGCCCAAATTATCCGGGCCTCGTGTCATCTTGTCCCAATCCAATATGGCGCCGTAAATCCTCGCTGGGGGAGATGGGGCGGTGGAGGGGGTACGTCACTCAAACTTTCTCTGTACTCCGTCTTACGTTCTCTCGTCTCGGTCTAGGGGTGGGTACGGACAGACCCTCACACGTACATTTTTTATTTCACGCGGTCACGTGGCGATGACGGGTTGAATTGTATTTTTTTTACCTCACAAACGTTGTTGAGTTTTCGAATCGTTTCTTTGTGGTATAGGTAATGGTAGGAAAATGCTTTATCATGATTTACTATGTAGTCGTTCAATGGAAGTTTTTATTTAGTTTACGTATAAGTATATTTATTGAGTGTGTTTAGTTTATATGTGGGTATTTTATCGTAGAATGTCGGTGCTGACGCTACAGGCCCCAGTGCGGTGGTGCGCTTCGAAGAATTCTCAGATAGAGTTCGAGCATCGGGATGAGTAATCTCTTTTGTTTTTCTAAGAACAACGCAACCGCGCGATTATCGGCATGTTTTCCACACTCAAGCTTTTAAATAAAATTGGTTTTACTAAACATCTGCTCGCATACACCGTATATTTGTAATTGAGAACGTATTGTATCGATTAAAAGCTTTTTGTTATTTCACTGCGTTTTATACACTTAGAAGTAATTTTTCAAGAATGTTAAACTGATGGCATTTGAAGTCGTTAGATAGAAATATTCATAGAAGTGCCTACCATTAATACGAATAAATTGTACATTTAGTTTGCTAGCAACATTATGCATCTATCAGTATTCGTTTTGCAAACACCTACATATTTGAATATCAAATGAAATATATGAGTTACGTGAAATTTATGATGGCGGCATTCTGCCTCAGTTGTCACTACAACCAGTATAAATTAACAGGCTGAATAAATATCTACCTTAACCATTTACTTCAATACCTGTATTAAGGTGGAAACTATTTTATCATATAAATTATTCCTTTATTTAAGGTGAAAACTATAAATGTCTGTTCCATTTAATAGCTAGTTTACAGTCAGTTTTTCTGAAACAGGAAATATTTCTCAGTGTATTGTTACATGGTGATTCAGTATAGGAAAAACGTTGCATGCTAGCTAAAGTCGTCAGAGAAAAGGTTACGTTTTACTCATTGCTAAGTAACTGTATTTTAATAAATGGTTTGATTACATTGAACATGATCGGTAGAAGTAGGGTAGATGTATTTTCATTTTTAGTTTACAAAATATTTACAAACAATTTATAACTAATTAATTAATAAAAGTAGCAAAATTATATACTAACTTAACTAAAACTATTTACAAACTAAAATATAACATCGAAAAATTCATCCGCATCGCTGTCGACTGGTAATGTACCCAAGAGACTGGCCGCATTGCCACGTTGTATGGCAATGCTTCGCCTCTGCCCAAAGTAAAAACCAGCCCTTGGGTCACGGGAAGTGTCAAATAGCCGTTTGGAGATTTCTTTAAAGAGGCCGTGAGCACTCGGACCCCACGGCCCGAGGGTTTCAACCCCAAACGGCTCGAAAATATAATTACCAACGAGGTTATTATACTTACGCCGCTTGAGGTCTTCTGCAGCCGCAGCGGCAGCACCAGCACAGCACGCTGAGCCAGGAAGATGGGATGGCGCAAGAGTGTCGACACATGTTGCATCCCACACTGAAGTAGGGTTAGTTAGAAACCCAAGGCTCATTCGTTGATTCCCACGATTTCGCCCAAAATAGGCGAATCGACGATTCTAAATAATATAACTTTTTTCTTGAGGCGATTCGCACGGAGTAAATTTATTTGTGGGCGAATCAACAACTCCAACAATAGGTATTAGGCAATTGGCATATGTGCCAATCCAAAACCAAAACTGGTAATCCAAAACTGGTTCTTGTGCTATGGCACAACAACCAGTTTTGGATTACCCGGTAATTAAATTAAGCGCCACAGAAGCTTTCCAATAACCCACCTAATTTAATAATATTGATGAAATTGAGGCCCCATAGTAATCTCACTAAGACTTGCGTGACCAACCCCTATGTGTAAGACACAAATGAAGCTGCTAGGCATTGCTTTTCAATATACTGACCATCCATCAAGCCGTCTTAGCGCCACGGGGGGCGACTATATTAGAAAACCTTTGTCAGCTGATGTCTACACCTTTCTGATACAAAATATACGTAGGTACTTACTACAGATATCCCAAGAAAAGTATGCGCTTCGGGAATCATCGCCTATCCACAGAAATACGAACGTGCGATGATGATATCTAAATTAAAGAACTGTTACAACCATGGAAGTAGGTAAGTACTTGCCAATTTTCTGAGGTCGCCCAGAGGTCCAAATTCGACCATAATGCATTTAAATGTCATGATTCTAAGGTAGCCAGCTTGTGTCAAACGCATGGTAGTGTGTGTAATGTTTTTTTTATTAATTTAATTTATTTCTATTTATTTTATTTATTTATTTATTTATTTATTTATTGAATATTTTATAAAAATATTAGCTTTCTGCACTCCTTCTCCATATAAACTTTAACTGTCATACTCCTCCATGTGCGTTATTTTCGTAAAAAGGGGTACAAAGTTTTTGTTTCACGTATTAATATAATTATGATGTTTAGAAAAT
This sequence comes from Agrochola lota, assembly GCA_947364205.1. NCBI lineage: Eukaryota > Metazoa > Arthropoda > Insecta > Lepidoptera > Noctuidae > Agrochola > Agrochola lota. The sequence continues at coordinate 14,186,529 of OX376227.1, read as the reverse complement.
TATAGATTAACAACTTTATGCCATTCCAAATTTTTTTTTGTAAAAATTGAGGGACAGATGACGTTCTGCGACCAATGATAGGTGCACTACTACAAATCGTGGCAGACAAAACTTAGAAGCTTTGCCTCTGTATGGCTTACTTACTCTGAAGTGCGACGTTCGTGCTTATTCGGAAACACGAAGATTACTAAGATTACCGAAGCGCATACCTTTTCTAGTTTAGCTGTACCTACATACACGTGAACAGAAGCATTAGAGAAACGGCCATTGTCGTAAGTGACCGGTCAATGACCGAATAACACGCCGGAATCATCCATTTAATTTTTCCGTAATGAATAACTAGAAAAATAACGCCGCTTAAATTAGTACTTCTTATTTTTTTCAGTGATTAAGCACTAATTAAGTTATTAAAATGTAAATTTAGATTCTTACAAGTAAAACAAATTATGTTATTCTATAATGTGGAACGAGGTAAATATTCCTGCGTGCAAAGTGAATAATAGTTTCGTTGCACCCGTTACAGTTTGCAAGGACTGTCGACATTGCCCGGTCAGTGCGGATATTATCTAATGTATTCAGTTACACTACTACAACATGTTACTGATTATACTTTCGCATCACTTATTAACAATGGTAATCGTTTAATTAACCAACTGAGCTGGTAAAAACATTTTTATGGGTGCCATAAAAGTTGAGTGTGGCTATTCCGATAGCTAACTAGCTCATAGCCCGCAACGCAAAGGTTTTTCCTTATTTACTGCTTACTCAGGTACTACGTTTTATAGCGTGATGATATTTTATGAGCCTTGTTGGTTATAAAAATAGGTCTAATTGGTAAATATTATTGAATTAATGATGTATTAGGGAATGTTGCTTTGTCTTTTGTATTTCTCTAGGTGATGGTAGTATTTCAGTCTTTTCTTTTTATTTTACCTGGGCGAAAATGGATAAAACGAATTTTCTCAGAAATGAGACTTAGCTAGATCAATTTTTCGCCCTCGTAAACCCCTATATTGCAAATTTCATCGACATCGTTAGAGCCGTTTTCGAGAACGTGATTAGAAATATATATATATAATATCAATCAATCTGCCTAGCCTTTTCCCAACTATATTGGGGTCGGCTTCCAGTCTAACCGGATGCAGCTGAATACCAGTATCTTACATGAAGCGACTGCCTATCTGACCTCCACAACCCAGTAACTGGGTAATACGATACCCCTTGGTAAGACTGGTTGTCAGACTTTCGGGCTTCTGACGACCCGTAAATACTGTCGAAGATCCACGTATGACAGCCGGGACCAACGGCTTAACGTGCTTTCCGAGGCACGGAGGAGTCTCGGTATGTAAATATGATTAACCAACCACACACCAACCCCGGCAAGCGTAGCTTAACCTGATGGATCGATGTATATAATATATACAAAAATTACTCATTTAATAGTTTAGGATTTTAAAGTAAAAATACTTTATACTAATTCAGACTAAAAAAAACTGGGAAAAATATCAAACCACACTGGACTCTGACAACTGCCAACCAGTCTTTAGCAAGCATGACATGCTCGAGCCTTCTCTGTATGAGAAGAGGCCCTTGCCCAGCAGTGGGACAATAATAGGCTGTTATTATTATTATTTCCTTTTCTTTCATTTATAGATATATCATTTACATTTTTTAATATTTTTATAAAAAGAAAACGGAAAACAAAAACATTTAAAAATATAAAAATAGTAGCCCACTGGTATCGGGAACAGGGTCCAAGCTACCGGTGGTCAGGGCTCCAGAGAGAGGAATCTCCTAACGATACGCGCCGTGTCTAGAAGTACCGCTTTCTGGATCAAGCCCTTGATCCAGCTGCCTAACGAGAGCCTCCTTAGGTTTTGGTCGACGCTCTGGGCGACTATCGGCACAATAGCTGCTGTATCCACTTCCCACATGTCGACAACCTCGCGGGCCAGGTCGCGATACTTGATTTGCTTATCTTATTATTATTATTATTACTTGACTCTCTTTTATTGAAGAAGGTATGCTCGTTTCTCGGTCAAGTCCGAAATTTCGCGAATTCTTAATTACACTGTATATTAAAATAGAGCTTAATTTCGTTATCAAAGATCATCTTTACAACACCATTAATAATTTTAAAGTAACGAATTATTTTTGTGAACAAAACGCGAACCGAATAAAGGCGGGCTAGTAATTATACTTAATAATTTTATTCATTATAAGCATTGTTTCGTATGTGCGGAAAAAATGTGTAAGAATTAGAATGCGTGAAACAAAGATTTTGTATTTAGACAAAGTTGTCAATACTATTTCAGTAAAAGAAAATAGCCCTTATTGAATTGTCATAAGAGCTATGTAAAGTGTTTAGGTAAGTTTGTGGATCCGTATTCTGTAGCCTGCTGCGTTTACGAGTATAACGGTATGGGATCGCGGTCGAACTGAGTTTTGGACGAAGAATTAATTATGCAAACAAAAGCTCGGGTTATTGTTTCTTCTCACAAAGCTGGACTTGTTTGGACGTTTTGCGTAATTTGCGGACAAAACAGCTATGTCATGTGCTTGAATTTTTTCAGGCAATAATGCGTCTTTATTTTGGGGATTGTTTTGAACAAAAGGCCAAAATTAAGACGTTGCACGTGTTCGTATTCTTGGTACAAAATTGTTCAGGGTTGTGATATTTATGGAAAGAAAATTAATATCGTCAAGTGCTACGTTAAAGTTCGACGTAAAGCCGTATTGGAGCCGTTCCAGCTTCGTAATGGGAAAAGTCGCGGGTAACGCCGATTGACAGGATCCGAATGAAAATTCTATTAGTTTTACACTGTTTTATACGGAATACTGTTCTTGCGAGAAGTAATTAGAGTCTTGGAAGAAACAAAACACGGTCGTAGAATTTAAAAATAAAGAATTCCCGGGTAATATTTATGGTAATCTACTTAATAATATTTTCTTAATTAGTATAGGCTTATAGAAGCGAATTTCTACAAATTCTGGTGCTGTCATGTGTGCATGCAGTCCAATTTACTGTTGCCAGCGGCTTTTGTTACTCAAGTAATTTGTGGGCCGTAAAAATATGATTAGAGCGACTGAACACGTCTTGTATTGAGACGTCGCACAGTGTCCGCCCTAGAACAAGCCAGGTGGACAGAAGTCATTATCAAATTCCCGGAAATTTGTACTTTCTACCTGTAAACAACACCCCTAAACCTCTGATTCCAAGAATTGTTTACGTCTAACATTCCGTACTGATGAGTCATCGTATATCAAAGTAAGCTAACGAGGTAAATGCAGTTAAAGAAATAGGTCAGTTGCATTTTCGCGACACTTGCACTAACATCTCATGGTGGCAGTTCTAATTTTGTGGAAAGTTTTAGTGATGGATTTTACTTCTGAAGGTATGTACTATATTATTTTCTTATTAGAATCTTTTAATGTGTCATAAACATTCATAAAGTAGACTATTTGTGAATATACAAAAAAAAACAATATTTTTCTTTGTTTTCGAACTTATCAGGCTTGGAAAAGCCATGTATCCTCTTGTATCCACTCTGATTTTTTTATATGTTTTAGCTACATGGCTATAGAAGATTATGACATATATTTTATGTAGCACACTTGAGTACAACATTTTTTTTTCTTTTTTTGCAGAAAAGGTTTACTCTATTAGTAAAATAGAGTTTTTCGAAGAGTGGCTTAAGCACGAAAAAGACGAAAGAAATGATCGTCTATTTGAATTTATTTTGTCTAAGTGTGATTTCTCTGACATCACTGAAGAATGTCAAAGGGAAATTAAGATGAAATTAGCCAGCATTTCTTCGAAAATTGCTACCAAGTGGGTGTCTTCAGGAAAGTCAAAAGAGCGTTTCCTGAATAAAAATAAGTGTTGGCTGGAAGGCGAGAAGATAGAATTCTGCCTGCGATCGACTCAACCGCAACCTTCTGCCTCATCCGCTGACCTTTCTCTACCCGGAAGACCTAAAAAAGTCTTTGAAGATTCATCTTTTAAAACTAAGAAACGTAGAGTTGCTGATCTAGTTCAATCGCGGAGTGTTGGGGAATTAATGACTGCTGCAGAGGTAGCTGCACGGTCAACTGGACATAAAAACGTTGCCAGAGTTATAAAGGACATTGGTGAAAATCCTGCTTCTGCAAGTGCATGCATTAGCCTTCAACAACCAAGTGCTGTGCAAAGTGATAGACCACTAAGTAGTGACGAGGGATTAGCGTATTATATTGATTCAAAATCAACAACTCACTCATATAAACTGACTAGGAAGTGGACTATGAAAGTCGGGCATCACGTGTTTCCTTCATATGATTGCATTGTTAAATCAAAAAAAGCGTGTTATCCTTCCGAGGAGCACATTGTTGTGACACAATCTCGAGCAGAAATTGACCTACAAGCTATTTTGAATAAAACAGCAGAACGTTTAGTTGAAGCTCAGAGAGAAGTTGTCACAAGTGTGCTCCCCAATCTAATACCAAATTCATCGTTTACTCTTATAAGTAAATGGGGATGTGACGGTAGTTCCGGTCATAGTGCTTACAAACAGAAATTTGAGAACAGCGAAGACACTGATGAGTTCCTTTTTGTTTATTCGTTCGTTCCTCTAAGGTTAATCGACGAAGGTAACAACATTATCTGGCAAAATCCTCGTCCATCATCGACGATGTTTTGTCGTCCAATTAAATTCATTTTTGCAAAAGAAACTACGGAATTGACAAAAATCGAGACAAATAAGGTTTTGGAACAAATAAACAACTTGGACGCTACATCTTGTGATCTTGGTGGTTCTGAAATTTCTGTTAAGCACAAGCTTCTTCTAACTATGATTGATGGAAAAGTGTGCAACGCTTTGACAGAGACACATTCATCACAGAAATGCTATATTTGTGGGGCTACTCCCAGAATGATGAATGATGAAGGAAGGCATTTTGATAGCAATCAGGATAATTTTGGCTTTGGTTTGTCAACATTACATGCTTGGATTCGTTCGTTTGAGTGTTTTTTACACATTAGTTATAAGTTAGATATTAAGAAATGGCAAGCTAGGTCTTCAGAGGAAAAAGCAAGTGTAAAACAACGATCAGATGAAATCAAACAACGATTCAAGCATGAAATGGGATTAATTGTGGACAAGCCAAAGCCAGGATTTGGTTCCTCAAATGATGGAAACACAGCTCGACGTTTTTTCGGGAACCCCGAACTGAGTGCTCAGATCACAGGATTGGATGTTACAATCATCAAACACTTTGATGTATTGTTGAGGACATTGTCTTCTGGTTTCGAGATAAATCTTGTTGAATTCAAAAAGCTTTGTCTCGAGACAAGAAAACTTTATCTAAGTCTCTACTCGTGGTACTACATGCCTGCTACTGTGCATAAATTGCTTATTCACAGTACAGAGGTGATTAAGACGGCAATAGTTCCAATAGGGCAGCTTTCAGAGGAAGCCCAAGAAGCGAGAAACAAAGATTGCCGGAGGTTTAGAGAGCACAACACCAGAAAGTGCTCTCGTCTTGCCACGAATAGAGACTTGCTCAATATGTTGATTTTAACGTCTGATCCTCTGATCAACAGCCTCCGGGAAGTACCGAAAAAAAAGTGTAATAAATTGTGCGCGGAGGTCTTAAAGCTCATCATAGCTCCCAGTATAGAGCCTCGACTCCAACTGCAACCAAGACCTCCACAAACTCAGGAAGACAATCTTCTATCAGATTCATCGGATTCTGAATCCGATGAATCCGATATTGAGAATTAGTTTTAATGTAAATAGATACCTCTAGTCTTAGATTTATAATTTTTGTATTTAATATGTTGGTCTAAGGTTATATAATTAGCGTTGATTTTGGAGCGATTAAGATAATTTTATTCTTTTTTTTTTCCTATATTATAATCGTGTATACATGAAATAAAATATTTATACACAATTCCTATGCATTTTCTTAAAAAAAAATATTATGGTACTATATAAATAACTCATTTATAGATACAGTTCCAAAACCATGAAAAAATATTTTTGTCCACCTGGCTTGTTCTACGCCGGACACTGTGCGTCGCTCAGCGGGACTTTTATGGCCTCATTTGGACTATTTGAGGGCGCTTCCTTGAACCATGACCGACCAGCTAACGCAAGACCTCTTAACGCTCCCACTTCAGTATAATCACCAAACACCTAAGGGGTCCCAGAAAACTGGCACTAAAGTTTTTTAACTTGGTACCACTAAAAGACCGTACCTACTTTGTTCCGTGCCGTTGTGTTCAAAATTTAAAGCCAAGAATGACTTTGACGTCGTAAACTTTATAGCTGTACTGATGAGCCGTGTGAATGTTTAATGGTCACTTACGAGAATTTTACAAGTCGCCTCTAAACGAATTATTTATTCAAATAAACAAAGTCGCAAATTCCGTGTTAATTAGCCATATTGTCAATGTATACCTAAAAGCTCACGGAGAAATAAGAGATGGCGGTGTTATAGAAAAAAAAAGACCTAATATCTCAAATGTCAAAATGTGACATTGAGTGATTTGTAGCTAAGCTCCGCCTGTCCCGTGTTTCAAACATCACCGCTCGGGGCAGACAGCTGAGCTCTAAGCTTTGCAGGGACGCAACAGAGTTGCATACCGCCGTCCCCCTCACTCTCATTGTATTTGCGTATTTCTATTTCACACGGTGGATAAGACTCTATCCTATTCTATAAACGGCACTACCTATCGCTATACTTACCTGAGTGCTTTTGTAAAAGTTCAACGCTTCTATGCAGTTTATATGTAAAAAGATTTTGTGAGAAGCGTTTGGACAGGGATTTCGCGATCACGTATTATGAAATTTTTCTATTATTTTCTGCACTGACACCTCAAGGTGAGTTCTGATTGTTGTGTTTATAGAATAAGTTTTTGATATTTCCGTTCCTTATTGACAATTCAGTACAAAAGTTGAGACTGCAGTCATGCATTGTATTGTTATGAACATTTATATTGATAATCGCTAGAATGTTTTCAATGGTTTTGGGTATGTAACAATATTTTTACCCAATAATGTGATGTTTATTTAAAGCATATAAATAGGTACTGACCACTTTATCCTCTCCATTATTGTTATTTATGTAGTCTTGTCATGTAAGTCTGAATACATACCTGAAAAAGAAAAAACACAATATTAGCAAAACGAATAAAGTTCTAACTCCTACAATTGTTATTAAAATTAATGAAACGTCTGCCTGTCCATTCATTAATAAGAAAATAATCAAAGTATTGGTCGTGGATACATCTCTGCTAAATATTTAATCATACATCTACAATTTTATTTCCATTTTTATTGGTTGTAAAAAATATAATAAAACCAAGTTCACACTAGCTTTGTCATGGTCTAAAGCAAGTAACACACTACACACTTACAACATTATGTCAAACGCACATCGGCATGTCGACCACTGTACGCGACCTAATACTATAGATAAGATATCAAGTAACGCATTTAACGCACTGCATTTAATTGGTTATTAGGCATCTGTTTTTAATGAATGGTCGTCTATGATCCGAGTCAATTTCGGTACGTAATAAATGGGACGGTGTCAGTGTCGAAATGTTCTCACACAAAATTAATTTATGGTGGAGTTAAAAAGGAGCTATGCTATGTGCGGTATTAAAATATCTAATCTTGTTACTTAAACTTTGAGATGATTTTGATGGGCTGTTAAGACGAAATATACCAGTACAGATTTCTTAAAGAATCAATTGAGATGAGAGAGATATATGTGATCTTTGAGTAGGTAAATCAATCATAATTATTTGAACATAAAACCATCTAAACGGATAAATGTTGCACCATAGAACTTCGTTCAACTTTAGATGGCACTTTAATAAGACTATTTTGCAATTTATAGTGGTTAGACCTCTCAGCTTATGATTTAACAAGCTACTGAATATAAGCATAGTACTCAGTACTTATATGCTTTCTTTCAAAACTTTTCAAACTCAACTCCGCCAGACAGATGCTCGGTCACCCAATCTGTCTAAGGGTCCAAGATATAAATAGCGTAGCTTTAAGTGGCAAAGCGCGCCGACTCGGGCCCTTCCGCCGATAAGATCGCATTAGGGCGCAAAGTAACCGAACGCTACTGGTTTTTGTCATATCAATATAGATATGTATTAGATTTAGAATGCTTTGTTTAAGTGGCTCGAAAAAAAAGCTTCTACATAGTTCAAATCACTCTTGCGGTTTTAGAAAAGGTTCCATCAGTTGACTTACTTACTTATGTTATTTTAACGGTTAAGTAAAACTTGATTCACCATGTCCACATCTCATAGCATTCCAATATTTTTTGGGCAAGGCTTCAACCGATAAACCACTAAAACCGATTCCGTATCGTTATTTCTTTGAATGACTTCTGATTCGTCCCATAGTATGAGGAGAGGAACAAATTTAAGAGAGTTGCCTTTTAAAGTCATTCGGTCAGAAGCCAAGACATTCAGTTTTAAAGTGACTAATGACTGAATTAATAGTAATCGCGGAGAAGAAGTTAATAATAGTATGCGAATACCAAGTCCTTTATTTATCACCTCATGACGTGATTGATGAAGAAGGAATTAACAACGATACGAAAGAATAAGTTTACGAAACTTATTCAGTAAGTAATGATAACTTAGTAGATGCCTACAATTTGGTCTTAAACCAATAAATTAGAGCAGAATTCAAAAGAGGCAATCACGAACAGAAAGGTCAGGAAGTATCCACACCTCTTTTTTGGAAACGTATCTTGCGTGCACGATTGAGTGAAGGACGAAACCTGGCCGGTTCACGGCGAAATAAAGAATGATTACATCGCGAAGGCGATAACTCCGCTATCACATCCTGGAATCAAACACGCTTCGTTCGAAACAAACGCGAACGCTTCAACGATTTACTCAGGCGATTTTTTTACGTCAATTAGCTTTGAATCCGGAATAAGTAGTGGAATCCCTGAACGTGTTTTAAAACATTCTATTTTTATGTTCTTTGACTCACAATCTGAACTGACAAAGGAATACTTGTTCACACTTTGATGGATAAATTTATGTCTTCGCAGAATCTTGGTAAGAGCCTCCTGGAAGGACAAGATCGGAATTGTATATTACCTGTGAAACATTGTTGCGGGACCTGTTTATTGGTAGTAATGAAAGGCTATTAATATTTAATAAACGCCTCGGTTTTATGGCTTCTACTGTCGTATTGATATGCCTGTGCTCATGTGTGTCATAAAATTACGATAGTTGATTATCATCAATTCAGATATTTGTTGCTATAAGCTAGTGATCATCACCATTCATATAATCAGCACTTGAAATATCTTCAAGGTATAGAGTAACCATTAGATTACCAAGTTGTGCAATGGTTTCAGTGATCTTAATAGTCCTTTTGATTTTCATTATCTTTTTGAAGTAGCTGCTTCCCGTCTTGTTGACATTACATTTCTCGATGAAGCCATCATCAATTCAGCCGAAAGAGAGCCGGAAGATGAAGCCATACAATATTGTTATAATTTTTCGGTAGCTCTGTGACTCTATCCTAGTGTATAGCATTGTAAGCCGAGTCCCTAGCGAGCACCTATCGAGTGACGTCACCGGAAGTGGCGTGGGCGGGAAATGAGATGCGAGTGTGCACGACGCCTTATATACGCTCGTCTGTATTAACCTTTATGTGTGTTTTGTTATTTACCGCTGCGTTTTGCATATGTGAATAGACAAGGTGTATGAAAAACTCAATACGTTGCACTAAAAACCAAACTTTTAAACTTTATATGGATTCGATTCAGAGGAATTTACGACTCATAATTATTTAAAAAAAGTTTGTTAAAGTGTTTAAATAGTAATTTTCTACAACGGGCTACTGTCTTAAGAAACAGTGAAGCATACAATTATGAATTCAGCTCATGAAGTTTAAAAGAAAGTTTATGGGCATTTATAAGACCGCTTGAAGGCTGTGTAACCTTTATCAAGACAAGTCTTGGATCGCTTCAAGCGCTGTCTAAATTAATTAAAGGAACAGCTTGAAGCGCTGTTTAGAAAAGTGGGTACATGGCAACGACAAAGGTGTTAATAATAAGTCATTGTTGCCGTAATAGGTGATAATAACTTAAACAATATTTGAAATATAGTCAACTTTGCACCTGTAGGTATCTAAGTCAAAAGCTTATACTTACCAACTATTAATTACAAATGAACATGAAATTGTTCACGAAAGTAATGTAGGTAGCGATGCAACTTTTTCTTCATGCAATTTAATTGCTAATTTCGTGTGAATTTAATAGAAGTTCAGAACATAGATCGTTTTGACCGTTAAGCTTGAGACCGCCCACATCCTACTCATATTTTTCATTGGGATACAATATGGCAGAGCAGGTGGCCATTGGTCCGTGTTTTCGATGCAGTTTTCTTTTGTTTTTTTAGAAAGTTCGTGGGAATAATTGGATATATGAATGTGTTGCTATGTGCATTTGATTTAAATGATTTGTTAGGTAAATTGCAAAGTCTACCAGCTTCAAACTTTTAAAAATCCTAATCCTAACTAATATTATACAGGGACATCGACGCGAAACCGCCTACCATGGATTCAGTTTCAACACAGGGGGGTTCTGAATCATGTACTGAATCCATGGTAGCCGGCTTCGCGTCGATGTCCCTACCAGCCTGTATATGCGAAAATGAGTTTTTTTTTGATTATTTGTTTATTTGGCTTTCACGCAAAACGGCAGAACGGATTTGAAGGAAATTTGACACATGAGTAGACTATGACCCGGGTTAGGACATAGGATACTTTTTATCCCGGTATTCTCACGGGATCGAGACTTATGCGGGCGAAACCGCGGGGCGCAGCTAATATATACATAAAAAAGGAAGTTTGTGTTATTTTTAAAAGGGCAGGAGTTTACAGTTTCCTTATTGGTATAGGAAACCTTTTTGATCTTGACGGTGTTTTTGTAAAAAACTGGCATTACGTTTTAACATTTAATTATTATGTTTGTCCGTAATCTCTAAGAAAATGCTACGATATATAGGTACAGTAGTAAAATATAGAAACAAAACAAGACATATTTTTTCCCCAATTTCCACTTAAAGCTAATCATATCGTTTACCCAAATATTTAGTTCGTGTGTCCCACCCCACCTGTCTTATTGGATGAAAACAATAAAGGAAATTGCATTAGGTCCCTTACTGATTAGAGACCCAATCTATTTTAATGTAGTTTCGCCCGTCGATCAAACACGCAATCATGTGTGTAAATTGAGTACATAATCAAATTAGTTTTTGTGTTTTCCGAGAAATATAAAATATGTGTCTACCTATCCCTCTTTAGTTTGCTTTACTTCCTAATTATTATAATAGGAAACTGTTTATCTTTGAATGGGATAATTCAGAAAGCCAAATTCAAGTAACTGCTGTCGCAGTAAAAAAACATCTGAAAATCACTGAAATTATTTTCTAACATAGGTACAGTATTTTGCATTCTCCCCGAAAAACAAATAAATCAGCTAAAACAAAACCGAATCCAACTTCGTTAACCCAAGCATTAGAACCTCCGTATTCTAATATCGTATTCTCGTCACATTTCTGGATCGGTGCCTCTTATTCCGTAGGCGTTAAATCCACTAATACATTTTGGGCTCACTGTCGGCATCGGCCAAAATCAGGGCGAACCACGCTGCCCTGCATAGCAAACAGGCCGAAGTAACCCACCATGTTCCTTACTCACACTATCTTCACACTCTTATGTTTCCATTGACTGTGCGGTTGAGAAAAATCGATTACAATCTCCTTCTGACTATTAAATGGAGTGTGAATGATCAGTTTGTGCGATGAAATCGTTATTATTATCGTTTATAGCTTTGCGAAGTGTACTTTACTGAGACTATCCACACGCTGTAACATTTTCATTGACTGTGCGGTTGGGAGAAATCGATTGCAATCTTCTTTTGACCATCCAATGTTATCTGAATTATCAGTTTTCTCGATAGAATCGTTGTGATCGTCTGACTTTGGATCTGTTTTACCAACTTCCGAAGGAGTTCTTAAATTACATAGAATTTGGGGTCACAGTAAGTGTCTATGTAAATGTAGGTTTTCGGACGGCTCTAGTTGGCTTGATGTCCCTCGGGATCGTGTTAATCCAGAATAAAGGTCTGTTTTGTTCTTTGTGTTAAAGCTGATTTGATGTTTTCTTAATCAGCATGGTGTATTATATTATTCATGTATTCGGTTACTTTAATTACGTCCTTCATTGTCAAACGCTTCGAATTTTATTAATATTCAATACCATGGTGATTATAGATCAACCGTTACTCTATAATGGTTTATAATGCCAAAGTCTCTGTTGCTCTATAAACGGTTTCTTATGAAACATTTGTGTCATTTTGTGTTTACTAAGTACCCAGTTTACATTTATAAAACTTAATTCTCCTTTACAGCCGACATCAAAACATTTGTTATGTGCTGTGAATAAAAGTAATGCCTCAATAAAATTAGTCAAAATACCACTTTCTGAAAACAAAAGCATAATACCTGAATTTATTGCGACAATAAACGGTTAAGCATTTATGAATATGTTCATAAATGTCTTGATAGTTACTAACATACATACATTTGAATCCTAAATAACATACATAAAATAGTTGGCGTGTCCCACTGTAAGAATTTCTGTTTGCAGTCACGCGATGGATTCCAAGTTGTCTACATAGAAATAACATCATTACTAGACAAACTAACCGTTTACACAAACTTTATAAGCTCATTAATTTACGTCTTATGTACTTTCTAGGCGTTGTTAATTACTTTGTAGTTTGGTATAGCTTCGAATTTTGAGGCAGGAAATATTATTCCTGAATAATGTCTTACAATCATCATTCAGTGAAAAGCTAAAAACAGAACATTTATTTTTCCGAATGATTATAATTTTCTAAAGAAACCTCTTCATTGATTTACAAATTATAAGCTAAACACCCAACCGAAATCATTGATCAACATCATCGACTGAAATAATTTAAAACTTCCACTAAACATGCTCCAATGACATAAACTAACCCCGAACTGATTGATAATGTCCCTCAAACTGTTCCAAGTCCTTGAAACAAGCTGTACCAGCGCCGGGATTCCCTCGGTAGTCAGCTGGGCTATTAAATCCTACTTTACGACGCACTTACCGCGCTCAACCGGCGACCGTTTATGCACTCGTAATACTAACCTTAATTGGCATATTGAGATTATAGTCTTGTAATTGGTTGTTTTATGCTCGTATTATAGATAACAGTCGTTCTCAACGGCCTATTGATTTGCAAGAACCTTTTTGTTTTTGTTTACGTACGTAAATGGCTCATTACTCGAACAAATGAAGCCGTTAAAACAGTTGTAGGATGCATTTAAAATAAGAATACTAGTAGTTTTTTTTTAGTATGTGATATGAAAAAGTTTTAATTGTGTATTAACATGGGTGCTTAAAGTTGGAAGTACATTTCGTTCACACTTGAACTTACACTGTGGAACGCGAAGGAATGTAATAAAAGCTTTACGAAAGTAAAAATTGTAACTGTGTTAAAAATACAGCCACGAATAAAAATCTAACCGTGACTACCTATTATTGGTTTTTACAGAGCCGGTTGAAAAAATGATAGCCATTTTCAATTGCAATTCAGTCGCCATTTTCACATATCCAGACACCACTCCTACAATATCTGTTTCGTGTTTTTACATTGTACACAGGCTGGCCGCGTAAATTCGAAATGCCTGATTCCGGCGTACACCAGTATTTTAATTACTCGGTTCGAGAATGATTTATATCACAACACAGGCGCGAATGGCACTAGACTCTGTTGTGGTGATGATTTTATTTTTGAGAGTGCAAAATGTCCAAGTTGGTAGGAAGTAGTAGCCAGTAATCCAAGAAATAAATCTAAGTGTTATTAAGTTTTCAAAATTAACATAAACTATTCTAGATAAGCGGACATTTAAAGTATCCATTACAATTACATGAATTATGAAGTATCTAAAACCGGTAACTAGAGCAATCAACTACCATGATACCATACGAAACACAGATTTACGAAATTTCGTTAAAACGTACGAAATCCGTGTCCATTTCGAAAGTGTTTCGAAATATGGAAGTCGTTATATTTATGAAGTTTAGACACGGTCGGAAAGGAAATTGGACTAGAAAATAAAAATAAAACTGTTTGTAACGGGGTCACGGCCCTCGGGTTCTCATGGCATCAGCATCAGTTGCTTAACGTGTGTTTGATAGCTACATATGTAAGTACGTACCTAAATACATATGTTTAATGCCGGAACATTCTACGACTTACATAAAATGTAGAAAAAAGCCTACTCTGATTCAAGGGCCTAGAATACAACCTTGTGGCATTCTGTGTACAAGACCTAGGTCATATAATACAAAAAACGTTTTTGAGATATCATTTAAGATTTAAAAAGATCTTGTCTCCAATGTGATTTACTCGACGTAAAATGTATTGTACAATCAATTTAGAAACTATGCCTTGTATTTCAGCGATGGCTGTCGAAGGCCTACGTCAGATCTCGGTCCAATAAAGGTAAGTAGAACAACAAAGGCATATTGTAAACTGATAAATAACAAAGCTTCAATGACGCTCGCTTTCACCGACCACCCCTTAACAATAGCTCTTAAATGCCAACACGTTACATTTTGCTCTATCCACGAAAAATCGTGTACAAAAACATAGCAATGTCTTGCGCAAACGCATTCACGTGAACCATTGTTATAAACATTTTTGGAGGCTTTCGTAATATCGTAGTGTACCGTTAGGGACACGCGTCCAAAAGATAAAAACTAGTCTAGTTTCTTTTCTTTTGTGATGTTCCGAACAAAAGAGCAAATATGATTTAGTGGTTGTTCTTTAAGAATTTGATAAAAAACACTTTTTTTTTCAAGAGGATTTGTTTTAAGCTGTTGCGTTTGCGCCTTTGTGACAAAATTGAGTTTTTAAAAAGATATTTTTCTCGTCGACAGCTCTGCGAGACGTTTATTGAGATTTGAACGATAAAAAATGGAGACACATTCATTGAATTCCATGCCAATCGTAAATTATCTTAGTACCAACTGCCATTCTTTCATTAACATGCAATATGTTCAAAGTTAAATGTGAATATTTTATACTTTAGGTATCTCAAATTGTTTTGAGTTAAACATCATTGTTTATTTTGTAGGAAAGATAGAAGCGGTTTATTTTACACTTTTTCTGTGACGGACAAAATTCCCATGGGCTCAGAACACCGGTAATACAACATTAAGTTGCAAATTAGGTAATCTGTATGTGTGAATTCAAATTTGTATAAGTTTTTCCTTGTTCAAAATTACATAGTCATTTGACATCCAAGCTTTATTGTTAAAAAGTGTTAGTAGAGATATTTATCGCCACTAAATAGCTACAGCAAATTCCATAAAGTTGTCATGAAAATGCCTTGTGGTACTCGTAAACTTAAACTTAATGCGTATTATGGAGCCTTAAACAATTTATGAACTCACAACACATTAGGTGAAACACAAAACGCGAGCCGGTGGCTGTGTGCGAACGATTAATCAAACTTTCGACGCGACTCCGCTGCATCTCAATTGTTCGCTGCTAAGTTTCGTTGCTATATTCAAAACAATTGCGAGCCGTTCGATTTACGATCGGCATTTGTTCGTGCTAAATTTAAATTGTTAGGCTTGGGACAAACAATTTGCGGATTGTGAGCAACGGAGTGGTGTCGGTCGGCACTCGCCTCTGCCACCTAGCGTGATTTAGGAGTTTGCCGCGCGCTTAAATCATAGCGGTGTCGTCTTCGAGACCGGAATACGTATGCTTTTTGCATTTACAAAGCTTGAATGTAGCCACCGTTGCACCGGCCATCAGTTGCCACATCGCTCGAGAAATATGGTTTGTTTTGGTTCTGTTTAGACGTTCCGTATCCGAAGATGTTAATGTAATTCATTCTTACATGTTTCTAAGTTGTTGGTCAATCATTTGTTATTAATATGTGTTTTAAGCTGTAATTACATACATACGTGTGTATTACATGAATTAATGTACCACAACTTGATTTATAAGGCTTAAGCCGTGTAATAAAGCCGAATTTAATATTTATGATACGACTGGAAAGTGTAACAGTGATCGTATCGCGATAGTGGCGATGATTCTTAATGAGATGTAGACGGGCAGCAGACGTATCATTACCGTCAGTTACTTACCTAGAATTACTCACGGTAGGTAATCTAAAGCGGTATGAACAGTAGCGATCTCGACTCGGCGACTTAAACTACAATCACATTGAATTCATACAAAAACTGACCCTGTATTTTATTCGTATGTAAACTATAGACGCTACGGTGCCGCTATATTACATTATTTTGTACTTTAACAATAAAAAATACTAATATTTCTCTCTACAGAAGATATACAATTTTGTACTAGAAAAAGAAAGAAACTATCACTGTGACACTCGTTTGTCTATGTAGTGGTCCAGGTAGGAGGAGGATTTGTCGAACTTATTCAGTTTCGTGCGTGAGGTCGCGCGAGTTTATAGCGCGCGCGTGGTCGCGTGGTCGCGTGGAGTCGCGCGAGGCGGCATGGCGGCGGGCGACTGGCGACTGTGGGCGGGCGGCGCGTCGGCCGCGCGCGGCGCACTGCCGCCGCCGCCGCGACGCCGCCCCACACCACCCCGCACCCCACGCACCGCTGATTAAAAATTCTTACCAAACTTTCTTCTCGGGATAGCCCCCAACTTCCCATAAATGGTTTCTTTGTAAGCCACTTTCTTCCACCTTGACGGGATCCCCATTTAAAGTTGGGAAGTTGGCGCGTCAAGGAATGCCGTTTCAAACGGTAGCTCGAAAGTCTTGGCTAAAATTAATACTTAATTTCCTACTACCGTACGATACATACGGTAGCTAAACACTATGTGTGTAATAGAAATGCTACAATTTCGGTAATTACAGCAGTTAAATTAAATTACAGTGGTGTAAGAACACGAATACTTTCTATAGAAAGTTTCATTAGTACAAAACTAGCAACCTATAATATGCATATGTTAGTAAACTATGTATTTTATGTATTTGCGTATATAAATGCTGGGTATGAGGTATTTGTCGAGCGCCATTAAGTTTATTACAATTTTGTAAAACATTTACGAGGCTCGTGGAGAAGGTGGTCGAAGGCTTTGTTGGCACGTAACGTTTACGTTTAGTTTACAACAGAAAACTATAGAAACGCTGTAAACGCGCATTACACCCGATTGCCCCCGCAACTTAAGTGCCGGCCGGATTAGAAATGTGCCGTATCTGTAGTCCGGTACACTGTAATAACTCATGGAAATGATATATGTACCAAGCGAACAACCAGCAAAAAGTCATTAAGTACTGACATATCATGCGGTCAATAATAACTCCTGAAAAGCTCATACAAAGCAATAAGAGAAAGTAGGTATTGAAATCCCTAAAAAACTCGAAGTCAGAACACGATTAAATTTTATTTCATAGTTCTAAAATTGTCAAAAGTTGCATAGAGGTCTACGGCGTAGCCTATTGCTACGCCGTAGACCTCTATAAACATAATTAGGTACTTATTTCCAAATATTACTAATCTGAAATCTGGCATGCTTGAAGGATCGTTCAATGAAAAAAGGGCCTGTCTGGCTTAAAGGAACTTTATTTTTTTCAGCTGCCCCCTCTTCCAACCGAATCGTCGCATTTGACACTCCAGCTGAAGTGCCGGTGGCAGAAAGCCACTACTGGCACTTTACAAACAAAGTCCAAGTGAGTTTGATTTTTAATGTTCGTATTTTCTTTAAAAAATAATTAAACCTCTATTACATTTTCAACCAGATGAAGTTCAGTCAGCTGAAATAGACCAAAAACGTCTTCATCCAAAAACGAGAATTAATAAATCGAACATCAATCAATGCTTTCCTATAGATACGGCCATGGCCCGCCACCTACGGCGAGCTCACAAAAGACCCCTCTAATCGCCCCCCCGGCTCTCCCCCTCACTTCACCCCCCGGAAAAGCGTGACGACCCACAAATATAATTTTAGGTAAAACTTTCCCCCGATGGTTATGCCGAGCTTGGGTGCATTAAATAGGTGACGTACTTTTATAGGGATGTGATGAATTAAAATTTTAAGATATTTAGGGTTGCTAATGCTTCGGAAAATGTATTTGATTAATGACTTGAGTAAGTGTTTGTAATTTTGTTGGAAGTGAATTATTTTTGAAATTATTATAGATCATGGTGAAAAATGCCCATAATGACCGTAAGAGACCGTTCTACGTATATGGATAGGTGAAAGCAACTTTGAAACCACTTTCCTAAAGAACTTTAAATTGGTACCTACATTGAAAAGTACCTACGTAGTAGTTTGACAGTATCGAAGGGCAATTTCATCGCTAACAGCAATTTATACTGACAAATCTTGAAAAGATCGAAAAGAAAACCTAAAATGACAGACAGTTATTAGTTGACAAGCAATTGCAATCAACACAATTCAAAAATCGTCGAAAGAATGCTGCTTAAAGAAACTACGACAACGTAGAGAAATGTGTGACGACCCCTTTCTGTCTACGCCTAACGAACATGGCACGACGATTGTTTCAGCAATCAATCAAACCCATAAATAACCAATATCTTGGCTGTATTTACTGGTCGGTGACGTCATTCGCTCGTCCGCATCTCGTTTGACAAGCATCCGTCATCGCACCGCGGCTCACAATGTTAGCCGCGACTGAAATAGTGACGTCATATCGATTGTGAAAACTAATGTCGAGTAGTCCTAAAAAAATTGGGGAGTTAACGGCTACACCTGCTTTTAATTGTTGGTGGTGTGATGAATGAGATTTACCCAAAATGTTTAATCTTCCTCTTTTCGTGTGGTTATTGACTAACCTGAAGTCAGAGTTTTAAAGCCGCCCACGGGCCTCTGACTTGGCTTCACATGCCGTCGAGAAATATCTCTCAGGCTTCAGGTTTCCTCACGATGTTTGAATAAATAATTGACTTTGAATAATTACGTATTTAATTTTCTTTACAGGTTCAGAGTTGCATTTGAGGAGCTATTTACAGAAAACGCCTGCAGTATGGTAGAAGTATATACCATACTGCAGTCGTATAACTAAGCCCAAACGTGTAACATCGAACATTTGGATCCTTCCATGTGATCTTGTCAAACGAGTTCATCTTTTGAAGATCATTCGATGAAAAGTTGGGTCTCTATTCACCCCAGGGTAACTTTGAGCTAATAATTTACTTACAAAACAAACTTATCACCAAAGTTTATTTGAAAAAGAATATTCGTAAAAGCTAAAACCTCAAAACGGAATCGAAAACACATTAAACACTCGCAGTACGAGTATGATAGTCATAGACAGTCGGGGCAAGCATGGCGGACGGTGCGCTCACAAAATCGCGACACACTTTTTAATTTATTTCGTCCACAAAAAGCTTTTTGCTGTTTTATTTCATTTCAACGGAGACTTGCGCTGTAGCGGGATCTCTATTTTTATTTATTCCACTCTCGGATTTTTTCTCTTTTTCAATTTCGCCCCGATCGACGCGGGACCAAGCGGAACGCAGACGGATCTCATTTTAAATTGAATTCGTCTCCTCTTTGCATTTTTCTTTGGCGTTCCTATGTAACAATTCTAATTGGTGTTGTTTGCATGATAGCATTGTTCGTTTTGATTAGAAAACGCTCGTTAAACCAGGAAAAATACGGACGGTGAAACTGATCGATATCATCGCGTGATAAAGTCGTCTTTGAGTAGCTAAAAAGCTTTTTGCAAATTAGAATTTTTTCCTTCCGTTGAGGGGCCGAGAGGGTACGGTTGGTTACCCATAATACGATACTATGGATTGGGATTTTATTGCCCTGATTTTGTGCAGTTGAAAATTTAATGCAATCTTCACCACTTACGGAGGAGATTCAGAAACGTTGGTAGAACTTAGAACCAAAAGAAAATAAACTTACCATTTGAAAGTCTAACCACAATAAAGGCACACCGATTTCACAGTGATCATGCACTTGAATTTTCTTCCATCTGAATTTTATTAATAAGTTCGTTATAAGTAGGATAAATGACTGCTGCCTGACCGTCCAAATATCAGCCACATATAAACACACCTAGGATTTCTTCTACCCAACAAGTCGACGAGCAAAAGACGATATCGCACCTACATGAATATTAATGTACCCCTGATAACTCCAATTCCAAGTCATTACACAGTAAGAGATCTAAGAGTGTAATTTAACACCACACAGTAATTTATGAGTAAATAATAATTAAATTAAATCGACTTAATAACCGCTCTATGCGCTGTTAATAGTGCAGAAATAACTAATTATTTTCAGGCGTCTATATTTACAGTACTGTTACACGACCAAATTGTGCTACGGGTTTTCTTCCGCATACATTTACTGTTTTAGATATGCAGTTAAAAAAACATTGATATGTGGCCCATATTCTGATATTGTGTTAATTAAAATGTTACTCTATCATTAAATCAACAGGCGGAAACTACATTGCTTATAACAAAAAAGCCTAATAAGTCTTCAGCAAAAACAGTTTACATACCTACCTACTAAAATTCACACAAAATGTGAACAACAGAAAATGAGGTCCCAATGCTTGTGTCGCCAACTGTGTAACAGTCTAAACGAAGCTTTACTTCTCGTATATTCAGCCAGACGATTCAAATACAGAACACGACATTCAAACACGTGTTTTTAAATTAAACAATCGAATTCGATTTCCAAAACGTATTTTTTATCACAGCGTAGTGTTGCGAAAAACGTCATTGATAGTGACTGCGTACCGATATCGAGCTAATGAATATGTATGCAAGCAGGTGCACACCCAGCCAGCCGACATGATTAAATAGGTGCCGCCGACGATTTTTATACCGAACATCGATACTTTATCTGAGTACGTGCTCGATTCTTTATCGATAATGAATACTTAAATCGATACAAGGTGGTCTTACACTTTTATAATGAAATGAAAGTGCGTGTTATTAGTGTTTACCTCGTTCGTTTAAAGTTCCATAATCATTTATGTAGGCATTTGCTTCTGGAATTTAATTTATATTCGCAAATATTATGTCCAAAACAGCTTATTTAGTGATCGTGATAAATTACTTAATAGCCGACTTACTATGAATTCAACCTTGCGGGGTTCTTTTAATACTCGTATTAAGCTTAATAAATTCATCGTGGTGCTAATCCTCGTTTTTAAATTTATTCGTGCTAATTACATCATTATTTACATTTAATAACATCAGCCGTTTTTAAATAAATGATTACGAACCCGTTGGTACTTTAAACTTGGCACCAGAACCTATAGAGGCTATTATTAACACAATAATTACTTGATAGAAATATGTCATTAAGAAACAATTATTTATTAAATTAAGAAAACCGATAAAAATGATACCCATATATCGGGATTACCGTTTTTTTTTTTAATCTCGTACACAGCACTATAGCAACACACTAGTGACGTCATTTGACCACAGTGTAACAATATTGATCATCAGTTTATCAATATACTGCTACCAGTATATTTCAGACTGTATGTATTGCAACCGGATTGACGGGATAAATTAATATGTATCAAAGGTTTTATGGAGACTAATTACATTGGTGGATCAACAACACTCAATTTTAAGATAAGTGAAGTGAAGTCGAATTGATATTTGCTTCAAATAATGATAATGTCGGTTTGAGTTACAATAACTTTGAAAACACAGGCGTCGTTGTAATTAAAAAAAAATGCAAAACATGAATTTATTTATCTATGGACTAATTTAATCTACACTCTACCCATAGGCTATTCCGTTAATAAAGCTTCATGTAGTATTTTTAATTTAGTCCAATCAAGACTTAATTAATCACAGCCATTTACAGTTCCTAAAACTCTTAAAAGAGGCTCTAGATGTAGGCATTATAAAATTTCGAGAGCCCAATTAACGAATGTACAGACAATTAAGTAATCGTAGAATATATAGTACATACTAATTCCATGCTGCCATGTCATTATTCTAAGATAGCCATTTTGTTCTTTGGGCGACCGAGCTCTCGGGTGAAAATACAGAAAACGAATATTCCCAGATCTAGCTAGATCGATTTTTCGCCCCCGTAAACCCCTATATTGCATTTTTCATCGAAATCGTTAAAACCGTTTTCGAGAACATAATTACAAATATATATATATATATATATATATTTATACAAATATTTATCATTCAATAGTAGTACCTAGCGACCGAGCTTTGATAGGGTGAAAATAGAGAAAACAAATTCCCAGATATGAAACCTAGCTAGGTCGATTTTTCGCCGCCGCCGTAAACCCCTATATTGCAACTTTCATCGAAATCGTTAGAGCCGTTTTCGAGAACGTGATTACAAATATATATTATATATATACAAATATTGCTCGTTTAATACTATAGGATTAATTGAAAGTCAGTGCCAATT
Source organism: Agrochola lota (assembly GCA_947364205.1). Lineage (NCBI taxonomy): Eukaryota > Metazoa > Arthropoda > Insecta > Lepidoptera > Noctuidae > Agrochola > Agrochola lota. The sequence continues at coordinate 14,164,019 of OX376227.1, read as the reverse complement.
CTTACCAATTAGGTAATTCACCAACAATTAATCTTGATTTTTGCAACTTTCATCGAAATCATATATATCAATAGTAATTAACTGTTTGTTTTATATATTTTACCTCGATGGTCCTAGTTTATCATTTATAACTTCCAGTTACAACTATATGTAAGCGGGCACGCCCTTTATGCCTGGAGGGTTTTATTTAGATATTAAGTTCTGTTTACGTTTAGTTTTTATTTCTGCCTGAGAATAGTTCTTGATGATTTTGTGTGGTATATTGGCGTGTCAGCTAACATATGGCTAATAATTTAAATTATTTTTTGTGTTGCGTAATGTAAATTATTTTGAATACTATTATATAGAATCTTTTTTTTTTTGTTCTTCTAACTGAACAGACAGCTGTGCTGCTGGGGAGTTTGTTGCGCCACTTCTTCTTCCCAGCTAATGCACTAGGAAGTGGTGAAGGGTGGGCGTTTTGGGGGACTGTCTTATGTAATTTTGACGTTCGAAAAGTGCTGATTCTCAGCCTGGTTTGAATAAATGACTTTTGAATTTTGAATCGTTAGAACCGTTTTCGTGATTACAAATATATCTACAAATATTGCTCATTTAATAGTAGGTATAGGATTAATAGTATATGATTTATAATTAGTAAATCGTTAACCAATTTGTTGCGATAGAAACTATACAAACAACTTCAGGACGCATAAATAATATAATAAGAAAGCCTTGAATGGATATTCATAGATTTGTGGGATAATAAAAAAAACTAGTTTGTTTCATTATAATTTTTAGTATTGCAATTAATTAAGTAGTTCCCACGCTTGATACTACGCTATTAATGATATTTACGAAAATATTTTTAAATGTATTTAAATATGGTGACATGGACTGTTGTTGGCTGCCTTGGCGTGGTACGTGTATATAAAATAAGACGTATTAAAATTATTGTAATTGCTTTGTATCTTGTGTCCTTGAGTTCTTTTATTAGATATCTATCTAAGTAAGATGACACATACTATAGTCACATGTATTTAGTAGCTCCCTGACTGAGTGGTGTAACCAAACATGGGTTAGACATAGTTTTATTACCATATAGGTATAGTAAAAGATTTTTCTAGATTATTTATTCAGCTCTACCGCGTTATCATTGCCAAAATGTCTAAGTCACTTAAAAATAAACATAGGATCAATAACAGTCCTCCCTACCTTATTGCCAAAACTCGAAACTAGCTTCTTAAAATAACTAGAACATAGCAACAAGTCTAACCGTTGGCGCCGGTGCGTTCCGAATCCCGCGCGTTTCATAAATTTGCATTAATTATGTTAACTCGATGCGTATCGCGCGCGAACGTTCGCATTGATTGTGTGCACGATAATCACGAAAAATTAATTATTGTTGCTGTAAAACGTCTATTTTGTAACCGGTTATTACGTTAATGTAGCTAATTTGAATTGGCAGTATCGATTAACGGAACGCTAAGTTGACGTTTATTTGACAGTTTTTTTTTTTTTTGGAACGTAGTTCTTTATTGCTGCTTGCGGTAGGAGTTGACTAAATCGTCACGTAAGAAAAAAGCGTTATCCCTTCATGCGATTTGTTCTCTCTTTCTATTATATACTTGAGTGTGTGTGTGCGTGCGAGTATCGAGGTTCGAGGGAACTTAGTTCCCGAACGGGGTCTCCCGACCGCACATGTTCTTTTTGCATACTGGCTGGACTTCAAATAAAATAGGCTGTGACATCAATCTGTGCAATATTTCTTAACTTAATGCGTTAAAAGGCATATATCTCTTTTGAAGATATATAGCTAGGATATTTTTAATTCGATCAACCACAATAAATTCCTAAAAAACGCTCTTTTGTTTAATCTTTTTGGAATTGAAAAAGTTATGTGCTAGGTGACATGTTATGCGGCTTATTTCAGATTTTTCGTTTGAGATTGCTTAAATAGACTTGGATTTATGGACGGACGGAGTGCTATTTCCGTCGGACGAGTTCAAGTTGGTGATTTATTTGAATTTGAAACATGGCCCAGGACACAGAAGTCGAAGGAAATTTAATTGGATTATTAACTCATTGTTGGGTGTGATTCAGCTTTGTAGAAATGGAAATAGATTTAATAAATCATAATTAACTCTGTTTTCAGTTGGAAGAAAATTTGGAAAGATGAATTACTTTCGTTATTTGAATTATGGACTTGAAGAAGCTTTATCAGGTGATCCGACTACAATTATTGGTAAGTGGTAACTTCCTTAACAAACGAGTTACATAAAGATTAATTTTAGTACTTACTAAACTGACGTGAGTTTGCAGGATTATTGGTTAAATGACTAATGCTTTGGCTTAATCTCTGTTGCGAGAGCTAGTTTAAAAGGTTTTTGCACCATGCATGAAATACCTTTGTGAGGCCAATATTAACGCTGTTGGCGTGACTTAGTTCTGGTCGAAACTTATGTGGAACCATCGATTCGACGAAGAAAAACAGTTTTTTTTTTTTAAAGGGTTTAAAAAAATACTAGAAAGTGACCTAAATTATCACCTTCCAATCATTTAACTGTTCCAAAGAAATAATAATTTATATAAATGAAACCCAAACAAGATTTATTATCACAAAATACATCTTAAGCATCTCACCTTCCGCATTAAAGTACTTAAAGTAGATACCTACCTACAAACAAAAGTAGTCTTAGAGAAAGGCCCAGACGTGGCCAACGTAAATCTTTTGTTCCTTTTGGCCCGGAAAAGTGCAAGGGAGCGAAAACTAACAGGAAAGAGGAGTGGGCTCGCTTTTATTGTAACACTTTGTGGTAACTAATTGTTTTTACTTTGTATAGCTACTTTAAGTGTTTTGATTTTATTAATTTAGCGAAGAATTTTTACTTCAGGGGTCGTATTTGGTCCTTAGGTCCGCCTTCTGAATTCTGATGTCATACCGTATAAATTTTGTTGAAGATATTATGTCTGATGTTTTAAAGAGATATTAATGCACGTGTCAACGTGTCATAAGATATATGTTTTGATAAAATTTATAGTGTGAGCAGGTTGAAATACTTTTCCAGATGATATAATGACTAAACGCTGTCTAGACTCATTTATATTTATCATATATATTTTCTACATACCCCTATTTCCCAACAGAATCTTCATTAATACATTCAACACATTATTTTTCATCGCAACTTAAATTATAGAGACAATGCTTAGAGATCGTTTAAAACAAAATAAATTTTGGTCCTGCATAAAGCTTTCGACACTCGACATTCACAGAATCCGACTCCAACTGACGTAAATCACAGAGTTTAGAAAAAAAGCGTCGAAATAAAGCGCTCACGTGAAAGTTCAAAAATATCAAACGTGAATATAATTATGAGAGCGAACACCCGCTGGTTTCCGGACTTGTGGACCCCCTACTATTTATGTGTAACTGTCTTTATACTTGGTTAAGGCAAAGGTGTTGATAGTGTTTCCTTGAAGATTATTTTAATTAAAACCTATTTGATGTTTCAAAGTCTTTGTGGAGTTTAATACTTTGTTCTTTGGAGGGCTGTCGTCCATGTTTGCTCAAAAGATTTTCTTTCTAGGTATACTCCATAGGTTTAGGTAGTTAAATAAAGGTAAACAAATCGTAAAAAGGGTTTTTTATAGATGACACTATATTGATTAAAAATACGATAAAACCAAATAAAATTTATTTTAGATTTTTACAATAATTTCCTCTTTTATTAATGTATGTTAAACTTTATCATTTATTCTTAAACTATTACTTTTCGTAGATGTAACTGTTTGTGCACAATATTTTAGTTAGATTTATAATAATAATATAATATTCTGTAGTCTATCTATTGTAAAGAACCCAAACTCTAAACGTTAACAAATTATAACGTTGCTAAATTGAAGAGTAAAACTGTGACGTAGCATGACAACTGAAATGACAGATATTATGTTTAGTCGGTTACTTGACAGCTGTCTCGTCAGATGGTTTCTTTTGTTTACCTTTATTTAATTACCTAAACCTATGGAGTATAGTTTATTTCATTCGTTCTGTCTCTATGTTCACAAATAATTTTATAATTATCATGGTTTCATGATGATGTTCAATAACATTACTGAATTTATTTTTATATGGTTTGCCTCTGAGTGTCATGTATGGTGTTGACCAACATTATTTAAAGACTCATCTGATTCTCGCTCCCATATACAATGGGGAGGGCAAACCGACATTCCATGGTTAGACATTAGAGAGGGATTCTTTGCGTAGTTATAAATAAAAGATAACTCTAAAGTCCTACCTGCCGAGCGACTTCTGTCTGTGAATTGCAAATACCAACTGTCTGAAGTAAGCGTAAGTATATAAAGTTCTGACTTCTGAATAACATCACGTTTAGGCGTTAAAACTTTGTTACTATTCGCTTTATATTTTTTCTCACTTTTTAACATATTTTAGGAACGTATATTTTTTGTTGTGCGAACGAATTCAAACAATTGTGCTTGTAACGAAACGATCGTTATCGGCGGTTGTATAGCAATTAAAATGGTAATTAAAATAAGTAGGAAGCGTACCCAAAACCGGGTGTAAAGTGTAGGCGCGGGCATCGCCGCAACAACCATAAAATTCTTTATGTCGACACAGATTAGGTTAGCAAACAGAGCGTGCAAGTGAGTCAGATGTTTTGATTTTCTTTCAGCCCTGAAGAGAAGAAAAGCGAAAGAAAATGATAACCATTACAATTATTCTTACACCTCTATTTCGCCTTTTCATGTATTTTTAATTATTGTTGATATATTTTATTAGGTGTAGTTAATCTTATTCTTTTTATCAAGCCTTAGTCTTAAAGTCAGATAGAGAAATATTTAGTAGTAGATAAGTACGTAACTAGATATGTATCTTGTTGTCAAAAGTGCGGTGTATTTTTATGTGGTGAGGTGTTTCTGTCTTTTGATTACTCTGTGTACCGATTCGTGAAGCTGTTTTTATGTTAGCAGCGGTACTTATTAACAATCCATTTATGTGATCGAGTTTTTATAATTGAATTGCTAAAAGACGAAGGAGTGGTGAATAGCCCCAATTGTATAAGACTGTCATTCACTTTTATAAATCAACTATCCTCAAAGCCGCCTTGGTTGTCAATAAAAATATTATAAAGATTTTATTCTGTTCAGAAAAATGCTCATTAATCATGGAGTTGGAGACTACTGTATTACTTCTGAGCGAATAGAGTTAGGTTATATCTATGAAAAAGGACTAACTGTAGAATTTGTGTTAACATAGGAACTCTTTTTGATCACTGTTTATTGCAAACGTTTGAATTAGATGACATATTATTACTGCTAGTATTAGGAAATTCTAGTACTAGTAGTAATAATATTTCTTCTATTCTTTTATCTTTAAACTAAACATATCGCTCTAAGTAGAGTCCGCGCCAGTTCTGAAGTCCTTTTGACGCGGCGGCGCTAGTGTCTATGTTATTACATCAAATTGTATTATAAAAAATGTAGTTCCATAATTTTCCGCCGGTCTTTAGTGGTGGCGCGGACTCTATGACTGAAATTTAGCAGTTTTTTTTTGTGTATGGCTTTGTGCAGGTCAATCTAGGATGTTGTCAGCAGGTTTTAACCGGGCTATCCTGTGGATGCCTTAATAAATAAAGGCCTCCAGCCAAGGTATAACACTTATAAACTAAGCGACTACACGCTATATACGCATTATATTGTGTGCTATTTAGTCTGTGCTAAATCAATATATTTTCTTTCTTTCTTTCTTTCTTCTTGCTTTCTTCTTTCTTTCTTTCTTCTTTCTTTCTTTTGTCTTTCTTCTTTGTTTCTTCTTTCTTTCTTTCTTCTTTCTTTCTTTCTTCTTTCTTCCTTTCTAATAAGAACCCCAAACATTTATAGCTGTGTTAAGATAGCAACTTTTCTACTAACCCTCTACACTACTGTAGTGCACTCACACACTGCAGTGAACTGCAGTGTAGTGTTCTGCTGTGTACTGTGTGTATTTAGTTTCCAGGAGTCATAATTGATGGTAGGTAAAAACTTTGGTTCTTTGCTAAAACCATAGCAAAAACCTCCAAATATTTCGTCCAACTTGGCACATTTGTAATCACAACCATTCAGCGATGACGCTATCGGTTTCAGTCATCGGAAGCGAGCCTATCGCAATGTATCGGACACAATTTCAATCAAAAACACAGTCGAAGTCTATTAGATAACTCGTTATTCGATTTTTGTTCTACCAATGTGTGAATGATGAATGGAAATCGAAGACTGACTTCACAAAAACGACAGACATTCTCTTATGTCATTTTACGTCCATTAGGTCCATCCGGTCCAGTAGGTCCATTAGGTCCACTAGGTCCATTAGGTACATTAGATCAATCTATCAAATTTAAATTAATTTATTTGTGACACATAGGTTGGTATAATTTTGTGGTACATGGGTCAATCAACTATTTTACACACACTGTGCTGTCCCCGACACATTATTTTAATATGAACTTATTGACAATTGTGACATTTCTTTTGTGTATGAACACAAAAGAAATATTAGAATTGTATCTAGCAAAATGGTCGTAAGCCTATATAATTATACAAAAAAAAAAAAAAATACATATCAAGCCTTGCTAAACGAAAACAACAATAAACGATCCCTGTTCTCTCCAAGAGAAAGACAAAACGTACAAACTTAAATAAACAGACCATTATAAAAGTTTTAAAACGCTGTATCTGGACTATTTAAAACCATTTGCTAGGAGCTTCGCAAGTTTTTCTCTAAGCAAAAAAACCTACAGACTTGGAGGACGAAGGCAATAGACTTTAGGTTCCTTGAGACTAAAGTTAAATATCCATTTAAATCTTCGACGCTGAAGGTCTCCGGGGTATACAGCGCTGCAGCAGCGAAAAGCGCTTTTACATTGACTGCACCGGAAAATTGCTAGATTGTGTTATACTTGGATTTTGTGTGGGTTTGCTTTTATACGTTTTTGATTTTGTGGAAAATATTTTTAGTATAGATGTGGAATTATTTTGGAAAATTAATGGAGTACCTACCTACTAGACAACTAATATCTCTCGATCTCCACGTGAAAAAGTCACATGCAAAAAATATGATATTTTTATTGACATTGATCAATCCGTTTTCGTTTATATCTTCTGATTCTTGTTAGATGTTATTATTTAATTACACTAAACAATAACGTTATTAAAGGTATGTTCCACACATTCAATTTTATTCCTACTTTAACTAACAGAAATAACAATTCAACTTATAGTAAGGTACCTACTTTATAAAATGAATTATTATGATTGATGTTCCATTACAGTGCAAAAGAATAAAAAATACCTAACTATCTCAATTTTATTCACCACACAACACAGAATACCAACTTCAGGCCATCATTTATGTTCGCGCCCGCTACTCATCCATTCATAGCTCAAAGAAAGCGCATCAAGCGACATCGAGATATACTTACCTACCTAGCGGTACATAGCTCCGTCGACGACGGCACTAAATCAATACGAGCCATCACGCCCCCCTGCCACCCTCCCCCAACCCCGGGCCGCTTCAAGCCGCTGCTTTCCCGCCGAAAGCAGCCACCACCCTTGAAAACCTCGTGAGCTGAGCTCCTACTTCTGTTCGGCTTTTGTGGAGGTGTACTTCGAACGAGACCTCTTGGGATTTGTCGTGAACGCTCCAATTGACAGTTCGCAATTTGAAATTGCCTTTTTAAAGGTCGGAAGGCTTGGAATTAGTGCGATGATCTAAATTTAGAGTATTTGGGTAGAGTCCTCGGCCTTTCTTATGTGCAGTTTTTTCCATTATTTAATGGTTAAAGAAAATGCAGGAAGAAACAGTTGCAAGAGAAATAAATATATTTTTCATTTTAATCGGGTGTTACCAACGCAGACGTTGCGGTTAATAACTGTTGAATTTAATGTTTCAATCAAAAGCATTTCACGATTTTAAATAATTTCATTGTTTTCAAGCGTTAAAATCAGTTAGTCGCACTATAATTATCCGTAATGTTCCTACTAAGCGACTGAATAAATCAAACATGCGACGCTATTGTTCGATTCGTGTTAGATTGATAAGGTTATTCCCAAGTGTGAACGAGACAGATATGCATTGAACGCTTTCCATTCATAAGTGATTGTATACGCAAAATTTTACAAACATTAATCGACATTTGAGTTAACTTTCTTGCAACATTAAAAATATTTTATCAAACTTATGTTTTTATAGTACACAAAAAGGACATCTAAAATAAAAAATTATATTTAAAAACCAAATTAAATACAAACTTAAATTAATTTGTTGCAAAATTTTGAATATACTGTAAGCTCAGCGGGAGCCCATCAAAAAGTTTTTGCGCGCTTTTACAGTTCAGTTAGAAAACGATTTTCATTCTATTTACATAACGTTTTAACCCTCTCAAGTTATTCTTGTTTTGAAATGTTCAATCCATTAACTCGTCGTGCCCTTACCACTTTTCTAATTTAATGGTTTGTCTTGATATTGAAAACTGAAAAATATACTGCAGTTAATAATCGTTCTCGTGAACGGTCTGATATTTGCTGAATTTACCTGAAACAAAAAAAAACTTTATTAACAGAACGTTTTTTGGAAACATACCAATACTTATTATTATTACTCATTATTACAGAACAACGCCAAATTATCGCATAATCGTGACTATCAGAGATCATTGACATTGTAAACTATTCCTAAAATTTCAACGGGCCTGTTCGGAATCGCGCGACTGGCAATAATGAAATAAGCGCAGGACAAATATAATAAATCTCACAGAGACGCGGGGGCGGGCGGCGACTTCCTCTTTCGATATTTGAATTTAATTTAGCGTTTTGCATTGTTTCTTTTGTGAAATCGAACGGTTTTTAAATGGAACACATTTTTTTATGCATCGAACTGAATTCAAAATTCATAAATCGTATTGGGAATTTGTTGAATAGTTGAACTGGCTTTTGTTTTGTTTTGGCAACTTTACCAAATTGCTCAAAGCTTGTTCTGTCATTTTCGTGTGCTTTGCTAGGACGAGAAATTAACTGTGGTACCTACGATAAAACCACAGACACTATAATTACACCTTCATTTAAACTATCAACTTTTTTGCTCTGAATCTGCATGCCCAGATAAGATGATAAAGCACTTAAATATCCCACAACATCAGAAAATTGACCATAATTCTTATATGGTCGGCCATCACACATCACAGCTTGACGTTGATGAAATGCCAATAAACGGTCCGATAAAGGTTTTGCATCTTAATTTCAGTAATCGCTTTTTAATTTATTGCGTGCAGATATTGGCAGTTATAAATAGACTCACATATCCTTTTAGGAATTGTTTTGATTCAGCCCCAAATATGGATGTGGAATCATAATTATTACCAACTATGACACATGAGAATATAAATTTTATAAAAATTAAAGTGCAACTGTGACTCATTCTAACAACATGATTTGAGATACCTACTGTAGAGACCGATTTTCAGAGTAACAATGTGATTTCTTAAATGTTAAGTACCTGGTCGACCGGGCTCTGCTCTGGTGAAAATAGAGAATGCTTATTTAATAGTATAGAAAAATTCATACTAATTCCATGTATAGTACTTACGAATTGCATACTGCTATGATAGTAGGTACTTACTAATTCCATGCTGCCATGTCAATATTCTAAGGTAGCCATCTTGTTGTAATCTTTAGTCGACCGAGCTCTGCTCGGCTGAACATACGGAGAAAACGAATTTTCCAAGATATGAGACCTAGCTAGATCGAATTTTAGCCCCATAAATCCCTATAATGCAACTTTCATCGAAATCGTTAGAGCCGTTTTCGAGAACGTGTTTACAAATATATATATATAAATATTGCTCGTTTAATAATAAAGGATGTTTTTGGCATCTCTGTTATAAGTATCATTCATAAAAATGTAGTACTTACCCAGTAGAATCTACTCAAAGATTCACCACACCGGCCGTATGCCCCTATTAGGGCAAAATTCCATGTAAATAAATATTAGTGTATTATTTGACGTAGTTAGCGACGGTGGCGGGCTTCGGGAGGCGATCGTGTTTCGCGTGTTTACATCCCGGATTATCAGCCGGTTAAACTCACGGACTTAACGTTAGGCAAGGGGCACAATGGTGCCACGACGAGCTACGAGTAGAGTTGTGTGCTACGGAGATTTCGATATTAGTGTTTTGTTTTCGGGCATTGTTCTTTATGATTTTGCTAACTTAATATAATATTATTTAATGATTCTTGAAAATTAAGTGGTATAGTTTGGCCAGGCACCAATCTAAGCGGAAAAAGCGACTACGTAGGCGATCCGTTGGCGTCGTAGCAAATTAAAATGTTCCGAAAGTTATTATTGTTGTTACGATCATACTCTTTCGTGTGCTTCAGTTAGGTCAAGTCAACTGACGTAACTAAAGGACACGTATAAGTACTAGTACTAGTTTTTCTACAACGACAAATAGAAAAATTTAAAAACTAAAACCACGTGTTTTCGAACACTGGAAATGACTATAAGGACTCCCGCAGACAGGCGCGACGCGATGCTAATAGAACAATTTTCATGAAATTTTCATAGATATCGAAATTGACAAATTGCGCGGTCGCGTTGCGCCTGTCCGCGGAAGCCGTAGCTTGAAACGACGCGCGACGTTCCAAAGTCTCCACTGTCAAAAACTTTATCACACAAGTCCACAATGTGCCCGCAACTTTACTCCGTCCGCGATGATAATGAGATTCCGGCCACGGTATCTATATACATATCTGAGCATATACATAGGAGCAAAGTTTTAAAAGTCTCGCCTCATGCCTAGATAGCAGACGATTCGTGACTTACACTAGCCCCGCCATGTTATAATTACGTAAGATTACACGCTGGATTAGTTTCGCCCTCGTAATGATAGGTGAACGGAGATTTAAATCCGCTGAGAAAAATGTTCATGTGTAGGTATGTGTGAGATTAATAGAACGTGGACCGTTTGTTTGGCAATGACGGTGGTCTTGAGAGTTGGAACTGTTACTTTATTACAGTGATTGAAATTCCTTCTGTCTTAAAGAAAACGTGCTTGGGTTTTAAATTTATTTATCTCAAATACCTACCACGGTGTATACTGTTTAAAAGAAGCGTTCTTTTAAGTGTTACGACATTGCGACCGGATTTACATTGTACAAAACATTTTAAGTCTATGCAAAGTCAAAGTGCGAACACAACTTATCCAATTAAACAGCTTCCCAGAGACAGAATAAACACAATTATCTCTTGCAAAACTAAAATATTTAATTAGCAGACGTTCGAGAGACAGACAGTTCGCAATACCTACCCACGATCTTAATATATACAAATACTATTGCGCTATTATTAAACTCGCTCCCAAAAGCGTCTCGATCCAAAATGGCATACAAAGTTCACACGAGTGACGTCGGGTGACGCAGGAATGGGACACCACACTCCACAGTGATGGGGTGACACATACTGTTATTATTAGTTTTTTGTGCCCGCTCCGCCCCGCTCGCCCCTCCCGGTGCGTTTCAGCCGCCATTCCCCACATTAGAACCACTTTTTTGTCTATTTTTTTACTTATACTTCGCGCTTAGTACGCGATTGGATGAGTTTGTGAGAGAAAAGTTTGCGTTTGAGATTTGTAGAATATGGATAAAATCAAGATTAATTGTTGGTGAATTACCTAATTGGTAAGAATTGGCACTAACTTTCAATTAATCCTATAGTATTAAACGAGCAATATTTGTATACCTATATATAATATATATTTGTAATCACGTTCTCGAAAACGGCTCTAACGATTTCGATGAAAGTTGCAATATAGGGGTTTACGGGGGCAAAAAATCGATCTAGCTAGGTCTCATATCTGGGAAAATTTGTTTTCTCCGTATTTTCACCCGAGCAGAGCTCGGTCGCCCAAAGTTTAGAACAAGATGGCTAGGTGTCATATCTGGGAAAAGTTATTTTCTCCTTATTTTCACTCGAGCAGAGCTCTGTCGCCCAAAGTTTAGAACAAGATGGCTACCTTATAATAATGACATGACAGCATGGAATTAGTAAGTTCTCTACTATCATGGCAGCATGGAATTAGTAAGTACCTACTATCATGGCAGCATGGAATTAGTAAGTGCCTACTATCATGGAATTATTATGAACTATCCTATACTATTAAATAAGCATTTTCTATTTTCACCAGCTCGGTCGACCAGGTACTACTGTTTGTTGTGAGCAATTTGTCTAAAGAATAATAATAATATTAATAATGATTAACAGATAGATACGAGAAATTTTAATTTGTTACCTTTGTGCCCATCAATCATCACTACAACATTGTTTCATAATACATCCGTCAACACCACTCATAAAACTCACATAATTGTAATTAATTATGAATACGTTAAATTAATTCATCTTCGTTTATCACTTAGCAGATCGTAAACACAAAAAGGCTTGTAAACTCTAGATAGATGTGAAGAGGAATCAGAAGTTATCGGCCCTAGGCGATATGTTACAAAATTTATTGTTTATTTATAACCCATTCCGCGTTTATGACTACTCCACTACCACAATGTATCGATCAGCTGGCAATAACACTCATGTCCACTGAATTTTAATCGTCGGCTTTATCATATTAAAACGAAATTGCAGTTAGTTGTCTCGACTCGACACACGAGGACGAGCAAGCTCACCGGACGGCCGAAAAACGGTCACTAAATTCAATTGCGACTTTAAAATCGCAAGGTAGCGCGGACCTTGAAATCTTTTTGTTTATAAACAAAAGGGTGTTATGCAAGAAGTCGTAAATGGATCGGTGTGGACCGTTTTATGGTCGCATTATATGGACGGGGCGAGATAAAGCGTTTGTTTTGGGTCGTAAATAAGACTGCAACAGGTACGGTGCCAACGGGACTCCACAATCACGTGTACGCTTTCACTTTTACTTATTATCTTTGTGAATTGATCTTTTTATTCGTAGCACTTTTTACATAACCTACCTAAATACTCTTTTGTGTGAAAATGGAACGTATATTAAAAAAATGCCCGGACTAGGCCGCGGCATGCCACACGCAAATTCCTGACGGCCATTTAATTAATAAAGGTCTTAATTAATAGTGGCCACTTATTCTGATTACTTTTTTAAGGCTTTTACTTGAGTATGAAAAGGCTATCTCCATGTATCACTCTTGTTGTATGTCAAAACAATGACCTATAGCAATTTATATACGTTGTAATTAATGAAACAGGTTGTATAAGACCTTATGACGTAAACGGATAGTCTCGAAATAGACGCAGACTAGACCGAGGTTAGTTTTCAAGGGTTAATTGAATAACAAATCAGTATTATGTTGAGCTCTTATATATATAAAAAAACGATTTGTCACAATATAATTCTGAATTTCAGGGTGGCACTGGAATCGACCATGAATCGTGCACATGTCTCTTTTTTTCTTTATTAAAAAAATATGTGCCAAAGAAAACAACACTACAATTACATAATAAGTATTTAACCCGTCACAACTGCTACAAACCAATCAAAATAAGTACCGAAAAATTCTAAACAAAAATAACGGCTGGCCGTCCACCTACGTAATAGTAATTGAAGAGGTCGTATGAATAATATTTGGGCGTCACTCGGCGGACGAATCGATACGTAATTATAGAGTGAAAGTGTACCCCTCATAAATAATATATCCGAGGTAGTGGGGCGAGGCCGGAATCGCCCGTGGCCTCTTTTGTGTGGACTGGAGTGTACCGTGCCATGTTAGATGACGTCATAGCAGACGAAAAATGCGCAGTGGGAGCTTTGGAAGTGGTCAGAGTATTGTGTTAAGTATGTTCAGAGATGTTTGCAGAAGCTTTAGAAAGCCTTGCAAAGCTTTTTGTTACAATACTAACGACACAACAAAAATAACCTGAAATCATTTTTATTACGGACAAACCTAAGCAAAAATTACTTCTGAGTCAGTGACATTGAAAAAACTTCACTGACGTACAGTCAGACACTGAACTCCCGCCAAATAAAACTGCTTTGAGTTCGACCAAGTTAGGGCCATTCGGACGGCAGGGGAGAGCATCGAGGAGGATTCCTCTATCTGCCATGAGAAATCCTTTGCGACACCGCGAGCGTCCGCCATCTTACCGGAGCATCCACCATCTGAGTACCCACCGCTCGCCGGGATTTGATTATTCTACTAGCTACTACGCAATCGAAAAGTTGCTTTTGAAAGAGTGTAGCAGATTAGCAGACTCCAGCGCATTCCGCCGCGGTATCCTCCAGCGTGCTCTTCGATGCTCCAGAGAAAACTGTGCTGCGAGGCTCCAAGGTCTATTACTGAGCATTGAAATATATACGTTATTTCGATTGGATAAGTATTAAATTCATTTGATAAATTTAAAATCCTCTGTGGTCCCGTCCACCAGTCTGCGCACGCCTCTAAACCTATAAAAGGTGAAAATGGAAAGAGGAGGGAAAACAACTAATGTATTTTTTCACTCTACTTAAAAGCTCTCATAAGCCACTTCGGCGGTCAAATTCATATTCTGTATCTTTAGTACAATCACTCCTCTAAAACTAAGGCGCGGGCTACACAGAAGGGACATGAGATGAGGACGGGACGCAGATGCGGCAATAATACCTAAAAACTATGTAAAGCGACTCGCGTGCATCTTGTCCTGTTAATACATTTTGTATGAATAATGAAGATACGTGAAAGGGACGCCGCGTCTGCGCCACGTCTACGTCCCGTCCTCGTCTCACGACCCTTCTGTGTGGCCCGCACCTTAACGGTGAAACTTTTATGACATTACAAAACCACCCAAAATGATTCACCCACCACGCATTATAATTTACGCAAAATATTTCAATCCGTCTATTTCCTTACCTTCCCCATTCCGTAAATATTTCTATGAAATAGTTTCGAAACTTTTATCTAATTCCCTTCCACGCAGTTGCATGTCAAACAGCAGTTTGACCGTAGTTTAGATTAAACCAGTGCCAACTCCACGAATCATATAAAAATTGGCCGTGAAATTTCACCTTCGCTACGGGAATAACGTTCTAAAAAGATCGTTGTTTTTTTGTGTTAATTTTAACGAACATTTTTGATTAAAAACGCCGTGATTGTGTGTAAGAATTAATGGTATGTTGGACACAGTTAAGTTTTCATTGATGGAATATTAAGCACTTTGAATGTGTTATTGTGATTGTAGTTGAAATTAGTACGCGTAAAGGCTCAAACAGGTGCGATGCTACACCGGAAAATGTTCTACCGTGAAATTTTCTTAGAAATTGTTTTATTACAGTCCCATAGCACCGGTCTGTGGGAGCCTTAATATATCTTACATAATAGGGATAATGCCAGGGTAAAAAAACCGAAATTCTTATTAGTCCGTCAGTCAGATAATAAAAAAATATTAGACACGTATTTTTTGCTTTATCATATTAATAAAAAATTACTTAGATAAAACGCATTTTAAGTTGTGGAGTGGGGGTCGCTACGTCACTAGTATGTATAAAATCTACATACTCGTGACGTCATGGCACATTTTACCTCAATGTATCGCCGTAATCTTTAGATTACGTAAAAAAAGAAAAAATACGTGTCCAATATTTTTTTATAATCTCAAAGACGGACTAAAAAAAATTTTTACTCATCATCCCTATTATACACGAGTCAACATCGATGTGTAACTACTGGATGTACCAACAGTAAGTCACGTAAACATAGCTTATAGTTGTATCAACTGGGGTTTACTTATCCACTACTAGAGATTAACTGTTTTTCTTGAGAACTTACTGTATGGAAAAGAAATTAACTTTTCCATGGAAAGCCAGGAATATAGGTAATATTTTGTCATTTTTTTTTATTAAATTTTACTTTTAGAAAAAAATAACTTACAAAATATGTTAGTAAAACATTAACACAGAAACAATTTGTGACATCACTGCTGCAACGTGACAGGCCCAGCCGATACCTTACAGCAGTGGCTCACAAACGCAATCTAGCCTGTTTGCTACCATAGACAGGATGCTGTTGGTGCTGCCCCGCACCCTACTAATCAGGGATGCGCACCGTTTCCGCATCACAGTGTAGTAGCAACCAACGCGAATGAACCATACGTTTTCACAAAAAGTAACTAAACACAATACGTATGCAATTTTAAAGTAGCTGTATGATTTTTTTTTGTGAGGCCATGTGATATCGAGTAGGTATTTATTCTGCCATTCCAGTTTTTATTGCAATTCTACAAATACCCTTTGTATCCAGTTACAACCACTTTTTGTTTGACTTCGGTCAAGATATTGTACACCTTATTTGTAATAATTGATTAGACAAAAAACGAATCCATAATTCAACGCACAATACAAAGTAATAAGCACAATTATTAGCAATTTTCATATCGTACATCAGTACAAAAGACGACGAAACCAATTATCATGTTATCTTGCCCGCATATCAACACAAAGGGTCAAACCAGTTAAGGCACAATATTGTCCAATGTAAGAAACGAAAAAACAAAAGCACTCCCCACTTTAATCTATGAGGGTATTTAATAAACATCTGCTTTTTGGAATCCATGTCGCATCTGTTACTCTGGCGTCGAGCCTTTTTCAAAATTTCAAATGCGCGCGAGCCGCTTCCAGACACCGGCAGATGTTCCAATTCCCAGAGTCACAACACAAACAATTTTGAACTATAATCACCAATAAATAAAACATGCAATCAAACGGACACACACAGTAAAAAAGTTTCCCGGCCTTTTTTTAATTCGTCCTCAAGAAGTTAGATTATGATGTTCGAATTTTAAATTTGGCGGCAATTTAGGGTCTGTGGTAGTGATCGCCATAGATAACAGTAAACGGGGTCATTACTACGACCCTACCCCAATTT
This sequence comes from Agrochola lota, assembly GCA_947364205.1. NCBI lineage: Eukaryota > Metazoa > Arthropoda > Insecta > Lepidoptera > Noctuidae > Agrochola > Agrochola lota. The sequence goes on along the minus strand of OX376227.1, from coordinate 14,147,108 downwards.
CGAGGTTTTGGGTAAATGCGGTATATTTGTCAAACGTCTCATTTTGAACGTTCATATCATGAATTTTATTGCTTCAATTACTTAATAACTTCATTTTAAAAACAAAACAGTTGGTTTATGGTCTACTTAGTATAATGAGACAGGGAAAGAATTATTTTGACTCCGCCCTTACTACAACAATATAGTACAATTTAGAAATAGAGCAGGGAAACCCCAAGAGATTAGCAAGCTCGATTCCCATAAATTCAGAATTGACCACTTATGCGTGGAAAAACCCAAAAAAGGAAAGCAAAATATGAAAATGTATTTTAACATAATAGCTATAAAGATTAGTTTTCATTGCATGATATTTGATTTTCATTGAATGTTGACTCTTCATCGAATAAGCCAGGAGTGGTGAATACATTGCACATAGTTAATAACAGAGCTTTTTTAAATCTAAAGGCAACGCAACTTTATATCCAAAAAACGATGCTTTAAATAATATTAAACAAAACGTTTTTATAGAACAAATATTGGTAAAAACAAATATTTAAGACTACAACAGTTGTCGTTCACTGCAATCCTAAAGGGGTTTATTCATAAACGTTGCTTAAAGTTAAGTGACGTTCAAACGTCAAAAATGTATGGTTAAACAGTCGCGAATCATTTCTTAACGACAGCAACGTTTATAAATAAGCCCCATAATGTTTTAAGTATTTAACTAACCAAAGCGTGAACGCTTTCGCAGAATGATAATAATTTTCTTTTAAAGCCGTTCGTTGCAGCAACACCTAGGGAAGGGCTATGTCCAGAAGTGGACGTCTTTGGTTAAAATGATGATTATGATAATGACATTAGTCAGTTTACACTTCAATAACCAGTCCTTTATTGCCAAAATTAAGTGGCAGTGGACATTGCTCGCAGAACTGATGGCCGATAGGGCTGGAAGGTTCTGGAGTGGCGACCGCCGCGTGTATCGGTAGACGTAGCACTGGAAGGCCTCCCATATGGCGTACCGATGACTTTGTGAAAGTCGCAGGAATCCGCTGGATGCGAGAAGCCCAGAACCGGTTGAACTGGCGGTGCTTGGGGGAGTCTATGTCCAGGAGTGGACGTGGACGATTTTGATGATGATGATGAACCAGACCCTTTCAACTTTATGTCCCCTTTCACTTTTAATGTCTATGCATATAAAGCAGTATGTACATATTGGTATAAACAAAACAACACATTTTAAATCAATAGACAACTCAATAGGCGTGTCTGTCTACGGAAGACTTATTTCTTTGACCCTCAAATTTAGTAATTTAACTTTTCCCCTCCGGATAGCATTTCATTTACCTCTTCAACCGATACGCAGCGTGGGACGAACTAATCTGGCACAAGATTGACTATGGAGATGTCGTCATGAATATTATGGGACTTTGTATGAATTTTTGTATGTTTGTCTCAACTGATTGATTAGGTTTGGCAGAGTAGTAAATTATATGGGGAATATATAAACGCATTTTAAAAATAATGTACACACTTTAAAATTCTTAGCTTTAAAATTAATTGAATGGACTATTAAAACAATGGTTTCCACTATAAATATGCTTAGCTTAGGATTGTCTAATTATCTAGTCACAGTCAGATTGTATGATTCGTCATTTTGAACGGGGTGATATAGGTTCGGTTAGGTTAGAACTGTGACCAACCGCTACTTCCAAGTTGCTCGCAGAAATTTGGTTCATGTTTATCATAGTGATAATATTAAATTAGAGATGTATTAATATTTCAAAGTGCTGAGATACAATTTTAAAGCTGTTTTCATCAAATTTAAAGTGCTATTAAATACATCCTAAATTATATTATCTCTAAATACATACAAATAAATAAAATTAAACTGTCCGTTTGTAATGTCAAAATAACAGTTTTTCTAAATGCGTAATAATATGAAAGTATATACGGTACTTGTATCAAAAAAACAATTTTTTAAATGTTTGTATATCTGTCGTCTGTCTGTTTGTTCCAGTTAATCTCCGAAACGGCTGGACCGATGTTGACGGGACTTTCACTGGCAGATAGCTGATGTTATAAGGAGTAACTTAAGCTACATTTAAAAGATTTTTATGACTAAAAAAAATAACATATATGTAATTATATTTTAGAAAATGAATTAGCGTCCACTCGGGCGAACCCAGCAGCTAGTAATAATAATAATAATAAAATATAAATAGTACTGATTTTATTATACTTTCAGATTCCCCGTCAAATCGAAAACCTCGCTTTGGACTATGAACCTTCTCGAAACAATAAGTACCTATCTGGAAAAGTATGAGCAAGATATGTAAGTTCTAGGTGGATTTACAAGACGACGATTCACGGGAACTGTCGGCGCTAACGTGGTGGGACTTAATATTTATTGGCTGTATATAGGCCTCTCTTGAACTTTGTTAAGAACCTCACAAACTTTGTCGAATAAAAAAAAACACTTTTTCAATTTCATTCAAGATCCAATACTGTCCTGGTAAGATTTTCCATACACTGTGAGGGCGCATATGTGATAAGCATGACCTGTTGTAGACCCCAAAAAAGATAGCACCTATCCTAAAAAATACTCAAATTATATAACAGACCCAAGCTACAACATATAGGATCATTCTAACCCGCTAACAAGATGATTGCTCCCATATTTTTCCACGTACGTCATCTCCACGCCAGTCGCAGTGCCGATAATTCCCTCCATTGATTCGTAACGCCTCCGCGCCACGCTACAATGGTCGCGAGTGAGCACCGACATTTGCCATTGTATAGTCTATGCTTCCCGCTATGTCCCTGTTATTTATGTCGCTACTGTCTATGGGTGCAAAAAAAAAGTTTAGAATTGCCGTTGATTGCGTTCGGTATGTAAACGCATTTTATTTGAGCGGGAAGATTGTTTTAAATCTGGAATGTTTGGTATTGAAGAAGGGTATAGAATGCAATGCAAGAGGATGCGCTAAACGACCAATCCACACTAGAATAGCAAATATTTAAAAGCTTCTGTGTAACCCTATTTTTTTTAATTGCTTTGTGTAGAAGAAGTGAATCCAATTGGTGATGTAAATAAAAAGGAAAAGCCAGCAAAGTGACTGAAGTAACATAACATAATATCACACCTGTGGTCCCCGAAGGGTCAGGCAGAGGTGTACCTATAGTACACCCACATTTCGCCAGTTATGTTTAAGGCCCATGTAATAGGGGGCGACCCTATTGCCATCAACCGGGCACAAATCCAGACTCCGGGCTGCTACTGAGAAATTTCTGATGAAAAAACCCATAACACTTTGCCCGACCTGGGGATCGAACCCAGGACCTCATTGCTCAGCAGTAGCACTTGCAGCCACTGGATCAACGAGGCAGTCACATTTCCATTACATATATCTAAAAATAGCAATAACCATGATGTAGATTTGAAACTCTACAAAATTCATGAAATTTCCTAATCGAGTTTATCACGATTTTAGGGTGACCGCTGTACATGGTCGTTAGTTCACAGTGGACTTAAGTGCGTGGCTGTCGAAAATAAACAATTATTTCCCTTATAGGGAGCGAGCCTGCAAACTAGGAGTCGTGGGGTGCAAACGCTCCCGGTAAAGAAGGGCGACACTCAAAATTGCTAACAAACGTTTTTACTTCAGTCGTAAATTCATTGGTTTGAACCAATTAATTTTTTTCCGTACAAACGTAGAAAAAACTATAGTTTCAATAATCTGTTCTATATTCTGTTTTCAGGAGCAGTGGCCGCTTAAAGATGATTGAGTGGATTCCGTTTTAAAAATAACGAATTCCATTTCTTATGATTGAAAATGCTTTGCTAGATTTTATCTCTTTTTTTACCCAAGTCAATACTAAATGGAATGCAGTCAATAGAACTACATAATCAATCATTAGTTGATTATTCAATCTTGGAACTAATAATAAGGACATTCGATCGCCTGTGCAAATATAATTTAAATTGCGCTCCAAGTTAATGACACAGTAATTTCCAATAAGTACCTCCTTGCAACAATTTAATAATGATTTAATAGATTAATTGCAGTTTTTAACTTTGATAATACCATACCGTTTATAATAACTGGTTGTAAAGGAGATTATGAGCAGGTAATTTACCAGCGCTTTGCTCAAGCCGTGATAGGTCTTAAGATAACATGCATGTGTACGTTTAATTACTCGAACAATTACGTGATGTTTCACTTACATCCTTATGCTTGTTAGCCGCAGCCATCAGCGGCAGGCACCGCCGAACGAATCTGATCACTGACCCATGAAGCAAACAGAAAGGAAATTTTCTTCCACCAAGGAAAATACGACAATATAAATAACTCCATTGGACCCCTACCTACTCGTACTACTACATCACCCTATGACAAAAGAGTTATCGGTGCGTTGAAAACAAAAATGGCGAGTTGATTTATTGCGAACGGTCGCGTATTAGCCGTGTGTGATTCGAGGATTTGGCCGGTGGAAAAAAAGGCAAAGCTAGGTGAGCTGGGTCACGTCTAGACGAACGACAGTCGAAGGGCAGCTTGTTGTTTACTCCGAGGATTCCCGAACGCGCCCTAATGAGTATGGACGTTGATTTAGGGCTCCGCTCTAGAAGTCGATGCCAAAGCTTTTAGTAGTTACGTCATAATTTGGTAGGTTCTCTCAGCTACGAAAGTTGTTCGGCATTTTCTTTGTTATAAATGTAACTAAGCGAAATGTTATCAAAGTCACGAGAGGATAAGTACGAGAAATTAAACTAACTTTTTCTTGTTTCGTAATGGAAATTAATGGATGAACACACTGAATTAGCGATGCTGTCACGTGAAAATGATTCAGTCGTATTTCACGAGGTTTAACAGCAGAAACTGAAAACGAAATCTGGGTTGGGTGAGCCTTAAAAATACAGAAAACGTTTATAGCGTCCGACATAAATCCAGTTCGACGAAAGCGAAGATTAGAAAGCTAGCTAGTGAAGCCAAAACTCGATATTGGGTGAATAATCGTCGCCACTACCGGCGCGGTAGCCGGCCGGATGTGCCAGATTTATACCCTGGCGTACCCGGGTGTACCGGCCTGTGACCGGCGCGTGTACCAATTTATACCCGGCTAGGTACGCTGGTCGTATCCGTGCTGTCGTCGAGTCTGTGCTCTTCATAAAGCACCCGATATGTCCGCTCGCCTTGAGGGCTGCGATTTATGGCGTGGAAACGTCATCGGACCCCGTGTTTGGATATAAATCATATGTGTTTGCTTAGTGCATGAGACATCTAAATTTCTCGGCTGCGGTTATGTTTCGGAGGGTGTAAGATTTTAGCATAATTTTCTGTTAATTAGAGCTCCTGCTTGAAAATTCATGTTTGACTAAAGTTTAAACTATCGTAAGTACTTATTGTATCTATTATTGCAACGTTGAACATTTATGTCACCTGGCAGAAGACAGAGCTGGTTTCGCAGAGCTGGCGACCACCTTCCAGTTGAATGGCACCAGAAGTAGTAGTAGTAAACGGAAACCTTTTTCTAACGGCCTACTTAAGACCTAAAAAGATTAAATTGTGCCAGATCTGCCAAAATCTCACAAGAATCTGAAAACGTTAAATGATATAAAAATCTTCACGTAGCTAAACATTTACACAACCACCTTCACAAACCTTGCACAAGGAAGTCAAATTGCACAAAAGATCAAAGACCTCAACTGTTCTCAACAACAGGTAAGTCAAAACAATTGAAGAAACAAAAATTTCGACAAAAGGAGTCTTGAATTGGGTCAAACATTAGATTTACGACTTTAATTGTCAACTTTACTTATGCAATTGAGAACAATACACAGAAGCAGGTATATTTGTGCGAATTATAATTTGCATAGAGATTCGCGCTTTCACTTTTCATTGTTAGAAATTGGAATAAAGAGTCTTTTGAAAAAGTTTTTGCTTCCTCAGTTTTGTAGTGTCTCCATTCAAAGGAGGTAGTACAATGGTTGTGTGTAAACAAAACTCTTTGAAATAAACAGGATTACTATTCAAGTTGTTTTTTATAATTTCACTAATACCTAGGCTCAGGTATTTTAATCTCATATTAAGTTTTAGGTATTTTTTTCTTAAGTTGTTCTATATATGTATTAAACTTGTCTTAATGAAAATAAGATAAAAGCTCCAAACTCTGCAATTCCTAACTTATAATTAAATGGTTCAAGAATTTATTAGGTAATAAACACATAGGTACATACAGTACCGAAGTGTTAGTATAACCATTCATTTAATCATCCATCTTGCTAACTTGTTCGCACGTGGTAACGAAAGCTCCAAAAAGTTCACAACGTTCCCACGACCCGGTGTAGCGCCATCTATTCATTCAACCCTGTAATATTTAGGAGCGACAAAACCACCCTCTAGCTTCAAACGACAACAATTTCAACCCCCGTAGCTATCCAAAAGCGGCTGGAACTGGAACCATTTTACCCCGCAACCGTAGCGCCATCTCTGGGATGGCGCATGAACTTTCGTGAAAGCTCGTAGTTCTGAGCTTTACCGCTGTGGCAGCAGCATCGCTGAAGCTTTTGAATGAAAACGTCTGTGTGAAGGAAAATGTGGCTTAGCTCTTAGAATGAAGGTTGTGTTTAGTTTGAAGAAACAGTTGTATCGTCGAGTAGAGTATGCAAATTAACGCGCCATTACATGGTAATTTATTTGAAACGAATGACCACTTTGCGGAGTAGTGCATCCAACGTCGAACACTGAACGTTTATATGGGGACCCTGACCTTATATTGCGTCAATTTATAGCTTTAGAGCCGTTATACGCTGTTTTACGTAACAGCTGTTGTGTCTCGCGTGATGCCTTAGCATAGTGACCCTGTTTTGCATAGGACTTTCACCTGTTTCTTCAGCTGTTGGAAAGTTAACTAACTATTAATGAGTTTCTTGACCGATTGAGAAGCGCCACTTACGAAAGGGCAATTTCCTAATGTTATCTCATAAACACTGATAAATAATTACCTATTGAATTTCATGAACTTTGGCGAAAGTCGCAATGTACCACAGAAAATGACAGGTAACGGTATTATTAATAAATATTTATGAAAAAAACATTAAATATTGTGCTTGTGCTGTTTTATTATAATCCCATTGTAATTTGATAATGAATACTGAAGTAAATAGTGGTAATAAAATTGAATATGTCTCTGTTATTTAAGAAGCTTTTGAACCATTCAAATTCAGATCCCAAAAAGAAAATGTCTTAATTAAACTTAATTTCAATTTTTAGATCCTGAGATCATCAGTACACTACAAAACTCCAGTCACAAAGAACCAGGTCCGAACTACAGAACAAAACCTTTCATCTCCATATCGCACAATACACCTCACTCAAGATTGTATCCAAGCGAATTGAGATCTTCCCTGTTATCGGACAGGCTGCAAATAAAGACAGCACTGTATCGCATTTATGAGATGAAACAATGTTCGTAAGTGCTGTGATTTATGAGTACAGTGCCACCATGGACACGCCCAAAGTCCGTGTCTGGATAAAAAAGGAGGATTTTATCTGTTTTTATTAATGCATGGTTGTTGCTGGCTGCAGGATTGGAGTTTGATCGCCAATAAGTTGTAAAAGAGGTTGTTGTTTAGCGAAGATAGGGGCTTTATCCTGTTTGTTTCTAAAGTTTTTCGATGCAGTGATTCTAATTTTCTCACGTACTTTATAATTTAATTTGAAGGCATTACTTTATTGTAATTATGTATGTTTCTAATGATAAATTGTCTTACTTGTATTGTGTGACTATTTATTAGTTATTTCTGGTTGGTCTAAGGGCAACGGAAACAGGCTATTGAAGGGTACGATTGTATGATAGTTGAATGGAAGCTTGAGAAAGTGATTAAAGTTAACAATGTCATTGTAATAGATATCAATTAAAAGCTTTATTTGAATGATGCATTATTAATACCCCTTATATTTGTTCTATGCTCACCAGGTGTGGTAGAGCGATGCAATGAGACATGAGTCAACTCAATTCATTCGCAATAATCAATAAGAATATCTAAAACAAGCCTGAGATAACAATTATAAATTGTACTGCACAAATAATAAAGTCATACAATAGTCACGTCGTTGGTTCACGATGCAAACAATGTTGAAGCAAATAAATAACAAAAAAACTGATTAAAAATTAATGGCAACAATTTGTCAGATGAATATTAAAACTTCACATCATTGGACACGACGCTAATTGAAAAGATAAAGATCGAATAATTTATCCAATTACACAATCGAAAAGTCGTAATGACTATAAGAGTTGACAGCTCATTACCTACTATTAAAAAAAATAATTATCGTAAGTCATAACTCGTGCGGAACGAGAAAATGTTCCGATTAAACGAACATTCGGTACATTTTGGCCGGAGTGTGTAACCAGAAAGGACAGTTGGAAACGAAATTTAAACACTGCTGGAACAAAATTAAGTTTTTACCATCGATGTCAGTTGTTGACTACGTGTCCCCTTGTCGGAACTTAAATTGAACTTCCCGGCCGATATGGCACGCGGTCTGTCAGAACTCCTTGTTAATGATCACACGAAATCATTAAACAAGATAATAAACTTAAACATTACACGAAAAGACGACAAAACACTGCAATCTTTGCTCTTAATTATCATGTGCATTAAAATTATGAATAACTCTTCATTCCTCAGTCAATATTAAAAGAAAATTTTAACATACTTACCGACACACGCAAAAAAGCTCAAACGAGAAACTCTTCCAAGAGTCTAATTAATAAAACATTTGAGAGGTGTTAATAAATCACGTGTTAATTAGCTACTATTACACAGTTGAAAGCTATAATTGAACAACGTATCTGTTACTCGACTTTTTAGATAGATCTGTAACAGCATCAGACGGCCGCGAACAAAGAGTTAAGACTACGCCAAAGAAAAGGAACAATAGTGGTGTGAATGTTACACTCGGATATTACAATAATGGTATCGATTATAATTTGCGTGCGATGCGGTCTGAGATACGGGCGGGAGGCGACACGTAAGCGACAGGCGTTCGCAATCGGCGTCGCGATCGACTCTTGCGCACCACACCGCACAATGCTATCGTGGCGCTACGATCGCGGACATGCCCTCTCGCGCCATTACGATTGGTGCTTTCAACGTATACGCACCTATTTAATGGTAGAATGATTAGCTTTTTGAAAGGGTTGCGTTCAAAATCGACAGGTTTTTAAACGATCCTTTATGGTTTTTCTAGAACATCAAAAATCAGGAGACGCTTTCGGTAACCAGGTTTCACTTTTACCCTAATGATTTTCCAATGATATAGTAGAAGCAAATAAACATTTTCTATTCTATTCTAAGACAGAGGAGAACGAAGAGCACAAAAGAGAGTTAGACCATCATTAGAGACAACAATCAATCTGCCTAACCTTTTCCCAACTATGTTCGGGTCGGCTTCCAGTTCCGGATGCAGCTGAATACCAGTATTTTACATGGAGCGACTGCCTATCTGATCTCCACAACCCAGTAACTGTGTAATACGATACCCCTTGATAAGACTGGTTGTCAGACTTTCGGGCTTTGACGACCAGTAACGACTGCCAAAGATCCACGAATGACAGCCGGGACCAATGGCTTAACGTGCTTTCCGAGGCACGGATGATTCTCGTAAGTAAAGATGTTCACCCATCGATAGACTAACACCGGCAAGCGTAGGTTAACCTGATGGATCGACCCGTGCGGCTATTATTGCTTAGCCACGAGCTCCTCATGTTGGAGTCATTGGAGACAACATTTAGAGATAATTGATGCGCCGATTATTGTATAGAGTATTCTTCTAGCCATGCAACAACGGAAGTTCTGTTGAACTCATTCAGAATATATCACCATGAACATCAATAAAAAGCCTGTACTGATAAAAAATTATGTCCTTGCCATAAAAGTAGAAAACTAGACGGATAAGCCGTACATTTAAGTACCAAATGAAAGAAACAACTCGTAATCTTGATAATTATGCTGATGTGCCGTTAAGCATCTATAAAGCCAAGTTTTACTTACACGTCTCCTCTTAATTAAATAGTAATAAAATAGGTTTTACGATTCCGGCATAAAAAATAGAGAAAAGAAACAAGATAAAATATTTTATTGATGTAGTAAACTAAGACCGCACAGTGAAATTCATTCAAAACAAATTCAATTTCATTCCAATCAAATTCCTTTGCATCGGCCCCGCTAAGCGACTAAGTAGAATATTCCCATGCCTCATTTTCTATTTAACATACGTAATTCAAAAGCCATAAAACGAAGTTTGCAAAATGAGCCAAGTTATAGGCGGAAGCGGAAACCTAAATTGATTCGTCAACGTTTTTTAGTTTATTCTTATTAAGTTATATTAAAGGTTTTGCTTGTATTTTCTTATTAATTATGCGCATTATTAAACAGTAAAGAGTTCACTCAACTGAAACAATATTATAATTTATTTTATTGATGGACTTAATAAGGAATAGTCAATTGGTCCTTGTTTTTATAAAATAAAATTGTACGTGGTTATGAAACGAAACCAATAAATCAGATTTTGATATATCCTATGGTATATCTGTTTACCTATCAATGTTGCTCTGTGTATGTTGCTTTCGATCTAAAATCTTCGGTCAGTTTCCCATCGACACTCATGCTTGACCCTCGTACTCAAATACCCTCGTCTTAGTAAAGTAAAATTTTAAAAAAATATGATGCGAAATCACTCGCGCCGATATTATCCTTCAACCCCAGTACACCGAAAGGCAAAACTGTCGCCAGGCTCGCCCGAAGAAGGCAGGAGCGAGTAATAAACACGGCCGCGTCAATAAAAGTCAGCGTGCCACCATACACATGTCTACTGCCCGCTAGCAGGTGTACTGCCTAGGATATGGCAATAGGGTTGCCTGCTAATGGACTAATGGGGAGGAGTTATAATAAATTGCATTCTTAAGTGACGGGAAAATTGAGTTCCTAATTTGTAAAACCATTAAAATTGCTGTCATGTTTTCGTTACAGATGGGACTTTCCGTGTTCCAAGAATTTTGAAAGAGAAAAAGTGATAAGAAGTTAAGCATTAATTATTTAGCACGAATGCCAATTCAACACATGACCTATGTACAAAAACTACTACTATTTAATTTATTAAACAGTGTATGGCTCCTGCTGAAAATGTTGAAAGCAAACGAATTTACTCTAATCGTCGAAAATCCATGAACTACATCGCGCTTCGCGCATAATCTTTGTACCACAATAAGAATGACAAGATTTTTATTTCGGTGTCAATGATGGGATAACTAAAGGTTATTTATTTCCAATACTTCAATTTTGTATCCGTGTTATTTTGGACCCAACAAGTCCAGAAAACTCGAAGGGCATAACACGAAAAGTCGTTACTGAAACAACCCAGTTACTCAAAGATTTTATTTGCGCTACCGCACTTATTTATGCCTTCATCGAGATATATATTTTACGAGTTCACCAGTAGCAAAATGGTTTACAGTAAAAAAGTTCTTTAGTACAGTGATAACCCTAGTTGGTCGTAAACACGTACTATGCAAATACGCGACTCGTAGACGGATGCTGTCAACATTTCATACCAGAATATTGAAACACCCGTTTTCATTTTAAGCAGCTCTTTAAAATAATTTTACTGCAAATGAGTCAACGTGTTGTCACAATAAACTATACAATTTATAGTTCCTTAGTAACGGATGATTAAGACTCGACCCAACAAGATGGGTGTGTCGCCTTAATCATAATAATATTACGGCGATTTAATTTGCATGCTCGCTCACACATGGCCGGCAAAATATCCAAACATATATAAAGTGTTATCTAGAGCCGTCAATCGCAGCAAGAACAACGCGTTTTCTTTACAATAATTGAACAAACTAACGCCAGTCAAACGCATCCGGTCTTACAAATCGTGTTCAAACTTGAGACAACTACTGGCTGGTGTACCAAACGTCAATCTAACACGAAAGCTCGCAACGAGGTGTTTAATGATGCAATAATTTGCATAGGGGCCCGTTGCTGAGAAACGCGACCTATTCTCACGTCTGTCTTCGGCTATAAAGTTTCCTTTTACAGTAGCAACTCTTGTTATGTGAACTTTTGTGCTAAATATCGCGAGGCGGCGCGATCTCGTTGTGCTCGCTCGTCATTCACGCACCAGCTCAACATTCTCCGCAGCCGTCAACTTACCATTTAATGACGCCTTATTGTTTATGGACTGTTAAGCAACAGAAATGGTTACCTGAAAAAGGAAAAGAAATCGCTTTATTATACAACGAATGACAGTCGTAAACGTCAAGCGAGTGTAAACGAAAACATAAAAAAAAACACACAAATTGAGAAATGAACAGAATCAATTAAGTATCGGTGGTCGGGTTTGTAAAATCGGATGCCTTATTCAGTAGGTCGGGCACCGTCCCGCGCACGGGCCGGCCTGGGCCTGCTAAACCCCCGGCGCACAATCTGACATTTATGAGTGCCATAAAAACGCTCAAGTAGTGACTTTTACTACTTGTTTAGTGAACATAAATGTCTTTGCCTTACCCGCGCTCAACGTCGTCCGTATTTAAAAGCGCACAGTTTCGTGCACAGTTTTGCTCCTTTTTCCTCTTTTTATTTACTGTTACTGTACTGTTATGCAACTGTATAATGCTTTGGTTACTTTTCAGCGACAATTTATTGGTGTCGTCTTTTGTCTTTATTTTAGTGCCGCGAGAACATGGTTTGTTTTAGTTTTATTTGCGTATTTTAAATTGCTCGTCATGATAAATTGTGAAAACGCGACGCTTGTCCAAAGTTGTGTCGTGAAAAATGCTTTTTCTGACAAAGTTGAAGAAAGTTATCAATGGAGTTAATCACACGGTGATCATTTTGACGTACGTGTGTTGCGTATGTTGATTGATATCTTGAGTTGTTTACAGGGCTCGTAAAACTAATTAAAGACTTGCATTTGTTATGCAGGTGGCGTGGGGCCTCGTAGCGTAGTGACAGTTTAAAAATTATGACATCGGCATGAAACTGATTTATGCTTAGGTAGCTGTTAATATTTGTCATGTATGTAAGTAGTAAACGTGACGAACTAATCTGTCATTTGACACTCATAAATTATCCAAAATAGAAAGGTGGCGGCACCCGGCGCCGTTAGCTTTAAGGCCACAAAGAAAATCAAACGAACCGACATACCGTTATTCCGCCCCAATTCTTTCAAACCAAAACCATACATCCGCATCAAAACTTTTCTTTCTAAGACCTCCAGTGGACCGAGGTAGCCGCTGGTCATAGGTATTCCGCAACCGTCCGCCGACGTTTGGCAGTATCGACGGTTTAGCATAGGCCACCCACATGCCTTGCCTACATACCTTCAGGTTTATGGTCGCCGGTCTACGAATAATAATGCTGCACCTAGACACAAGGCCGGCTAAACAATAGTGTCTTGATTACTTTTTGCCCTTAAGTGTTTTGAATAATTTAAATGTTGACAATGTATGGTGCTATTTTTTTAAATGACGTAATGTTATTAGAAACCTAGATGTGAATGGAAATGTCATTGACTGGAAGCACTGGAAGGAAAAAGCCTTCAGCCTGAAAAAAAACAACATGTTGATAGCTGTGCTTCTTTCAGCATGCAAATGCGATGTAAGTACCTAATGTTTATGAACTGAAATATAAGTTCTTCAGTATGGAATTGTACATTTTGTTCTTACTATGGAATTATACAGTTTGTCCATACTATAGAATTGTACATTTTGTTCATACTATGGAATTGTACATTTTGTTCATACTATGGAATTGTACATTTTATTCATACTATGTAATTGTACCCTTGTAGGTGAAGTTTGGTATCTGAACTGACTGCCTGTAAAACTGACTACTTAGGTGCTGCGATAGAGAACATGAGTTTGAAGTCTTGGGCAAGGGTTACCATTAAAGTGTGCCAAGACCTAATTCATCAAATCTTGCCTAATCAATATCAATGTCAAGAAGTCGTACTTATAGCGTTACTGTTTGTTATTCCCGGCCACTGTTATATCGCACCAAAAGAAAGTCCTTCTGCATACCTACCACTGTAATATATTCGTCCGCCAGCCATACCTTGTTTTCGCTTCAAATTAGACAATTAGGAGTCGGGCTGTGATGCTAAATCTATTCAATTAAAGCCGAGTACGCACCGGTCACCTACCGCGGCGATTTTTTAATCGTATGTATGCAACGTGCGATTCGCGACTACATTTCGCATATCAATGCGTTGGACAAATTGATGAAAAAACGTTGGGCAGCGCGTGTCGAACACGAGTTATGTGTGCCCTCTGCGCGATTTTGAAATAATTGTTGTGTTACGTGTTTTGGTAGACGTCATTTTATGTTTTGATGACCTAATTTGTAATGATTTGGTATCTTGTTTGAATGTGAAAAAAATCCCTGAAGTGGAAATGATCGCTTTTTTTCAGGCAGAATGAAACGTAAACATAAACTATGAGGGAAAAAGTATTTGTGGATACTGTAATTAGGCCTTGGGTTGGCCTTTGGCTCTAATTACACCAATTAACATGACAATAACTAACAAAATTCATGCTTAAACTGTTTTCAGGAACTGTTTATGCTCACAATGCTAGTAGATTTTGTATTGATCGTATAATTTTATCCTTAACATACCAAGGCAGTGATTGATTATAAAGTTTAGTAGGTAGTACGAAATCGGAAAGTGAATTTACATTTCCTTCTAGGTAAGTATTCTAGTGGGATGGCCCAGCCATGTAGTAGCTAAACTTGAAGTAATGGCCTACGTGCCTTAAGACACGTGCACCCATTGGTTGAAAGGAATAAATAGTCGCGAAACATTGCGAAATTGAAATCAGGAAATTTTTGTTTGCGAATATTTGATTTGGATAACGAAAGAGTGCAAAGCTGCTGGCAATTTGATATTATGTGAACATTAGATAATTAGTGATTAGACTCCTCAAAGATATTGAAACAATCTGTAATTACCTATCTAAATATTGAAGTTCTGCATAAATAGGTAAAATACTTCATGTTGGACACTCATAGTATGACGTATGAATATATAGGGTGTATTCCTATTTCAATATACATATAGGCAAGACGAAGCTCTTTGGCAAAGATGGCGGACCAAAGCCTGAAATGTCACCGGAAAGAGGAAGAGCTTTATGGCCGACTCTGGATTCTGGCCCGACATACAGATGAATAGAGATAATTCGGTTGATCTATTCGATTCTTGCCAAGGACCAAACTGTATGTCGAACAAAACAGGAAGTATTTCTCCCTACGCCTACGACGCAGAAAACCAATCAATTCAACTGCTTTATTATTTTACATAATCACTATCACAATTTAAAGTCCATCCAATAATTTCCTATTAGCACTAATACATTCCTGGTCTTAATACATAATGGTATCAGAAGGTGTCTCGTTTATGAGCCGTGCCACCCAATGACGGGCAGCGTCAGGCATACGTCGGGCAAGCCTCGGGCACTCGAGCGTGACCCACGATTGACGGCCAGCAAAACCACGTCCATAGTGACAATATTAACATAATTACCTTCAGTAATTTATAGGCCATGCTTCGATACCTGTACGCAGTTAAGGGTTGAACTCCTAGAAGGTCACCTTACTAGCTGGTACAAGAAATGCAATTATTTATGTCATTACTAAGTTTGTAAGTGGAAAATTATGGATTAGTACCCAAGTAATTGCCTGGATACCAGCTGTTTTTAGCGTAAATAAGAATGGAATTTTGGCAAACTGTTCTTTACACTTTCGACGAAATGATTAACCGATACTATTAAGAAATAAAACTTGTTTAGTGAGAAAAAAACTACGGCTCATTCGTTAGGTAAATTACAAGTTCGAAATACGGTGGGCAATGTATCTACAATGTAAACTGTAATTTGTCAGATAGTGTTATCAGTATCAAGCAGGCGCTTGGCCAGTTAGCTGTCAGCTACTATTTATCTTTCAACCAGTTGAAGGTACGTGTGCGTCTAGACGCAAGCTAATTGTATGGTGATAGATTAGCCACCACATTTACACGTTGTTAACCGCAATAAGATTTACATATGCATTTTTTAAAGAAGTTTTGAATGCAGACTACAACCGGTACATTTACCCCACATGTAGGTGATTGACTGTTAACTGTCAATGCGTCGCGCATCAAGTTTAGTTAGTGAGAACGAAAATAATGTAGTTCTTGAAAATAAAAAATAGTCTAGAATTCTGTAAATTATATTTCTTTCTCCGTTTTTAGTTGGCGCAAAAACAGTTAAGTTTGTTCTCGGAAAAGTTACCATCAAGAAATAGTAAAGTATGAATTATGCACAATATTTTTACACCTTACGGTGATAATAAACTATTCCGTAGTTTATCGCTGCTTTCGTAAATCAAGCAGAAAACTAGGAAACATTTGTGTAAAACTGAAACCCTATTATTGATCTTGGTTTAGATGCTAAAACTCGCTCAGCAGTCAGCACTGTACACTGACGATATCCGTAAACGCGGCATAGCCATTTGTTTGCTGAATAAACAAAATATAAATCAATCCGTCAGACTTCACCCCCCGACCATGGTCGATCGGGCACGACGGCTCCCGACCGAACCCGACCAAGCCCGACCGAATGCGACTCTGATTTAAATGTTAATCGGCGAGTGTCGAAATTATTAATTACTGTGTACATCGCGGGTACGTTACGCATGCAGATTGCTATGCTAACGAATGATTAACTATGCATGTGCACGCGCAGATTTAGATTTTATGCCGTGTTCGGATTGATGGGCCGTGTGCTGCTGAAATTGATTGCTTTTCATGTAATTTGGAAATGTTTATGCCTCACACGATCTTTTTACTTCAGGTGGGTACCCAGTTGATGAGTGTTTACAATTTGTGGAAATAATATGGATTAAAATAGACCATTGGTATGTCTACCATCTCATCCTCTTATAATATGTATTTGAAGAAGTAAGTATAGTCTGCAAAACATTGATGACTAACAGCTTTTAGAATTCCTGTCATATTCTAGTTTGCCATCAACGAAATGTGTAAATTTTTCAAAAGTTACTTTTTTCTTTCAAAGAACTCAATACCTTTCGTAAAACGTAACTTACGCTTTAAAGGCTAAATTGTCACTGCCAAGTGCGAAAACTATTTACAACGTATTTTGCTGGTCTTTGTATGTAATTTATTTGTAATTAAAACACATTTGTTTTATACGTATAAGTCCACAAGTTAGATCGATATGGCGTCAAAAAGGCCTCAAGCTATAATTTAATGTTAGACACACCACGTTTTATCTCTTTAAAAAAAAAAAAACGCTTGGTCCGGAATAAATTATAACTAATTAATTTTACGGTATTATTGAATAATGGGTTTACTCAGCCGCTTAGGTATAATTAATTTGAAATTCGATATGCTTCTGTATACCAATAAATATATACCAATACCAATTACATATCTTCGGGTACTTGGTAACTAGAAATAACATGAAATTTATTGGCGATGCATTATGATGCTGGTCCTGCAGTTATAATGCGATTGAAAGTGCACTCAATTAATTAGAGAACTGAAGATACTGAAACATACGTGAAAAAATTACTACAAAATGGAATAATATTTGGAGGATGGAGGAACCTCGTTTTGAAATACAAGGTAGAATCTATAACTGATGGCCAGTGCAAATGCGGTGCCCCTGACCAAACCATGTCCCATATGCTGGAGTGTTCAAAGTGTCGATATACCTGCACTTTTGAGGACCTAAAAACGCCACTGATGCCGTGATTGGTGAGGTCACCTACAGGGCCCAACTCATGTAACATATAAAAATATTTTTACCTACGCCATCGACTCGAATGAAGAAGATTTGTGGTGGCATCTAATTCGCCACATACGAACTATGCATCAAAGACCTGACGTGACACAAATCCTGCATCGCGCAATTAGAGTTTACCCCGCGATCGACATATATAAGACTATCCAACATCATTCGTTGGGCAGTTGGCCACCAGACACAACACCCATCTGGTCGGAGGATCCTCCCTTTTGTATAGAGGATGAGTGAACTTTACACCATGTTCCTCATACCTCTAAAGATTTATTCCAGAGAATTAATTACACATTTATACAGCTTTTAGCTGGTACCTAATGATTTATGAATGATACAATACAAAGCAATTTAGGTTATTAGTTTATCATATATACATTGAGAAACTCGTAAATCTACTCTAACTTCATTACATAACTTACAAATCTAATCAATTCTCTCATACAAAACTTGAAAGTAGGTATCCGTGACATGTTCTGTCACTGTCATTCATGTCTACTACTGATTGCATTATTTTAATTAAGTAAAACGAATATCAACAATATTAATCATTGTAGCACATATTATTAGCCACATTAAATTAAGGACATTTCACGTCATTACTGGCGTCCAGTAGATGCTTGATTAATATTGCCTCCGCTATCAAACGAGGCATTGCATTTGATTGTCTTGAGACAGACATTACGGTTGAATTTAATCTAATCTACGAATTAATTGGCATTTATCGTGGTCCATTGGAATAGGTTGCTGGCATTTTAATGAGCATTATAATAATTATATGGTTCTAGATGGTTGTTTGGCAAACAGGAACTGTTTTGGTAAATCAAAATTATGGTTTGATTGCATTGGTCGATAAGAGAACCTCCTGTCAGTCGAGTGGTCGCAAGCACTACTGCTGAGCTGCTGCTGGGTTCGATTCCCGGACGGGTAAAGTGTTATTGAGTTTTTCCATCTGGAATTTCTCAGTAGCAGCCCGCCGTCTGGATTTGTGCCCGGTTGATGGCAATGGGCTCGCTGCCTATTAGATGAGCCTTAAACATAACTGGCGAATTGTGGTTGTACTATAGGAACACCTCTGCCCAACCCTTCCGGGGAAAGAAGGAGTGATGTTATGTGTTTTGTAACTAAGTTGATTGCTCAAGTGTTTCGTCGAATGAAAGTTTGTTTACCTTATTACACGCTTTGACACGCTTTTTACTACTTTATTAGATAGGTATACTAAATTGATAAACGAAACGAACAGAATGGAAAACCCTAATGACTTAATTAATGCCCAGGCATAATGACTATTTACCTTAAAGCTGATATCAGACACTTCACTTTTGGTTCATGTGACGTAAATGTCTTTCAAATGAATCAAGTGTATAATAAATTCATTTGTGAACCTACCTAAAGATCTTGACCCATCTAATGAACTGGTGAAATGTGAGTGTTTAGGTACACCTCTGCCTAGCCCTTAGGGGAACACAGGCGTGATGTTATGGTTGATAAGAGAATTAATTTCCTTTGTTGTTTCTAATTGTTTCGCGTTAAAACTAGTATCAAACTGGGAATTTATCAAAGTCATCATGCACGTCATCTACAGTCTTTTCCCAGTTATATTAACTTTGACAGCAGCAACCCAACAGCAACTTTATTGTGATGGGAATAAAGATCACTGTGATTTTGCCAGTGACTCAAAATCAGAGGCAAAATGACTAAAGGACTGGTTCTAAATAGTTTCATGTGGGGGATGCAACCCTCATACCATCCCGTCTTCCTAGTACGGTGGGCTGTGCTGGGGCGGCTGCTACAGGACCTGCTACCTCAAACAGTGCAAATATAAAATTCTTATTGGCAGCTATTTGTTTGAGCCGTTTGGGGTTGAAACACTAGAGCCTTAGGGTCCGAGTGCTCATCGAGTATTTCGGGACTGAGCTAAGCGTTTGGTCAACTCTTCACGTGACCAGAGGGGCTGGCCTATTTTTAGCCCGAAGAATCAGCATTGCCATCCAGCGTGACAAATGCTGCCAGCCTTTTTCGGACTTTTCCCATTGACTGCGATGCAGACGAATTTTTTTATGCCCAAATATATATTTAAGTGTTTGCTAGTATATTGTAATTAAGCTTTATAACTGAGTAAATAAATAATCAAAATATTTTCACTAAGTATAAATCTGACAGTTGATTAGGAATGAATGAATAAATTAGATTTGTTCTCAAATGTCACGATCTCATGAAAAAGTCATTCAGTATATCAAATCTAAACTTAGAGAGATGTATTAATGATTACTAGTGGTCGCCCAGAGGTCGAAATTCGACCATAATTCATTTAAATGTCATGATTGGAAGGTAGCCATCTTGTATCAAACGTAAATTAATTTCTAATGTCCTTCTCCATATAAACTTTAACTGTGCCAAATTTCATACTCCTCCGTCCGCGTAATTTTCGCAAAAAAAGTAGTTTTTGTTTCACGTATTAATATAATAATAATGATATTATTTATAATTCTGTACATTCATATTTGTTACGGTCGCGAATGATATTTTGATCAAGATACAACCAACAACACTGACCTGCAAATTGCAAAAAATCATAAGAAAATTTGAATTTCGCGGGCTATCACTGCGAGCAGCACGTCAAACTCACTTCTTCTTAAAGAGAGAGAGAGACACTTAGCGCTTAGGATGCTTTACTTGAACGTTACCTACTTTTAAGCTTTTTGAACCGAATCATAGACATGCACTGAATTTCAATATTGTTTGTTTGTTCTATTTCATATTACCATGTTTCATCCAGTCTTTCAGAGACAAACAATAACACTCTCAAAGAGATATTTTAACGGACTTTCAACACGATTTATGAAGTTTTATAAAACTACAATAGTATGTAAAACAAACGTCACCACACATCAAAACTAGGTGCGCACAATACATAAAGTTTCTGCGCCATTTGACGTCAGTTTGGGCGGGCGATGCGTTTCAATGATTTGTGACGCCTACCGCTGAAAGCTCAAACTATCCAATAAAATATACTGATTTATTGGAAAATTTTCACTATGTATAAGCCAAATAAGTCCATGTTTCATAAATGATGCCACATCATCGTCCGTAATGGAGCGGAAGCTGATAACTTTAAAGGTGCAACAGTTTTCAGAATTATGACGTTTCGTAAAGCTTCACTGTGTATCAAATTAATTACCCAAGTCTTTGAAAGATGCATATCATATTTATTATACCTAAGAGTAACTTATTTTTTTAATTAAAATTATAAACGATTTAACATACCTTACGTTTATTTCTAATCACAATGTTAGATGATTTTATTAAGTTGTCTTCAACATTTTTTACGTACCGTTCACAACAAAAAGCTCTCTACGTGTCCAAATTGTAGTCAATAGAAAAAGGCTGTATCAGAATACTAATGCGTAGAAGTTTTATAGTTTTTCTTCGATCATCATTACTATGCCAAAATACTTTTAAAAAAGATGACACGTGCTCCACAAATTATATATTACCAACACGCATGTGTATGCGGCGTTATGATTTGGTTAAATAAATAATAGATTTATAGATGAATTATTTATGACCCGTAATATCAGGTCGATAGTCTATTAATTAAACTATAATAAATATAACTGTTTATGACATTTTAGTAATTAAAATTCGATGACATGATTGAAATGTTTGTAATAAAAGTATTTTATGAGCGAAGAAAATATTTGAACTTCTCTTCATTTTTTCTTAAATTTTTGTAGAAGAAAAAAAATAAGCACATCCAAGGAATCATTTCTGGATCTTTTAGTTTCGGGGTTTACTGTGGAAGGCATACTTTATAACAAAACAAGATTTGGGACCAGGATTCAGGTCCAGTTGAAAATCAGCGTCACGATCTTGGTGTCAGGCATTTTTGCTGAACTGGACCTATTCAGTTCAGTCGCGAGGCACACTTTCCTGCTAATTTCTTACAACGCACTGAGTACATATTTTTTATTTTATCCTTTTGTATAATATGTTATGTTATGTGCCTTTTAGTCTGCGCTAAATATATGTATTTTCTTTCTTTCTTTTTTTTTACTTTAGCCCGTCCCTAAACCTTCGATCCAGACTTTGTATTTCAAACTTTATTCCGTCTAAGGAAAAGTTCTTAATACAAAGTGATAACTGATAACAGTTAGGTTCTTATATCAAAAAAACATACTTGATGGTTTAAATCCCATTATGTCTTTGTTTTACGATAATTGAATATAACTTAGAAGTTTAACAAACTCAGAACACAAACGGTCGTGTAGCAAATCAAAGGCTGCTTAGCAGACGCGCTACGACAATTAATTACACCTCAAAAACGTCACCGCCAGTGTTGTGAAACTTCAAAAACAAACCTGGGAAACACCATATCAATACATCCCGGAAGCATATCGGTGTCACATTAGCTACAGCCCTACATTAACATTCACTCAACAGTTGATCCAGGAGTTATCACGTATCGAAAAGAATAGAGCCATAATATTTTATGATCCCTTGTGCGCCATACCGGGCGGCGTCGATGTTCGAATTTTAAACAAAACGCGCGCGCGCATGTATCGATAGTATCGATGAGTCGATAAATAATTAGTCGATTTTTTTATTGGCTATTAATATTATGAAATAATAATTGCTATTATAGTAGGTACTAGTATTATTAATCATACTACGTAACGCACGTGTAGATTACATTATTTAGAGCTTTTTGCGCACAGTTTACGAATTTTCATATTTCCTACTCATTTCTTATCGTCTCCACCTACATTACTTAGGAGTACTAAGATTGAATGTTTTTCAAAAATATTTACAGTGAAATGCAAAAGAGAAATTGCCCTACAAGCTGTCTCTTTAAATAGCTAAAGTTTTAACAGAGTTCTGACTTTTAAAAGCACTTAATCGTGCCTGATATTTGTCTTAACAGCGTGCAGGTATCATGAAACTGATATCGAGATAGATAGGGCAATAATTCTTTCGACACAGCTCACGGTGCCAGCATGTTCGCGTGTTCAACCTAACGATCATTGGAGTACAGTGCGAACAAAAAGTTGGAGCGTGGGTACTGACATTAGTATTTTTGAGAAACTATTCTTTAGATATTTTTTACCCATTTAGGAATTTTCAGTGATGGACTCGTTTGTTGTGAAAAGCAGTTTACGATTATAAAAGTGGCTAATGTGCCTATTTTTATTATCCATGGATAAAGCTTTAGATGCAGCTACCACCGATACTTCCAAAGCAGATGATGATTCCATAATTTTCTTTAATTCCCCAAACATGGATGTTAACCGGTCTTACACAATAACTAACGTAAGTCCACCTTACTCCAAACTGACTATAAAACTTAGATTTACAAGAATAAACACGTAATAAATGTCGCTGCTACCATTACGCTGGATTAGAATGTCGCCAAGGGACAGGCCGGCAGCTTGCATATGTTCAAGTGATTTTTCACGGCTACGGAACCCGTGTTCAAAGGGCACGCAGTACGGTGTCGCAATCACGATCCTCGATCACGACTGGTCCTTCTACTATTCATTTGTATTACCTCCACAACCGAAAACAGACGCTATATCTTCAACACTAAAGTCTTAACCAACCGCAAAAGGATATTGGCTGGTTACGATTAAGAAATTTGCGATTAGACCATCCGAAAATGGGCTCTATTTAAATCCAGTTAAAGGTCAAATTGATTGCGAAATTATGTTTGTTAAGTGGTAAAATGTCTCTAGACCGTGTCGCTACTAGCCTTAAATGCATTAAGTTTGTTTTAGAGATAATAATCGTTGCGAATGCAAGTGCTTTGTTGTTTCAAAGATAGAGTTGTTGTTGTTGATTTATTTTTGGTCAACCATTGTTGGACTTAATAAGGGTTTGAAATATTCAATTATTATATTGTGCTAGTAACGTTGTACACGCCTGTACACTACCTAGCGGAGTGACTGCTTAATTATAATTTTAGTTACTCAGTAAGACGCATTTAATTTCTGCCAGTTTTAAAATAAATTAGCTAACGCACTTTGAAATTGAATTATCTGATTGATTAATAAAAACATGTTTTATTAACCCGATCTATAACTAAGTATTGCGCAATGCAACTAATTATGCTGGTTAATCTTGCAATTGAGATTTAGCCCACTTCTAGATGTAGCGATAATTTGACTTTACTAGCTTATTCAAAAGTTTGATAGAAAATTGCAGCTTGATAATGCGAAGCTCAATAAAGCGGGTTTTGTTCCAGAACTCAGGCGGTTTCTTACAGCAAATTCAAGAAATGTAAGTAAAATATTATTCGGATAACAAACTACTAGAAATAGCCCAAAAATACCAACAATTTTCACGAAAACAAAACAAGCTGCGTCAAATAATTTCCACGTTTATTTCCTTTCCCTATTTTTTTGAGGAATAAATATCAAAACATTCACCTAACCTGGTTTTATTAAAATAATTTCGGAAGAGTGCGTGAGGTGGGTTCCGATACTGCCTTGGAACACGCAACCTCACCCACAAATTTATCTTTACCGTTGACAAAATCAAAGTAACTTATTTTGGTACTACTCAATTCAGCATTAATCAACCTTCGCCCAAAATGTTACTTTTTCAAAAGAAGAAATAAGTTTGTAAGTTGCCAGTATTACGGAGACCTAATCAGTGAGACCTGTCCCAGTAAGTTATAGGTTTGTATATTCATAAACATAGATAGATAAGAATTACGTTTAGGCAACATGGTGAAACTAATTAAGTTTGTATTATCTGATGGCTCCTACATAGAGTTGTTCGTCGATAGTTTTTAATTTCGTTTATGAGTTGTGTCGGTATGTAATTATTTACTGGTTGGAGTATGGATTGTTTATGGTTAATAAGTATTTTGAAAGATAACTGTAACTTCAGGTTTGTATTGGTACTCTTTTGGTATACCAATATAAGTAGGTTCTTTTGTTGATAGAGATTCCATTTGAAAAACTGAAATCAAATTCTAAAATATGTTTCAAAACTTAATAAGATATTTTTTACGAAAGAATATAGTATACAAAGCTTCCTTTTTATAGTAGGTAATGATTTTCAAATAGTCATGACAACTGGGATTCAAATAGTAATTTGAATCCCAGTTGTCATGATACAAATCATTCTATTTACATATCTATTGCCTATTGTAATCGAATTTTCCTCATTGTTTTCGTCGACCTATGCTGAAATTTTTAGCAAATAAAGAAATTTCTGCCTGAAAGTCTACGTTTCAGCCTGAAAGTGAGATTAATCAGACATTTATACATTTTCGTGGAGACATTTATGTCCCACAATAATTTTACAGAAACTTTAAGAAACTGCATGATTTACAAAATTGCATTAGTTGGTTAATATTTGAAGTGAAAGTTTAGGTACGTAAACTTTCAAAGTACGTTAGTTGTAAGCCTTTGTAACTGTCACCCAACTCCTAAAAATTCCCTCGAAAAAAATACATTAAAACAGTTTACTAAACACAATAAAACAATATGACACTCGCATCCCCCATCTTGCGAGCATTTCTCGGGCGGGGGTGGGACACAGACAAATGACTAGCGCCCCTGCTGCCCGCATGAGTTATAGCCACCAATCGAGCCGCACCCGACAGCCGCCATTTTTAATTTTTAGGGGTACCTCGCACTCACCCTTGCCAGTATTATTATTAAGTGTGCGCAGTAGTGATAACATGACGAATGGGGATAGTAGGTATATTTTTAATGGGTGTTAGTGACTGAGTAGGTAGTTTTTTGTTTTTTATTTTGTAATGGTGATATGAAAATAAGTACCTGGGCGACCGATCTCTGCTCTGGTGAAAATAGACAATGCTCTTTTAATAGTATAGGAACTTCATACTAATCCCATACATAGTACCTACATACTAATTCCATGCTGCCGTTATAGTAGCTGTAGTACTTACTAATTCCAAGCTGCCATGATAGTAGGTACTTACTAATTCTTACTGCCACGTGTGTCAATTATTGTCAATGGTCAAATGTCAGGTAGCCATCTTGTTCTATACTTTGGGCGACCGAGCTCCGTTCGGGTGAGGATACGGCGAAAACGAATTTACCCACATAAGAGACTTAGCTAGATCGATTTTTCGCTCCCATAAACTCCTATATTGCAACTTTCATCGAAATCGTTACAGCCGTTTTCGGGAACCTTATTACAAATATAATATTTAAATATATGTATAAACAAATATTGCTTATTTAATAGTATATAGGACAGTTGCCTTCTTCGATAGGTATCTGTTATCAACATTAGTTAGTGATAGTATAGATAAAACGTACATTTAATTAGTAGTTTACGGGACATTCTAAGGTTGATAAACAAGTGTAGTTTTTTTCCTAAAGCAATTAGTTAAAGTTAGCAGTTATAATAATATTGAATAGGTCACTTTTATTTAACTGTAACTCACCGATAGGTCTGTGCAATAAATTAGGCCAGTCGGCCCACTTGAGTTTTTAGAAACACTGTGGTCTTTTCAATATTTTTTCAGCTCTTGAGCTCTAAGCTCCTCATAAAATAAAGAACCCGAAGTAATAACAAAGTCAACTGAAATAATAATCATAAACAAATTTTAAATCTCATTGAAATACAACTTGGCACATACCCGTCGATTTATTGTATTACAACACTAAAATTAAGAAGTTGATCCTACAACTACACTTCAATAAATCCTTATAAGTTTATTAGTTCAGATTAAAGCTCCGCAGTACGTAAATATTTGAAGAGCAGCCCATTAAAATCAAGTTTTAATACGTCGTAAAAACTAATGTGCTCATAATCGTCGATTAGAACAAATTGAACCATAAACGAACATCAATGTTGACATAAATCACGCCCTCTAACGGTACACTGTTGAACTACGGGACATTAGTCGCTTCACTATCGTCTCAATCTCGCTCGGATGATGAATGAGCACTTTTATTGCGGTTACACGCTTGTTTATTTACTGCTTTGTAATAGAATGTCAATAAACAACGTTGATAACTGAACTCGGCAATAAAATAATAATAAAACACGACAGTTATTGTGGCGGGAAGTGGCGCTCTCCTGCGTTTGGTCGCGAAAACCCAACAACTCGAAACAGCGACATCTGCCGTCGAATAGATGAATTAATTCTACAAATTAATACTACGAATTCTAATGGCATGTAAGAAGAATTGTATAAACGTTTATTCTAATCAGCTATTCCTAAACATGCGACGTGTAGGTACGAGACGACAATAAAAATTGAATTCATCGTACGAATGCCAGAAAAAATAATTATTGTCTAGTTAACAAGCGAAGATCATTTATCACACGCTACGGCACATCAATAATTCATTACTAATAACACAGAGGCACTGACGTAATTAGTTCAATTACTCGCCCACCCAGTAATTCCGCCCCACCGTGTGGTAATTGAATTATTTATCTTTAGCTAAATTAGGAAAGGAAGATAAGTGCAATCTTCACCTTTAGCTAAGGTGTTCACGTTGGACCACGTGTAATTAAGTGTGCGTTAAACGGAACCGAGACAATAGATGCGTGACCTAGCCCTGAGATTAATTCGTCTGATAACAAATTTAATTTAATACGCTGAGAGAAGAGTGTTTTATGCGGAACAGAACTTATTCTAATAAGAATTTGGTATTATGTATTTAATTATTATAATCATTTCTATTTTGTTGTCGATTATTTTCTTTTAGATGTAGATTTAATGGATTTTATTAAGAAGCTGTCGATAAGATAGTGCTAAATTAGAATTTATTAGATTACCTACTATTTATGTTATTAATTGACTGAATAACTCCATTAATAATTTAAGTAGGTAGCTACACAAATATTGAAACAGACCACTTATTAACAAATTCCTTATTAGTCAAACTGACGATAGTTTACATTCTAACTTAAATGTGATCTCCTAACCATTAAATTAAGCAATATCCGTCCAGCACGTTACAGCCACAGTTAGTGAATTTCTTATGCTTGGCAATCTAGGGATACATAACTATACAAGGACAATTACAAAGACATTAGTTACTGGAACATTCTCCGGGTTCATTATAAAGCATCGGGTCTGCACGACCCTCGGATTGGTCTTTGGGTCCTGTCGAGGAATGTTGACTATTAGAGGGGACTAAAAATTAATGTTTCCAATTTTTATACTATGTAGCCTCCTATACCAGTTTCATTTTGTTGGTGAATGGCCGACCTTTTTGTTGTGGGTATGACTTTACTAACACATCGTTATATTGCTTTATTTTTTTTAAGGCCTATTAATTATTGTCCTGTCAGTCTAGTTGGCAATTAATCAATGAACTTAAAGGTTTTTTGACCACCGACTTCCGAAATTAAATTTACTTTTCACTTTTTCAATATGGTACCAATTCGTATACCACTACTTGGTATATAAACAACGGTGACAGGAAGTATTGTAACATCATCAAGATACACAAAATGGATTAAATACTTATTATTGAAGTTAACTCAAAAACTACCCAAGCAAAGTTACTAAAATTTACATGGAACCACCGCGCAAGCTACTTACCATATGAAAAAAAGAATTTTCAAAATTGGCCCATAATTGACAAAAATATCGATGAACATACAAAATAAAATATATAAATACATACGAACATTGGATAACCTCCTCCTTTTTTGCAGTAGGTTAAAAAGCTATTCTGTTGTCACTTTATTTCTAGTTGGTGACCTACAGAATTTTCCAGTGATACAAAATTGGAATAAGATAACTTCTAATAAGAGAGCCTCTCCAATTTTTGATGCCGCATCCATAATGACACAGCGGCGCAGCGTCTATCTATGCGAGTTATTGTACATTATGTGGGAACAATTACACATCCATTAATCAAGGGAGTCCTCCGACAGTTTATTGCGCCTCCGGCCCTCAGCCCTCCAGCGGTTACAACCCTTCCAACTTGAATTACGCCCTTTTCCAACAGCCACCCAACTTTGTACCAAGTTTACAGTTGATTAGCCACGGTGACTTCGGAAAAGTTCGGTTCTGTGTATCCGCTGTTCTTTTGACAATGTATGATAATTTATGGGTTGAATTCTAGATTTGGTTATTAAGTAGCTTAAGGCGCTTTAAAGTATTAGCCGTGAAATCTTATTATGGAATACCATAATCTTAAAATTATTATATTAGTGTTGTTTTTTCTTTAACACCTGCCGAATTTATTAATACCTTGGATGTTTTTTTTGTAGGCCTTGAAAGGCAGCTGGCAAGGAGTTGATAGATGTGAAGATTGGAAGGGCAAAATATTTTTTTATTACGTTTAGTCGCCTAGCGAGCGAATCATAAACACTTCTACAAAAGATCATCGGTATGCGGAAAAATCCGCAAGATTCTCACATAATAATTCAATTTCACACAATGCATGTCATACCTAATTGCTGTCAAATATTTACTTACTTAGGTATATTTAGACAATAGAGTTCACAGAATTTGTGTAATTTTTCCTCTAATATTCATTTAGTTTTTTTGTTCAAAACTAAAGTAAATGGCATAACAATGGCTTAATAAAAATGGCAACAACTAAACTCATTGAAAAATTCTTATCGGTCAATCTGATTTAATTTAAACAACTAGGTATGCAAATTAACCAAAATATAATACTTATCACTGTGATGCCGTCTACTTGACCAAAACACAACTTATTTTTACATAGTTTAATTTAGAATTACATACACAATAGGTAATAAATTAAATGAAAAATATAACTACTATTTATTTTATTTATTCAAACGAAAAGTTCAATAACCCATACACTACCAACTATTTTGAATTTAACCCTAAAATAAAATATAATTTTATTCGTATTTATTCAGCACTGCAATGTTAGCAACACATAAGGCAATAACTGCGTTTTAAAGAGGCAGTGCGACGTAAGCGCAGCGCCAGTGCGGACATTAATAATTTTGGCGCGAACAAATGACGCGGCTGATTAATGATTTACGTACCCAATTCCGTGTTGTCCACGAGGGTATATGGCTGAGGGTATACAATGTAAGTACCTATGTTGTGTGTACATGTTAGGGATCGAGTTACCTATGCAACTGTTACATTTCTAAGGGTTAATTGGATGTTTACTAATGAAGCATCATTGCATTGCATAAGTGAGTTGATTTTGGATTTACTGCAAATTGTTTTTGTCTTTCTTTCATTCGTAGTTTTTTTCGTAACTAAAGGCTACAAAGCCTGTGTTGTTAAACATAGATGATAGAAAGCATGTCATATGCATACTAAATAGTTACTTACGTTGCTAAACAAACATGTGACCAAAAATGTATTTAAATCATTGGAACGTGTAAAAAACGACGTCATGTAAACCCAACTTTACAAAAGCCCAGTGTTGTCACTGTTTTCAAACATGTCTATGCTGCAAAATGAAAAAAATAGCAGAAGCGAAAAATGTATACTATAATATGTTGCTATACTATCCATCTACCATATGCGACGTGGACCCAACTGTGGCAGGTCAGGTGTCCCCTAAAGGTCCACTCCAGAGGGGACCTCTGCCAGCTAGACGCTTTCACATGATTTATGGGGCCCTTATTGATACCCATTTTAATTTGGTCCCATTTGAGCATGTATGTATGTATGTAGTAAGATACTTTATGCTGCATATTAGAAAAGGAAATATCGATACATCGATATATCGACATGGTGTAATTAATAATGGTCGAAGTTAATGCAGTGAAGCAGTTCAAGAATCTAAAGATAGTTCTTTAACTTTAACCCTAAAAAGATGCCAAGGTAGTTGTTGGCGTTTGATGAAGAGAATAACAAACAACGTGACACAAAAACAAACTAACTCTAACGCCACTCTTTGATGACAGAAAGATTTTACTATAATACAAAAAACAATTCAACAAAAAGGAAATCCACAGAGTACACTTTTCTTTATGTAGAACAGCCCGAATTATCCCATTTGTATAAATGAACATTCATTACATAAGTACCTACATACATATATTTATATCAACTTTTCTAAACGTCCGTTCTTTAGAAGATTTACTTGTGGGATAAAATTGGCTCCCATTTAGCATCGGCACCGATATCACAATACCGACTGCCAGCCGATTTAAATTTATTTCGGACGTCGGTAACTTCCAATTTAAACCTCTTAATCCTCTATGATGTATGTCGGTATTCGGCAGGATTAAAAGTTCCACGGAAAATAACCGGGAAAACCTTTTCCGGGGTCGGATTGACCCGGCCAGGAGCGGGATTAGGCGGCCGGGATTGGATATACATAAATCTCGGACAAGGCTTTAGGGGCGACGCAATTAAGCCTCCGCGCTGATATGTCATTTTGTGACGAGTATTATCCAGATTTGGATAATACTAATCGCGTCCAATTCCGTTTTATAGCGGTGAAAATATAATAATTCGAATATTAAAATTCAGCAGCCGACGTGTACAACGCACAATGGTCGCTCTGTCGGGCATTGCGTCATAAATAATTCAATTTCATAGTAATAAAATACGCGTGACCAGCGCAACGGCGTGAAAACTTTTCAGCAATTACGGGTTGAATATAACAAAAAGCGTCGGTCGATCCGACACGGCGGGGTCGGTGAGGCCCGTCCGACGCACTCGTAATTCATGCATCAGCTTGCGGGATAGGGTTGGCCACGAGTGCAGCGCCGATGACTTATAGTTTGTATTAATACGCTTCGAACACAGGAATCCAATCTGACTCGGATTAATTAATTTATGCTGGAAAAGGAATTAGATTATTCAATAATAGAATTAGACTTAATACGTTTAATATGTGGAGTGTAAGTTTGTAATAGGTCTACGGAATGGATAATTTAAATAATACGATATAGACCTAATGCATATATTTATTAAGGTACTGATTTAATACCCTCAGAAAGTAAAGCAATTTAAAAGATAAAGAGTTATTACCCTGAAGAACGACGTAAGGCTCCATGAAACTAAAAAGGTAAGTATGCCTAATTAGATAAAATAGCAATTTTTTACAACAAGTGAAAAGTTATGTAAGTTGTTGAAAAATTGCGTTGAGTACTTTCATTAATCTTAATAAATTAATGAATTTGCTATGTAGGCTTTCTCTAAAAATTCTTGCCGCAAATATAGGTATATTTTATGGTTCCATTCCAAGAATACAAAACCCATAGAAATAGAATGCTCGTCGAGTTACCACAATAAATTCTACAAAATTACTGAGAAGTAATTGATTTATAGCAGTTTAATTATCGCAATTAGATACGCCTCCTAATCAACACGCAGATAAGCGCTGTGGGTTGCGTTAACCCTGCATAATATGCAGAGCTATGTGTTATTAAACGCAAAATTACGCATGCCTACTAAATCCAATTAATTAATTTAGATTAACTTCCGCACATTCCTAACGTGTCTCAAATATACCTAGGAATAAAAACCTATTCCATATTTAGTTACCCGGATGTGACGAAATAAGCAGCCATTAAAATTAGGGTTGGGCCACGAAACCCGCGACTAGGGCAGGGCCGAGGCCGGCGCGCCCTGGGGCTCGGTTCATCGAAAAAAAACGAACCAAAAAACACACATACAATGAATAACTGCCGGGCATCGATACAGATGAGATGAAAGATTTCTCAATGTCCGCCCGTTGTTCTTGTTACTTGTAACTCAATATTGAACTCAGCTCGTTTTGTTTTATTGCTTCATAATGTTTGTACGAATATAATGAACATACAATTATAATAATAAATTTGTTAAAACGTAAGCTAAAAGCTCAGCTGCTTCAAGAATTTATAAAGGGAAGGAATCTCCAACGGTTTCATCATTACGCCACCGAAGCAAAAAAGCGTAGTTACTCCAAAAATATCTACTTAATAACGTACACGAAATTAAAAAGCAATTTGGTAACCGTTACTAATTTAGGCGGCGCGGCATGGAGCTCTCAATTTGGGAGGGGCTCAGAAGCGAAGCGCGGGGAGGTGGGAGCCCTAATCTAAAAGCTGTCAGTTATCGCGGCGGGCAGCTGTGGCCGCGGCGTGCCTGTGTGCACCCTTCCTTATATTCCATACATGCTTTCCTATCCAGGTAGCATGCATTTTGTTAGGTACTGCCGACATCAACTACTATCCAGAAGCAAATCTATGAAACACCGACTCGAAATGTTATTACGAGTATATAATAACTATTCCATGAAATTTTAATTGACACAGTCGTATATAACTTACCTATTAAATTAAACCTTGCGCTCAAAGCGTGAAATCCTATTAATTAACTAACGCACCGTGTCACTTTGATTTACGTTCCGGGATATGTAGGCACCTAAGAAAACCGAGTTTCCCTGGACAGTCGATGTCCCAACCTCATTAGTTGATATATTCGACTTGGAAAGCAAAATTTATAATAGAAAAAACCTATAAGTCACTGCCCACATTCGGGACAGATTAAAATCTTTTTACACACCGGCTAATTCTTGTGCGCCTACGCATTTCTAAACTCGAACGCCGAAATATGAACACCTTGGTTTGCTGTGTCTTTAAAAAATATAAAATTGTATGTGGAAGTTTCGTAATTAGCATAAGTTTGTTAGTATGGAATCGGTTTTTCCATTTATAGTGGACACTAATTCGACATGTCTATTTTATGATATGTATTTTCGTGTGTCCGGCATTGTATTGACCATAACTCAATACTCTTTATTACTAGATACACACATAAACTTGACGGGCACGCCTCTGTCGGTATCTGATGTCTAATCAGATACTTACTTAAACAGAGTTTATAAGCGTTAAATAAAATAAATTGAGACAATTTAGTGTAACTTACATTATTATTTAACAGCGGTTAAACCGCTATCTAATACTTAAGATACCTGCGGCTCAATCTTTTATCATATCCACTTAATATTGATGAATAATGTTAAATATTTGTTTCTGATATAATCAATACTTATGTAAATTAAGTTTTATTTGTCCACTTTATCAGACAATATATGAATAACTGATAAATATTTTATTCCATCCTCTTCTCCCACAGATTGTTCTACCAAAAATATTTGTTTTTGTCACTGGTTTTCTGAATGCCAATTAATTTAACATCAAAACATTCGCCAACCAAAAACTTAGAACGAGTTTTCCTAAAATAGATATTCAACTAAATAAAATATAAGTATTTCGTAATAAAAAGACAAAATGGTATCTCGTAAAATAATCTAAAATAAAACAATTTATTTTATCATATCCAACATTCATTTTTCACGGGAAGTGGGCGTTGTTTCCTAATAAGGGCTTAAAATAATAGATAATTAAACAGTTTCCAAGTATATTTCTTATCTATAAAATATTCAACAGGTGTGTGGCAACAAAGGGAAGATATCTACTCTACTAAATTAATTTAAACTATGTACTCTAAGACGCGTGTACGCAGGAAAAAACAGGCATTCAGTTTAAAATGTAACCGAGAATTCTTACAATAGCTTAGTTAGTAAAGTGTTTAATGAAACTAGAATTTTAAAAGCCTTTTGAATACTGCAAGACTGGAATAATTTTCAGCTGCTTTCCGCAAATTAATTGTAAAACTTAATTAAGCTCATTAAAACTGTAGCTTAAATTTTCCGTCGAAGCGACGAAAGCAAAAACATTGGTATTGCCTATAAATGTTATTGAGAAATCAATTGTACTTCATTTGACAAACGTTATACGTGCTTAACAATAAATAATTTAGCATTAAAGATAACTTAGTAAGTGGAAAATGGATGCTTAATGGAATTTTAAGTGAACATCAAACTACATTGACTATAAAACGTGTTGCAAAATCCATTAAAATTTGAACCTTAGAAAGTGATGGCCCTAATGTTCACCTTATGGTATCTGTTTTCTATAACCAGCTTAGCCTCAGGCTATGGCCTGGCCATATGAAGGAGGGCTGGGCCGTATTGTTTATTATCCATTTCCTTTACTCCTGACGGGATAATAACGTTCGACTCTCGGTTACTGGTCTTTTAATATTTGTAAGTGGTTTGTGTAACAGTGAAAATGTAAATTCTGTTTTAGAGTCTTTGCGTGATGTCTTCTTGATGAAAGAAACGTAAGAAATAATGATTTTGTTCGTATCTTGTTTTTGAAAAATAACCTCTTAGTGATATTTGGATTTCTAGTGGAGCAGAGTATATAAGATGTTTATCAAAATATCCACGTTAGGAAATAAATTATACTATCTGACGAATCTATTATATTATCTAATGAATCTATTGATTCTTTTACATTGATAAATTCATTATGTATTCAGTATGATTCAACGAAGTAATCAAACTTTAAGTTTATTACTCATGTGTCTATACTTTTAATAACGCAGATATGTATCTTATGTTATACCTAATAATCAATTAGTTTATTATTATTTAATATTTGTAAATATATCGGAATATTATCATATAAATTGGATGCTGTAAATATATTATATTCTAAGAAGCTTTCCGTTTTCCGTCATATAAACTTTGCTACTTGTCCTTATGTAGATAACTCATTGAATATTGGATTAACAAGTCAAATTGCAAGGTTAAGAGTAATTTATTGCACGTGGATACTGATTCATACTGGTACGTCTTCGCCTTATCTTTGTTTTTTCTTTGGTGTCTAATATATAGAACTGTTTCAAAATTCTAGGTATTCACCCATCTAACGTCAGTTACGAATTACAATTGGATAGTTTTTTTTATTAGCCATTATTGTTCCACTGCTGGGCAAAGGCGTTTCTACTCTGTTTCCACGTCTCTCTGTCTAGAACTGCCATGGACCAACCTTTACTAAAGGAGTCCAGCTCATCCCGCCATCTGCATCTGGGCCTGCCGCGATGTCTTTTGCCAATTGGATTTTATTGGACACCATTAATCATAGTCACTTCCAATGAATTGACAAAATTGTCCACTCGGATATGTGACCAACTGTTCAAGTTCAATTAAATAAGATTTTATCTAAGGTGGTGAAAATACCTCCAGTTCTTTAATGTCGTCAGTTTCATCTTCGAAATTTCCAAAGTAAAATAAAAGTGGATTATAGTCTGGTGTTAAAACTATGACTACAAAACAGTTATAGAAGATTTCAATATAGAGCTTAAGTTGTGACAGTTCTCTAGCCAATCGCCCACGTTCGCAAACTGTCTCGTTCCTCTCAATTGACTCTTACAATTTGCGCGGGAAGATAACCAATGTACCTACTCCTTAATTTTTTTATACATAGGTATATCACATTATTTTAAAACTTTGTAAGTCGAACAAAACTAAAGATTGCACATAAATAGTACATCGAATTAAAATCAAATCCCAAAAACAATTATATTAATAACACACCAACACATATTTTAACAAAATTAGTGTGCATATACATAAATGTGACACTTTAGCTTATAATATTTGAATTTGAATCAAGCATGAACGTTTGCCTGAAGATACGACCAAAACATCTAATGTAGAAACCGGTTTTGCGACCGCCGAGCCCAAAGAAATCATCGGGGACACTTTATAAATTCTGAATAAACCGATTATTCAAAGCGCTATGCGAACATTGATAAAACAAGGAACAAATAATAAGGGCTTGTGATCGAACCCCGAAGCGATTTAGGTAACTTCCTGTTTGGGGAAACACTGGAAATGAGGTTTGCACGTGAAGAATCAACGCCTCGAAATAGGAACATTAGCCAAATTCTGAATATAGATCTCGTGATGTAGACGACTATTGCTGTTTTGAATAACTTAATTCAGGCTATTTATGTGGTGGTGTAACGTTTTTTAATTTAAAATAAAGTATTCTGCAGAGACAATTTTTATTCTAATGTTCCCCAAGAATTCTTTATTGTTTCATCTCAAAAAATCAACAAAGACAAGTGACATCTCAAACGAACTTGTACAAAAGAGCATTTATAAAGAGAAATTTCATTTACTCACGGGGTGCCCAGTTTTTACGGTGTTGCTAAGAATCCTTTGCCCTGGCGACATTTCAATAGAGACTAAAAAATAAACAATAGAAATAAAAACTTGCAAGGCTAAAGAGGAAGGCCGGACGACGCTAAATGAAAGAAGTTTGTAAAAAAGTTTGACACATTTTTAGAAACATCAGGCACAAAATGCTCGGTCGCGAGGACCGATCGTAAATTTTCTGTAGCGTCAGAATGAAAAAGTGGACATCATTGTTGAAAATTTTCGAACGCATTCTGTGATTTCGTATGTAATCGAGTCGCTTTGCATGACAATAATAAACGCGTTGCTTGTTTGTGTTCGTATTTTCACGTCATTTATTTAGTCTACATGATAACGGATTCCATTAATATCAACTACTTTTGCATTTTCGTTTAATCAATTAAACATTTTATCGCGAATTCTTTAATTACTTACTAGGCCAACTTTCTATTGACTAAGGCAAAAACATGACGCAAGTAAATATATTGGCTTTCATGTGAAACAAAACGCCAATTGAATTGAATTAAATATATCAATGATCTATTCAATTTCACCCCAAATATTTGGTACGATACATTTTTTCTGGATCCCGAGATTTCCCCGTGATTCCTTTTGGCAATCAGATGTTGGATATTGCAAGCGGTTCTCTTCCCCCCAATATATTTCCTGTACGGATAAGAGGACTGAGCTTCTTTCAACAGAAGCACGATAAGAATTTCATTTCCTCGAGGCTGTAAGAGCTCCGCTATCTAAGGAAGTCGCTGACAAAAATACCTAAGTGATAAAAGCTGAATTCAGTACAGGTGTTGGCAATATCGTGAGAGCCTTTTATTTTGTTGTGGAGGTTAGAACGAAGCACGTAAGTGTTCATACATAGAGTACTCTCGTACAAGCTTTCAGCGAAAGCGTGAAGCGTGACTCCACCGACACAACCAGAATTTACTAAAATGATAATGAAAAATGTTCGGTGAAAACAAAAGAGCTCGATTTCGGGGAATAACAAAACGATTCGGATGGAGGTTTGATTTTATGAATTCCCAAAACTAGGTCTGAACTTTTGTTTCGGTCCTTTGATAAAAAAAGTAATTCGACCCTCCGATGTGGGTGAGCTATATTGTACTTTGACTTGTTGATATAAGGGCGGTTATCGATTGATGGGGTGATATCAATATGGTTTGATTTCGCCTTTAGGTCTAAGGATCGGGATGACATCTTTTATCGCGATGCATTCCGCTCGACGGTCTTTAAAGAGTTTGTGTTAAGCCGCTATGTTTGTATTTTTAACAAGTTTAGTATTTTTGCTGCCATTAAAATTATTTTAACGTAGTAAAGAAGTTTTAAAGAATACGTAAACTCATTAATATCATGAATTTCTTATGGATTTAGATATCTAATTGGAACTGTTAAAAAAAATCATAGTTTGAAAAATGTGCGAACTTTAAAATGCAATAAACTTAAAGGTGAGTGCCTACGTAGATAATCTAAAAGCACAATATAAAAAAATATAAAACTTCAGAATAAGTTTACAAACTTTATAAAGTCAAAAGGAAGTAAATCAGAATAGTTTAAAACTTGATTGATACTTACAATCAACATAAATCCTTATAAAATCTCGATCGGATCACTTAATTGTATTAACGATAACACTAGCACACCAATAAACAATCTTCAATATCACTATCAAAAACACCAAGACGAATTAAATTCATCAATGTTTCTTGTTGGACCACAACAAATTAAGAATAAACAATAATTAATTATTGCTATTATCTTGAACTTGACCGATTAAGTTCGTATTAAAATATAAGGCGCGTATCGGACCGCGTTCACTACTACGATACGTATGGCCTATACAAATCCTTATTTACAACTGACACTGTTGTCCATACTATATCAGAGTCGTGTTCTGTGCTCACATAGAACGGAGAAGGCATCTGCCCGACATTACACGAAACCTATGCTACGATAAAACACCGCATCAACCGATCCAGAATATTTCTACACAACTTCACGACCCCAGCATACAAGCTCGACTGTAAAAAAAAGTCACGAGGTAGGGGAAAAATTTCGTAAGCCATTATCCGACTCTATACAAAAGTTTTGACACGAACACTTTGCGCTTGGGCACAGTCTATTTTAGTGAGGTGCGAGACGGGTATATTTTGAGGGCGACTAATCGCGGCGCGTGCGACTGAGATAGATAGATGAATGTGTGTCGCATTTGAATAAAGTTTAGGGGGACCAAAGAATCGTGAGCCGCGGGACGCCGAGTAGGTGGTGATAAAGCATTCGTAGCGAGCTCGTTCCCAAATCGAATACGATGAGTAATAATATTTAAAAAGCAAGATTTGTTACCTGTCGACCGCCGGGAGATAATGCCCGATGTTTTTTGGGAGAAAAATACAATTAACTAGCCAGAGAACATAAATCATTTTGTTGTACTGATCCATGCGCAGGGTCAGGTTGTACAATTATACCTTTACAGAAAAAAGGAAAGGTGACGCTTATAGAAAACTTTGGCGGGGTTTTTTAGTCGGGCGAGTGAATAGAACAGATAATTAGAGCATTAACTGCAGAAAGGTCTGAAAAGAAAACGCAATTTGGCGCGAGAAAAAAACTTTTTGAGTAGGCTCTAATGCACTCCCTGGAGCTACAATATTTGGATTAGCCACATCCGCAAATTATTTTTTGTTCGTCCTACCTTTGTAAATCTGATATGATTTCACTTGATAATCGAAAGGAGGAACCAGCTCGCTACGTTTAAAAATGAATTACAAAAACCGCGGCCGTATCCGATCAATTCATTGTTTTAAACAACAATTTAATGAATCTCTCACCAAAATTACTGGCATCGTGCGTAAATTTAAAAGCTTTTAAGTTTCGCTGCAATAAAAGGTGAACACTCAATCATGGTAAATTTTAAAATTGCGACCTGCCTCAAGCATCAATTACGACGCGGGACTCGGGCACCTCGAATATCGCGAGTGCACCAATCGCTCGCGTTCGAAAATTGCTCGACAAGACCTCTTGGAAATTGTCGGGCAAACGCTTTCAGAATTGCGGAGCCGACCGACAAATCGGGACCCGAACAACGCAAATTATGGACGCGACTGTGAATCGAGCCGAGTCGAAAATTGCACTGCAAGTCTGCGATCGGGAGGTCGTGCGCGCCCTAATGAAGACGTTAAGCTAAATCGTGGCCGCTCTTATAGAATGTTATTGTGTTTATATTGATTTTTATGACAACATCATTTTATGAAGGTGGCGCTTAGCTGGCAAGCGGGTTCGTCCATGATACTCTCTGTCGTGCCAGAATTTATACAACCGCCAATATTACTCAAACCTTGCCGTCGAAGTTACGGACAGAAAAATATAAGCTAAGTCCGCACTACATAAAATATGGAGTAAAATAAATTTCAACACATACAAAAAGCAGTGTCACAATAATCAACACAGGCAATTTAATTTAAGCGACATAAACACGAGGCTATCTGGCACTGGCATCGATATTAAGGGTGTGCTAAATGACAAACTGCGGCCGAGAGAGAAATGCTTTAAAACGGTGTAATTTTTACTGTTTATCTCGGGATCTGGAAGGAGATTTCACATTAAAAATACCACCGATGAGTGTTTAACATACTCAGAGTGGATGCGAGCGAATTAAGCTCATCTACATACTAAAGTAAAAGACGCATAAGTCGGCGATTCGCTTCGCGGTTGCGCGTAGCGCATTGATTAAAGGCTTTCGCTATACACGCTCTGAATGTTTACTGGACTTTTTTTAAATTAATGCTTGCTCCGTTTTGTATATTAATTTTGATACTTGTATTATAATTTGGTGAAATGTTCCAAAATGAATTATTAGCTCGCGAAATTAAATCTAACAACATGTTTGTACGCTACCGGATACAAGTGAAACATGTAATTTGTGGTCATCCAAACAAAACTACTGTTTCTGATTACTATTTGTTCCGCATTTATTTTGGTAATGAAAAATTAAAGATATCATCTTACTTCGAATTACTTTCATGCTGACTTCATTAAAAAAGTAATTTAATAAAGTTGATTGAACCAAGATTTAACGTTAACAT
Source organism: Agrochola lota (assembly GCA_947364205.1). Lineage (NCBI taxonomy): Eukaryota > Metazoa > Arthropoda > Insecta > Lepidoptera > Noctuidae > Agrochola > Agrochola lota. The sequence goes on along the minus strand of OX376227.1, from coordinate 14,106,235 downwards.
ATTATTAAGTAATAAAAACAGAACTTTGATTTACACCCGAGAATTAATTAATGCTTGTATGCGATTGCGACATCTTTATCGTACCCACGAGAACAGCAACGTTTACATTAAATATTATGAGTGGCGACGAAATTGAGTCTGTACTTAATTCAGTAAAAGAATGTCCAATATCCAGATCCTCGCAATTGAGATATGAAAAAATGTAACCATTTTACAAGGCTGGCAAATAAAAATCAAAGAACACACAGGGTTGTATACTACAGTATACATTATATGGTTTATAAGGCACAGCGGTATAATCGATTGAACACACCTCTTGATGAAGATATTACGGCGGGCCCGGTTTAGCTTTATTTCTGGACCGGTATGCATAACCTACACATTTAGATGCCTACCTGTAGGTACAGCGAGGTACCGCCGGTATTGTCAGGTCACGGGTAAGAGCTCGGTATTAGTATGTTTATTTAGTCGTTCCTTTGAGGTTTATAATTAGTTATTTGCAATGTCCATTTGTAAGATAGCGAATTGAATTAAAGTAGGAACAGAATATCTGTAATGTTTTGGTTATGGGCTAATGGCGTAGCACTTGGCAATTTTGTAATTAGCTTTTCTTTAATAAATATAACACTGGTAAAATCTGCTTACCTTCATAAGAAAAAGGCTCTTGAAGGTCTGTTTATGTAGTAGATACATATGTGTAACACATGTACTTATACCTTGTTTTACCTAAAATATAGTTCAAGATTCTTCATAAAAAAGATTTTCCTGCAACCTTTTTTCACTATGTCAAGAGCAGCACACAAAAAAAGGTAAACGCGACTTTTCTCAAAGAAAATATATAGCGAGCGATACTTCATAATAACTACAATATTTCTCGGGAGTCCCATTAATCCCACCACCTAATATTTCAGAAGCCAATAAGCCACCCAACCCTCGGACGCCGCTGTAATCTAAACGACCTTTTTTAAAACTAATAAAAGAGCTCGTTCAAAATAGCCACCGAAAATTTTCAAGAGCTCGAATACTGCGCTTATCTTCGGTAAACAAGAGCCATGCACCAACTGGCTAATGATAGACATCAATCAAGTTCGTCAGTGTAAATACTTTGGGAGCCGAATGCGTTTATTTTAAGGGATTTCGTTCGCATTATGTTATGATTTATCCATGTCTTGTACAATAAACTGTTGTGATGAACGGATGGGCGTATTTTTTTAGAGATTTGTTGTATAATTTTTTGGGGTAAGTTGTCGAAAATCTCCTGAAAAATGCCAGGACTAAGACTCGTTCTAATATTTTTCAGGAGATTTTCGATATGTTTAATTGAGGTAGATAAATTTTCTGTAGATCCATGGCGTTAAGATAACACAGCTTGGCAAAATTATTTCATAAATTGTTTCTTGTTTTCTCTGTAAATCCCATCGATCTTGCAACAAGTTTCCCTAAACATATTTTTAAACGAACTGGTTTAACTTGCTACTTTAATAACCTATATACTTTATCTTTGTGTTCCCTCTCCATACACATTTCCGTTCGATTAAAAACACAATCATTCAGTACATTCATTGAGATATAACTTTTATAATAACACGGAGAACTGGCCCTGCGGTGTTGCAATGGCTTTATAATTCTGCACTGATTACAAAGGGGAGCCGGCGGCCGCAATTTCGTCTTGTACCGATCGTGCTGTACATAAATTATCAGTTATTGATGAAGACATTAAGCTTACGTACCCGTACCTACAACAATTATTGAATATCAGATTTTTGGTTGCGGGCGCAGGGTTGAGCGGAAATTCGTTGCGCTGTAATGAGAGGCAGATATAGGATACGCAAATTAATAATTTTGTAAGTTTTAAGAAAAGTTTAAATTAAAATATATTTTTTATCTTTAGCATAAAAATTGTTTAAAAATAGTAATTTGATGGAAAATAAGTTTCAAATCAAAACTGTTCTTCAAATGTTTTTAAGGAATTTAAGCTAGCAGATTTCAGATCTGAATCTGTGGTTTTGGAAACCAGTGGAACGCAATATTAAGATAATATCAAGATTAATAGGTACCTACGCTTTCCGGATGTTGGTAACATATTTAGAGCTTACATATCATGTCAAGCAATCTCACATCTAGAACAGGTATTACCCAAGTTTTTTATCTTTAAATTATAAAACCACAAACAAAAACCAAGAAAATATATAAATAGATAACTACTAAGTACTCGTAATGTTCTAAGTTACATTTATTTACCTAATTACAAGCTTAATTATATGTTTTAAACGATCAGCGTTACGGAGACTATATCCATCATCGGCTTCAATTGTGAAATCATCACTAATACTTTTCTCAGCATGAAAAACAATAAGTTACACTTAAAATTGCACAGGTTTTGTGTAAAAAACCGAGTAGCAACATATTCCGGAGCGTTGTCAACCCTACCGGTACCGGAGAAAGAACTGTACGCTCTGACGAGGTCCGCTCAGACCCGTACGTGCCCCTAATGCACTATAAGGACAATCGGCATTTTCATTTCCGATTTATTCCGAGTCCAACCGATGTTTTGCTGTCGCCTTTATTAATAAACGATTGTTTTCGCGTCAGCTTTTGCACTTCGCTGAATCAGTAATGAGAACAGGATTTTTAAAACCTCCATTTCTTACAACTTCATAATGGCGACAACCAGTTCCACCTAATTCCGATGTTAATTGCGCGAAGCACGAGCAAATAAGATTAATTATACACCGTTTTGGCGCGATTATAATTAGTGAAACACTTCATGAAATTGGCTGAACCCTTCACGTGTCGTCCTACATTACTTTTTGTCAGTACTGTACGCAATTAGGCTCCTATTCTGTAAAGTTTTATTCCTTAAAATATAATCGATACGATTGTAGTGAGAGACAGTAGAATGATTTATGGAACTCGCGCCTCGGCTTTAAATAATACATCGCCGTAAGCTTTCAACGTCTTAGAATGAAAGTCACGACTGTAATTTTAAAATGTCGATATGGTTGTTTGATGATTTTATTATTTGTTCACTATATTTCACGATCCCTCGTAACCGCAGTTGAATATTCTCAAGGTTATTCGTTCTGGGTCTGCATTTTGAATACAATATTATGTGAAATCGAATTTATGTTTTTTAAATTGTCTCTTTGTTGAAGAGGGTATGTGATGTATTATGTTTATTAAAAATGTGTACATCTCAAAAAAAAAAAATTGAGAGGGTTTAATTTCAAATTGTTTACAAAGCGCTGAATAAAGTTAAATAGAATGTGGGGAGCTGTCAGTAAATAATTCAGCACATAAAGTATTGACAAGTTTTGTCTATACTCAAGTCTAGATACACTTCATCTTCCTTTAAAACAACGTCGTGCAGAAAAAAGTATGTAAACGACATTTCAAAAACGATATAAAAGATTTTGTAAATGTGGAAATCATAGAAGAAATCATCTGGAAATATAAATCTATTTTATAGCAATAAACAACCTAAGGAGTAAACAATAATTGCATAATCCGACAATAATATTGATAATCGTAAAACTACATTGATTTTCAATGAGCTTCCACAAAGTACCTATAAGGTATTAAGTTCACAATTCATACTTCAAATCATGCAGACTTGCGACTAAGTTTAAATTTTGTTATTTTTGCGATTGCGATTAGTCGTTAGGCAATAGCACCATTTGAGACAAAATAATTTAATAATCTTGTATGTGGCACTATCAAACTGTAATCTAATATCTCAAAATAATCTAAGATCTATGCTGATAGCAATTAATTAACGCAATAAATGATTACCTATCAAAACAAATTCATAAAATGTACAGTAGGTGGAAGACGTATTTATTGCATATTTATAACAATGTAAAAACTTAAACCTGTTATATATTTTGCATAAAATATATTGATTTAATCAATTTTTTTTTTTTTTAATCCCACGAAAGTAAGGATTACGACCTGTTTATTTTTATGTATTCTAATGAAATCGTAGAACACCTGCACGGATGCGGCTTTGCGCCTCATTATTATATTGAATAGCTGTCATGTCAGCCATCACTGTGTGTATGTAGCTGTCAATAAATAAATAAATTAATAAATGTCTACCTATTTTTTTTTTCGGTATAATAAACAAGTATATTTATACCGTTGCTTTCTTTTAAATCACCTAATCTTCATTTTTTTTTTCAACCTTTATTGTCCCTGTTCTGGGCAGAGTTCTCGTCCATAACTTTCCACTGTGCTTTGTATGTTGCCTTCTCTGGCCAATAAAAAAAAATGGCTAGTAAAAAAGTAAACGCATCTAAGTCATCACGCCAGCGATTCCTAATGTTCATATTTCATTTATTTTCCTCGTCTAAACAAAATGTGACCCTAAAATTTCGTCGCAAAATCGCCAGTCTGCTCCACAGTAAGATTGTTTACGAGCATCATTGTTTGCTCTGCTCTCCGTACTATTGTGGGCTGGATCCGCTATTATTTTATTGACTTCATACCAACTGGTCGGTTTATTGTGCAGGTTAGTAAACGCTGAATTGTTTGTTATTAAGCACCGAATCGGTTTGTTAATCGTCGCGGTTATTGGACGATATTACGTTGTTGTATCGAGGGGAATGATGTTGTTGCTTATCAGGTTTTATTTTAGCATCTGTTTTGATTGTTCTGATTTATGTTCAAGTTTAGTGCTTTCTTCGTTTTCCTTAGAATTCGTTATTTTAGCATAAAAGTTAGCTGTGCCTTTAGTTATGTCCTTTTCATTAAACCAGTTTCTTGAGTTACATAGAATTACCACATTACCTATACTTTAGAAAACCTTGTTGATAGCTCTAGTATTCATCTGATCCACAGCAGTTGGGTTACTTATGGCTCTAACACCTTATGCAAAACTTCGCCTTCCTGCGAAAATCTAAGCAAATTGCCTTTAATACAGGCTCCTGCTTGCACTATGATTTACTTAGCTTCCCTTCAATTTGTCAACAGCATGATGCCATATTTTTCAATAAACCAGGTGTATATACTAAGCCTGATTTATAGTCACAACTAACTTAGATTCTAGTTTACCTACAAGTGCTGGAGCTCTACGATGTAATGAAAGATGTCTCACAGTGTTAGTTATTAATAGACTGTCACGGCAATTAATCGAATGCAATTTACTTGGGAACGAATAGCCCGTAGTGCAATATTAATTACTAGTTTTGTGTAAATCTTTGTAAGGCTTCTGTATTAACAGTTTTCGTGCTCAGAGCAGGAAGTTAAGAGTGGAAAATAATGGTAAAACCGTGTTTTTCCTTGAGCCTACTGTTCATAATTTAAATGTTTTATTACCGGACTTTATTCATTCAAACAGGTTTTTTACGAAAATATTGTTATCGCGCGGAGTCGTAGAGGTCTATGGAGGAAAATAAATTGTACTTGTGTGTACTAGTCAGCTTCAAGAAGATGTATACATTGACAAGAATTCATTTAATTGTCCTGCTACATGTCAGTTATGTGCAGTTTAATTTTACCAACAGGAACTTAATTTTCAAGGTGTGTGTTGTGATATTTTTGGTCATCATGCTTTTAGAATAACTCTAGTGATACCATAAGCTACTTTCAATACTTAAAATGCCAAATAAAGTGGCGTTAAAAACGACATTTTTTACAATAAACCTATAGGAAAATCCCAGCAAAACTGATTTAATTTTGATAAAGGTTTTTAAAAGTTTTATTCACGCCCGCTATATTTGGTTAAAATAAATAAAATACTAGTTTTCGAAGCAACAGCATCATACAAATCATCTTTATTCCTTGGGTTGAAAAAAAGAAAATGCATTTAAGACAAAATATAGGTGACAGGTCAGATAAATAACATAGAATCGTTGGACTCCGCACCTATATAAGGCATAGACTACACATAACTTTTTACCACAAACTACTTTGAATTCTATCGTCATTATTCGGACAGTGACATCGGAAGATGTTTTTTTCTTCTGTAAACGGTATACCTTTTTATCGCAAATCGGTATTTTCAACGACATCTCAAAAACCGGTTTTGTATCAAAACTTCTCGATTTTAAATGAATGAAGAATGTTTTGGTGACGATTGGGAATCTTCTATTCGATTTATCGGTTATAAATTTAATCGATACGAATGGCGAACGTAGATAATCAATCGATGTTATCAGTTTTTAACATAATGGAAAAGTAAATAGAAAAAGGGTTTCCAATTACGTCGTTTCCTGTTATTTCAATTCATTTTCATTTTTATGTTGTCTACACAGCCATTCATAATGACAACATAATTTGAATCTATGTAGTAGATAACTGATTATGTCATGATTCTTAATATTTCAAGTTGTTAATAAATACGTGAAGTGATTGAAAGATTCTCGATCTCTTATCTTTTACGCGGTAGTCGCATGTATACCCGACTTCAAAAAAAGGAATAGGTTATGTATATGGTCATCTGTATGTATTTTGATATTAAAATAATTTAAAAATTCAGTTTTCATTCGATAGAAGAAGCTTACGCGGTAGTCCCTTAATAATTTTATTAACTTTGCTTTGGTAGTTTTGAGTTAGCTTCGTTAATACGAGTACGTATTTAATCCACTTTGTGTATCTTTATGATGTTATCATACTTCCTGTCACTGTTGTTTACATAGCAAGTAGTTGTATATAATCTGGTGTGGGGTAGGTACCTACAATACCTATAAAACATAAAAAACTTTTTTTCCAAAAAAAAAAACGAACGACTTCCAAAAAAACAAAGGTACAAAATAAGTTTAATTTCGAAAGTCGGTAGCAAAAAACTAATATAGACACCGACTTCCGAAATCAAAGTTATTTTTCATTTCGTAATGTTGTTTTTGGAAAAAGGATTTTTATTTTTTACTTTTTTAGTTAAAACTTTTTTTATTTAAGATTTTTACTAAATATGTTCTCATAAATAATAGAATAAGTAACTATAGCTAAGTATCATTTAAATTCGCTTATATTAAATAATATTATGTTCTATAACATTTTATTTCCACTTTCAATTTGTTTTATTTATTACCTACCTACTGCTGATAAATCATAGGAATATAGGAATCTACCCAGTGCTAATACTTTACCAATGACACAATTATACGCATACATACGAAAGCTCTTTACCATACTGAGACATACCATTTACTGAGACTTAACCTTTAGGTCAAAGTTACTTCTATTTAATTGCATAGAAGATTTAGTAACTAGAACCTACCGATGGGGCACCAATGTTCAATATTTTAGATGCTTAGCTTATCCTATACTATTAAACGAGCAATATTTGTATACAATGTCGCCCATGATGGGCATGTGACCGCCCGTATTTTTCTGAATGTTCATGAAACATTATGGAGGGGGTCTATTTGTTCGGATAATTATAAAATGGTGAAAACATTTCTGCGAGCAACTTGGAAGTAGCGCTCGGCGGCCGTGGCAGCGGTTGGTCACAGTTCTAACCTAACCTACTTCCAAGTTGCTCGCAGAATTTTTTTTACCATTTTCTAATCCAGGTTTTGGGATGAAAATGACTAACTGTAGTTTTCGTTAAAACGCAATTTAAGCTGGTGGAAAAATATTACGTCAGAAAATGCTTTATTGGTTTCTCGGAATTTCAGTATTTTATTCGTTCGTTTTTTTATTTGCATTCGCACATAAGTTGTCGGAAAATTTGTATTTAAAACAGAAAATTTCATAATTCGAGTATACCCATATTTTAATATTTTTTTCGGACCTTTTATTACTACCCTTTTCTAATTATACTACTTATGCGAAAATTCGAATTATCAAATCATCCTACGACATATACTCGTACATATATATTTGTAATCACGTTCTCGAAAACGGCGCTAATGATTACGATTAAAGTTGTAAAATATGGGTTTAAGGGAGCGAAAAATCAATCTAGCTAGGTCTCATATCTGGGAAAATTCATGTTCTCCGTAATTTCACCCGAGTAGAGCTAGCTCGGTTGCCCTAAGTTTAGAACGAGATGGCGACCTTAAAATAATGACATGGCAGCATGGAATGAGTAAGTACCCTACTATTATGGCAGCATGGAATTAGTAAGTACCTACTATCATGGCAGCATGGAATTAGTATGTACTATACATGGAATTACTATGAACTATTCTATACTATTAAATGAGCATTCTCTATTTTCACCTGAGCAGAGCTCGGTCGACCAGGTACCTACATGATTTAACTTGACATATTGCCATAAAAATTACACAAAATACATAACTCGTAACATCACACCTGTAATCCCCGAAGGGTTGGGCAGAGAAATACCTGTCCAGCCCTTCATTTGAACCCGGTTGATGTCAATAGGCTCGCAAGGTATTCTTTGTGAGCCTATTGACATCAACCGGGCAGAAATCAAGATTCCGGTCTGCTACTGATAAATAAAAACCTAGTAATACTTTGCCCGACCCGGGAATCGAAACCAGGACCTCATGCTCAGCACTTACGACCACTAGGCCAACGTGGCAGTCAACAAAACACTAAACTTCAAAATACCTATTGATACTATGAATAGCATACACAATGACACACGATTTAAATCAACGAAAAATTCACTCCCACGATTTCGAATTTCTGTGGATATGATATCATTCTTACTTCCTGAGCTTTTAGCGATATCTTAATCTACTGATTATGTTATTATTTTAATTAAAACTTGACGTTTCTATTTTGGCACTAAATTTAGAATAATCAAAATTAGAATATTATAGAATTCATAAGTGAATAATATTCTTTTTGCTGAAATGTAGAGCGGAAAGCAATGAGACAGGTTTCTATATATTTATCGAGATCGAATCTATGTAGGTTCTTTATAGCTTATTCAAAAAACTGGAATTTTTTAGTTATACTTTATAGTTTAAGAGCAGACGAACGCTCTGATACTATCGGTAGAACACTAGTATCCAACTAAAACCGCAAGCATGACATCATTTTAAACATTTTTAATCATTTAAAGCAACCACAAGTTCGATGATTTTGTCGGAATTTGAAATTGAATCTCCATAAATCTACAGCAGGCCGTTATAATATTTACTAAAGTTTGTATAGTGAAACTGCATGTTTCCTCTGCACATGGCTTTAACAGGCATAATGGTACAAGTTGCTAGGTGCCCTGCAATAATCCATAATGGATAAAAACGTGACCAGAACGCATGTAGCTGAACAGCCGCGAGAACTTTACGAATCGAGTTAAGTCCGCTTAAGTGCCGCCAACTAGGGCTTTCCAACGAAATTGCGTAAAATACATGACCGTTTATTCTATAAGTAATTAAATTAAATTCTAGAGCCTCCTGATTTCCAAATATCATATGATATTCACTTGTTCTTCTGACCCAATTGTCTATAGGGATCCGGATTCCGTCAGCGTACCTACTCCAGTTCACTCAGTATTGTGTTTCTACAATAAATTTGCCACAAATCGGCTGTTAATCTTAGTTTACCGTATCAACAAGACAAACGAGACCTGCCTTTATTTATATACCCATCGATCAAAGCCAAAATAAAGACGGCAACCGTCGGTACTCCATCGAAACGCATGGTCCTGATCGTATGCGAAAATTCCCCACATTGAGTATTCTCTGTATGCGTGCGATGTCAAGTGGAGGTGTGCTAGTGAATAACAAACGATCAGTTGGCAGTGAGCCTGTGATGAGATGGGCCCTACCACGGACTCGGTAAGCGAGATTAGGCAAGTTGCTAAGTGAGATTGTGAAAACTGTTAAAGCTAAAGTTGGTAGCGTCAACAGTTACTTGGAGATTGTTTTGGGAGTGTTTACTTTATTCAAATTTAACTTGTGTAACATTAGATTTGATAATAGATTGTTATTGTTGGCTGCTTCGATGGTCATTTATTATTTACTTAAATTGATCAGATATGCAATAATTGAAAACTAGACAGTTACTTATTTCTTGAATTGTCTACCAATTTGTCATTGGATCGAAAATCAATCGGTTGCCACCTTACAAAATGATGTCCTTTAATAAAAAGAAACGCCTAATGTTTAATCTAAAATGTTCATAAATAAAAAATCGAGATATAAATAAAGTATATCAAGAACCAGTAGTAGAGGCGTCATGTAGTCGCAATCTTGGAAACAAGAGTATCGGAGACAGTGATGTTGGCAATGAACGGACAACGGAGCTGGACACTTGGAGAGCCGTGTCCGGTACCGACCCTGGGAACATGTGCGATGATATTAAATTTATTTATTGTTACATGTCACCCGATGTACGAAGCTCTGATGGATGGACAGAGTTTGCTCAAAAACATGAAATCATTTTTGGCTTGGTAGTTGTGTAAAGTTGGGATGACGAGGATTACGAACCAGAATATTACAAAACATATACTAGCAACATGACTAAAAACATTTACAAAAAAAAAAACGACTTTATAAAAAAAACACAAAAAAGTGAAAAATACCTTTAATTTCGGAAGTCGGTGTCTTTGGTTCTGTATTTTCGTTTTTTGCCATATAGACATCATCCATATAGACTAAGAGGGAAAAATACGTATTATTGAAGCTAACTCAAAAACTACCCAAGCAAAGTTAATAAAAAAATTATAGAACCACTTCTAAAATATGACCTACCAAACAAAAAATATTTCACATAATTTCACATCATTCATAATTGGCGGAGTAATCACGTAACAAACATCGTACCTCCGCCTATTTGAAGTTGGATAAAAATCATTAATTCCTAACAAAAGTATAGAGTAAAATGATCTCAGTAAAAGCATCAAAACGAAGAATGGAAAGCTAAATTTGATTAAAAGGACAGAAGCGCAGTAAAACATTATTCTTTCAGAGATGAGTTACTGAGTGTGCAGGCAGGTCATTGAGGTAACAATAAATCGCTCAAAACGATGACCTTAAGCCACATACACTTTCCAATCTATCGTCACGATATCGTGACGGCGTCGAAATCTTCAGATCAATTGTTACGAGTATGTCTGCAACGCCAATAATATTGCAGCCAATTTGTATGCAATAGATCGTTTGTAGATTTTTTTCGTTACAAAATATTTGGCAGCCTCTAGGACTTTGCAATTGGCAATATATCTCTATGGAACACTATCAAACACTGCTCCAGTTTCCGCAATGCTTCCAACTAAAAGAAATACATCTAAACGCCTGAAGATGTACTCGTAATATTCTAATTCAGCCGTTTTCCCAGGTTACGAAATGGTTTCTAAAATAGAATTGCATGATCCGATATCGCCACTCTCCTGTTTAGAATTCCTTGGACTCTGAGTAAAAAACCCAAATTATATAATGCGTTTACGGTGACTTGGTCTAATATCTGTTTATACAATCTGCCTGCGACTCGTCTAATTGATGGGACCGTGGTGTATACAGAATGCGATTATTGTGATTCATCGTGTCACCAGTGGCTACATGATGAAATTTACTAATCTCTGCCTTATATAAAATGCAGCGCCTGTTTGTCTGCGTGTTTGCACAATCATTTCTTTAATCGATGTCGTGAAAGGAACAGGATTTATGATTTTTTTATTGTTGTTGGAACAATAACTTTATGAAGAAACCTGTGTTGGATTCGAATGGAATTATTTATTGTGAATACCTTATTACTTTGAGGAATAAGTTAAAAGCACGTGTTAAGTTTGAAGGATGCCGTTAACGAAAACTTTATGTATCGTGTGTCGTTGTGCTCGTATGTCTAATATTCTGAAGGAGTATCGAAAGCCTGATCGACCAACTTCCCTTAGCTACTTTCCTACAATCACTGATTCTCCAGGAAACCAGCATCAAGCAGTATTCCCACATTAAAGCCTTAATTAAACACACCACAAATGCAGACATCAAGTCCAACCGCACAAATTACTTAATTAAACGCGTCAATGCGTCCTCAAACCAATAATAAACCTTAAAACTGCTCGTTATTTTTCATCCGAGACAGGTAATTTTAATGCATATTTAATGGGCAATTCTTGGCTTCAAATTCAGTAAGATAAGGTACGACTATAATGCATGCAGTTTGCCCCCTTCTGTTATTTATTGTGTGATTTTTGGCAACAAAGCTTTAGCCCGGTACTTGGCTCAGCTAGATGTGCATGCAATCTTCATAATGCATGCACTTTTGTATGATACCGCTGGAGGCAGTTTGACGTGGCTAGTGACGTAAGCACTAGAGTGGTTCGCCCTGTGCATTTGTAACTGTTATCTCAAGTTATATTGTTGTAAATAGCGGTTCGAGAGTACATAATTGTATTTGATCTTGTATCGAGTGTTTGACTAGGTTTCGATCCTGTTTTCTACGATTAGGAAGTAGGACGACTTATCTATGGGAAATGTATTAGTCTATTGATAAGTTTGCAATCAACCTAATGCTTGAGGAATTCGATGACTGGGTGGTCTGTATTCTATGGCCTACTAAGATAGACGTACTATAAAGTTTATGAACAGCAGGCTTTGATGTTTCTTTACTTTTATGAGTAACGGTTTTTCCTGGAAAATATAAAAAGTGGAGAAAGGCGCAATTGACGAAAATTCTTGGAAAAAAAGCGGTTTCGGAGTGCGTAGAAAGTTTATGACATTATTACGGTCATATTAAAGCCAACGGTTTTACTGATACTCACGCAACGTTGTTGGAATCGTAAAAAGTTGTAGTAACCAGTAGTAACACACATACCTGTGAACAATAAAAAAAAAGAGTTAATTATGAGCTGGTTTATAGTTGATTGGGCGATAAGAAAGATGAGGAAATTATTGCTTTGGGAACATTCAAGACTTGAAAACTTTCTATGGAAACCTAATCCCTGTTCCACAGCTAATGATCTTGAAAGCATTAAGGATCTTCAGGCAGAAAAGCCAGCATTCGGGACACAACCAATTTTCCGATCACGTTTGTCGATCACGAATGACAGTAATATCGAGAATCGAGAGTCAACATTGCTCGAGACTAAAATCTTTTCATTCCTACTTTCAGTTCATGTTACAAGAGCCTAATGAACTAATTACCATTTTTGCAGAGCAACATACGAGCAACTACCCTCGGCTTCGTACCGTGTACTTCATTATGACAAGCCTCTAATTTGGCCGAATGACATGTCGGCCAGTTGCGTCATGAATAATTCCGTACAGCCGTGTCCGGGCCGTGTCCGGGCCTTGTCCGGCCAGTAAAGACGCTTAATTGAGAGAACAACGTGTTTGTCGAATAAAAGCGTGTGAACTTTTTTCTGAGTCTTAATAACCTCGTTTCGTAAACGGACAGTTTTGGATTTATGACGTGAATTTTTTACTGGAGTGACCACTTATTACTGACGAGATTGAGCCTCGATGCTCTGATGAATAAAAATATATTGAGCTCAATATTAAGAAGTCCATACAACAGACGAGCTGGATCTCATAAATGATTAAAATGCACCGTAAAAAATCACACCTCGATATTAAACATACCTACCTGCAAAAGACAATAAATTATAGCCTTCGACTGTTTACTTTTCATATTTATTCTGTGACAACATATTCGGGGAAAATCGCGCCATAAATAAATCTCAATAATAAAGAGGTGACGTTTAATATATGATTTATTTATGTATTATGATTTATAGCATATAGAGCCGAAAATACCGATCGGACTAAGCAGTAAGCACCGCCTACGCGCGGGGTCAAACATAAATCATATTGCGACATCTCAAAAATGCCAACTTCAAAAACATGTTCGCCCTGTGGCCAGTACCGCACGCACCGATGGTAAGACAAGAAAAACAAACGTAAAAAATAAATTACTTTTGTATACCTCCTTTCTTTCCCGTTGTTGGACGCCGAACAACTCATAAATCACAGAAAGATAAGCATAAAAAGATTGTATGAGGTGGGTACACGGTAGAACTAAACTTTTCGTATTTTGTTATCTCGCGTCAAGCGGGGTCTACAAAAAATGTACGCCTACACTTTTCCCCGAAACCACTTAGGTACTAGACGAAAAACTAAGACTTTACATAACTGACCAGGTAGATTAGTCACGCCGACAGATTAAAGCAAACTCGCATAGCTATACAAAATTTCTCAGTAAGTGTTAAGTATCACGCAATTTTTGTTACAACTTAGATTTTCTTATCTCAAATTCCATCATAATAATTTTTATTCTATTTTTGCTACTAAAGCGGTGGCTAGCGACTATGCGAATAATTATTGTCGCTACGCAAAGGAATGACTGCACATATTTTACTAAATTCTCAGTGATATTTCAAAAGTTACGTTTCAAAATAAAACTGGTTATGTAGAAAAGGCGTCTGTAAAAAACATCCGAGTGTTTCATGCGACGTAAACTTCACAAACGACGTACAAAATTTACTCGTAATAAAAGTAAGTATAAACCATGTATGTTAGGAAAAATCCTAAATCTTCCACGGTCACCTGGGCGCTTAACAAATAGTCTTGTGCGACGACCGCATGAGGGGGGTCGTTTTGTCAGGGCTGGTATACACGAGCGCCTACTGAGCAATTAGATTTGTTAGCTTGTACCTACCCGAAGAGTTTCATCACGCCCCCGCTCAACAACAGATGCTTGGACTAATAACCTCTCGAAGTTTCCCCCTCGCCGCCCCCGCCCCCTCGCCCCTGGGACTCCCGCGCTACCCCAGCCTCCCCAAGCAACCCAACTAAGATAGATTGCGCCACCATTCTTGCAATTTTCCTGTCGTATCTTGCCTCGTAAATTCCTAGTGATATATAGGTTCGGATCTCTCGCGATGCGACCAGGAGCATACTCGAAATATGATAAGAGTTATTTATTATTGTTCTTATTGGTTTTCTAAGGGGTGGCAAGTAATAGTATTTCGTTATGGCTTTGTGTTGTATTTTGATTGGACAGCTCACCCGATACCAACTTTTCGGGACGAGCCTATTCGATATGTTATGTCCACCAATATTATGAGCAGACTCCAGACGAACTATCGTCTAAGACTCATTTGAGTTTTGAAAACACTTGATTTCAATATGAGAAAATTTGAAACAATTTTCAATGAAAACGTTGTTGTGACTTGTAAGTCCCATTAATTATTTACCTACCTATACCAATAACCATTTCAAAGTTTCCAACAATGATGAGAATATACAAACTTGTTACTCATAGATACTAGAACAGCCACTCTTCAAATACCCTGTATTTCAATTTTGTCAACTACATATATAGTCAAACAGTAACTTCAAACCGAGGACAGAAAAAAATCAAAACCAAATTAAGACCTGTATAGAACAGTCGGATACCACTACCCGAATAGAATGAAGCAACAAAATCGTTACTAGGCCCCTAAATTAAGATACAGCTTATTAAGGCCTACAGAAATATAGGCCTTAATAAGCTGTATATACTATCAAAACATAAATCATTCTAAGAAACTATGCAGACCAACTTAGAACAGTTTAAAGCCTTGTTAATCCCGAAGTATCCTCTAAGGACGATGTAGACAGGGCAGAATTGAAGCCACGTAGCAGAACTAGATTAAAAGCTAACCTAGTTTAGATTGAGGATGACGTAAACCATATCTATCCAAAATATCTGACTTTTTTGTGAAATGAAGTAACATAGCAGAATAAATAAAACAAGAGCGAAACCAAATTACTGGACAAAACAACTGTACGTAAATGAAACAGCAGAATCTTCATTAATTTGGCGCCAAATTAAAAACAGCCCAGTCCCTTCCACGCGGCCGCCATTTCCATATTCTAATAGCCATAAATTGTCATCGCCATCAGATGGTTGATTCATGGCAAAAATTTAAGTGCAGTTTTATAATTTCTTACATAATAATGAGGGGGGTTTTAGGGAACTCTTAAATCGATTTGTCAAATGTGATGAGAAATAAACAGCTCAGGAACAACGAGGGGAAAAGTCTAGGATAAGCACACGAGTGGAAAGTTAGGAACAATTAATTGACAACCATCCAGTAACATAACCATAAAAATATGAGAATTACGAGTTAAGAATTTAGCAAATTACAGTCCAAAAAATAAGGACTAGCATCACCCATCAATCTGCCTAGCCGTTTCCCAACTATGTTGTGTTCGGCTTCCAGTCTAACCGGATGCAGCTGAATAACAGTATTTTACATGAAGCGACTGACTGCCTATCTGACCTCCACAACCCAATTACTGGGTAACACGATACCCCTTGATAAGACTAGTTGTCAGACTTTAGGGCTTTTGACGACCCGTAACGCATCACCCATATAGGATTGAAATTATTACTACGGATCACTTTAGCTACAACCTCGCTTGATACTATAAAGTATTAAATAGGCAATTGAATATATCCTGTCATTTAGAGTCCTCAAGGAGTACAGTAAGCATTGTGTAACAATACTAGCAATGTAGTGAATGCATTATGCTTAGGGCACAGAATAGTACAGAAGATTCATTCCCCAAAATCAATGAAATAAAAAGCGACTCTTGCTACGACACAATAGAGTGCACTGTCAGGTCGCAAAGCGCAAATTACCTACAGTTATATTCACCTAGAAGTTGCCTCTCTTGTATCACGTAACTATTATATCGTTAAACGTTACGCTCACTAAATTGGCCCGACAAGTCGAGCACGCCGCGTACTTGTAGCTTCATTCATACCCAAAATGCGGAGTGCGCGTTCTGTACTATTCTGTGCTTAAGGCGAAAGCGCCAAGGTATCCCGCGAAATTCAAATTTTCTTACATTTTGTGTAATTTGAAGGTTAGTGTCAGCTTGTATGTTGATCAAAGTATGAATCGAGAACGTAGCAAAAATGTATTTACAGACATAAAATCATTAAAATCATCGATACATCTTTCTAAGTTCACATTACCCTATTGAATGCCTATTTCATGAAATCATGACATTTGAGGCTAATTTTAAATAATAGTAGGTACTGATGATTCTTTTGACCATAATTCTGTAAAAACACATTTGTTATGGTCCTGAATCAAATTTTGATCAATATACAACCTGACTTCAACCTGATTATTTATTTCTAATTAATTGATCTTTGAATACATAATGCCAATTTTTTTTTTATAATTTATATTTGTGTTATGGATTGTTACATTCAATTTGTGTGATTTTATTTATTTGAAATGAATTCATTCTTTCTAATGATTTTAGAGGTATAATTTGCAATGACGTTTATCACATATTTAAATGTGATATTATATAATGTAATTTTATTAGATTTTACTCATATTTTATGATTTTTTTGTGCCCGACACGGTCCATGTGAACTTTATTATTATTATTAAGATCTTGTAAACACATGTGATTTGCAATAAAGATTTGAATTTGACACTGACGTGAAAATTGAAAAACCGTGAATTTCGCGCACTACCTTCACGCATGCCTTAAGCACTGCTTCAATGAAAGTAGGATCTTAATCTAATTCATCTTGTTTAGGATCTGTTTCAACATTATCAGAAGCATTATTAGTTTTTCTGCTGTATTCAAGCTTGTCTGCCTTCTGCTAAATATGAAAATATTTTCATATGTTACGGGGGCTTAACTGTACCGTTTGTGTTTATGATGCATTCGCACTTGTCGTTTAGTATTTGTCGAAGGCATAAACAATTGGAAGGAAACAGTACCCTCGCAGACGACGGAAGTAAGCCGAGTGTCGGTACCGGAAATGTTATTGCCGGAACGACTACTACATCCGGTCGTGTAGACTTCAAGTCTACGCCGGTGACGATAACTGTCTTTGCCATTTTTGAGAGTACCTTCGTGGACTATGAATCGGGATAATGCAACAGTTTTATGGAAGATGGTATCTATATCTTCGGAGTGCATTTGTTTGTTCTTGGTGAAAGTCTTGAAAGAGGTACAAATTAAATAAAAGATCATAAGAAACCCTTTTTTTTGTTTGGGAAATTATCAAATAACTTCTCCCGCTCTGAGCTGAGCGGGAGGGCGTGTCAGACTCTTACTGACAAAAACCCACCCGTGTTCCTTCAGTTGTATGCGTTGACCCCGGCAGGCATCAGTCCTAGTGGACCCCGACAGTTATGCTGACATATCTTAGAGGTGCGCGTGGAACACAACGCGCCGTCGACCCGGGCCTGGTCCTTATCGGACGGCGAGTTACCCCCTACGGTACCTATCCCTTTCGGACTTTCCCGCAACCCCGGCAGGATCAAAAGGTACCCTTCATATTACAGTTGGTGATTCTGAAACAGGTACTGAGAAACACATTAGCCCATAAATATCTTAAGAAATATCCAAGAATAAAGATTTTCATTCCAGTGAAAGGTCAAATTTATGGCAACTATTTTAAACACCAAGAATTAAGTTATACTCCAAGAGAACAAGAGTTATAAATGCTTGCTGGCAACACTATCTAGGTATTTGTAGTTAAGTCAGGTGGTGGAAAATATCAAGTTTACTTTTACTTGGGATTTTCCGGAGAAAGTGCTTTATTTATATTCCTACTGTTGGAAAATAGAATCTTACTATCGTAAGTCTGTAGTTAGATACTAATACAATTTATCTAAACTAATATTAAAAAGAGAAAAGATTAGACTTTTTGTATGTTTGTTTGTAATGAATAAACTCAAAAACAGATGAACCGATTTAAAAAAAATACTTCACCAGTAGAATGCTATATTATCACTGTGTAACATATGCTATAATTTATAAAAATATCACGCGGGCGACCGCTGGCGGAAGCTAGTGGTTATTATTGCAGTTGTTGTATTTTTTATAAAATCGTTGAATAGAAAATGCTGAAACAATAGCCCCATAATAGTCAAAATAAAATAGAAAAGGAAGTCATTATGGAATTGCTAATGACCTTCCAAATATTAACAACGAATCCTTCAAATTATAACCATCATGAAGACATGCTATCATTCCCCCATAATTCAACCTTTTTTAACGTAATAAACGTCTAAATAGATATTTATCTGTACACAGTACTACTCCCATCCATTCTTCACATTCAAGGGATCCACGCACGAGAACCCATAACCTCAAGAATGCAAAGAACGCGAACGATTTTTAATACACTCGGCACCCCATAATGGGTGTTTTCGCACCCCCAGTCTGCGGTGACATTTCAAACCCACCGTTCTATGAAAAAACAAAGCTCGAAACATTATGCAAATGGCATTATGTCGGTATTTTTGTACGTTTCGCCAACTTTATGAGCCGAATAGAAAGGGTTGAAGGGTTAAGACAATTCGGGATCGTGAATAAAAGTTTTTGATGCCACATTGTCATTATTTTTTTCAATATGTACTGTACCTACCTACCCTCCGTGTGATAACCCTTCGCTGTCAGTGACAGATAAAACACTATTCAATTATTAATTATTTTGTTAGAATCAGTGGCGTTATGTAGTGAAGCGTCCACATTATGTGTCTCCTCCCTGGTCCCTCAAACCAGTAATAGATTTTTAGTATTAAATAAAACAGTTTCAATAACCTGAATTCAATAACGGATGAAGGAAAGGGGTTTTCACACCAAAACACCATAAGAAAAAAGTTGATTATATTTTTCTCTAGATATGTATCTCAGATGATTGACTATCATCCAATTAATACAATTCTAAACCTCATAAATTCAATTGCTCTATAACGACCATCTCCAGACATCGCCCACATTTTCACACACTCTAGGTACTGTTTACATCATACACTCCACATTTAAATTAATCTGTGTGACTGCTGTCTGAGTTAGTTAGATCACTCAATTCTCGTATTCATGCCAATGACGCAAGTGGCTACTTACTCCGGGTTATCGTTCAGAGCTAGATCTTCATCACAGATTTGCCAACGAGACTTGATATGTGGGTTCCTCAATTTGTACGCATTGATGTTGGAAATGATGGACCTCGTCGCCTGTCGATTAATTTACCTAGATTCAGGTCACTCAACTAAGAGATGTACTAGAAAATGGATGAGAGTGTTCTTCTATTCATATGTTTTATATTATTGTTGATGGAACAATGTGATGCTATGTTCTGTGATTGAAATTGTAAATATATAGTGTGGCAGGGACATCGAAGTGAAAACTCATACCATGGATTCAGTACATGATTCTGATTCTGAAAAAAATCTGCTGTTTCATAGAACAGTGCAATACCTACGCGGTCAAAATGTATGGAACAGCAGATTTTTTTTTTT
This sequence comes from Agrochola lota, assembly GCA_947364205.1. Taxonomy (NCBI): domain Eukaryota; kingdom Metazoa; phylum Arthropoda; class Insecta; order Lepidoptera; family Noctuidae; genus Agrochola; species Agrochola lota. Next base: position 14,086,104 of record OX376227.1, on the reverse strand, counting down.
AATAACCGACGAAAAATTTCAACGTAGTGGGTTTAGAATCATGTACTGAATCCATGGTATCACTTTTCGCGTCGATGTCCCTGCCACCCTGTATATATTTCATTTATTGCGGATCACACATAAAAGTAGGTACATACAATCCATAATTATAAGTAGTATTAGAAACTATGATAATATAACTTACAAATTAGAAAAGAAAGAATTAGCATTGCTATTCAACGTGGCAATGTTGCCAGTTTTCTGGGTACGTTTCCGGATGACAGCGATGCGGACTTCGACGCCTAAGTGTCCTTTTGTATTTTTTTTTTTGTATCTATTTGTATAGTTAATTATTATATTTAGTACCTAGTGTAAATAGTTATTAATATGATTTAATAATATTTGTATATAGTCCTGCATTAATTGAAAATAAAGATACAAATTTACCTAACAACTATGAATAATCACGTGGCTCAACACATGTTGGCACGTGCCTCCGCATCCAACGCCCAATAAAACATTGGTTGACAAGGTGGACAGCCCGTCCACCTTATCAACCAATATTTTTAGGAAGCTGTTGGAGCTTCCGCGTAACCTACGCATTATTGACGCCGCCCTCTTTCTCATTATGACATGAAAATCGTCAACAGGGGCTTCCGCGAAAATATGCGAAGCACTGCAGAAGTGCGGAAGCCCCATCAACATCCTAAACCCATTACCATACTGAACGTGTGGGACGTTGTAGTTCCTCTGCATATATTTCACCCACAAGCTGCACGTGTAGAAGTTTTGACAGTAGCCCTTAAAAAGAAACATCACATCTCTTCTACAACGTGCAAACCTGCGGGCTAAAATATTGCTCTGAACCGCCAACGCCCTACGCTCTCTGTCCAAATCATCAGATAAGTCCTTGGTGACCAGATGTTATATAAATGACTTAAAATATACTCAAACTGAACGCGATCAGCACATCTGATCAGAGTTCAAGAGCCATTGTCAATATTCTAAAGAAAATAATGACACTGACAGCTCTTAAACGTGGTTTATGTTCTGATCGCGTTCAGTTTCATTGGTGATATTCGCCCATAATGACATAATATGTTCCCATATTAGTACAGAAACCCAATTAGGAATCAGTCATCTTCAATTAAAAATGAACCTTATCAATTACAAAAAAGAATTCAAAATAGCCTGTAAAACAGCCAAGCAATAAAACCTTTTAAAAATTATGAACCATTCCGAGTAGCTCATGAATGGTCACGCACGGGACTCGAACACCCACTGCTGTCAACTTCTAATATCGTGCTTGAAACATCTACCCACAGGCTGTCAGTACTTATTATGATACCTACATGTCAACTCGTCGAACAGGCTCGTGTCGTGTTCCATTTAAAACTACACAATAGCATGATGTAGGAAGCCATTGTATTGTGAGTTTAGGTACATGAGAATCGAAATGTCATACAGCGGTTGAAAGTTAGGCGGAAATACATATTGTGAGGAATTGAAAAGGATATTTGTATGAAGGAAAATAATAAAGAAATTTTAAGAGAATAACAAAGAATTCCAAATAGAAATGATTAAGGTTCATTAAAGTAGAATTAAATTAAGATCAGTTTGTGTTAAACACACTTCCTGAAGAAAGAATTGCAGCCAGCAACAAAAATATTCAATTTCTTTTTCATTAGTTAGCATAGTTAGATTAACTCAGGTAAATGAGTAAAACTCTGGTCCTACGTAGGTAATATAGATAGGTCAAAAGAGCTAACGACCTAATCAAAATAGCTAATACTGACCCTGCACTCAATGAATGCAGAAGACGTAGTTAAGAATCATGCAACGTGGTAAGTCTAAAGAAAGGAGAGGATAAAGACGAAAGAAGGCGTTAAAGTAACTTTTCCTTATCTTCAGATATACCTTAAGAAAATCATTTATAAAATTTTGAGAATTGCATTGTTTAGTAAGTAGCGTTATTGTAGTCAAGATTAATGTTTTTTTTTTTTTTTCTCCAGATAGTAATACAACGAATTACACATACTTATAGGCTAGTACTTGGGAGTATATAACATGGGAACATCTGTACCTGGACGAGTCCTGTATCTCGGCATACAGCGCCAGAACCCTCAAAATAGACAATAATAAATGCTCCATTTAGGCATGAAACTAGTTGAAATCCCGACACAATCCCGAGAGTAACACCGTAAATATTAATAAACATGAAAGTGTATTAGGATAGTCAGGTGTGAAAATAAATACTAGGTACCATTTTATGCAAACAATTGTCGAACTTAAGTGGCGGTTGGCAGGGCACATTGCTCGCAGAACTGATGGCCGATGAGCCCGAAAGGTTCTGGACTGGAGACCGCGTACCGGAAGACGTGGCGTTGGAATGTTTCCCACAAGGTGGACCGATGACCTGGTGAAGGTCGCAGGAATCCGCTGGATGGGAGAAGCACAGAACCGGTCGAAGCGGCGCTGCTTGAGGGAGGCCTATGTTCAGCAGTGGACGTCTTTCGGCTGAAATTATGAATGATGATGACCATTATATGATAATATGTGAAATTCTTAATTATAATCTTTCAAATATATATAGAAAATGAGGGGAAGACCTGGATGAGACTCGCACAGATCAGGGAAGCATGGCACAAAGGGAAGTGGAATATAGTCAGTGGATGGAACAAGATCTGATGAATAGAATTGTATTTAATTTAAATTTTATTAATGGCATGGTAATCTAAATTTAAATTATGAAATTATTATGAGTATTTTTTATGTTATTGCTAATTACTAAATGTGTAACCAAGATGTAAAATCTGAATATTTGCACGGCTGAAATGCTAAATAAAGTGTAACCCATAGATCTTAAGAACTTATGTTAGCTACCTATATTCTTGCAAATAAATATATCATTCATTCATGACTGCCAATGATGATGATGATCATGACGAATATGATAATCTTTCAAATGAAGCTTTTGCTTTCACAGCTCATAATCGTAAACGTGTATAAGTCAGGCATTACTTATACAAATAATATACAACGTCACACAGTTTCGTCATCAACTACAAAGTGCTGCCAACATTTCTTCAAGCAGCAACAACGTAAGAGACTAACGAGCATTATGTAGAATAATATTTATCTCCCAACGCCACCATTACACATACTTTTTATATCTACCACAAAAATAGTAACTTACTCGTATTTTCGACCATTCATGTTACATAAATAGCGTTAGTAAATACGAAACGTAGTCATGTGAAATATATAGCGGTAGAGAATTTATATCCGTCATCACAGTGGTCGAGCTGAATCCTAAAATCAAAATTATCATGCAATTTTAGCTAAACCAAAACGCATTTAGTTGACAGAATGAGATATTTCCGCGACATAAATATGTTTTGCATGCTTCCCTAATGACAAAATGTTTGATATTCCACCGTGCCCACCATAGGCTGGACGCGAAAACGAAAGAAATTTATGTTCGAAATAGTTTGAATGTGGGTACCAGTATTGTTTCTAAAATTCGGTAGGAATTTTAGGTGGTTTTTTTTTAAATGAAAAAGAGTTTTTAAAATAATACTTTTTAGATACGACCAAAGTAGGCACCCATACCTTATTATAACTATCTTTCAGTTTCATCTTTATCTTTCCTTGTACTTATTCAATTTTCTCTACAGTTTTTCAAAATTTTCGTCCACTATGTTAATTTTCTAGAAGCCTTGTTAATAATTTATGTACAAAACTATCTCTAATCAAGTATGTATTGTACCCCGACATCCAATACGTCATTTGCATAACCCAAGCACATGTGGTGATATACAAAGGGTCGAATGGGCCCTGTATTTAATTTTCATAAAACGAGAACGGTTTTAATACGTCTGCGGTCGAATAATAACCTAACCCTTTTCTATTTCAAAATTGGCTTTGGTTGTTCAACTGTTTAATTTATTATTAGTTGGACCTACACCTATGTACGGACGACGTAGGGAGTAATGAACAGTCTTATTGTGGAAATCTAGGGTCGATTACGCCCCTTGCTTTAAAACCACAATGGCAATCTGAAAAGGCATTCTTATTTTCAAAATTATTCAAATAATGATCGTCACTTGTTTTATCAGCTGCCAGTGTATATTCGATTTTTTCAAAATTGTGTTAATTCTACCATCCTACAGTGTTACAAGGATGTTTTGGCACTTGAATGACATTGACAGGGGGACATTGTTGGGAAAAAAATCTGTGAAAATGAATTTATAAAGCGTCTAATTGCGAATCGACTCGCAAACGAAGGGTTCTGTACTACCGTAAAATATTTAACACCAAATTTTTTCGTTTCTTGTATGGGGACCCCGTTAATTTTCAACTTTATTTTATTTTTATTTATTGTTATAATAGCGGCCATAGTAGTAAATACCCTGTAAACATTTCAAGTGTATACTTATTACGGTTCAAAAGATACACCCCAGTGACAGACGGACGGACGGACAGCGGAGTCTTAAGCTGGGAACAAATTATCGGACGCGTCCGTAAGCCGCGACTGACAGTCGTGACCAACAGACGTCGGAACGCTCTAGGGCACGTCCGCGACTTACGACCGATAGTTTGCACAGCGTAGTGCTAAATGTACTATCCAGATACAAATAAGCCGCGACTCTCAGCCGCGGCTTACGGACGCGTCCGATAATTTGTTCCCAGCTTTAGTAATAACACCCTTGGTTACGGAACTAAAATCAAAATTTTGACCGCACGCCAAAAGACCCTGACTTCTTCCGAGATAGAAATAGCTCCTCTTTTGTTTTATTTCTTTCTCCAATCTAAGCAATAAACAAATAAAGCTTTTATCTTGAAATCCATTGCTAGATAATCAGCGCGGGGCATCCGCGCGGCCGGGCGCGATGATTTATGCAATACTAACATTATGATACATTTGCATTTTGTTCACAAAGCCAGCAATGTATGCAGTAACGCTACACAATAGCTACGGGTTAATGTAGACTTCGGTTAGTCAGGAATGGTTACGAGGAATGATTAGGTGCTATTGTTTATGTGATGCAAATGTGCGGCCATTATAAATAATATAGTATTTCTTATTTAGATTGAACACATAAAATTTTGCTTCTAAATGTTGTGAGAAGTTCTGCATGAATGCGTGAATATTTGCAGAATGTGTGTAAAAGTGGCGTTGACGTAAACGCAATGGTTAATATTGTATTTTTTTCGTTGCCTTATCTCTGGTTAGCATTTTATCAGAAACAACACAACAATTCTCACAAAGTGCCTAATTAATTTATAAACTCAGTCGACATTCAAGCGATGAAGGCGAAAGTGAACTTATCAAATCGATCAATACAGAAATAGTGTTCATATCTCAAGCCCCCAAACCTTTAGTCCAAATAATGATATAACTAAAACACGTGCCATTACAAAAGGTCGCTTACATTCTCTTAATACTGACATTTATGTCACGAATATTAAGTTTGAGAACTTCCACAAGTCTATTTTAAACATTCCACGTTCCATTCATTAGGGAACAACACTCCTTATCATGATTGAGACAAAAATAGGAATACCTCATAATTGGATTGTTGTATGGATCAAAAATCCTCACTTATAATTTCTTCGCCCGTTACACTCTTGCATTTTACGATCGTAAACTTTCAGCGGACATAAAACAAAGTAAATTCATTCATTTGTCAACTATCTTATCTCGACGTCGCAAAGCCTACAATTCTTTGCGGCGACGATAAACACTTTTTGCAAAATTTACAACGAGCGAACGTAATTGCCAAGTGTTTGATGCGATCGTTTTGGACCTTGTGGTTACAGGATTAAGGTGCGTTTTATTGGAATTGAATTGTTGATAAAATTGCGTAGTTTCTGGTGCATCTTTATCTGCGTTAGCCAGTGGTCCGCCAATGCCGTTAAATTTATTAACTGCGATACGCATTCAGTGTCGCGAGCTAAAAGGTGACTTTAATTAATATTAATTATAGCCACACCTCTAATTAATGTAATTCTCGAGATAACTGCTGTCTCGCCTTTTGAATGTGTCAAGCTCGGTGGCTTTCGTTGTACGGTTGTCGGCAGGTCAAACCATCACTTACTTTCGCACAATGATAAATGCAGGTGTAAACTGTTAAATTTCAGAGAACTCTGGAAGAAAAAGTTAAACCTATCGTCACACAATTACAATAAGAAAACTTTTCTAGTAAGTACAAAAAAGCCTCTGCATTGCTTTCGCCATTTGGGTAACTGGTTCACATTTACAGACATGCAAAAACAACACAAACCTAGTCAGAAAAAAAACAATGAATCCACGAAATTTAATCAGTAAACCCTTTTTCAGTAAACAACTATTCGACACAGTATTCATCAACTGAAAACAAGGCAACATCACCGCGCTGGCAAGGAATTAATCAAAGTTTAAAACAATTCCATGTAGCGGGCGGGGCGGGGCGAGACAAGACGGGCTGCGCGAGTGCGAACACACCGCAACGCACGAACATGCGAACATGTTTAGTGCGCCCAACATGTTGTGCGTTTGAATATAGGGATGTTATAAGATTGGGTACAATTGAACGCTTACATAGGCGCTTACGTAGGTACCTTTTTGTTTTGTTTTATTGGCTTATTTAAAGATTTCAGTTTTGGGATCTAAGGGGAGCTTGAGACATTCAAAAGGCGAGACAGCGATTATCTCGAGAATTACATTAACTTTATGAAATGTACAGCAAAGTTTCTTCATTAGAATCAAGAGATCAAAATTACTAAAATACATAGACCAGAAGCTGTGATTTTTTATGGTCCATCTCTAAAGAAAAATAGAACAATCCTTCGTTGAAGCAAGCCAAGTAAGAGAAGTCGTGCACAACACAATGCTTTGAACATGTTTTATGCGCCCAACTTGTTGTGTCTGACATGTTGGTTGCGCGCAAGCCACGACCGAACAAGGCACGCTTAGTAATTAAATCGTTCTTGTAATTTTCTATTGTTGTGCGTGAATTTTGAAATTAATATTTTGACTTCGTTTGATTAAGTTCAAAATTAACAAAGTTTAAATAGGCAAGTTAAATAAATTGTAGAAAAGCTGTGAACTTGAATTACGATGAGAATAAATCTCCTTTACATTGAATTTTTGTAAATATCTTAATTTATGTTTAATAGAGTTTGAAGTATTAGTAATGAAATGATGATAAAATTATGTTTATCCGTAAATAGATCTTTTAAGAGTGTTTATTCTGAAAGTAGGCAACGTCACAAATAGAAGTAATTTCGCTGTTTTGATTAATTTGGCAATATTAGTGTATGGAAATATGAAATGTGGCTAACTAACGAACTAGAATATTAATAATGAATTGCAATTATAACACTGAATTTGATGTTGTAACCGTTTAAGGTGTAATAAAGGAAAAAAAAGGTTATATCTAAAACAAAATATTCGGTGTTACGATATCAATTATTGCATTTCATCATCAATATTTTAGTTCACTAGTTACCCACATTTCATATTTCCATACAGTAATATTTCCAAATTAATCAAAACAGCGAAATAACATCTATTTTGTGACGTTGTAATATTGCCAAATTAATCAAAACAGGTAAATATTTGACAGCTATTTGCGACGTTGCCAACTTTTAGGCGCTGAAGAGTACACGTAAATATTTTGGTCAATGTTTTTAAACTAGATCGCGCCGGTTAGTGGTTATATACGTAGAACGTGACAATAAAGTCATTGTAAGTCGGAACAAGGCTAAACAAGAGGCGGTCTTCGCAAACACAGCGTAGAACATGTCTGGAGTCCGCGCGACATACACTTTCAAACATGGCGTAATTAAATCAATTACTTGTGTGATTAGCTCATTGAGAGAGGTTCTCAGAATCAAAACATACTTCGTAACCTAGAATTGAATGGCGGAGTAGTTGAGCTCAATTTAAGTTAATAATAAAAAGGTCTTAGGTTACTTAGGTAATGAATAATTCTTGAAATTAATTTTCTTTTCTAACGTTCTTAACTAACCATTTTCAAAACAAAATCCCGTGAACACGATGACCACATCTGTTAGCGGCCTGGTTCTATAGTCGCCGAGCGCTGCAAGCAAGATTAGTCTTTATGATGGTTAGATATGAACTTCTTCGATGGTACATACATAACATCACGCCAGTATTCCCGAAGGGTTAGGTAGAGGTGTACCTACAGTACACCCACATTTCGCCAGATATGTTTAAGTCCCATGTAATAGGGGGCGAGGTTATTACCATCAACCGGGCATAAATCCAGACTCCAGGCTGCTACTGAGAAATTCCAGATGGAAAATCCCAATAACACTTTGCCCGACCCGAGAATCGAACCCAGGACCTCATGCTTTTGGGCGGAGCACCGCCGTGTCCTTACGGAGGCGATCGGCGGCAGCGATCTCTCGCGTCCGGCCCTGGTTCAGGCCATGGTCCGGAGCGAGAGTGCACGGGAGGCCGTCACTTCCTTCTGCGAAGCAGTAATGCTCGCAAAGGAGGAGGCGGAGCGCGCGAGGGAGAGGCAAGATTCGCGCCCTCGCGCCCCTAGTCGCCGCAGGAGACGCCCCGGGCGTCGGGAGTCGCAAGCCGTCTTCCGGCCACCGTAGGCGCGGGCTTGCCGACGGAGAGCAATGGGTAGCTCGCGCTCCGATAAGGACCAGGCCCGGTTCGACGGCGCGTTGTGATCTACGCGCGCCTCAAAAAGATGTCAGCACCAACTGACGGGGTCCGAAAAGGCCAATGCCTGCCGGGGTTGCGAGTTTGTCCGAAAGGGATATCGCGGCCCCGGCACACAGGCAGCGGAAGGAACACGGGTGGGTTTTAGTCAGTAAAAGTCTGACACGCCCTTCCGCTTCGCCCAGAGTGGGAGAAGTTATTTGATAATTTCCTACCCTCAAAAAAAAAAGGACCTCATGCTCAGCAGTACCACTTGCGACCACTAGACCAACGAGGCAGTCCACTTAATATATAACTTAGATTTTAATATAAAATGATTATGCTTTTGCAGCCTTTCGTTGAGGTATAATAGTTACCTTTAGCATAATTACTAACTTACTTTGGGTTAGCTACTAAGCCCTGATTTCACCAATGAAACTAAACGCGATCAGCATTTCTAAAACGCGTTCAAGAGCTGTCAAAATTGTTATAACAATTTTGACACTGACAGCTCTTCAACGCGTTTAGATGTGCTGAACGTGTTTAATTTCATTGGTGAAATCCGCACTTAGTAGGTTAAACACACACCACAAAAAAAGTTTTAATATCACGAAACCAAAAAGAAAAACAAAACAACAATTTAAAAAAGTTATTCGACCGTTTAACTTTAAACGAAGCATCTCAAAACCAGCCTTGGTTATGCAAATCAAAATATAGGTGCGTAGGTTGGAACAATGTTCGTAGGTACAACTTTATCAAGCGCCTATGTGACTGCCAGTGATTTAGTCTTTAGGCCGCTGTTCTTAGTGCCTTTATGAATGGCCGACTTGGCTTTAAGGTGTTATGAATAATCGCTCGCTGGAACTGCATTTTGATAGGGATTTTGAGTTCTTCTTTCGATATAAAACCTGTTCTAGGGTTATTGGGTTGGATAAAAGAGATATTTTTGTTTTTATCGAGGATATTAATTTGTCTATTCTTGGACAATGAGCTGTTGTAATCTTACGATATATTACTTAACACTTTGGAGACAATATTGTCAATTAGGTAGGTAGGACATCATGGTTACCGAAATAGGCTAAATCAAAAATAGGTGCGAGTAAGTTGGAACAATGTTCGTATCTACAACTTTATCAAGCGCCTATGTGACTGTCACTGATTAAGGGTGCCTTTCCACCAGAGATGTGCTATGCTACGTTGCTATGGATAAGTTTGATATACACCAATCATATTCATTCTTCAACATATCATAGCACTGGTGGAACCGGGTTCAACTATGCTATATTTTTTGAGTTTTTTTTTATATGGGAGGACGCGTACTAAGGATGCAGAAGTGGTGTTGCTATATGCAGCAGAGCAGCCGCAGCCGCTCTCCGTGTCTTCTCTACTGTTGATGCATCGCATAACTTAAGTTGCACATCTTACTCGCTCCGCTACACAGCTTAGCATTAGTGGAAACGGTCACATAATTCGTAGTTTAGGTTTCACATCCTCGCAACATAGCTGCATAGCACATCTCTGGCGGAAAGGCACCCTTAGTCTTTAGGCCGTTGTTCTTAGTGCCTTTATGAATGGCCCAGTGTGAATAATCACTCGCGGGAACTGCATTTTGATAGAGACTTTGAGTTCTTCATTCGATATTCTAGAGGCTTTGTAAAAGAGATCTTAAATATGGTTTTTATTTAGGTTTGAGTTCGATCAAGGATACTCTAGATACACTTTCACGAACAAAAACTAATTGCTCAATTGGCCACGATTGTACTGTTTCTGTACAATTATATTCTTAATAAAAAAGGTATTATAACATGAACTTTAGATTAATAACAATCTTAATACATACTCGAACATAAACTTGAATTACGTTTACGATATATGTTTAGGAATGTCTGTCATCGGAACAATTTAAAAATAAAAATACCATATTTTTTCTCTTTTTTTTTCGCTTTCCTGAGTGACTAACCTGGTGTCGGAGTTTTAAAGCCGCTCATAGGCCTCTGACTGAATTTTCTTTAATTTTCCCACCCGTACGCAAAATACGCGCTTAGTTGCGGAAACCAGCCCGTATTACCTATTACCTATTAGGCCTCTGACTTGGCTTCACATGCCCTCGAGAAATATCTCTCAAGCATGCCGGTTTCCTCACGATGTTTTACTTCACCGTTTTTGAAGCAAGTGGTAATTATACAATACGCACATGAATCCGAAAAGTCAAAGGTGCGTACTTTGGGCTCGAACTCGAGACCTATCACTTGGCAATCTTGGAAATCTGGTGGCGTGAATTTTCAGGAAAACGATCCAATCATTGGGTTGAAAAAACATGTTGATAATGGTTATTCTATTTTTGACCGCACATATTATAGGGCTACGTAGCATAAATCCTATTATGTCGGCGTGTTTTTGAGGCGCTTACAGTAAATCTAAAGCAGAGACTGACTTGCAACGTTAGTTTGTAATATTTCGGATTTTTGTAATGCGTTACAGTAGTCAGTGCAACGAGCCAAGTCGCTCGATGCAAGTGCCGGTTCCTCCACTTGACTGTCAGCTTTTTCTTGAACTCCTTTGAAACGAAAATATGAGAAACGAAAATTTCATGTGCTCGAAGCGAGCATCCACCGCGTCTTGTGTATTGCCGTTTTGTAACCAAGCTCGCCTCGAATGATACATTAAAACAAACGTTGCAAGTTAGTCCGCCTTAATGTATTGTCGATCGAAGGGTTAATGCTCGTTACAGCTCGGTTAGTCTATTTTAGTTATTTTCATAGCGTTTTGTCCTACGATCTTCTGCTATAGGGCAAAGCTACTGATATTCAAAATAAATTGGTCCTTCAAAAACAAGCTATTCGAGCAATTTACCAGCTAGGTGCCAAAGTTTCTCTGAGAGATTTTTTCAAAGATATTTATATCCTCATAGTGGCATCTTAATTCACCTTCGCCAACATCTTATATTTTAGGCAAAATATACACTTATACACTAAAACAGTGATTTTCACAATGTTAACACTAGAAATAAGGACAAACTACGAGCTCCCTTTCACCGGCTACATAAGGTTCATTAAGGCTCATTGGTTGGGCTTGGTATATATAACCTTTTATAACAAGCTACCCTCTTATTTGCTAGTTTTGCCTTTTAATGCGTTTAAAACGAAAGTAAAATCCAAGCTTTGTTTAAAGGCATACTATTCTATCAACGACTACTTAAATGATAAGAATAGTTGGTCGCTGTGATTAACTCAAGACAATGTTTATGTTCTTTCTCCAGAATTAGTTTACCTACTGACAAGTTATATGAGTTTATATAATTGTTTATTTTATTTGACTTTGAAAGTCAAGTTATTTTAATTTAATTTAATTTATTGTTGACATAATCTACTCATTACAATGTTTTTTTTATGAGTTGTATTGCAATATGTGGTTAGCTAGTGACCTCGACAATTGATCATATTATTTTTTGCCTGAGCAAGCGGCAGCAAGTTCGTCATGCTCCCTTAGATGTCACTGCGTGCGGTAGCGTCGTCGGGGTGAATGGTCCTCTTGCTGATCATGGTTTTGTTATTGTTATTAACTGTTTATTTATTTTACCTCGTTGGCCCTAGTTATACTTACATATATAACTTCCAGTTACAGCTATATATATCTATATGTAAGGGGCACGCCCTTTATGCCTGGAGGCTTTTATTTAGATATTAAGTTCTGTTTACGTTTAGTTTTTATTTCTGTCTGAGTATAGTTCTGGATGATTTTGGTTGGTACCTACTCGTATATGTGCTAGCTGACATATGGCTAATAGTTTAAATTATGTTTTGTGTTGCGTAATATAATTTATTTTGCATATATAGAATTAAAAAAATCTAACTGAACAGACAGCTGTGCCGCTGGGGAGTTTGTTGCGCCACTTCTTCTTCCCAGCTAACGCACTAGGAAGTGGTGTAGGGTGGGCGTTTTGGGGGACTGTCTTATGTAATTTTAACGTCCGAAAAGTACTGATTATCAGCCTAGTTTGAACAAAGACTTTTGAATTTTGAATGCATTTGAAATTAGAATATTCCTTTTGTTCCTGTATCTATAGTTAAAACATTTCTCATTTGTTTTAGTTTATAATTCAAACCCTTTACTTTGAAATTGTACGTATATGATGTAGGTAAAAATTACGTTAACTACTTAATTGTAGGGTAAACGTAATTTATAGTCGCCACGTTCTAACACCGTTCTATATTATTATTTGACACCTAGGTCGGCTCTAACAATCTTTAATACAAACGTTACCCTGCAATTTTCTTGTAAGCATAAATAAACCTACATTATGTGGTAACACTTTATAAAGGCTGAAAAAAAACATTGTTTACTACATAATATAACATCACACCTGTATTCCCCGAAGGGTTAGGTAGAGGTGTACTATCGAAGAAGTTCATATCTAACCACCCTTAGGACTATTTTTGCTTGCAGCACTTGGGAGCTATAGAACCGGGCCGGTATCAGATGTGGTCATAGTGTTCACGGGATTTTGTTTTGTAACTGGTTAGATATGAACTTCTTTGAAGGTACCTATAGTACAACCACATTTCGCCAGTTATGTTTAAGTCCCATGACATAGGGGGCGAACCTATTGCCATCAACCGGGCACAAATCCGGAGACCAGGCTGCTACTGAGAAATTTCAAATGGAAAAACTCAATAACGCTTCATCCGACCCGGATATCGAACCCAGCACCTCATGCTCAACAGTAGCGCTTGCGAGCACCAACCAACCAACGAAGCAGTCATCATTAACTTCAAAATTCAAAAGTCATTTATTCAAACTAGGCTGAGAATCAGCGCTTTTCGAACGTCAATTACATAAGACAGTCCCCCAAAACGCCCACCCTTCACCACTACCTAGTTAGTGCATTAGCTGGGAAGAAGAAGTGGCGCAACAAACTCCCCAGCAGCACAGCTATCTATTCAGTTAGAAGAACAAATAAAAAAGATTCTGTATAATAGTATTCAAAATAGTTTACATTACGCAACACAAAACATAATTTAAATGATTAGCCATATGTTAGCTAGCACACGCCAATATACCAGACAAAATCATCGAGAACAGCTACGTTCAGGCAGAAATAAAAAATTAAACGTAAACAGAACTTAATATCTAAATAAAACCCTCCAGGCATAAAGGGCGTGCCCGCTTACATATAGTTGTAACTGGAAGTTATAAATGATAAACTAGGACCATCGACGTAAAATAAATAAACAAAACAGTTAATTACTAATAACAATAAATAATATGAGCAATTGTCGAGGTCACTAGCTAACCACATAATGCAATACAACTCATAAAAAAAACATTGTGATGAGTAGACTATGTCAACAATAAATTAAATTTAAATAACTTGACTTATAAAGTCAAATAAAATAAACAATTATATAAATATAATTCGGACTTATTGATCTTCATTTTTTTTTTTACAGATTTTAGTTGATCTAGGGAAACATCATGAGGAAACCCAAACCTAATCGTCATTACCAGTGCAAAGAGCAAGGGTAGAAATCAAAGTTGTTAAAGGAATCAATCAAAGGTTAATCTGCATTTGGACAGTAACTTAAATACTTGTGTAGGTACCTAATGTTCTAATGCAGTAGGAACAAGGTATAAATTTCACTCATCCTCTATTGAACAGGGAGGATCCTCCGAATAGACGGGTGTTGTGTCTGGCAGCCAACTGCCGAACAAGTGATGTCGGGGAAGTTATACAATGTCGCCCATGCGCATGTACCCGCCCGTATTTTTCTGAATATTCATGACAAATTATCGAAAATTAACTTTAAAAGGGGGGGTCTATCTATATTAAAATTGTTTTGTTCCTTTTTTCTTATTTTTTGAAAATACTTATCCCCTATGATTTTATGAGAAAAAACCGGTATTTATTTATAAAAACACAAGTATAAGACGTTTTTTTTGAGAAATAATGTCTTCACCTGCGGTTTTTATTCTTAGTCAACAATTTTTTTTTTTAAATGTTAGTTAATCCGATAAAATTACTCATAAGCTTTTAGAAATAATAAACATAATCCAAATCGAGAAAATAACATAGGATAAAATGAAAATGATACAAAAAAAAAAAAACATGAAACAGACAGATAGACCCGCCCTTGTAAAGTTAATTTTCGATAACTTTTCATAAATATTCAGAAAAATACGGGCGGGAACATGCCCATGAGCAACATTGTATATATATGGTGTTCGGGCGGTAAACTCTAATTGCGCGATGCAGGATTTGTGTGATGTCAGGATTTTATGTCACATCGGGTCTTTGATGGGTAGTTTGCATGTGGCCATGTAGATGCTGCCACATACCTACTTAGTAGGTATAACATATTTTGACAAAAAAAGAAAACAATGCATCATTCCAATTACGAATGTCAAAACCTAAGCATACAAATCGAAGATTGTTATTTCCTTCATAAGCATCTATAAGTAAACAAGATCAATGCCCGGTCACCTCTCAGCAAAGTCAGTTGACTCAAACAAACTTATTGACTCACTTAATGCGATTAAAATCGAACAAAATGTGTCACAGTATGACAGAACATTCATTATGTACTGTAATGCACGCTTACATGTGGTTTTAAAAGCTTTTTTTGGTTCCGTACAAGTTTTCTCTCAAGGGATGACCAGAACCAGTTTTATGGACAATTTTAATTTGTTTGAGATTTTGTTTTCCTATAGGCGTTGGACCGCGGCGAAGGTCTAAGGGACTCTAATCATGTTTGCGGTGACAACATGGCATGAATTTTCACAAAACAGAGTGATTTGTAAGCAAAAAGGAGAGGTCTTTGCCCAGTGGATATATTTCTTTTTTCTTTTCTTTCATAAATTATTTCTTTCTCAGTTAGTTTTAATGATGGTCTGGCAGTTTGAGCAGTTTATGCGGCCTATCCAAATGTTCTTTCTTTGGTATTGTTCGTCGAGTTGAGCTCCTTAAGTTCTGAGTTGAGCTCCACGATTACTGACAAATGCGTGCACTGACTGGACAGGTTCACTCAAATCTGTGTGGTTCTTTTCTCAAAAGACCATTTCAGGCACTAATCTACATGGTCCTCATATATGGCCAGACCAAAATTATGTCTGGACTATCAAATAGACTGTGACCTCTGAGTTTGGTTTGGCCTTTATTCTCAGGAGTAGTTACATAGGAAACGCCGAATTCATCTAGCAAATTTTTTATATTTTCTAATATGACGTGTAAAAGTGATTACAATATCCTATTTATAGAATAAACAATTTCATTTCTTTTCCTTTCAGCAGTGAGACACAATATAGGCTAAAGAAAAAATTGGATATCGGAGAGAGGGGTTCGTGACTAAATAATAACAGCCGCACGGGTCGATCTTCAAGGTTAAGCAACGATTCTCGAGGTCGGCCCGTGGATGAGTGACCATCCATTACATACCGAGACACTTCCATGCCTCAGAAAGCACGTTAAGCCATGGGTACCGCTCTGTCATTTGTACATATTTGACAGTCGTTATTGGTAGTCAGAAGCCCCTAAAGC
Source organism: Agrochola lota (assembly GCA_947364205.1). Classification (NCBI taxonomy): domain Eukaryota; kingdom Metazoa; phylum Arthropoda; class Insecta; order Lepidoptera; family Noctuidae; genus Agrochola; species Agrochola lota. The sequence goes on along the minus strand of OX376227.1, from coordinate 14,069,926 downwards.
CTGAGAAACAGCCTTACAAGGGGTAAAGTTTTACTCAGTAACTGGGTTATGGAGATCCGATAGACAGTTGCTCCATGTAAAATACTGGTATTCAGCTGCATCCGGTTATAGTAAAAGCCGACCCAACATAGTTGAGAAAAGGCTTGGCAGATGATGATGGGGTTTGGGAGTGAGATTGTTTTGTATTCAGAAACTTTCCAAAGTTATTCCCGTGAAAGTTAGATATTTTCTACCGTCCACGATCTTTTGTGAAACTTGTCTTTAACATACAGGTACAGTACGACACAACTTGGATGTAGTTTCGGAAAAATTCGTAAAACCGATCATCATCCGAACTGAGTGCGCCTTCAAAATCACCAATCTTTATTACTTATTTAGGCGAAAATGATCTTTACGCAAACGCAATAGCTTGTAAAGTCATAAAATCAAACCACGTATGCTACATCTAAGTCGTGTCGAGGTATAGAGTCCGGCTGTCGAGAGAATGCGTTCTTGACCCCTGTCAGTTTCATACTAACAAATATGTGTTTAGAAAAAAAAACAATAGACGACGTATATTTAGTTACCTAATCCGCGTAACTGTTCTTAAAGCAGCACTCTTATTATCCTGAGCAGAATAAGAGGCAGTCACAATAGCATCCTGAAGGTTGTGGCGGCAGATACTTCCTGCGTCATAATAAGGCAATTTGTGAGAAGACTTATACCCTAGTTTCCATTTCTCCTTGTCTAGGTGGCGGGTGGTCTTCTCATTCATTCTTCTTTAGATTAAGTTACTAACAATAGTGTTTTAAGTGCAAATCTGTTACTAACAATTTTTGGATCTCTTAGTTGTCCGAATTAAAATGTTTTTTTTTTTTTAAAGGGTTATTTATTTATTTAAGGAAAAACAAACAGTAGCACAATAAGGTTACACTTAAGATCTTGAACATTAGGTACATTATAACAATTATGCTACCCACAACGTTCTCCACAGATTACAATTTAAAGTACTTAAAAACTAGCTAGTAACACAGACAATACCTAGCACACGCGACACGTGTTTCAGCCACTCGTGACACAACTCTCGACGCTTGACGTGTCCACACGTCGGGTCCGGGTTCGCAACAAGTCAATCGTCATCCTGAGGATGCCTCGTTGAGAGGTGAGAAACACGTCGATTTCTTACAGGGTTCTTTATGACTCTTTAAGAACAGTTACGCGGATTAGGTTACTAAATATACGTCGTCTATTGTATTTTATAATGGATTTCCGCAAAGTCACGCCAGAATCAATTACTAAATATGTGTTTTGCGAATTTGATCCTTATTACAACAAAAAATTGTCCAACTGACACGTGTCAGGAACTCAGTCTCTCAATGGCCGGACTGTACTTACCTACCCAGGTACTGATTAAGTTATAGGTGAAAGTTTAGTTATTATGATAATCTGCTTACTACTAAATTACTAATAGGCAATCCTAACTCTTACTTGGCTGTTCTACCAGCAGCTAAATGACTCATCATCAAGCTAACGTCAGTTTTTTCACCTATGTTGAGGTTAGCTTCTAGTCTTACCAAATGCCATTGCTGTATTGTACTAAGCCACAATACAAAAACACAACAAGAATTGCTGAATATGTGTTTAAAACATCACAAAACACTGCCAGTACATAAATGCGTACAGTTGCTCGCACATAAATATAACGCTCTCGCTCTGTTCAAATTTCGCCACCGTCTGCTTTATATTGATATATTGTATTGTTTATGGCGCGACCAAATCAAAATGTGATATATTGAACAACACGCGGTGTTCGCGAGTAACTTTCGTATTTGGTAGGGTTATGGATGTGTTTGGGCTAGATGGGGTAGGATTGTTGTGCGAAAAAGCGAGGTGGAATTGATTATTGGATTAAAATATTTAATACAATACAAAACACAATAAATAATATCGTAAATATGACGCCCACTCCAACGTTCCAACACGGGGGTACGTGCAACAACACTCGATCAGCATTTGCAATGACCTAAGATGAACATTGTTCAATAACTTTGGGGTTGTCGTTAAACAGAAAACAATTGTTTTTATTGTTGTAATTATTTTTGTTTTTCAATTGAATTAATATAAATTATTGTAACTTATTATTCCACTTTAACATCTTTATTAAATTGCGCGATTTCATTATTTCGTTTGCCGGCGCTAATTATCACCTATGTGTACCTAAGTGAGAACTCTTTGGTCGAGCTGTACTTTAGTAGAAAATAAGTTTTTTTTTATGGTTAAAGTTTCCATTTTGTTTGTTGTGGTTCTCAAATCAAATCACATTATTGACGACAATGGTTTGTATTATAATTAAATTAAGTACAATATTGGTGCCAGGCTAGCGCCTAGGGTTGTAATGACTTACTTTATGCTCGGTTTAAATGATAGGTATAACTTGACATTAACGAGCAGGTGGTGTGAAAACTATTTTTCTTTTTTTCTTGTCTCTCTATATTTATCAAGGGTTGATGTTTGATGTTTTATTTATTAGTTCGAATAAAAATAAAAATAAAATATATAAGTACATTTAAATTTTGTTTTGCATTGAAGCTTTTCTAAAACGCGATCAGGAAAACAACAAAGTTTTACAATTCCGCTTTATCTTCTATAACGTTTTTCAGACTTGAAAAATGCATCCTTAATTTTCTGGCATCTCAACTTCTTTTATTAACCCGGCGTCCTATTTAAAAGCGATGGTCACGTGAATACACGGTCGTTCGAAATTTCTGTTGGGTGAACCTGAACGCGTGGTCGCGCCGACAGAGGGCGCTTTACGGTTTTCCGAACAAAATGTGACATGTGACTATGCATGCAACCGATTGCATATTGGCGCGACAATCACTTTTAAACTTGACGCGACCCGACAGAACCTACAAACATCAAAATAAAAAAAATACAAAATTCAAAATATCTTATTTCACTTAAACCTTATGAAACGTCAGAAGCTAGGTGCACGGTTCCAATTGGTCGTTTACTATGGAGAAGAGCCGGCAACAAACTCCACGGTTACTCTTTTAAAAATAATTTCCTTTTACAATGTTTTCAAATCACATATGAGAGGACAGTGCAGGTCTTTCAACAAATCTAGAATCCATCCAATATCTAATTGCCTTTCCAACAAATCACATAGACTATATTCGCTACCCCGTTCCTTGAACAGGACTACCATTTCTAGAGAGGGCTGTATCTTTGTCTGTAAGGTTACGCATAGATGTATGTTTGAGCCAAGGGAATAGTTGGGATGAGGGGGATAAGTTATTGCTTTCTACAACTATGTGTCTGCACCATGTGTTATGGTAGACACTGTTTTAAGTTACGCACTGAATAATGGTACAAACACCACCTATGAGACTGCTATCAATCATGGCGACAACAGTTATACACCTGTTTCTACAAATAATAGTTGTTTGTATTTAGATTTTCTATTAAAAGTTGGCAGAACAGTGCAACAAATATTATTACTTTTATAAAGTACTAAGCTAAGGAGCTCGTGGCTAAGTAATAACAGCCGCTCGTTAAGCTACGCTTGCCGGGGTTAGTCCGTGGATAGGTGACCATCTTTACATACCGAAACATCGCCGTGCTTCGGAAAGCACAGCCGTTGGTGCCGGCTGTCATTCGTGGATCTTTGACAGTCGTTACGGGTCGTCAGAAGCCTCAAAGTCTGACAACCAGTCTTACCAAGGGGTATCGTATTACCCAGTTACTGGGTTGTGGAGGTCAGTAAGGCAGTCGCTCCATGTAAATTACTGGTATTCGGCTGCATTCGATTGAACTGGAAGCATTATTAAGCCTTATAACATCAGCTATCTGCCATTGAAAGTCCCGTTTAAATCGGTCCGGTCGTTTCGGAGATTAGCTGGAATAAACAGACACACACACAGAAAAAAAAAAGTTTATTTTTGTTATAAGTACCGTAATTTATATTATGGATTTAGTAAAAAGCCGTTATTTTGACTTTTATTTATTTGTATGTATGTATGTAGTATGTAACTATGTATGTATAGAAAATTACTAAGCCGACCTACCCCAAGTATATATTAGATTTACATAATTTTTTTAATAAACATGGTAGGTTGGAAAATGGATAGCAAATATCTACCTACTTAGCTGCTAAAATGTGATTATACGAAATCACTAGAACATTTTAAATGAATGAAAGAACATTTAGAAAATATACGGAACCCCATAAAACGAACATAAACAAAAATGCCTTGTTAACAATACAACAACGCTTTTAAATACCCCCGAAAAAATTAGACACATTCAGAACTTTTCTATCTTAATAAATAAATTTACGACTCATCATAAATAATGTTAATTAATTAAGTACATTTTTCTGTACAACGCACTCGCCAGGGCCGTACTTGGGGCAAAGTTTTAATGTGCGAGTTCGTAGGTAGGTTGTTACTCGAGGGCCCGGCCGCCTTTCTAAAGTTCATAGCAAACGAGCCATTGACATGAATGTGGGAACTGAATTGTTTGTTAGAGTAAAGTTGGAGCTAAGATGTTTAGGTGCCGAGAGTTGGGTAAAAGATGTGCTAATTGTCGGGTTTTGGCTGACACAGTCGTTTTTGTGGTTTATCTGTTAAATGTGAGATAGCTGTTTTGGTTTTGTGTAGGTAGAGTTAATTACTGGATGTTAGTTGACACTTTCAAGAATAATGATAAATCACGGGGCGGACGTCACAATATTTGGCAAGTGAATTCGTTATTTCAGTAAGTTATTATCTAAGTACTAATTCATAATCAAAGCTGTAGTAAGAATAATTATTTTAAAAAGTGGTCTCAGATATAAACCTATTTTTATTTACCTAACATATTTATACCTATTTGTAGAAGTAAGCTTATAGTATGCCGTGTTAAATGTCACGTAACAATAAAACAAAACAACAGCGTTCATCATACAAAAAACAAAATGCCCAGAATTTCCACAAAAACGCTCGAATAAACAAATACGGCGAAACAATAGAACGAAAAAGTTAATACAGTACATGTTAGAACGCACCATACATCAGTAGGGCGTTGATACACTGGCGAATAAACGTCTGCGCCACGGGAGCCGACGCGACAAAAATAATTTCAAACATCCCGAGCATTTTCCGATCCATTTGAGCCACGTTCAGGCGAGCAATTGCTCAAATGAGGTCTAAAACAAGACTTCGTGACGTCATGTTGGCAATAACAGCGATGTTCTCAATAATAAATGGAGGTATGCAATAACAATTAATATAATTGTCACCTTTCGCAAGCAAAAATGTATCACGGAATCGAATGTAGGCCAGTACCTACTTATACATTGTAGGTACAACTAGCAAGAGAAGACAGAAGTCTATCATAGTCGTATTAGGTTGCAATTTGGCGAGTGTGTTTTTATTTTCGGGCATGGTTCCAATTTTGGTTTGTAATTGACATTTTGTTCCACATAAAACCTAATTACAATCTGTCTTCGTGAATCTTAAAATTTATTGTTTAAAGTTTTAAACTAAAGTTCGACAAGTTCTGCTGTAAGTATTTAAAATTAAGCAGCTTCTTGTAAATCAAAATAATCCTTTATTTTTAAATCGATGTTTCACACTTCAGAGTGTAAGTCTCATCCCCATTCCAACCCCATATTTCTTAAGGGGTCAGATGGGGGACCAGATCCTAAATGACTCTCGATACGCCCCTGTCTCGAACACGCAGAATAGGGAGGCACCGATAGTGTCAAAAAAAGATAAAAATATTATAAACTGCGCTTTTTTCAGATATTCTCCCCCCATTATTTATTTTTATTTATCTATGGGTGAAGATGGCTTTCTAAGTGAAATATTTAAGTCGTTATTTAAATTACCTTCTACATTATATATACGTATGTTCAGATACCTACAAGCCTGTTAGGAAGTAAATTCGCAGTAAATACATATACATAATAATTTCTGTGTTACCTGGAATTTCCAAGAACTGCAGAATATGCAGAGATAAATTAATGTTTTATTCAGAAATCTGTGCTTGTAATCATTGAAGAACATTAACTGCTGCACGTTTTCAAAATTCAAAGACCATATATTTTAAACCAACCTCTTAAATAAGCTCTGTTATGAAAACACGAGCATGATAAAAATACTTAAACATGAATTAAATTCAGCAAAGTACGTAAATAAACCCAAATAAAATTCAGATAACAATAAAATCACAAAACAGATTATACAAATATAGGTGAGAAGACATTTAAGTACATTAAAATCACATTAGTAGAAGATCTTTTTGGGGCCCGCGAAATTATTTCGCGCAGTGGGAAAAAATAAATTAATAAAAAATACTTTAAACATTTCATATCTCATTTGGGTGATGACAGAAGAAAAATAAATTGCATGGAAGTAAAGATAAAGTTGTTTTTTTTTTTTCACTGTACATTGTTACTCTCATAGGCAATCCATTACTTAAAGAGTAGGAGAGTGCATTAGTGGGTTTAAGAACTTGGTTGTTACATTATGATATGCTGGCCTGTCGGACCACGGTGCACATAATTACTTAGGGTAATTAATAGTAAGGTTTAACCCGGCTCATCAGGTCGCTGCCATCGACCGCACAGTCGCAGACAGGGCCGCAATTTGCCCCACGAAGGCACGTTTAATATTAGAAGTCCTGATTTATGACCTGCCCCCGTAATGAAGTGTCTCCACACTACAAACGTGTGTGCATCGCACTAATTCACTACTACGGATTAATAGTAGGAAGCACTTGCGATACAACGCAAGCTAACTCAGCTCTTTCTTTAATTACGGACCTGAGAGACTCAGTACACAGCTCAAAATGAGCTCTTGTTTATACTTTTGATCGTTTTACAAAACTGTTTTATACTCTTAAGTGGGGTGTACATCTTAAGTGAAATGTTTTATCTTCAAAGGCATATAATTCTTAATTTATAGCCGAACAACGCTGTCCACACATCCGAGTAAGTTAAGATGTGGACAGGGCGTTAATCTCGACGCAAAGACGAAATACAAGTGGACCGGTAAATCCAATTAGTTTAAGAAGTCATTAAATCAATTTGTTTAGCAGACAGTAACATATAGCTATCCTCATCTCTTTGTTTTCGATGGCTGCAATCCAAGCTATTTGTTATTTTGGTGAGCTTGCGAAATCGTGGTGACTAAAAAGGGTTGCAGTTTTAAGACTGCTTTTAAGCTGATGCGGGGATTTCGTGTGAGAGATATATAGCTTTTATTCAACGTGAGATTATCAAATTGGTGAAATAGATAGCAATGTGGGTAAATTACTGTGAACTCTGTTTTCACGAACTAGATTTCATTACATCTTAACATTTTGGAAGGTTAATCATTTTTTATTACAGCTTCGAGATCTGTGAGAGATATATAGCTTAGGAGGTTGCAAACTCAACTCAAAGTCAAACTCAAAATTCAATCTCAAAAACTCAATTGCTAAAAGTATGATTCCCAATAATTATAATAATCGCAACCAAGGCATATATTTTTCCACCCTAGAAATCATCAAAGTCAAAGTCAAATAATTAATTTCAAATAGGCACTTTTGAACGTCAAAATTTACATAAAAATAGAATTGATTCTAGTCGCATCAATGGATATATAAGTAGGGAAGAAACATTTCCGATCAAAGAGTTCTCCAAGTTCATGTCATGCACTTGTTTTCAACTCTACAGCAGTAAAACCTGACTCAAGAAAGCCGAAAGTACCTGAGTACACTAATTACAAACCTCTAAGTGGCAAACATGTTAATCCATCTAGAAATATATTTCTCATTCCCGGCAGATCCGATACAAAGGCCGCTGGCCGTTGGAGGAGTAATAAATTAGAAGGAAAGCTGCGCGCCAGGATTTCCCTTGGGTTTATTCTCACTCAAGAGCGCTACACCTAATCCAGAAAGCCTTATTATGCTACCCTTAATACAGCGCTCAAGACTACTTGAAAATTTTCTCGGGAAGTAAACGGTTTAGTTTGGGGATTTTACTTTTTTCCTTTTCGAGCGTCGGTGTCGTCGCCGAGTTTTTATGTCTTCTGACAGGCCGCAAGAACTTCTATCTTGGGGATTAAGTTCGTCATGCCAACTGCATCTTAATGAATTGATCGCTGACTATTTAAACGGTGCTCGTATTAGGACCCCAATTAAAACTTGCAACACGTTATGATATACCTGAATACAATTATCCCTATTATGATGGCCTAGGGTTTTTATCTCCAATCTTAATCGCGAATAACTAGTTGGCGAGCCAAGTCTTAAGTAATTGAAACTCGCGACACATTACGTGTGCTGGATTGATTAGCTGCCTTATTGATTTTATTGCAGTTATATCGATAGCATATCTTATCGATACCTGCACTGATCGAGTTTCGATTTCGAATTTGTTCAGATTTCTTGTTGCGCTGTGACACCGAGCCGATCGGGAACTTTTTGCTCAGATTTTGCTTTTACTTTGTTGTAGCGAATCGCGATTGATAAGCTGAGCATCAATAAAAAATTGCAGTCCACAAAGGTTTTTTCTCTATCATGTTGTGTTTACCTATTTCAAAGCTTTTTAATAAAGCTTAGTGCGTTTCTACAGGTATTTATTATTCCATTTGAGTAAGTAAATAAATAACACAGTACAAACGGGTTCCTCGTTTCCTTGTAATAATATGTCATTGGTAATAGATGATGTGCCCGCACTATCTACATACGCTGACGTTTGTCCGTTATTACCAGTTCCTCGAAGTACTTGGCTACCAATTTCTCCAATTTAAATTGTCTATGAGCGCCGCCCGACTGAAGTCAGCCGGCACATTCCGCGGTTATCGACGACGCGGGCGCATTTGAGTGAAAGAGTCAGATATATCGTCAAAAATCACGCGGGACAAGGACGGAACCGCACGCAACGGGCGTTCGTTTTTTAAATAATTGAGTCAGGAATGACGATAGGCACCCGACAATTCGAAGCATTTTATCGAGCTGGCAACCCTAGCGCGGACAGTGGGCATTTAATTTGTTTCCTCGTGAGTCATGTTTGTATTATAATAAATTCGAATAACTGTTATGAGAATTTTATCTGTGTTTATTAATTGTCCAGCTTGTAATCACCTTTTACTTTATCGAGATAATCAACATTCAAAACAACGTTTTTTATTGAAGACAAATAAGCCTTTTTCGAAAAGAGGTAGGCAACACTGCAATGTTTTAAAAGGTAAGTAGGTATACTTAAAATACAATGAATCAAACATCTCATTACAACTGTTGGGTACTTCAAAGTCAAACTGCATAAGATTATATCAACAAGCCTTCTGTAATTTCGATGTAATAGATTAGATTCATTAGAGATTAATATATTGCGTGTTAGTATGCTAATGAATAGTACTAGGTACTTACCTACCTACATGTTTAATACATCGAAGCAGTTATTGTAATATTAAATTCATTAATCTGTTGCCGATTTATCAATTAACATTTTCCACACAGTAGCGGCAACAAGTAAAGCTTATAAATTGTCTCGAAACTAGGAGTCTATCTAAATTCAAATATAGTTTGAGAGCTCGTTAATCATGTTAAAAACAATCAGCAAAGGCTTCCGACTCAAAACGATATAAATCAGCGAATTCTATTTTCAATTAGCACGAGCCACTGCAGTCGTTCCTAATTCGAACGCAACCTATAATTACGCGGCGGCCGCTGATTGGCCACGGGTCTCTGTGCAGTCGCAGGCGCAAGTCCATGTCCTTTATTTGCCGCTATCTAAGCTCTAGCTAGTCTATCTTTAAAGTGAGGCCAGCGAGTGTGGCGACATCTTTTATCGCGGGTCGCGCTTCTGTTTTTGTTTTGTTTGTTTGTTTTCAAACTGCGGAGCCATATTGCGCCCGTAAATTATTACTGCGAGAGATTTGTTTCCATAGTTCTGCGGCTGCAATACATCAGTGTTTGCCGGATGTTAGTTTATGTTGACGCTCGTTTTGTGTTTCGCGATTTCGTGCTTGTCAAGCTATTGCTTGACAAAATTTTATATCTTATTTGTGCAGTTCCATCTATCTGGTGTATGGAAACCGTGTTTTTTGTCACTGTTGGTAAAGTGCGTGGAATTTACCTTTTATTTTGAACCCAAACTTTGTCACACTTTGTATTTTACAAAGGCAAGGCTGAACTGAAACTGAATAACCCAAGAATACCGAATAGTTCCGCAGTGTTATTTTTACCAAAAATCGTTAAGTAAGTAAGTAAATTTCACGAAAACTTCAAGGAAAGATCAAGAAAACCGGTATTAGAAACATTTACAACAAGTCTTAAACCAACAGCTGGCAAAAATCCGCCATCAACCACTTTATCCCAAACTAAATTATTCCAATTGAATAAAACTTATTGATAACTCTTTTATTCCCATGAGATCGTAGCATCTTTTACTATACGCAAACATTCACTAGATGGTCCTAAGCGGTTTCACTACCACGCTATATAGAGCTGTTAATACAATTTTCAAAAATAAAATGAAAAATATCAGACAGATAACACATGTCCTGAGATGTGCTTATTTATTACACACTTTGTTGTCGCTTCCTGTTATTCAATTAATTTATTAGGTTAGCACACAAATTAACGATCCCAGGAAGAACTTAACGCGTTCAGATTAATGGCGTGCACCGGTGTAGGCACGATAATTAGCCTTGTACTGACCCAAGAAATTCCACTTAACTTATTTATAATTTGATCCTTTCGGCCTTTTTGCTTGGACATTCCCTTGAATCTAAACCGAATGCACTGAAAACAAGAAAAACGTACGTGAATTTTAAGACTTCGTTTACATTATCTTTCATTTTAGAAATGTTGAAGAAAACACTCAAATTGTTTGTTCAAGAACTCCGTGATTTATAAAGTACAAATTGTATTTAGGGGTATTTGACAGCTCTAAATGCATTCGTCGGTCCCGGCACGACTGCGTAATGTTTTACGGTATGGGGCGAGACAATAATGGCTTGCTCATAACATTACTCGTCCTCGGGCCCCCGTACCACGCTACTGTGTAGTCTCCACAGATTTTGGATGCCCAACTACGCTCCAGTGGATTTGACGCGACGTCCCCAAACGCAACGGGATCTTAGTACAGAGCTTTCAAGAGCAGTCTTTCGCTGGGAACGTGCTATTTATTTGGTTTGAGAGTGTACTAAAATTACTCTGAATTAATTTCTGGCGTGTGAAAATACATTCACTCACGTACAACTGTAGTTGATCAACGGTGTTTTCAAATTTATTTCTCTCGAGGCGCTCTCTTAAAAATATAAATAAACAGTATTAAAATAATGAATATTAGGATCATAACGCAATTACTTATTCGTATCACGACTGGCTTATACGTACGTTTATTTGTTTAAACCTACACGAAGTTTGAGATCGTACCGATGAGAATATCATTCATTCTGTGGGCCGGCTCAAATTTACATAGAATGAGATGCGCCTGGGCCTAATTAGACTGCGCCCGCGATGCATAAATCATCGCTGACTTGACGTCAGTCATTGCGAGGCCACAGGAGAGGACGAACGTCTCGTCGCCACCTTCTTATTTATTATGAAATATTCTGGTCTTCATTTTACGCCCCTTTCAACTGGTGAGGCGTGAAATGAATATTTATCTACGTGCTCTGATCAAAGCTAAAATTTACAAGAGATTTTCTTAATTTGAAGAGCTTTTTGGATGATATTCCTAGATGTAGTCAGTTCAAACTAAATTGAAACTTTTGTAAGCCGGAAGCTAGGCGAAATCAAACCGAGAGGGAAATAATTTTCCAGATTTATGGAGACTATAAAATAAAGAGCCCTAAATAACGTTGAAAGGTATTTCAGTTCTATAGCAATTTGTCTTGTCCAAAATAGTAAAAGCCTATAATTCATTTTAAAATTAAACTCAGAACTTAAATGTACACAGTAAATAAACTTTCAAGTATGTCGCTGAAGCTAAGGACATCTTCGATCGAAGCGATTGACGAGTGAGCGCAGACATGCGCAGGCGCCTTGACCACGCAACGGAAATAAACGCTCAGGAAATAATATTAAATAGAGAATATATTGAAACTCCGCATTCATCTTACTTGGATATTTCATTAAACTGTATACTTTTGAATAATAGATTCATAAGTAACAGTTTAATGAATGTGAGAAAATATAAAATAATTTTCTATTCCAGGATTTCATTAACAGTGATTAAAATTTTTTGTGACATTTACTTTCAAAGATTAAATTAAATTTCTCAGAAAACGACCACACTACTGTGTATTCTTCATCTGTATTTAACAATCACATGTAGGCCTTGATGTGACTCTCACCGCATAACATAAAAACTAATAACTAAACTGCTATCTACTTCCATTTTACAATGTGCGTGAGCCTTAAATTCAAATTGTACATACATAAAATACCTAATTACACAAATTTATAATACGTCTACCTACTTGTTCTTCGAGTTAATCATAAAACTTTTTAATTGGTAACTAACTATGTTAATAATAGGTGGGGTTACCTGAAAAAATGTTAGCCAAATTCTTACGATTCGTTTTAATTTTTAACATTTTTTTACCGTTCATAATTACATAGTCACATATATGAAATTTAATTACACTGTATGTCAAAATTATTCACGGTGCTATGCTTAGAGTATAAAACCAGTGTACTGGTACATTAGTGGTTCATAAAGTTGGATCCGATTGTATCTATTCAGAGACTTTGTAACTGCATTCTACATAATATGTTAGGGTGATTTCAGATGTCACTACGAAATGTAGCTATCTTCAAATCGAAAGTAAAATTCACATGACTTAGGTGTTGGTGCTGTTTTTACAGAAGACTTAATATAAAAACCGAAGTTTGAAACATTTTAAAGTACATAAGTATATTTTTTTATTAGTTGAAGATATACAATGCCGTCCATTGGCATGTGACCGCCCGTATTTTTCTGAATATTCATGTTTTTTTTTCGAAAATTAACTTTAAAAGGGGGTCTTTTCTTTTTCCTTTTTTTTATCGATATCCCACTATGATTTTATATGACTTACACTTGTGTTTTTTAAATAAAATAAAAAATGTTTTCACCTCCAACCTCCACCAAATTTTAATATTAAAAGGTTAATCCGGTAAAATAACTCACACACTGATATGGCATCGCAAACGCTACTCAAAAAATAAAAAATATGAATAACATGAAAAATATTAAAGATAGAACCCCCCTTTTGAAGTTAATTTTTGATAATATTTCATGAATATTCAGAAAAATACGGGCAATCACATGCCTATGGGCGACATTGTATAAAGCAGGACCATCAATGTAAATAAAAAGGCACTCAAAAACAGCTTTGAATGAGCAACTCTTCTCCAACAAATGCGTAGCACAGTCTGTACACCCACTTATAGTATAACGAGTTTAATTGTTGATTTTACTTTTCCATTGCCATGTTGGCTTTGGATTGTTCTTTAATTTGTGCTCGGCGTCCTTTTATCCATCAATCAAGTGTGTAAGCCCGATCAGGTTCATTGCGAGACTGCTACCGTGATTGTAGCAACCACAGAGATAGTATTGCTTCATAGGATTCTTCCAATGCGGTTAATTCTAAGACTTGATCGTTTCGTTGCTAGTAATAAAGTTTATTGTGACCATTGAAACCGGTTTCGCACATGCGATACGGTTCTGTGCGGGATCTGTTTGATTGGGGACCTCTGAACTTTATCATATGGATTGGATATATTATTACGTAGGCGCCAAAGGCATGCTGAGGTACTACTAAACTTGATGGCCAAATTCTTACATTAGTCAAAAAAAAAGTTTTTTTTGTACTAAAGTCTGGACACGACAGTCTCGTACTATATAGAAAACTCCTCTAAAATTTCCAAGAATTTCCTTCAAATAAAATGCTCACCTAATTATAACCAAAAACAAAACACTAGCATCCCAAGAAGTGATCCAATACCATTGCTCCCGGACAGAAACCGGTAAAGACTCCCAATCATGATGATGACGTGTCAGCACAAAGAGCTCCATGATGGTATTATACTGATACTCGACGGTAGATAACTACTTACTATTAGTTAAAATTCCTATCCGTAGAGATTGTTGATAAGCCACAATGTATCGAGGTACAATGCTTTTGGCTTTAAGGGTCCGCTTAATGGCTGTCAGTAAAACGACTTTATATTTTGTGTGCAGCATCACGGTTTTGGAGAATGGTGGGTGACAGAAGTCGGAGGTCAGCCAGTAAGGGATAACAACCTGCTTATAGCAAAGACTAATTTGTTACTATCACAGTGTTCCTTTGATGAAAACGCGGTGAAAATATCTTAGAGTGAAGGTAAGGTACATTGAAAAAGACCAGGACACGATGAAAGGATGCATTATTGGGGTGCTGGAAAAGTCGATAGTAAAACAGTCTCCTTAGTATAGTAAGGCTGAGCACATTATGTATGTTGCTACTTTATTGAAATCATATTCAATACATAGACTTTCGTTATCGTCCTAAGTATGCTTTATGCTTTTCAGTATAATTTAATTGTTATTAGTTATATGTATAGTTATAGTATAGTTTTAATATAATTTAATTGTTTACCTATATATTAAAATGACTAAAGAAACAATGTTAGATAATTTTTTACAAATTTCAGGAGAATTCACTGCCCGGTTGCTATATCATTTAAAGTTATAAATTAGTATATTTTCATTTCAATAACGTTCACAAGGTAATAAACGTGAGATATACCAACTGTTGATATAATTTCTTTACATAATTATAACATTTATATACTCTAAAACTTATATCGTTATTATTGGTCAAAACGTTTTTTTAATCAAAAATCATTAGGTCTATCGTTTAAAATATATATTGATACCATCATTATGGTTAACATCCCGAATCAGAGCAATCCGAATCCGAGCGAGATCCCCTCTATTGTCGGTGAATCATTTGGGTTAGGTTAAGTTAGGTTAGAACAGTGACCATTTACGCGCGATGGCGAGCGAGCAAAGCGAGCGTGCCGCGGGAGCGGCCACTGATCGCCAGATCCCCTCTATTGTTGGTGAATCATTTAGGTTAGGTTAGAAAAGTGACCATTAACGATTCAGTTGTTATATATCCTGTAAATATTAGTGATTTTGTAATTATATACTCTTGCTTAATTGGGTCTAATTACATTACATTTTAGATAAAATATACAAGAAAGCTTTATGATATTTAAACTGGTAAGAAGATATACAAATATTCTGGAGCTATTAGATTTATTTTGTATGAAAAATTAAGCGATTTGTCGTCCCTATCATAACGACAATGTTTAGTTTACTTAATGTTTGTATTAATGGCTATTAATCTTCAAAAATATATTGTAAAATAAAAACTTATCATGTCGACATAATTCATAAACAACTATTTATTACATCTTGGCTTTTATAACAGCTGTTGGGTAGATAGTTATCATTTCTTTTAAGCTCTGTGTAGTGGTCTTCACCTTGTTCTTTGGTTTGACAAGAAAGATATTCTCAATAGCATTTATCGACCTACTGTAGACATTTTGTATAACGTTTCTCTTCTTCCTTCACTAGAATTCGCCAGTAGCTACTTGGTTAGAAATCAAACCCCGTTTCTATCATTAGGCAAACTAGCATTTTTAAAATTGGAATTACAGTCGGGAAAACAGAGAATAGCCAATGTCCTGTCAGTCAGATAAAACCTATCCTGGGTTCGCAACTTAGTTTCGAAAAATGTAAACAAATATAGTTCAGTTTACGATCCAACAATTTTTTTTAATGACTTTTTCAATAGCAACAGTTATTCTGAAATCAACTTAATTTACACAGTCAAAAAGTTGATATTTGTTTCAGGGGAAAATATATACATTGGAAATAAGGATTTGAATATGGAGTAGAGAGTAATTTCAAAACTCGAGCAAAACCATTGTGTTTCATGCGGGTGATGTGCCTGTTTCTACACTTTACTTAAAAGTAAGTAGATAATACGAGTATGCTGATCTAATTCTTTTTTAAATTCTTACTAACAAATATTGATCCAAAAACTAAGGGTCTTGGCAATAAGATGTAGATTTATAGATACCTTTCGTATGGTCTAAATGGCTTCGATATTGTTCACGAGCATAAATACCTAACACTTGGTACGTAAGATTTAAAAATGATTTTCTTCTGAGGTATTGGCAGAAATTGTATGGTGTTACTTAGTATTATCAAAACTATACTATTATGAAATAGGTATTTTCTCAAAATTGCGTTTAAAATATTACGAGAAAAACACTTTTGAATTGTGCGTAACTCTAGGATATTTGTGCTCGTTACTGTACTGTTGTTGAACAATCTTTATTAGTCCTTGAGACAGCCTGCATATGCGGGCACACTAACTTGAGTTACGTAACTTATGTTACACTTATGTATGTATGTAAGTACTTAGATAAACCTTGGAAAAAGACAAAACAACATCTATAATCCATGTGTCATGGTTTTGTAGAAATAGGAATAGGTGACATTAAAAAAGATTTATGTTATTATTAAGATGTTGATGATGGGTATACTCTATGTAAAGTAAATTAGGTAAGTATCTAAGAAAGTCTCGCCAGGATATTTAAATTGTATGCGCCATAACTGCAATTCCTAAGTGACATCTTACTTCATAATTTATACTGTAATATATATTATTATATAGAGGTAATATTTGTGAGTTATATTTATGAAAGTATTTAGAGGGTAATTCTTCGGAACACTGATTCGATGAAGAAAAATTCTTTCACAAATTTCGAGCTACAGTATTGCCGAGTGTCGTATATAAAGGATATAGTTTATGTTAAAACAAGAAATCTCACGCGCACTATATCGCGGGCAGAGCTAGTGATTCTATAACGTGTATTGCCCTTCGTCCCACTGCCGTCGTCCCACTGGTGGGACCAACGGGAATCTAATAAATAATATTAAATTTATTACCACTGCAAATGTTAGTGAGACGGAATGGGAATAATTTAGTAATTTTATTTTTAATTCCCAGTGAACTAAATAATTTAAATCTGTCTGTTCAAATGGTAAATAAACACTTATTTATTAATATGAAGCATAAGTACCAGTGTGAACAAAATTTTCGAAAAAGGGATACTGAAACCAAAATGGATTAAAATGAACGGAATCACGAATACTGTTTTGTTGGTATTGTTCACTTTTTAAGTTAGAATTTTATAACAAAGAATCTACGCGAACTTTCTTAATACAATCTTGATAAATACACTAACGGACAATAGTGTGAAGTGTTTATTAAATTAAATGATATAATTAAAGTACAGTAAGTTATGAATATTAATATTAAACGTAATAAAAACTTTAATAATGACGTCTTCACGTCATGTCTGCTTGCTGCATGCTTTTTATAGGTGTACAGTTTATTTTTTATACCAAACATCACTATAACATACCTACCGCAGATCTATTTTAAAATCGTCTTGAGTAGGTAATTAATATACCTAAGTAGGTACTTATTAATTTTAAGTTTTTGATGTTGATTATTTATTGTATTTAGTTACTTTTCCTAATTTGTTGTCAATCAAAATAAGTAATACCAGATATTTGATTACACATTTGATCAATCTATTTCGACCGAACTATATCAGACTAAGTTGAAATTTCCCGAATATTTCGCGAACACCCTGTCGTGCTAACACGTTCGAAGCCGGCAAATTAGTAACAATTTACGGATAATAAACTTAAAGTAAGGGGTATTAATAACCGTCTTTGAAACGTCTAATGATATAGGGGTTGGAGGGTTACTTTGTTTATTAAAAGGACCTTATAATTAATTGCAATAATTACCAGGGTCATAATGAGCCGTTAACACGATTACATTATTTTGACGTTATTATTGTGATAATTTTGCAAGATTATTCGTTAAAAGATTAATGTCTTTGTTATGTAATTACCTTGAATATTAATGTTTGATTGATTCATGAAGTGAATATCTGAAAATTAATATTGTCATGAAATATCACTATGAATAGGTCTATCATTTCATTTGGAACTCTTGGAGAATGTAAATAGGTATGTCTCTAATTTCGACTATGATAAGTCAAAGTCAAAATATGTAGCTTACATCATTGTCTTAGCATTTAACAATAAAATAAGAATTTTTATTACAATAAAAACAACTATTTCACAGCATGACACGCGCTGTTTCCATGCCGTTTTTACTTTCATCTAAAAATTCAATGTATTTTTATAAAATAATTTCACATAATTTATTGCCAGGTTCGTTAAATACATTATACAAACAATAACTGTATACCACTATCTATGCTATAATCGGAACATTTAGTCGCCGTTCGCATTTTATATCTGCACCTTGCTCAAATAAAAACTCGAAACAATTATACTTATGCGACAAAACGTCGCAACCACCAAATGGACGCCAATAAATTTTTAACATTAATCCATCATTCACAAAGATTAAATTAGTTCGTGATATGAGTGATATCGATTAAAAGACGGCATGTGGCATTCCTCGGCGGGTTTCTTTGCGCCGATGCATTTTCATGGAATTGCCAGCGTTTTTCCGACACCTTACAATTGCATGACTCGAATTCTAGAAAGCTATATCGGACTGAACGGTTTTAATGACAGATCTTATTACTATTAAATGTTAGATAAAAAATTGATATGATATAATTGCGGTATGCTGTGCTTAATGCAATAAGTAAAGTATAAAAGACAAGTTCCTGGCCTTTAAAAACGACGACTCTATAAGAAATAAGAGGAGTAGATATGAAGGTATTGAATTCTTGGGCGCATCATTTATTAGACGAATATTTTTACTCAAAGCTGAGAGAACATGCGTCTGTCATTAATTTCTTGCATTAGCTATTAATAGCCGTCATTATTATTATTATTAAGTAATCGCCGCTCGAAAGCTAATGGAAAATCTACGGCCTCGAGAAATTATTACCTCAACGAATAATTTACATAACAAGAATGACCAAAACTAAAGATCTCCATTAGCATTGTATCGTTAATCAAGTTTTTTCACTTTGATATATTGTCGATATAATATTTTAGGTTTGTAAGATGGCGATGCTGTAGACATTAATAAAATTGATGAGTAACAATTTAATAAGAAAATTAAGTAATTTATATCATGTACCGGTATATTATGGAGTAATAAGGCTTGAAGGTATGTTTCAACAATGTATCATGATGTAATGGTAGGTACCTACATCCAGATATCTACTTATGGTATAAAATAATAAATACATTGTGCTTCGAATACAAGTTAGAAGTTAAGTAAGTGTATTTGAAAGACCTTTCAATAAAACTTACTAGAACCTCTTTCCTTTAGGAACAAAAGCACAAAGCAGATGCATAAGATGACAGTCTTTCACTCGCAGCACATCTTGAAAATTTTATTACGTAAAATGAAAAATACCGCTAAAATAGTAAAAGCCAACCGCAAATGGAATAAAGTAGAGGCATAAATAAGAGAAGGTTTTGCGGCAAGCAGCTAACGAGACGAAGCAAGTTCCTAGCCGGGAATTCTAAGAGTTGAGAATTCTTCAAGTTGCCCGGGGCTCCAAGTTTCGCAGGTGCGGTTACATCCACCGACTTCCCGGGGAGCGGGCGTTTTCAATTTAAACAATTATTGGCTTCGGTTGTATACTTAGTTGTACCTTATAATGAAGGTGTAAATTAAAGACCCGTTTACTACGCCTTGGCGGAACAGAAAAAATAATAAACAGTTTCTTTTTAGTAAACAAAACTTTTTAATCGACATGATAACTCGTTCACCGAAGGTACAGAAAACAGTATATCATACCAATAAAGTCATAAGCAACAAGTATTGTAAGTATAAACGGTATTAACCATCGACAACAATTATTTATTTCAGTAATGTAGCACTTACATTGTTCTACTTTACAGTAAAGGTGTAAATTAAAAGGCAGTTTTTGTTCGGTCTAGAAAAAAAAATAGGAAACAATTTTATATTGAGATGGTGTTCTTTTTACGCAGAATAATTACTTTAAATGTTGATTATTACTTTCGAAAAAAACTAACAAAGAAAAGCACTTATGTTTGCTGCACGTGTTAAGTTCAAAACACTGGACTTTTACAAGGTGTTCCGTTTAATATCACATAACTTCAGACTATTTTTGTCAATAAATAAAAACAGCGTCGCATTTTGATTAGTTTTAAATATGAATGATTGGTTTGAACTCGTACGTATCAATGAAACTTAGTTAAACACATCGAAAGTCTAGTGTTGTGTATCTTCGAAACTATGTATTTTTGGAGCACGGTTGTTCTAAGGACTTTAGTATGATTTTTACTTATAGCATATAACCTTAGAGATATGAGACATCAAAAGGAACACGTTGTATATTGTAATAAGTACGAGCATTTTTTTAATTAACAACCAAGATAAATGGGTTCGTAATTTGGCGTTATACGGCATCTGTTTTATTCCTAAGAACGGAATAAAGAATGGTCTTTTCCGAATACAGAACGTAATAACGCCTTTTTGAGAGTACATGGATATCTTCTTTACCAGTCGAAGTGATTTGCATAGCTGTCACCCCGAGATGTGTGCTGATAACTGCGGATTTATCGGCCTCTAAGATTAGATCCATAAATAATTCATGAAAGAACTAACCACTAGGCTTGTTAGATATAAAAATGTTAAGCAGTAAAACGACAAAGTTGTGAGAAACTATGTTAAAATTATGACGATACCATACGACACGAAGATCACTAAAAATACAGAGGTATTTAAATATATGCGTGTGCGATTTATTTTGTTTCTCACAAAACATATCTCACGGTGTTTTTAAATGAAAAATAAAAGTGTGACTATGGCATCCTTCAAGAGTGTTCACGTACGGTGTCATTTAGAGGTTACTAGGCTTGCCCAAGACCGGTTTATCACATGGCATGGACCACGTGCGGCCTCCAGAATACACTTATACATTTATATATAGGTATATATGAATGTAAATGTAGCCTGCCATATATGTGTATAGGTAGAGGCGAGGACGCAACGCATTGTCAGTAAGTTTGTGGTGAATGTTATTTTATGAGTTTATAAATGCCTCGTTTATGTTCGGGATTCTGTTGTTAAAAGTTCGACTCGTGTTCTGTTTGCAGTAAATTTTTGAAGTCCTTTTAGATACATAGTTTTGGTTCATAATCAAGATGATGGAATTTAATATTTTTATATGGACGTATATTTTAGATTATATTATATGGTAAATTTCTATAAATATAAATCTTATACTTACACAAAAAAAAACATTTTTAAAACTTCAATGAGGAGACCAACTAGAAACTAAATATAGAAAGTAAGTATCTAAATAAATTGGTACCTACATTGTTGATAAAAAGGTGATATCGATTACAAACAGATTTTTTACCTTGATATCCTCAAGATTTTGTTTGAAGATTTCTTATATGTAATAACTTGGTATTATTGAAATATAAAATCTATGGAGATAGCTATCTCCTGCTACGTAAACTAGAAGTAGGTTCAGGATGCAGTTGCCATCTGATGTCGATACGGATTTGAAATTGATTTACATGACGCACTATTCAGACATGCATCGATATCATAGTCGTATAGTCAGTCACCGTACGATAAAGTCCATTTCAATGTTTAAGAAGAATTATGGATTTATTTTTCCAAAGGAGGTGCTGAAGATATAAATACATATTATGACAGAAAAATTGGTAAGTTGATTCGATTCAGGTGTAATGATCACATTCATATTTCTAAATGTAATGAGTGGCTAGTGGAAAGTATAATACTGGATGTTTCTCTGAAGCATATTTCTGTGGATCAGCACCAACTCTGCCCAGTAATGTAACTAGATATAATAAAAAATAATAAAAAAAATGTGACCATCATCCGCGGTTGAGTTTTAGGCAAATTTGCAACTTTCCTTTCTGTAGTTTTTTTACCACATAATTGTTAACGTTGAAGATATAACGACTGTTTCAACTCCAGATTCTTATGTATTAATCACATTTTATACATCAGCAACTTTTGTTGATTTTCGGTCAAATTTATCTGCTTCCTCTCTATAATTTGCTATAATATAATGCATAAGAGAATTAATAGTATTTCTGCTATATTTCGACAACCAGCCGATTTGGCGTGTTAGCCAAGCATTTGCTATTGCGCCTGAGATCTGATTAACTGTCTCTATTAGCTTGGGAATTTATTAGCCATGATACATTAAATTAGTCAACAATTTGTCGCCACACACCACATCTTGTTTTCTTATAATGTTTGTAGTTAAGAGTATTAACGCTTCTGCCTAAACCTTCAAAACTGCTGCACACCGTGTTTTGGGTCGGGTGTTGCAATAGGTAAGCCACGTTTTTGGATGGATCAACAACAACGCTTACATCAGAAAGTTTTGCACCTTCTAGTGTTTATATATTTCGTAGGTTTTAAAGCCTCTTGCTCTGTGCGGTCATCAACATCTACTACCACTTTTTTATCTTTATCCTATGCTGGGGTTATACTAACTGCACTCTTTTAATGCCTATTACTTACCTAACCGATCTTTACTTTTGTTTAAACTGTCATCTGTTTCCCATTTTAAATCGTCATGCGACTGTCATTATCTTCGGCGGCCCACCCAGCAGTCCTTTCTTTGGTATTGTTCATCGTGTTGAGCTCCTTAAGCTCTGAGTTGAGCTCCACGATTATTGACAAATGCTGATGCACTCAAATCTGTGTGGTTCTTTGCTCAAAAGACCATTTTAGACACTATTCTACCTGGTCCTCATATGGCCTGACCAAGATTATGTCTGGACTTTAATAGAGAGAGCGACCTCTGAGTTTGTTTCAGCCTTTCTTCCCAGAGTAATCAGATGGAAACGCTGAACTCATCTAGCTTATTTTTTTTATATGAAGTGTAAAAGTGATTCCGATATCCTATTTACAGAATACACAATTTCATTTAATTTCATTTCTTCACTTGCAAGGTTTTCACAGACTGCTTTAGATGTTGTGATAATATTTCTTACAATTCTTTTCTTGGGCAAATCTCTAACTCCACATCACACTGTATATCTCTTCTAATATGATTCACGGAATATAATTAAAACTATCGACAGCAGCAATGATTATTTGAAGATCTAATTTGTTAGAACTGCCGAATAGCTCTATAGGTTTCAAATTCAATTGATCATTATTCACCTAGGCAGAGACAGTAGGTAACAAACAATATAGAATATTTACTACCAGAAGCCGTTAACTGTTAGCAGTTCATTAAATTAACACAGCCTATCAATTAGAATCTATTGAGTTTGAACACACCTGCCTTTTGTAAGCCTGTTTTATACAGGCTTGGATATTGTTAAAGAAATCTATTAACTGACCAGCTGACCTTAGGTCGAGCGGGTCTGTAGAGGTTCATTAAAACTTAGTTTAGAAGGCTTGTTGTTCCTACTTGGTATTAGTAAACTAATTGGACAAATGTACACCCGACTAGTGTTGTACAGTAAGGGATATTAATAGTTTAGAGAATGGCTATTTTTGGTAGTCAATTCGCTAACAATTAATATCCCTTATTTTAATTTTTTTTGAGGATGGGAAATCATCAAATGACTTCTCCAGCTCTGGGCTGAGCGAGAGGGCGTGTCAGACTTTTACTGACTAAAACCCACCCGTGTTCCTTCCGTTGCCCGTGTGCCGGGGCCGCGATATCCCTTTCGGACAAACCCGCAACCCCAGCAGGCATTGGTCCTTACGGATCCCGTCAGAACAATTAATATCCCTGACTTTACATAGGAGTATTATATTCTATAAAATCTAAGTAGGTACTCTACCTACGCTTGCCTAGTTCTTCAAGATTGCTCAATTTTTATTTCTCAGTGTAGTCCGAATCCTGTTTAGCATATAACAGAGATAAATTCTGTTAGGTGCCTGAATATTCGGCTTTCGGTACTTCATAAGTCTTTAGAAGAAGGTATTTTCTCGTGTTTCCATATGAACTTGAGAATATTGAAATTGTTTAGTATCCGGATTTTTAGGAGGTAGTGTAAAAATTGTTTTTGATACGGGTTAGGGTAACAACTTGGTATTCATTTAGGTATATATATTTTTAACAATCATGATACGACCATTCGATCCATCCATTCCATTCCGATTCAATTTGTCATTATCTTTAAACGTTACTAGTAAAATGTTTATATTCAGCTGCCTCTAGTAAGATTGATGGAGATCCAAAATTGATATTGGGAAAAGAAGATATTAAGATGGACATGACAGTACATACGTAAAAATTATACCTAGCGAAAGTTTCTTTGATTATTCTTAATGTGTTAAAAATTAAGACAGTGTTTATTAAATTCAAAACAACTCAACAGTCTGTATTGTCTTGGTCAAATAAACGAGCTCAAATGAAGCGGGCGGCGTAAGTATATTTTGATCAAACTCAGGAGCAGAAGTTCAAAAACAAGTGGCGGGGGGTGAGGCACGCACGCGGGGTGTGCCCACCCCCGGCTCAAAGTTATCGCATTATTCAAGCGAACGCGACTCTTGAGTAATTTTGAAATATTACAATTTTCGAAGCACGCTGCCTCCCTACTCTTCGACGGACTTGCAACTTCGTTTATACTTTAGATAGTTGACTTTTGCGGTTCTAAAGTTCTGTTATGATGGTGGTAAAAAAATGGTTTGTTGGGAGTTGTTGTGAGTTATGTTTTGCTTTTTATTTTTCGTTGTTTTGAAGAATAATATTTAATATCGCGGACACGCATAACTGAACACCGTAAGGACTATTCCTGCATGCAGCGCTTGGCCGCTATAGTAACACTTACCTACAAAAAAGGGGCGGTAAACATGTGGTCATCGTGTGCATGGGATTTTGTTTACAAAGTGGTTAGATATGTGTGACCGCGATGGTACCTACCTACCTACAAATAGGAAATATTATTGCCTAACAAACAGACTAGGTATCAACCTAAATTGTCAGCAGGAATTCAAATCACAACAGTATATTTTTGACAGTCGTATTAAATGGCTATAGATTTTCTTTAGTTTAATTCTGCTAAATAATTAATTTCCATGATTGTATATTTTGTCTTGGCGTTTTGCAAGATTTAAAAAGTATCAAGGAGTACCTACGATGCTATTAAAATCTAGAGAAATGCGAAGAGAAATGATGTACAGATACTTAGATATCTCTAGGTGCCACAGTTTCACCATCGAAGGAAAAAATATTCACAATAATATAATTATAGGAACAAATAAAAATGTAGAAGTTACGGATGCATTCGTAATTAATTACCAATTTATTGGTTGGGTAACTTGATTTTACACAATAACATATTGAAAGGAAATAATAATAATAACCAGTTTTTCACATGACTGTAAACTATAAGTTTTAGTGAAAAGAGAAACACATTTAAGCATGTAAAAACGGTAACGGTAGCAAAACGGGACAATAGAACAAAGACAAACATTTGTTTGAAAGAATAACAGTAGTCAAAACAAGAACATGTGTTATATTAAAACATAAATATCAAGAGGAGAGAATTCCTAAAAATTGCAATTTTATACGCAACAAAACAAAACGGGCCTATCCTATTGTGATGTTAAATAGAGAAAAGATGCAAATTTGCACCGTTATGTTTACAAAATTCCTTTTTTGTTACCGTTAGCTGCAAAAAACAAAGAAAGGACCCATTCGACAATGAGAAACTGCAATAAAAGTTGCGCAAACTATTAAACGCATAGACAAAAGTGACAATTCACCTGCGAATGAGCAGGTAACCGATTATTATGGTAATTCGAGTAACAATATACTTGTGCTCAGTGCAGTGTTTTGGAGAATTGTGGCCAAAAACACGTAACACCTTGACGTAATTTATTGTTGTATTCTGTGGCGTTTATAACAAAAAGTTTGTTTCCGTGTTCTCTATCGACTCCGAGCTATCTTTGACATGAAAATTTACGGCTTTTTCGGAAATGTTATAAAGAAATGATCATCGCCCTTTTGTTATATTGCACTGTTTAACATATCAATGTAGTACGTAGATAGTTATGGGAATATAGTAGAAAAGAAAACGTCACATTTGAATACGTATTTTTCTTTAGATACAAGAAGTAAAGTCAATAAATGTTGAAAAAGTAAATACAAATCTCCATTAAGTACTTAACTAATAAAACTTTTAAAGATATCTTTCTAATCAAAATATTATTCCTACCTAAAACCAATATCGTTACCATACGAAACTTTAATTATTCAATTACTACTATTTGTACGCGAAACGAGTTATTGACCAGATGTGGTGAAGTTTATGACGGCTAATAGGGTTTATGGCTTTTTTATTGACATTAATGTTCTCTTGACTTCGCCGTTTACGACCACCTCATTCATTATCGAACCGATGAGGTCGGAACATCACTGTAAATCATAGATGAAATTATGGATAAGCAAACGTTGGACAATTTTGACCACTCTACTTATGAATGAATTTATTATCATTGAATAATTAGTTCACGTAAAACAAAAATCATGTCTGTGCCAACAGACATTATTTTTATATTTCACAACAATTAATCAAGTTACCTGTACTTATTCAAAAGGAACATGCGAATCTTTAGTGCAGTACCATAAATTATTCGCGTTTACCAAAGCGTAATTAATCGGCATCAAGTTTTTATCTGTGCGTTCCAGCCAGTATAAATATATTGATAACGCACGGCTACTTTTTACGCAAGTTGGTGGATTATGACGGCTTGGACATGGAACGCGCGACTCTGCCTCAGACTAAAGACAATAATGTCGTCAAAGCAGACAATACGAACCACGCGGCCGCACACCGCACGATTTATTGCCTATTCGATAATTATGCGGATTCAAAGCTGAAGTGCGGTGCTTTACGTTCAGGTTTACGGTACTTTACGGCGTGCGACTACTACACGACTTTGTATTTTGTTACGCTGGGGTTAAGATCTATTCGGGCCGCCATCGCCATCCCTGGTCGGGAGCGAAACAATCGGCTATTTGCTTATTCCGCTGCGGCAGTGGGACTCGCTCGCCACGTTTGAAGTGACTGCAATTTGTCTCCAGCGACGTATTTCAAGTAGATATGATCGTGTGTACGACCGATGCTTGCATAAATTTCTCACTAACAGATGTTGTTTTTTGCTTGTTGCGCGCGGGAGGTAACCGACTCACCTGTTACTGGGTAATGTTTGACGCTTCGCAAACGATTTTTTGCTGAAATTAAAAGTTCGATAGCGTCTGATCGGCGGTACGTGCCGCGAATCGATCCAGCATACGCACAACTCACGTCAACGTCATCTCCAACATCTGCGAACGCATCACGTAGAAAATACATTTAGCTAGCTGCATTGTAAACATTTGATTTCACTGGAACATCATAATGCACTGGAGAAATCTCATCATTATATACGTAAATTCCAAACCAAACTAGTTGTTGAGTCGGGACTTTTCCCATGCGAGCCGTTAACGTTCAAACGGGAGTGACCTCAGGAATTAAAATAGTCGGACAAAAAGCTAGCAATACTTTTGTCATTTCAAGTCTTATTGACTCTAAATGGCGTCGGTGCGCAGGCCTACTTGTATAAATAAATACGCGATAAATAAACATGAAGTTTAATCAAATTCGATAAAGGCAGATGCGCGGCGCGCGCGTCTTTTATGGCAATAACGGGTGCGCGGGCGACCGGTAGCGTTGGCACTTGCGTGGTGCGTAACAAAAACAAAAGTATTGCTCGAATCAGTCATTAACTTATTAAGATGATAATTTATGACCGCGAATAAGACAATTTCATGCTGTACTGACACACTTGAATGTATGCCTCTCAATTTTTTGTTTGAAAAGGTCCCATCAAACGTTTGCATGAAACAAAAAAGGCGCGGAAACTTCTCGCCTCGTTTAGGTGTATTCAATTT
The DNA here is from genome assembly GCA_947364205.1 of Agrochola lota. Lineage (NCBI taxonomy): Eukaryota > Metazoa > Arthropoda > Insecta > Lepidoptera > Noctuidae > Agrochola > Agrochola lota. The sequence continues at coordinate 14,041,996 of OX376227.1, read as the reverse complement.
GTCCAGGAGCATCGGATGTGCAACCAAGCGTCTTAGGTTTTGTTTGATCTATTAACATAGTAATTACAGGAAGTAGAAGTGGAATAAAACCATCAATCAAAGCGTCAATTTATGAGACTTTATAATCTGAACAATGATTTTATGGAAATTTTATTGAGATTTGCATTACCAAGTAATTTCTAAACCTTTTTTATGATGTCAACAGTTGAGGATTGTGTCTCTATTTTTTACTCTAAGTATAATGGATCAAACTGAAATATAATAATAGGAGCTAGTTTAATAGACACATAGAGGTTATGCAAAGATAGTACATTTATTTTCTGTAAACAAATTATTAAACAAAATAAGATTTGACAAAGTTAATCAAATTGTATTATTCTATTGTCTTTAAATACAGAGGTTTGCTAAAGACATATCTCTAAAAACACAAATGTAAGTTGTTGTACTGACTGTTTCAAAACAAAATAGCCTCATAAAAGATTTGGTTAATGTATCTGTAACTCTATAACCTCAGAAGTTATTATTATGACAGTTATGTATATTTCTTAAAAGTTAAATTAATGCTATGCAATTTTTAAACGAGGTAGTTATAATGGTAGGATATTTTATATAGTGTAGTTTATTGTGACTGCAAGGTCAGTAACAATAAAAGTGTAGGAGAACTTCAAGACATTTTGGGAAGATACTTACATTAAGGTTTGTGCACTATAGTTTTGAAATCTCATCAAAGAATTTAGAGCCAGAAACTCCTTATTATTGGATCGAAAATACATTGAACGCTTCATATGAGCTTCTTTGCTCTTTAAGTTGTCACTTATTGTCCTTACATTACCCGTTTTCTTTGTTGTTGAAGTTATGGATCCTGTATCTAATTTGTTAGCACAAGGTGTTATGAGGCCACAAAAGTCAGAACACAAATGTTTTAACTTAAACATTGCAACTTTGTGTTCAGTTTCATCAGGTTTACAAAATGATTGGGGATTGTAATTCTATATTTTTCATCTACAGTTTGTGCAGTTTCTTCAGATTTGCTTTTTCCATCAATTCTATTTATAAATTACTTGATCAGAATCATTTTTGGCGATTGTTATTTATTTTTTTCTCAAAAAATCTGTGGTTCAGAGAACATTATGTTGTAAGTTTGAATATATTCAAGCAGTAGTGAGCAATTACCATATTGAGTTAAAAAAACTAGGTAGATGATATCCAAGGAATTGAGTCACAGCAGCATACAAGGAAAGCTAAATATTACAAAAAGCAACCAGCAGCATCACTGAATAATAAGTAGAGATTGAGATCTAACAGGGTGATGTGAAATAAGACAAATATGGCGGCGCGCATGCGCGGAATCACAAATACAGCGCCCGCGCAAACACTCCTTGAACTACTTCTTTTATTTTTCTGGACTTTAAGGAAGTTCCTTTTCTTTGATCAAGAACTGATAAGGTTTTCAAATTAAGTTTTTATTACAAGTTTTTGCTCTATTTTTAGAAAAAAACTACAAGTGTTGGAAATTCAAGTTGTGCCGGTTCCATTTTCGAATTCGACTCATAAAACAGTTTGTTCTTCAACTGTTTCAAGTAACTTCGGTATTTTAGTTTTTACTTCGGTCTTACTTTGTATTTATATTTAATGAGAATCAGTTCTTGGTATGTTTGTTTGCAGGGATTTTATTTACTTGGTTTTAATAAATGATGTAAACGCGTTGTTAAAAATGTAAACAAGTCCTTGTGCCAAAAGCCCACTTAGCTAATAGAACATTACCTCGGTTTGTCATTTTATTATCATAGGGACGCCAAGAATTTTTCTTTTCAGTAACTCAATCAATCTGCCTAGCCTTTCCCCAACTATGTTGGGGTCGGCTTCCAGTCTAACCGGATGCAGCTGAATACCGTGTTTTACATGGAGCGACTGCCTATCTGACCTCCACAACCCAGTAAATTGGTAATACAATAGTACCCCTTGGTACGACTGGTTGTCAGACTTTCGGGCTTCTGACGACCCGTAACGACTGTCAAAGATCCACAAATGACAGTCGGGGCCAACGGCTTAACGTGCTTCCCGAGGCACGGAGGAGTCTCGGTATGTTAAGAAGGTCTTTTCAGTAACCATTTGTATGAATTTTATTTTGATAACAATTCATATTTTATCAACAATTATAGTTGAATTTTGGAATAAACTAAATCTGGGCATATGTCATAGTCATGTTTATATGTAGGTATCTAATTTTTTTTATATAAATACTACCTATTAATTTTTCTTGTATGCCTATCTATTGTCTTTTTATTTAACAAACCAATGTTTATGATAATAAGATACATTACTTTTTGAATCCATCATTCATCTAAGTACTTTGCTTCATAATTTATAACCATCATTATTATCAGGGACCCATAAACATCCATTGCTTAAGTTTGTGGGATGATAACACACAATTATGTTAATATTTGAGATACTTAGATATAGGGTTAGCTCAGTATTTCCAATACCTACTGTCAGTCATAATAATTATTTAAAGAATCAAGAAAAAACAATCCTGTATACAATGTATTTACCTACATTATTTTTATATAGGATGTTTTTTTATGTACTTAAATCAGCATTTATTTTATTGGATCTGTAATATTTTTCAATACAAGAAAATTTACGTTTTAAATGTTTTTTGAATTGAATAGAATCAATAACTTCATCAGTCTCTACAAACAAATCAGTAGGTACAAATATTTATTATTATCATTTCTATGTGCTTCAAGTTTTTTATAATTCTTCTTACCGTGTATTACAAATACACATGGGTTTTAATAATTTGTTTCTAATACTTCAATGAAATGAGTACTTCAACATTTAATGTTCTTGTGTTGTTCTTTTATCTGCGCCACAGTTTTAACTATTGCAGCTATCATTGTTTAACATATATGTCTTGTATGTTTTTTGTTTTTTGGTCCCAATAAAATGTTTTTTTTTTTCTTCCTAGTCATTATTTACACTCTTACCATCTTTGGTAGGTAAAATCGTAATTGAAAACTTTACATATCATTCAGAGTAATTATGTGCTATTACACTTAACTTCAATTAAACTTAGTCGACCCTACAATTACACACGATAAATGTAGGTCCGTTTCTAAATTAATTTTAATCTAATGTTGTACAAGGAAGCTGTTATCTTTACTTTTCTTTGCACAAACTGTATATCATAAATGGTACGTTTTTCTATAATATTCGGCTTCCAACACACAATTTTCGACCCTAATTTTATGAAGTGAAGGCTCAAATTTGGTCACAAAAATGCGTAAGCGGAGTTACTGCTTTTATAGTGGATAACTAGACCATACTAATCTTTTATTTTACTGTTAGTTTAGATTCTGAACGTACTTGAATAAGATTGTTTTTATGGATTGAAGTGATTTTTACTAAAAGTCAACAATTTGCCTTGGGCACCTTGTAGAAAGTCGACCATTAATAAGAGTTTTGTTCACTGTTTACAACTAGGTTTTTTCTCTCTAAAGGTATTTGTCTCACCACTTTTGGACCACTCTGTTTTTGTATTTACAATTTTATGTGCTAAAAAATGAAAATCCATAGGTAGATATTTATTTATTTATTTTTGCTTTTTTCATGTGAATATTTATATTTTTTATAATACTTACTGTTTCTATGTTTAAAAGCAATAAATTCTCTCGAATCAGAAATGAAAAATCTGCTCTATAATTTGTTTAGGCTATTGACATCATAAACAATCATTTCAATCATTGCTCTAAACTGTTACGAAACAGCCATCTAACACTTTGTAGACCCTTCGGAAACTTAGTTTGTCGATCAGAACATAGCTGGACCCTTGCCGCGAACCTGTAAAGTTGGGAGCCATAAATTGGCAATAAACTTACCTTAAGCCGGGCGGGCGCTCGCCGTCGGCAAACGCGCTCGCGCCATCCCGCTCGCTAAAAACTTCTTCACAAAACTCACAGTTCTACCGAATAAAAAGAGTTCCGAGAGTTTCACTCCGTCAAGTCACGTGTCAGCGTTTTAGATGCGGCATGAGCGCAATACGTAATGTGTCGGGCGCACGTGGGTAAGTAGCCGACAGCCGTCAGGTGCGGAGGCAAGCACGTCGTGTTGTTTATGGCGCGGTTTGTTACGCAACGCGTAGTCGCCGAGGCGCGCGTCAGTAGAATGTGGCGACCGATGCTTTACGAGCGACGGCGCACCCCCCGCCAAGCGACGCCGAACGCCGCGGCGCCGCACTAAATCTGCGACCAACAGAAAAGGACACCACCACCCTCCGTTAATCCAACACCATTGATGTCCGAGAGACAACGTTAATCGGAGCGATTAATTGAACGGTCCGGTCTCGACTCGCGATAGAATTGTATCGGCGGTTGGCCGTAGCACGGCCGATCCGAGCAAGTGCGGCGTCGTAAAGTTTCTTCGTGTATCGTTCGATGCACCAGACGTTGATGCCAGTTCGCACGGTCGGAATGATGCTCTACTTCGTTTTCTTAGTCATCAGCTAATCAGCAAAACTTATTTGGCAGTATCGATCAGTTTTACTGGCTGAGTAAAGTTGTTAAGCTGAAAAATAGAGTCTCATCATTAAAATCATCTTAGTATCTTGTGGCTGCACAATTAGGTAAATAAAAAGACATCTGCAATCATTCTATGACAAACATAAATACACGTTCATATTTTAACGTCGTTCCAAGCAAATGAATATACTTTTACTTTTTATTAGTTTTACTTTAGGTCAGCAGGATGAATGCGTACGCGCAGGCCAATGGCTTGTTGTGAACTGTTACTCGTGCGTGACGCATAGACGTTACGCAACACGATTAGTATCGCAAATAATAAAATACTCGTAATTCCAGTTCGTATTATGACATATTATAACGGATAAAATTCTTTCGTTGGTAGGTATAGGTACTTAGTTCCTACCACAAAACATTGAACTTTCGAAATCTTTACCAATTTGAAGTCTTAAATTATTTTGGGTAGATTAGTGATAGTCAGTGACAAAAGTCGATTAACATTTCAGTTTTTTTAAATCTTAATTATTGAGTTAAAAAATATATAAATAAATAAAATTAAGAACTGAAGTAAAATTAAAATTATATAAAATTTTTGCTGTTAAGTATAATTATGAAATGCTGTAATAAAATGTATCAAATAATTTCATGTCAATTTAGATGATGTGTTTAAGTAACATCATTTAAATACAAAACAGCGTTTGACTTTTGTCGCTGATAGTGCCCATACATTTACAAGAGTAGACCAGCAAAAAGCTAGCTTTTACGACTGCAAACGGTTGACCTGACTACTGTTTTCGTATTCTTAATAATTTATTCACCACAGCAAGGTACACACCTTGCTGTGGTGAATAAATTATTAAGAATGATTGAATAAGAAAACAGGCAAAATTAAATATCATACTTTCTTTGCTTTCTCCGATACGATCCCAAACGCACACTACACTCCAAAGTCCTGGTCGAAGAACTTCCTATGATCTAACTATGGTTCTGCCTACATGACAGCCAAACTTATTTAAATAGCCTTATACTGGGCTTTAGACCTACATATTGTTATAATAAGCAATTTATTTAACTTAAAACTGCCAATGCAATGAACACGTGCTGATTTAACACAGTAGGTATGGGCTTGAGCATGTCTGGGTTTATATCCTTGCAACTCTTTGTCCTAAGAATGTGCTTTGTGCAGCGGAGGTACAGGCTGCAGTGTTTGGCGTCAATCAATCATGTATTAAATTACACTTTTTAAAGTTTTAAGTCTCAGGCTGTCCGAGTTCATCAGAATGAGGTGATACACTTAGCAAAATATGTCTAGATGCCTCCTATTCGGGACATACTCCGTGCAAATTGTATTGTTTGTGTCACCTAAGCCAAGCCTAATTTGCAGATTCCTCCAATAAGCATGACCGATACAGTGAGACAGGATTCTAATTTGGTTTCTCTTCGTTGAAAGGACTCGAAAAGTTCTCGATTGTTCTTGCCCTAAGTTTCGTTTTCAAAGAAAATACTTAGTGGTAGTTCACATAGGAATGCAGCAGAGCCTAAGGAATGTGTGGAATTTCATACCCATTTTAGTCACTGAAGCCCATTCTGTACAAGTTTTTCCATTTTGCATGGCTGAGTTACACAGTAACACCGGATCCTAAGGTTTCTGTTAATTGAAAAGGCTCGAAACGCTCTCGATTCTTCTTGGCCTGACGTTTCTTTTCCAAAGTTTTCGTTGAATCTCTGGGGTTTATAAAAAATGGTGGCGGTCCATTCAGGATTTCTGCAAAGCCTAAGAATTGTGAGGAATACTGCACCCATTTTTGTTTCTCCATCTGTAGTTCCGTTGATGATGGTTCTATTATTGTCAGTTCCAAACCCTGGGCAATTAGCACCACTACAACCTTCAATCATGACTCAATTATAACAGCCGCACGGGTCGACCGAAGTTTAACCTACGCTTGATGCGTTCGTAGGTAGGTGACCATCTATTACATATCGATACCCCTCCGTGCCTCGGAAAATACGTTAAGCCGTTAGTTCTGGCTGTCATTCGTAGATCTTTGAAATTCGTTACGGGTAGTCAGAAGAAGCCCAAAACTTTGACAACCAAGGGGTATCGTGTTACTCCAGTAACTGGGTTGTGGAGGTCACTACTCTCTCTACTAGTATTCATCTGCATCCGGTTAGACTGGAAGCCGACTCTAACATAGTTGGGAAAAGGCTATATAGGCAAATTGATTGATCCTTCAATCACTCAAATCAGCCTATTACGGTTCGCTGCTGTTTATAAAGCTTTTCCACGTACCACAACACCCGCATCTCCACCTTCCGCATTCAGACGAACACAGCCAACTTTTATGTAAAAGGCGTCGGTTCATGTAGCTGGGGGTGTCCTACGCTAGGTACGCTTTCCGATACGCAGTATCCAATCGTATTTGTCTGCTCCAACAGCTATATGTCCTTCAGGCAGTCAGTGGCTGCCGAGTTTGCCACTACCACTCCAGCTTGTTAACTCTGCAAGGTAAATATGTAAGTATCAAACCAAATGCACAATGTAGTTCTGATAATTACCTATCAGATTTCTACCTACTTGGAAGGACTAGCTCAGATATTCGAATGAAAATTGCTAAAATGTAGAAATAATAGAACGAATCTAGACATTTGCACATTTTCATGATCCACAAGCAATGAGAATGTCCGTATGATAATCCGAGAGTGTTACTAGATATAAGTACTTGAAGTCAGCCTTAATAAAATGCTGTTTGTAAGTTCTCTTCAGCTTCCTTTATTTGTTTTCACACAGTGGATTTAGCAGGGTTTTCTTTTTCAGATTGTAAAAGATTTTCAACGCAGTTTTTGTAGAGCGTCGGGTATGTTCGCGGACGTGCAAACTGACGGCTTTGCTGCGATCAGACACAAGCGTGCGCATCCCTGTTGCGCAGAGTGCGTGCCAGCTCCAACAGTCTCCTGGTTGTCATTGCTAGCAAACTGGATTGCCCTATCATTTAATGGTTGATTGCTTGAGATCATAACTTTGTTTGTTTATGTTGTTTAGTTATTTATAAATACTACTAAAATAGTTTGTAAGTAAATTGTAACTAACGATATGAGTCCATGTTAGTTGAGAATAAATATTTTATTATTATTATATGATTTTACTAACACACCTCTATGTTTTTTTTCTCACTCTAATTTTGATTACACGACCGCTCAAGCTGGGAACAAATTATCGGACGCGTCCGTAAGCCGCGGCTGAGAGTCGCGGCTTTTTTGTATCTGGATAGCACATTTACCACTATACTGTGCAAGTCGTAAGTCGCGGACGTACCTTTGAGCGGTCGGACGTCTGTTGGACGCGACTGTCAGTCGCGGCTTACGGACGCGTCCGATAATTTGTTCCCAGCTTTATATTAACTTTTCAGTCTTAAAGAGTTATGACAAATATCAAAACTCGTCCAAGGAGATCTTTTAAGAGATTTGTCTATGAGCTAGCATTTATTTTGATTCACTTGCTTCGTTGAAACATGGTTGGATATTCCTAGAAGAATCGGCAATCAGTATTAGGTAGGTAGTAATTAAACAATTACCAAAATATTTAAAATAAGTTAAACCTAAGACATAAAATTCACTTACCTACTCATTTCGTCATACTCCCGCAACAATAACGTCTAACAAACGAAGATACTCTAAATATACTCACAACTACTAAGAACGCAAATGCACCTATTCAAAGAGCACAAAACGTCAAGATTCTTTTTTTCAGATTCTACTCCTCAAATACAAAAGCAACCGTTCACCTACAAAATATTGAACAATATGAATGGACTACAAAAGGTTCGCGTTCGAGCCAATCAGAAGCATCGGTTGGTCTGCCATCTTGTTTCCCCCACTAGTCGCGCCGAATCGAGATGAGAGGTAGCGCCAGTCACATCTGTCAACGTCAACATGCTGGACCTACCGTAATAAGTAGGTACAAACTAAATATGATTCGTGTGGCTGTTTATTTAAATTAAGTTTTGATTGGTTCTTTGTGATAAACCTAGGTAAGATTAGTATTTTAGAATTCAGAATAAAATTGTAGACTCCTATCAGTAAGTTTTTCAGTGAAAGACAGTGTCCGGAAATAATGTGCATTCTTTCAAAATGATAGAGCATAATTATTTTAAGTTAATTATTTCACCATGTTTGCGGTAAACTTAATATTTCAATTTAGGAATTATTAAGTCATGCTTTTGAGCAGCTCGATATTTTATTTTAGGTGTGAAAGTGCCCGAGGAATACCTTAGGTACGAATTACGATGGTAGGCCTCGGTAATGAATTTATCCCTAGCTTGTTCAGAAGGGATGCTCAGTCTAAGACACCATCGGTTTGTGTTGAACTAATACCACCTCAAATCCTATATACCTGGTACACTATGAGTCTGGCTGAAAACTATTGACTTCTAGTAGTGATGACACGAATTAAAAATCATTCTCCGAAGTGAGATAATAGTGTAAAACTTACTTGACAATGACAATAGAGCCCACAAGCTATACCCTTACTGAACGTAAACTCCCTTCTGCGCGGGCACAGCACATTAACCCCTGCATAGTGCACCCCAATCCCGCGCAACGCAACGTTGTTCCCACTACTCCACACACAAAAGAGTGTACAAAGAGTAAGTAGAAAGGCAAAAATTTAACTATTTAACGGTAAAAAAATCTTAAACTTACAAAAATGTGACGCTATTTACACATAATTTATTTATTATCAATTTTTTTTCAGACCTTAAATACACAAATACCAAAAAGACTTATAAATATAAACACAATAATAATGACTATATTGTTTTTAGCCAAGTGATCAAAGATCATCCATCTGTTGCCAAATCGTGATATGTAAATCATCGCTCATTGAAGGTGATTCTGAACCTGCTTTTTCACAAATGGCAAAGCGCAATTTTGTATTAATCTTTATTAGTACAATTTTTTCTAATCATCACGATCTTAGAAATTGTTGTCATAGATAAAATGTTATTAATGATGTACTTACGTCTAAAGTATTGCGTGTGTGCTTGGATGCCCAATGAATGGTCCACCACTACCTAAATTAAATTCTTTCACATAATTTGGCACATCCAATATATCGCCTATCTACTTAAATGGAATGATCCACGAAAGCGTGATGTCATCAACTGACATGTTTATCTAGTTTGTTATGTTAATTAGAATTCGAGGTAACATTAGTAGGCACATAAGCCATATGACTAATGAAGCTATCCATGAATGCTCATCGCCAATATGTTCATCTTTTATCAAATAGAGCAAAAGTTGACAATTTTAAATAAGAAATACAAAAGTCAAAGTAGAGCCACTTTCGTAGCGTTACAACAGCACATTTCGTTCGCCACATTCCTCAGCACGTTTAAAGCATGCCCTAAACAGCTGATTTCTCCTCTATACTCTCATCTCCTTTATCGCACACTAAAACACGTAATAAAACAGAGAAAACTATAGTTTATGCGCTCCCGCTGGTACAGCGCGGACGGCGTGCGTAACCTACATGCGGCCATTTCGAGATTTACGATCTGGGAATTGTGTGTTAGAGTGAGATAAAAACATTAAACTCTCGGCCGACGGCGAACTCGAACATAGCCGGCTCGTTCATGCTCCGAGAACAAGACTCGTGCAGTATATGGTAAATCCTAAGATGCTTTATGACCATTCAGTATGAGAAACTATAAATAGGTAAATATAGCATTTGGTATACTTTGCCTCCTTTTTCTCAATCATACTCCAAAACCAACCTTCAATACAGCACCCTTTAATCATCTGAATTTATCTTAAAATCACCTGTATACTATCACCCCAAATCGCATACTAGCTCATTTTGTTACGTCTGTGTGTGTAAATTAAACTATCCGCATGGGACCGATGAACGTTATAGCTTTCCCTTTTGTTTGTCTGAGTTATGGGTGTGTTAGAGCGAGAGGTCGTAAATCGCGGCGTGCCGTCCGGAGTGACATGTTTATGGGCGGGGTGCGATGCCGCGTGCGATGCAAAGAGTGGGAGCCACGGCAGTCGAGAGCATGGCGTCGACGTAGAACCAAGCACTTTTAATAAAATATTATGAGAGAATTTTTGAAAATCCATAATTTTTTTATTCGAAAAGTTCATAATGCTATGCAGTTACGGCTGTTATTTACAGAATAAAATAGGTAAATATAAATTTTATCCAAAAAAATAAATAAAATAAAATTGAAACAAAAAATATAATTTTTAGGGGAAGTTACAAATCTGCTTTGCAAAAACAACCATTTGAAATACCTTGATAAAATATGATAAAACAATTTTTTTACAACTAAAAAGAAAACAAAAAGTTTTGTATGCATTTCCCGAATTCTCTATACTAATAATCTTTAAAGCAAACAATCTTTAACAATTTTAACTTTACACTTCTACAAATCATACGCCATAAATACCACTAAAAAGGCCACCATTTTTTCACAAGTTCCAAGAAAGTCAGAATAATCTCGCCAAATGTAATTAAAACCACAAATTAGTTGGACGACATCAAAACAAGGAAAGCGAAAGTGGTAAAAAACAATAAATCTAATAGAACGGATCATTCTACAGGTGGCAAGGTGTAGCCCAGCCCTTAATGAGAGTAGCCCTGTGCTCAATAAATTAGAGCTGTATACCCCCCCGCAATGGATTCCTTTATTTGTTGACTAAGCTTTGTGTTATAAAAGGATTCATTATTTGAATGTTTTGAAACTAGGTTTAGTGTGGTTTAACCCTGGCTTTTAGAATGTCTTGGACGGATGTTTTTGATGAGATTAAAAATATCCTTTGAGCTAGATAACAATAATACCAGCCTATTTAGGGAAAGGGCTAAAGAAGTTATGACCTTTGATCACCATGCTTGCTCAAGGCGCTGAAGGAAAACATCGTGAAAAGAAATGCTGACGATTTAATGTATTATTCACGATGTCAGTGATGTCCAAAATAAACTTAAGAAAAACATAAAATGAAAAAGTCACATTGGTAGGTACTTGCCCGGTGTTCAACCCAGAACCTATTGCATGACAGGCGAGGCCTTAACCACCTCCAATAAGATATATCCGTTCCCTAATTGCGTAATAAAATCAAAATCAATCAGAATCTAAACCGTTCTGAAACAGATTACTAATCCATTCCTTCATAAGTTCGGAAAAAAAAACGCAATGAATGTTGTTGAACTGTCAAAATGAAACAGATTAGTCGTAATCGTTTACGAAAATGTGTTACGTAATTAGATAGCTGTTCATATCTACCTTTGGTCCAAATTCATTCTTCATTCATAATGAGGCCTTGTTGATTAACATAGGTCCTAATTTTCAATGGAACTATGACAATTTATTCATAGGTAATAAGGTGTTGGCATGTGAAGCCAAGTCAGAGGCTTATGGGCTTGGGTGGCTTTAAAACTCTGACACCAGGATAGTCACTATAAGCACACGAAAAGAAGAAGAAGGTGTTCCTACTTTATCTCTTCTAGTGCCTAGTACGGTTTAATTTGTACCCAAAGGACGGTTTGTTTAGTTTGAAGAAAAAGGTCTTAATTAGAGTAGGTAGGTATCTCATGAACGTTTATACCCAAGGAACGCCACGGTTGATTTTTCCCTAATTACCTTTATATTTCTTACTCCTTCTCTTTTGTCCATCATGAAATTCCTTTTATTTATTTAGAACTATTATAAGTCCAATATCAGAATAGGACCAATAAAACTGCCATCGCTACCTCTTTAGGTATCTCTGTATATTTCATAGACTTATGTTTTTAATGACAACACTAATTATAATGTCACTATTACCATTAGACCTGTCATCAGAGGACAAACTGAAAAGACTTTGGAGGAACAGAGATATTATAAAGCCACTAAGGTCCGGTTTGTTCAAACACTGGTTTTCCTATGTTCCTTTACGCTGCTGAGACGTGGACGCTGCGTCACATCGAGAAGAAGAAGATAGACGTTCTGGAAATGTGGTGCTGGAGAAGAATGCGTGGATGGAGTTTCGCACCAATACCTCTATACGCCAAGAACTCAGCATCAAAAAGAGTCTTTCTGTTCTGGTCCAAACGCGCATCCTCAAATACTTCGGACACGTCTCGAGGTGTGAGGGTGGCTCTATAGAGCGCCTTGTCGTGCAGGGTAGAGTGGAGGGCACTAGACCACTCGGACGCTCACCCATGAGATGGACTGACCAAATCAAATCCGCAGTGGGAGAACCCGTGTATGAATGCACTAAAACCACCAAAAACAAAACAAATATACAAATAATTAATAATAATTATACAAATTAATAATTATATTATTTATTATTTTTATTAATAATTATTATACAAATTATGTATTAGGTATGTTGAAACTGTTTTGTACTCGCCGTCACTTGGTACACATATAGTTAGTTGGCTTGGTATATAGGTTCATTAGAAAACCAGCGTCAGGCAGCATCTGCCTGGCATTAATGCTGAAATGAACCTTTTTGGCGCAGCCATGAGTGAGGCACACACTATTATTGTTAAAATATTATTTTCACTTTTTTTTATTTTGTATTCAGCGTTTCACAAACTGTGTCCAAATAAACATTATTCTTTCTTTATTTTCTTTCAAAAACCGGAGTAGATGGCGAGAAATCGTGAGGCGAATCACATCAGCCCCTGGACAAGAAACTTTATGAAGACCACGACCGCTCTCTCAAGAGTGCTACGAAGAAGAAGAAGATTACTGTTAGGAGTCGAAAACGTGACGTAACGCAACTACTTACAAGCACTTAAACATGAACCAAAAGTAATAAAAATAAATCACAAAAACGGAAGCCCGTTTTAAATTCAATCAATACGCTACCAGTTACCGAAATCGATATTTAAACTCTGCGTAACATAACTAAAAATTACATTACCATAAATATAAACAAAGGTAGGAAAACCATAAAAATACTTGCATACGTGACAAGGGGAATGAAGTTAATATTCAGATTAATAAAGAAGAGACACCGCGCGCTACAATAATTGGTGATTCCTCTGCAAGTCACGGTGCGCCGGCGCAGTTTCACTGGTACCAAAGAATAGATAGGAGCAGAAGACCCACCATCACCTATAAACACACTATGGAACAACTCACACACGTATAAATATTTGACGGTATAAGTAAGAGAGACAGAACAGTCTAGAAGCAATACTGTAGTAGCGGCCCTTGTCTATGTGTGCGCGGGCTTGTTTTAAACACTTTGTACGCAGTGGACCTTTTCTTTTCTTCTATATTCTATTGAAAGGCACGCCAAAGTACGCCATAGGTGCGTACGAGTACAACACGACTCGTGTAACTGGGTTATATTTATTTTTCGTGTCTATTTTTAGTAGTTGACCATTTGGATTCCGGTGTCACTGTGTCCGTTCTGTATTCGTGCCGAAAATTTTAAACTTATTGATAGGCGAAGAAAATTGATTGACGTAAGTATAGCGTACTCTATTAGAGAATATAATTATCTATAGTAATGGCCTCATCGAAAAGCCAAAAGAGACCTGTCGAAGTAAACAAGTGGATAGTGTGGACTTTTATGTCAACATCGCATCGTCTGAATCTAGGATTCGAAGTTAAATTTTATTTAGATCTATGAAGAGCCCTAGAAATAGGTAAGGTAGGTACCTTATCAAGGAGTACCTTAAGCAGCTGTCCTCAATAACCATAGTGAGGCTTGAGTAAAGCGAAAGAGGTCAGGGGACCACGCAACATAACGGAAAAAACAAGGCAAAAGTAGAACACGCTTATTAAAACCGAAACCACATTTAAATAACATAATCTATATTAGAATACGTAATCAATAAATCATGGATTTATTGAATTAGGATATCCGTAATCATTGTACCCCACTTCTAACATGAAGTGAACTTGCGCAACCAAATTCAAATGAGGCGGATAACATTTGAATTGATACGAATTGATAATTTGATGGCTTCATAGAATAAATAATATATTGGTACCGTAACCAAATGTTTAAACACCAAAGCAAATTAAATTAAGGAGGAAGGCTCAATTGTCTTCTGTATATTTTTTAAAGTAAACTTCATTTAAAAAAAACTCGTAGATAGATTTTAGATTGAGCCTCTTTTGAACTTGGGCCTTGAACATTTCTTATAGTCAATACTACAAGAAATGGTTTCGTGTTGCTTGCAGAGCAGAAACATGTTAATATTATGACCAGAATCTGCAAGTGGGGACTCGGGTAGATAACTATGATTATTGTTGTACCTACTACTAGGTCAAAAGTGAAAAGAGCCACTTCTCATAATCGTTTATTTAATGTTCAATATCATAATATTTAATTAACAACTAACAAACTATTTAAATATTATAAAAAATAACAATAAATAGATTATTATTGAACCTAGTTACAAATGTATAGACAAAATACAAGTCGTTGAACACGAAATAGTAGCACGTCAAGCTATCTATCATAGCCGTAGGTAATGGAGGTACGACTAAGTAGTAAGTGCTTTCAGAGTTTTCTCAGACAAAATTACGGAAAAATCTTTTCTCCTCACTAACAATAGGTCGCGTATTAAATTGCAAACATAAATATTATTAATAACAGTGTCCCATACTGAAGTTTCATTCGGTTACAAAAGAAAAACTCCGCTCCATGTAACCTATGCATTGCCATCTATCTTTTTCCACAAAAGCCGGACATTATTGTTCGGTCCAAACACTCCTAAATCTTCGGAAAAGTAATATATTTTCGTTTTGCCCAGTGCGGTGTGGGGTACATACACAGACGCCCAGTCACTACGCTCCGCTACTTTTCTGTATCTACTAATGTTTTATACATTGCCAGTTTTGCTTCGAGCTTTTATGCTTTAGTTGCTGTATCGGGGGCAGTGGAAAACCGTCGTAAATTTTTCATTGCTTAGATCGTATTTTCTAAAACGTATGTTGTTTCGTTTACGACTGTTTCGCGCAAACATTCCAATTGTGGGAATCGTGTGTATTCATACTGTTTAGTCCTTTATCTGAGAGCCTCGTAAGGGAAATGTACGCTTCTCGCTAGCGACATAGGGTTTGTTTTTATTATTACATTATATCGTTTAAAGACTTTGTGGGTTTGTTAGCTGGTTTAACAATATTGGTGTGTGCAGTAGACGAACTTGCAAATGTAGATGACTGTGAGGGATATTAAGATTGGTGATTCATATAGTTGACAATACTTCATTGTTTCGATATAAATGATCTGTCGTAAATATTTGTGTGTTAGGCTGGCTTCACCGTGAAAGGGAAAATGGTTGACTGGACCATGAACCCTAAACTGCACCACTTTACAGTTGGGTTCTATTAATATGGTTCACTATGGTCCTTTTTATAAAACGTCTGCAAATTAGATAAGTATTATTGTACAGTACTTGGATGTTGCATAAATTTTAATATTTTCTTTCATTCATTTCAATTGTACGAATGTATTTGGTTATATGACTTTACAAGTTATTGCGTTTTCGTAAAGATCATTTTCACTTAAAGCAGTAATAAAAATCGGTGATTTTGAAGACGCACTCAGTTCGGATGGTGACCGGTTTTCCGAATTTTGCCGATGCTACATCTAAGATGTGGCCGTACTGTAACAGTATATCGCTCATACTATTTTTCCACGTAAAGTCCATCTTACCACGACCTCTGGTCCTTAATCTTAAGCCTTCGCCTTAATCAGAACACAGATCAACACGCTCTCACGAGAAACAAAGCCGCATTTAACTAATACGCCTACTACATCCAAGCTAGACAAAACTTAATATTTTATTAAAAATCCTACTCAAGTTACTAACAGACTCACCTCTTTAAAATGGTTCATTCTCAGTATTACGTAATGGACGCGCGTAATTTGAGAATAAGCCTTGGCGAGGCAGCGTCAAAATATGTAAAGATTTTTATCTTTCCCGTAAAATGGCTTGGGAAAAAACATAAAGAAGGTGGTGTCACCTGATCCAGACAGGCAGGATTTATCGCGCTCAGTGTGGCCGCGGGCTAAGGTCGAGCTCGAGTTATGACGCTCGGTAATAATTTACCTACGTGCGCTGGCCATGGACTTGCGCGGAGCGGGATTATCGGGTTCGAGAAAGAGAGGGAGAGGAGCGGAATATTGGTTGGACTAACTTTTTTCAGAAGCCACAATTTTTAAACTAATGCAATCGGAATTTGCGTAAAAGAAGTTCTTGAAAGAAGTTAGTCTAAATTTAAAACTATTACTTTAAAGTTTCTTACAACAGCTGTTACCTTGTACTTAAGAATTAGCAACAGAAAGGTCAGTAATATCAAGAGCCCCGTACCTAGTAAATAAAATAAAAATCCCTTCTTATAACGTGACTTTTTAAATTAAAATGTTAAATGACGCGAATGCTATGGAACCTAACACCCGGTTGATTACTACGATGTTTTGTAGATTTTCTTAGAATTCAGGAATTGTCCTGAAACGCTTCGCATCATGGTGTCCCTAGCTACATGTGACAAGAAATAAAAGTAGTTTCTGGGATAATGATCGTGCATGGATGAGTCAGTTTTTTTTTCATTTCTCAAATTTTTCATTTCATGTTATATTAATATTGCTATTCATCTCTTGGTGGTGTTGTGCAGATTTTTTATTTGGCAATTTGTAAAAGTTCCGGCTGTAAAATTATTCTCTATTTTAGCCGACTACGACAAAAAACGATGTCGAAAAAAAAATGTCTACGCTTCATGACATCATTTCAAAAGGGACTTAAGTATCCATGACGTCAAAAAAACCTGCTTACACTTTGCCCCAGTTTCTTTTCAGGAAAACACCCTCTAACATTTTAATATCAATTCCCTGAACCACTAATCTAAAGCTGCCAAGAATCAAATTAAAATGAGAGCCACCACTAAAATCTTCTCATTACAACCAAAAGACATTAGTAAAGGGCGGGAAAAGAAATGCCTAGGCCTACAAATGTACCCCGAAACATGAAGGGTTCGTAAACAACCAAGTAATGTATCGGTTATTTGGCGAACGAAAATGGGCATTAAATTGTGGGTGCTAAAAGTGAGTTTTGAATGGGTTGGAGGTGAAGTTAGGGCGTTAGGTGTTGTGTTGGTGGTAGCTCAAGTAAAGTGGAAAGCGTCCCCGAGAAAATTGGCACAAGTGGTTTTAGCTGGGGCGGGCGGCGCGCCGCTGCGGGACGCGGGGCGCGAACTAAGATCAAACTATGTGGAGAAAGGACACTGTCAGACTGTGATTTATGGACGCCTCTGTGAGGTTTATGAGTACTTACATTTGTGTGTTTTTTTTTATTGTATATCGGTATGCAGGCAATAAATCAGGAGAAAAAGGGATAAGTACAATAACAATTTGAAAAGTATAGTATCTTGTATATCTAGTATCTTGCTGGTTACGGGCGTCGGCGCCTAGGGAGGTCTAGAAAAAGCTGGCGTGATAACTTAGAGGCGTTTATGGGGGATTGGCTGGAGAGGGCAACACACAGGGAAGAGTGAAAAGCTATGAAGGAGACTAACTTTGCCTAGCATTGGGACAGGACATGTTTAAAGTAAATAAAAGTACTAATTACTAAGAAAACTAACTTAAACCTACAGCCAGAGTATTATAACTTCGGTAAATACATACACATGAACTTAATAAATGAGTTTCACTTTAAATTCGACCCAATAATACAACAAAATACATACTAAAATATTGATACATTTAAAACGGTGTTAAGAATTTGTTAATTACTTAACCAAAAAGAAAGTTATTTGGTTTATTAGGGTACGTGCTGCCATAAAATTTGTCAAACATTCCAATCTGGCAACCTGTCTGATCTTTGTACACAGTATAGGGGTGGCCGTCGAATGTTCACCGAGAGATAGGAGTCGCGACAAGATGTATTACTGCTTACGAAAAATTTTCAACAGTCGCCTCTATCCGATTGGCCCCGAACGGAAAATAAGAGGGGACATCGAGAAATAAATGAACGCTGTAAATATCTCTATGACAATAATACAGGTCAGCAATAGATATCTTTGTAGATAGTAACGCATTATTAATGTAACAAAAACACAGGGAAAAAAAGAAGATTGATCGCTATGAGATAAAATAATGGTGGATATCGACGAAGTTCGCATGGAGTTTTCATGCTTATAGTGATATGATAGTGTCTAACGGTCGAGTTTGTGCAACTTTTTCATTATCGTGTATGAGCAAATCATATCTGATGAGGGGGATAAAAATTTAGTTACACTTGATGGTATAAAATGAGGGCAAAGTCGAGTTTTCATAGAGCTTACCCATCGTCTTATAGAGCCATTCAAGGAATAACGAGTCTCCCAGACTCTGTGACTTTTTCGGGTCATTTCTTAAGCAGATAAATACGAGTACCTAGTTTTAACTTGCAGTACCTAAACACATTAATTTAATTAAGAAAGTAATCAAGCATTGGCAGTGATAATTGTTGTAAACTTTTAGTGTATTTGTTGACCAAATTAATATTGCTGAAAAAAATACTTATCAAGAAGACTTTAATTTTGGCACAGCCTTTCATTTTACCAAAACCCGACTAACCTACCCCTCGACCTAGAAATTAGACCAAATAAATCCATAAAACAGATAACAGAAACCAATTCAATTAAAAATCCAAATCACACATTCCGAGAGAAACCGTGGTGGATTTTTCTTTCAAAATTTATGTCCCCGCGTTGCCTCTAGAGGGCGCTGGGGGGACGAAGAGGGGGGGTGCAAGGCGTGGGGGGTGCGACTTCATTTCGCCCGCGTCGTTTATCTTGAGAAACATAATTCAGGGGCGAAGTCTCTGTCAACTTATTCCTATTCTTTCGCCTAAGCGTAAAATGGGTATGTTTTACTTTTTATACTTTATACTTTACGTAGATAGTTTGTGTAAGTTAAATAAGGTCGGCTTTAAGTTGATCTGTGCTGTTATTTATGATGTTGAACGTGAGGTGTGTGAAAGGAGGGTAGTTTTCAAAGTCAAAGTCAAATCATTTATTTCAAATAGGCCCTTGCAAGGCACTTTTGAACGTCAAAAATTACAAAAAAATTGAATTGATTCTAACCGCCCCTTCCAAAGGGTAGTTTTCGTATGGAGAAGAATGGGCAAGAAACTCCACCGTTACTCTTTTAAAATGTTTTACAATATTTTGTATATGTAGGTACATTAGTTATATAATTATATGTGAAGACGATGAATCTAAAAATAAAAAAATAAATTACTATACCACAATATAGGTAAAAAGATTTTTTTAAAGAGAGCAACAACTTAATTTTAATGTTAATAAAGCCTACTTTATTGATGCTGTGTTGTGTGTGACATTGTATAGACATCAAACTATGTTTTATTTTCTGGTTTTATTTAAACTAACTTGCCCAGAATCGTACCCATTGAAACACAATACCCCACATCTTCTACCCACATGTACCCACCCAGAAATACAAACAAACCATATTTTGCTCAACAAAAACTTAGACCGAGACATATTTCAGTCAGTAACCGAATGTAATGGCGATATGATATTGGGTAGGACGTTATCGGTCGTCTGCCAGTCTGCGGCTCGTAAATAAAATGAATTCATTACTCCCCCATTGAGTGTGTGTTAGAAAATATTTAGTGTCGAAGACGATAGGGAAGAGCTATTAACTTGCAATTAAATGGTAGAACTTCTTTTGTGGGCTGAAAGTGGTACGTTTTTAGCTTAGCTTAGCAATCTGATATATTATTATACTTAGCAATACCATATATCAACCTTTTTTTAAACAGTTTTGCCTGACGACATCAGAAGATGATTTAGAATTGTATGTTTAGAGTTGTTGTCTTGAGCAGTGTGCACACACTGCTCAAGACAACAACTCTAAACAATTCATCCATTAACATTATACTGAAAAATTCATTGCGTAATTTGCTTAACACTGACCAGATCGACGATAACTTCTATTCTATTCTGTTTTTTGCTATTGCGAGCAAAGTCGATGTCGACCATTCTGCCAAGTGAATTGGAAAAGTAAGTGTGTATTGCTAAAAATGGAAAAATAAATAATAAAAATCTTCGATGATCAGTTGAACTTAATTTTGAACTAGGTGATAACTTGGTTAAGTTATTAATTTATTATTTCATATTTATTATACAAAAAGTCTGTACTCTGTGACCGCTGTGCGCACAGATAACACAACCCTTTTAGTGTTGTGCCTCTGCGCGTGCGTTGATATATTGCTACTTGAAATATACGTAATATTTTTTACAATAATCATTACTTATTGGTTTTTTTTTACATTTTAGTTATCTAAGTGCTCTAAAACCAACGCTGTAGCTCTGTTTCTCACAAGAGTCGCAGCATTATGCTGAGCGATGGTCGTGTTACGGATATGATGCAAAAGTTTTTTTTTTAAATGTTATGTGTTACATTCAAATACACTTATTTTCTCGCATTCTTTCTTCTTTATAAGTCAGTCATTGTTCTTCATTCATTAACTGACTATTGAGTATTTTACATTTCACAGATATTTACGGGTATTTTAGAAAAGATTTTCTCTGTTAATAATAAGAGTCTAAAGGTCAACCCCAAATATAGGACCACTGGATTGTTTATTGGAAGCAGGGCTCCATCATCCAAGAGATTACGAAACATGACCAAATTGACTTGGCACGTGCCAGTTGCAAGTATAGGAATACCCCAGACAACGTCATAGCTTTGAACGTCGAAGCAAAAAAAATGAGGATCAAAGTTTTCGAAGAAATAAGACAACTGAAGTTCAATATGTGTTTGGCATGTGTTTGGATATAACTTATACACGTGTTCAAACACGTGGGTCCAACAGCTGGGTTTATCATAACGTTGTTGAAGTTCGAAATTTAATTTGTAGGATCGTTTTTGACGGTAACAGTCATATTGTCTGGTGTCTTTGTTATATATATAGTACAATCAAAAGATGGCTCCTGAAAAACAAATTTGGATTTTCCTGAAAAGACTATCAACTGTCTATTAGATAGATAGTTACTGATGTTTGGGAGCGAAATGAGTAAATATTATGAATAAAAAGCAGTTCGTTTTTTTCTTTGAGCTTGTTATGTGCAATGTTTTCACAGCAACAAATTAATGTTGGCTACGTCACGCGCCTACCATCCTTAACCTATCCGTTAATACGTACAACCAATACGTCATTTGACGCAATAACGGTCAAACAATAAATATCGTTTTGCGCAGACAACACGCGCAAAGTAATATATGAAGTTAAGAATAAATAGGCAATTTAGTTCGGGGCTCACGTCCGCCCGAATATTGCCGAATATTACCGACGACGGGCGGCGAATTTCCATATCGTATCGCGATTCGTGGGGTGCGTTTATGGGGTAAAAATTAAGTCGGCGAACGGTTACGTGTTGATTTTCAATTGGATAGTTCGAACGGTCGAATTGGACATTGTTTTAAGGCATTTATTCAATTGTTTTTAGATTTGCCCGCGTTTACTCGCAGTTACGGTGGCGAAACATGCTGAAACAATGAACAAAGCTAAGTGGGGTTGCTCTATGAACGTAAAGTTATTTTATATCTTGAGCGCCAAATAAGGGTTTAACTTCCATGATCAACCTTAAAAGTCAAAATGATATGTCCATGAAATAGTGTGAAACTAATCAAGGTACAGGAGCTCTGCAAATGTCATTAAATCCTCACTGTAACATGTTCGTAGGACGAAAGAGTTTCGAGAAACTCAAGTCTGTAAATGGTCAGTAAAATGACATGAATGACCAATTCAACAGCAATACAAGCCTGCATCCTAACACGGCGTAAAACAAAAGAAAAATCACAATTTAAGTAATTTTCTAAATTCAAAATACCTGCTAACGCCAATAAATCCGACGAAGTACATTCGTATGGAAAAAAGATCCGCGATGTCGTTATAAATTCCGCGGTAAGACCCGATAGAAATGAGAGAATTCCCATTAAATCTCTCTAACAGGCCGATAGATGGCGCTTCAGCTAAGCAGTGGAAAAGCGTTGGGAAAACACATTTTAATATGGGTGTACCTTAGTGGGACTTTGGTGCAGTCTTGCGACACGTTTTGATACGTTTAAGAGGTGAATTTTAGAGCAAATGAAGAAAAATTCATGGACTTAGAATGGATAATGAATGATACAGATGGCAATTGGGCCACTCTTGTATGTCAATTGTCATTGTGTGTGGTGCACCTTTAGAATGACTAACTGGACAACTCTTTGTTTTGCAGTGGGCGGCGATTCTCAGAGTTGATTGATTAATGGTCATCTTTCAAAGTGACGGAAATGAATTTTAAAGGCTAGCTTTAATCGGCTCATCAATGCTTGATATTTTAAACACTGTAGGAACGTAGGTATCTGCCTAATGAAAAAACTATATTAAACTTTAGAAACTAGATCCAAAAATCAACACTTTTCATGCATACAAAACTAGTACCAGCAAATCTAGTAAGCGTCTGAATCTAGCAATCCTCTAAGCACCAAGACTACGCCGAAGGTATTACTACGGGGGGTGCGAGCGCGAAACGAAATGTGGCTTTAAAAATTTGGAACACAATCCGGCTATTTGTCTTTCCAACGTTTCTTATAAATCAAGGAATAAAGCAGCCAACAATGCTTCATGGGCGAAAAAAAGAACCTACATAAGACGGGAAATAGCATACAGGGCTTCGTACATACATTATGAATGTTAGTGTTGCGTAAGAGAAAGCTTCAAGTTTCGTAATGTACCTCAGGTTAGGTGCGTTGTTGCGCGGTTATGGACTCCTGGTACTTTCAAGAAGGTCTGCTAATATCGTTGAGGATAATGTTTTAGAAATGAGGATGAAAGATTGATAAAGGGGATGAGAAAATGTTTGGATGTTGAAGAACGATGAGAAAGAAACTTGTCGGTGATCTATAAATATTTTCCTTTCACCCAATTTCCATTAATTGGGTATTATGTTGAAGAGCGATGTGTGTATTCGGGCCATTAGGAACTATGAACTGTCAATCTTTATGCAATTAGATTTGTTATGGCAGTGAGTAAAATATAGATCCAGCAGACATGTTAAGGGTGGAATATATACGTTGTTTACTTGAATAAATAACGAAACTTTTACATCCACGATTGATGTGTTTTTGATATCGGTTGTTAAGTGCAGCTGCATAAACTATCGTTATGTTTACAGACACTTCCAAACCTAATTTACACGACCGAAAACATTTCACGGGTATTATATTAAATTTAAAAGCGCATTCATACTCTTTCGTCGATGACAACGTAATGGCTTTTTTTCGCAGTGTAAATTAATATATAATTTATGACAAAAACGCATACTCGGCGGCCATTTTAATATCCAAAGTCGTTATTTAAACCGCGTCACATCCGTCCGCACTACGCGACGGTTTCGCAGAATTATTACCGTGTAACGCACTATATCACGTAAAATTTACGACAACCTGAATATGATAGATTTTCAATCCGGCCTCCATAATATACGACGAAAAACGTTCCGATGTCAAAATAGAGAAATAAATAAACTCGTGACAACCAATTAATAACTCGTAAAGTGTCAGTGTTGAGAACAATAAAAAAAACTTTGGCGGGGATAAAAAGGGGCAGAAAAAGGCGATCACAATGGCGGAATGAGGCGAGGAACGCCTGTAAAAAAGCGCCGATATCGTCCATAAATTTGGACGGATTCAAAACAAATCGCCCTTATTCATTACACGTATGACTTATGGCCGCGAGAGGCAGAAATTTATAATGCACTTATATAGAGAACACAAAGAGATGGAGTCGAGTCTCCTCAATGGATGTTAAGGATTTACAAAAACAACTTGTGTTGAACAAAGGAGTTCGCGCGCTTCATTAGTCACGTTCGGGCTCCAGCGAGGACCGACGACACAAAAAATTAACGTTGTGTTAATCGACAGTTTGGATATACTTTTTAAGTGTAATAGAGCGTGAATAATAGCTATAAACATTACGTATTAGACAGCCGTTAAACAATGATATTTCATTATCCTGTATGAAGGCTATTTAGAAGGGTTCAGCTGCGTAAAATTATACCTTTCTCCCATTATTGTATTGCAAACTTTTTACTGTGCTACTACAATCGTAACTCTTCAAGTATCTACGTAGTATAGTATATTTAAGCCGTTGGGGTGTCTAACGGCTATATTTAAAAAAAAAACCTTACGTTATAAGCATACTCGACCCCATTAACCATTACTGACTCACTTAACTCTTCTTAAACAAAAACTTCAAAACGAAAATGGAACAGTCATAACTCACCAGTGCACCAATCATTTAATATCTTAACACAAACATCTAAAACAAAAGCATCGAACACTTATATAAATCACTTACAAAAAAACCGCCCTAAAACATGCAAATCGAATCAAGCAACTCAAGCATTTTATTATCAGATACCGCATTACGATACCTTCATCAGTATAGAACGGTATGGAGCGAGCGAAGAAATAAATGGCATTTAAAAGTGTGATCCAAGATGTACAAAAAGTGTGGAAAAGGGGAAAAAAAGTCGTACGAAATGATAAATTTCCCTTTGGAAGTGAAAAAGTGAGGTTTTATTTATGACACGCCAGTGTATTGTGGCCTCGACAAAGGTCGTTATCAGATCTTGTTGAACCATGCATTTAAAATGCACGTTTGGTTGCACTTTGACGGACGATGCTCCTTTGCGGTCATAAATTAAGTGAAGAGGTGAATGGAGCGCACTTTGAGGAGGCTTTTGATGGTTTTATCGCGTAGAAATGACGTAGTTTGTCCTAAAATATAGTTTCTGCACGATTTATGCTCAGACGCAAGATTGAATCTTGCTTAGACATATTTAATGTTGGTCCTACGACTTCTTTGTTTCAAAATTGATACTACTTGAATACCTGTTACTTACCTTAACGACATACTATGAAGTTTAAAAAATATGTTATAACTAGCTGCGCCCCGTGGTTTCACCCGCATAAGTCTCAATCCCGTGAGAATATCGGGATAAAAAGTATCCTATGTGTTAATCCAGGTTATAAACTATCTGTGTGCCATATTTCATTCACATCCGTTCAGTAGTTTTTGCGTGAAAGAGAAACCAATATCCATCCATCCATCCTCACAAACGACATAATTATATGATATAATAATAATATATTATATATAAGTAGGATGAAAGTAATAATTTAAAACGACGAATCTCAGTAATTAGATATTATTCACAACCACACTTGTGGTTGTGAATAATGTTGTGATTGATTTAAAAGCCGTTAAGACCTTATAAAGTTCCCGCACCGCAGCGTTACCTAGGCAACTTTAAATTAGGCGAGAAGAATTATTCTCCAATCTCTTCCAGACCGACCACAAATCACTGTTCCTTGGAAGTAATTGAAAATACATTACGCAACCAAATTAAAGTGGAAAGTGGTACAAGTTGGGAGGCAGGTGGTGCGACATCCCCACCCGCGGAATGTTTTGGCATAAAATATAGCTTCAATTATTTACGTGAAAGATTTATAGCACTTAGAAAAGTGCGCCGAGAAAAAACCGGGAGCGACCGACGTGTGCACGAAAAGTGTTTTTCTTTGGAAACTTATAATGGGTATGAGTGTAGGGAAAGTTTTTTTGAATCTCTTTCCTATGGTAATTTGTTTTGGGTGCGCTTATAAAGATATTAGTGTTTGTTGTACTTTATTCGACATAATAAGGTAGTATATTGTATGTATTACAATATCTTTACATTATTTCCTTCAATTATTTAATGCCATCAAAGTATTATGACAGATCGTCTTACCGAATACTGATGGCAATTTTCAGGAAATTAAATACCTCTCGTCTAGTTTTTTGTTCATATGACATTTTTTCTACTTGTATAGCCTTTAATGTTCCCACTGTTGGGACACAGGCCTCCTCTCTTCGAGAGGGAGGCGGTTGTAATCTACCACGCGGGCCCAGTGCGCGTTGGTAGATGTGACATGTCTTCGATTTTTTTTAGTTTTAGGACATGCCTGTCTCTTCACTATGTTTTCCTTCAACTTTCTACTGATGCCCTTTGAATTCCGTATTTTGTGCTGCTACCAAAAACGTGCAGATTTAAAATCCGTTTCAGATATAAGACACATATTATCGCACAACAGGATCTGTGATTGACGAACAAAGCATAATGACACGTAGGTAAGTACTTCTCAACCTGAAAAATCCTTTCAAAACTTAAATCCCATAAAGCTCAAAACAAACAACAAGATTTATACAATATTTAAGTATGAAACAAACGACAAACAACGTTAATAAGTATAACATAGTCACATAAAGCTCACGCATGTTTATTTTTCATTTACGAGCGAGTACTGCAAACAGCTACGGAGTTATTACGTGTTGCTATACAAGAACAAAGTCTATTACTTCCGCGTAGGGAAGGTATGATAGGAATGAGGGAAGATTTCGAGTGGTGGACAGAAAATGTTGTTGATAGAAAAGGGGAGATAAAATGGTAGGTAGGTGCCCTTCCAGTGTGCTGTTTAGCAATTTCCTAGCTAGCTTAAGAGCGTTTATTCTGAAGGTGGGCAACGTCGCAAATAGATGTCAAATATTTCACTGTTTTGATTAATTTAGCAATATTACTGTGTGGAAATAAAAATTGTGGCTAACTAGCGAACTAGAATATTGATTATGAAATGCAATAATTAATATCGTAACACCGAATGTTTAGTTTTAGATGTAAAAAATCTAATTGGAAACTTTCCAAATGCATTTTTTACACCTAAAATGGGTACAACATCAAATTCAATGATATAATTGCAATTCATTATTAATATTCTAGTGAGAACTAGAATATTAATAATGAATTACAATTAAATTATTTAAATTCAGAATTTTGGGCTATGCGACGGCTTTATTTATT
Source organism: Agrochola lota (assembly GCA_947364205.1). Classification (NCBI taxonomy): domain Eukaryota; kingdom Metazoa; phylum Arthropoda; class Insecta; order Lepidoptera; family Noctuidae; genus Agrochola; species Agrochola lota. The sequence continues at coordinate 14,014,572 of OX376227.1, read as the reverse complement.
TTACTAGCATGCGCTGCCTACTCCAGGGGAAAGGTCTCCCTCCACTCCTAACTTTCGCCAGCCCACGTGTCTCTTTCCAGTTTTGACGGAATTACGACTAAAATGTAAATACATATTTCTAATTTACTTTTTACTCGATACGCTGAGAAGAAGAATAGATTTCTTGACACAAGTTAGACAAAACAATCTTAAAAGGGCGACCCTTTTGAGATCAGTGTGCCCGAAAATAGAAGCTTCTAACTCAAGAGCACTTCAAACCGAAAATACTTTTAAAAGCACTAAATTAAGTTCTTGTGATCGAAGGCTAATAATTCATAAACCAGTGTATCCTACATTTAATTCATTTTTACAATTTAGATACTAAGCTGAGACCACGGCACCGTCAGCGCATAAAGTTTTTATTCAAGAAAAGCCAAAATCATGAAAGCAAAATAAACTGTAGTAATTATGAATTCCACTCAAATAAAGCGAAATAGAAAACCGTCATTCTTATTAACCTAATTTAAAAATAAAACCCACGTAATCCAATCTCGTACAAGGTGCTAATATTAAAATAAAATTTTAAACATCCATAATCGGGCCATTCGTGCGTCTGCGTGATAATCTCCAGTAAAAATTTAATTGAACGTCGGAAGTGGGTGCAGATGGGTCGCATTGTTCCGAGGCTTCTGCTACCTCCGCTTTGTATCGTCGACCTCGGAAATATCCCGACAAGGCCTTTACCTACCTTTTTTAACGGTTTGTTACAGGAAGAATTTCTTAGGAAGATATTGTTTTGAAGGATTTTATGGCTAGAGACGCTTTTGTTCGGTTAATCAAACACATTTGATGGTGAGTTCTGCTTTAAAGAAATGGGCTTTATTGGTCTGTAAATTGTTTTGAGTTTGTCTTTTTAAAGAGGACAAACAACATTTGTAATATTCTGTACCAAAATGTGCGAAAGAAACGTAAACTTTTTATAAATGTAGGTCTTGTGTTGTACACTCTCCTAATATCGAGCATAACCGTAAATGATTTACGACATGTATTAAAAGTTACGAGCCATAAACCTACATGAAAATCCTACAGAGACATGAAAAGCCCAATTATCAAAGTCTTTAAACATTCTGACGATGATAAAACGTTACATGATTGTGAAGATACTTAAGATAGGAAAGAAATATAAGCTTCTAATTGTCAAGACTAAGTAAGCTATAGTAGAAGAATAGAAGACCAAGTTACTGATAATGAAGACCAAGTTACTGATGACAAAACTACTGATAATGAAGACCAAGTTACTGATGACAAAACTACTGATAATAAAGACCAAGTTGTTGGTCAAGCTATAGAAGGAAAAGACCAAGCTTATGATTGTTACGACCAAGCTACTGATAATCAAGACTAAGCTAACGATGATAAAGATAGTCTAAATAAATTCACATCTGAAATTCAATCAAATTCAGAAATCAGTCATGTAACAAACCTGCCACAAATTATCCACTAACACCACCAATCTTAAACAATTACGATAAGAATCAAAACGCATATTACGTTACCGCGTTTAAATTACAAGCTAAAAGTGTGGAACAACAAAAAACTGTGTTCCCGTGAGCTTTAATATAATTTGTTAATGATAAATAAACTCATAAATAGCGGTTGTGCTCGCGAATCTGTTTACAACAGATCCACATTTAAGATATCGCGCTTGCTTTGTTGCTAATCTGCTAACAAGTTTGAAACGAAAAATTTAAATCCAGCATTTTGGGGGTTATGAAGAAAAACGGCAGAGTGCTGGGAGAGAGATTTTTAGTTCAGTGAGAAATGTTTGTTTTTAGTTTTTGCACTTTTAATATTGTACGTGTACTTTCTATAAAATAATGTTGTTTTGGAATAATTTTTATAGGGTAATCTATATAGAAAAAAATGTTTGTAAAGTGAGCAGATAGGTGCAACCGTTAAGCAATAAGATCTTACGACATAGATGACTTTTACAACATAATTTTATTTATGTAAGTACATACTTTGAATTAATGTGTTTCAGTAGAACAAACAAGGAATTAAGCGATTGTCTAATCAGACAACAATGTAAACATATAAATTACCAACATGGAGGTATATTTAATTATTGACCGTTTAATGACGAGTCATGTTGTACATTTAATAGCCGTTCCTAAGATTGCTTCAGATTGTTAATAAAAATCAATGGGCTGTAGCACACAATTATTATGACTTTGATCGCGTTCTAGATACCCACACATATATAAATATATTATATATATCTAGATCTGGGTTCCAAGTATGTACACATAGTATCTTAGCTACAGTTGTTAGACGCCCAACAGAAGGTACTCTTAATACGCTGAGGCTTTTCCTTTAACTCGAGGAATTTCGAAACTCATCCACATTTCAAATTAGGGATTCCTCCAAGACGAATTGCGGAAGCTTACCAGCCTAGCGCCCTTAAGGAATTATGTTAAGGCACGTACTCGAATGTTTTCACGTATACCCCCTCTCGTCTCGTCCCAACCCCAAAATATAATATATCCAGCAAACTTTACATATATTTGTACCGTAAATCCTCTTAATATATTGCTCTATTTTTGTTGGTACACTTAAATTTAAGGGGACGCAGCTATTTAATGAATGTTAATGTCAAGTTGCATTCACAATTGTAACGCTCGTGTTTTGTTTCGGACTGTTTTACGTGTTGGAAATAGGCTAGCCTGAGATTTATCTGGTTTCTGAAACGCGGTGTTTTTAAAAAGGTGTGTAATATATAGAGTGGAACTTTGATCTTATTAGATCATTCGGTAGAATACCAAATTCTTATAAATACCTACTCAACGGGTGACTTAATAACTCTAAATTCTTATATTAAAAAGAACCTTAAAATTGTATGCGTTATTATATTTCACACAAAATAATTAAAAACAAACACCATTAATAACCGCAATATACGTCGACTTTTTCAGTACTACAGCCAAAGTCTGTTCTGTATAAAAATTTCAAGAAAAATTGAGATAAACCGCTCCCGAGCAAGACGGATCGCAGACAATTCGTAATGTGAAAATGGCCAGGGTTCGCCGTATTTGACATCCCGGATAAATTGATATTTATAAGTCGAAGGGCCAAGGATACGTTTAAAGGGATTCCCTTTATTGCCGTATCGCGTAAGGAAGGTTCCTGTCTTGCCTGAGGTTATTTTGAAATATACCAAGTTAACTTGAAAACGTCGAAGGTATATTTATTGGTTGGGAGCAGGAATTATCGCAGCGGTCGGATGTTGGGGAAGCCATTATTATCTTTTTTATTGGTATAATATTTAATTTTGGGCCTTTAGCTAGTCCATAGTGATACTAGGCACATATAAATCGGAAAATTATTTAGTTCAGGATTACGTTGAAGGTAATGAAGGCATTCTGAAGCACTAAGCTGAGTTTTGGTCGGGTTTATGTATCAACTAGAATATTAAAAACGATTTTTAGTACATTGATAAAATGTTTGCAATTTTTATAGCGTTATTTATATACTTTTATACAGAAAAAAATCAAAAGCTTTTTTCCAAGAGGTTCCCGACAGAGAGAGGCGTTTGAAATATTTCTTTGAACGTCGTTTCATGGACCGCCCTATATATATATATATGTGCCAGAGATTTTGGGGAGCATATACCAGAGATGTTACGGAGCTTCAATTCCGACTCTGAAAAGTCGGAACTTCCGATTAATATAACACCTCCGACTCCGACTTCGGCTCCGATATTTGGAATCGGAGTTTTACCGAAGATCAAAAAGCAGCAATACACGTGCCTAGAAGGCGTACAAAAAACTTTTAACTTGTCGCCCGGGTAATACATATATATATTATATAATATATAATACACGCTTGCGCTCGAAATCTCAGTTTATTATTATGTGTATGTCAAACGCGGCACGTTAATTTGTTAAATTAAGTTAAGAGCGGTGTATTAAGTAGTTCAATTGTTGTTATAAATTAATTTCAATATGAAGCCAAAAAATATGTTATATTGAACATCTTGCTTCTACCTCCGCCATCGACTTCGGCTCCGGCTCCGGTAAAACAATCTCTGTAACATTTCTAGTAGGTATATACATGCATAATTATATTATTGTGTCAGCCTGTCCCATTTGACGTAAAAAGTACACATACAGGTTGACACTTAATTAAACGTAGGAATAGCCTGGTACAAAATGTTGATCAATGACCCCTATGCTAGCAAAAACCTTTGTTACAGAGGTCATCCATCCCTCCAATAAGGATGTTATATTATGTAGTTACTTACAATTAAGTAATGTGTAAATTTGTAAAAAATAAACAAATAAACTAGACTAATATTGATTTTGAGAATAAGAAACGGGGGGATGAAAGTAAAAGGGGGTTTAAATTAAATAATAACAAGGAAAAGGTAGTAAAGGGACTCAAGCCCTACATCCAAGACTGATTGTTACAATGGACTGAATCTGTCACTGCAACGGAAACACTTTCAAGAACGACCATTATTTTAAGATTCCGTTCTAATCTAAAAGTCCTTAGTCTTAGGTACATAGGCAGTATACAAAGTGTTTGTATCTCAGAATTAGTTCATTTATTTATGCGACCGCCCTGTCCCAGGATAAGATCGGGGTAGTGTTTTGTGTGTAAATCAGGCAATGTTGACGCATGCGCGGCAAACACTAGTCCACGACATAAATTATTGGAGACTTCATTTGTTTTATTGTGTGCCGGACTTTTTAGGTAATTAATTTGATTTAATTAAGGCATGAAGGCTCGTGCAGACTGGCGCGACGTGGCACTGGTAATTGTTATACCGTGAAGTTTTCTTAGAAATTGTTTTATTAGAGTCGTGGCGCGCTTGTTTGCGGGACACTTGATATATGGAAGAGCCATATGGTGTGGCGTGTTAGTTGTTGGGTAAGGTTGCACTTCATCTCATGGATGACTCTTACATAAACTATTAATTAATTTGAGTCGATCAATTGATACTGTCATTGTTACCTCTCTGTGTTATTATCGGCAACAATACACTGGCGTGAATTCAGCAAATGGTCAAAAATCTTCCTCTAAATCAGGGAAATTAAGTTTAGCAAATCGACTTCCAATTTGCTTAACTTAAAAAGTCTTAATATTCACAAAAGTCATTCTTTGACAGTTACATGAAATGGCTGTATCAAGGCAAATTAAAGAAGGGTGTAAATTTGCCTAATAATTAATTTTACTCCCTGTACATACCTACCCAATCACTAAATGAGAACTGCTTTTTTATTCATACTAATCAGAACAGTTTTCAAAAATCTCTCAGCAATCGTCATCGTTTAGTCTATGCAAATTATTTATTTAAATCTCCATCATCTGAAAAACATTCCACTATACAAGCTTAATTTTGCCACGTTTTTTCTAATTACACATACAAAATGTACTAGTTTTCGCGAAATTCCGGTGCTGGGTAGCACGTACAATAAATTATTGTGATCGGCTGCAAGTTTCAGAGGGTCAGAGGTGCTCAGGGCGGGGTGCGGGGCGGCCGGCAATTATCGGGGACGAATGTGTAGAGCGACTGGAAGAGACATGTGGGTATTGAAGATTTAGTTCTGAAATTCACATTATAAATTTAAAATACCAAGTTTTGAATATTAAGTAAAAAAAGGTCATAGATGCTCAAATGGATGTCCATTCGCCAAAGGAGAAGTTTACGCGCTTTGACCACGCTTTTCTCCCTTCTCAACTCTCCCACTCCTCCTTCTTATCTTGTGTCTCACTTCCAATATCTATGTTCTTCACACACTAAGAATCTGCGTTCTTCTCACAATCTTCTCCTACTCTGTCCTTCTCATACTTCTGACTTTGTTCATTCTTCCTTTCATATTCAGTCCATTCTTCTTTGGAATGCGCTTCCTCTTGATATCAGGACGGCCACAGTCGGTATGCATTAAAGCGGAAATTGCGGAGTTATATTCAAAATTAATAGAGTAGTCATCTCAACACCTCTCTCCCTTGAATTCGTATATATGTATATATATATAATATAGGTATATATTATAGTAAATATGTATGTATGTGTATGTAGTTTGTACTGTTGTACCTATTTTAGTTATAATGAATTAGAATACTTTTTTTTAATTTATCCTTGTTCCTCTCATATAGAGCACCTGCCATCTAATCTCTTCACCACCCTTTGTTGACTGGTAGAGAATGCCTAAGGCATTAAGTCCGCCTTTGTACTTTTTTGAGTGTGAAAAGTTTAAATAAATAATAATAAATAAATAGATCTGTGTGAATCTGAAGAGCTCAGAAAGAATAGACAAAAGACAAAATATACGAATTAAAAATATTATTCGAAAAATTATTGTTGTTAAATAATAACGTTTAAACAATAAACTTTATTACCGCTTTTATCAGCACCGTCTAATTATGTGGTTTCATTGCCAGCCACTTGCTGGATATTTAAATCATTCTGATATCACTTCCTATGATGTCTTTGAAAATGAGCATCTACTAACCAATATACCTACAATGTTCCTGTTTTAAGTCACGATATAGACCAGAAGCAGTGTTTATACTTACATAGCTTCACCACATCTATTGGTAACTAAGCTAAGTCCATGCGACCAATGAATTCGGAATACGAAATTTCTCAGAAGCAGCCGGAGTCTGGCGAAATGTGGGTGTATTATAGATTTACCTCTGCCTAACCCTTCGGAGAAATTCCTTTATGCAAATACTTTATTGATATACACAACCCAGTTACTGGGTAACACGATACCACTCAATTACCTCGTTTTTTATTTCCTTCTAACATCTCGAGCAGTTGGCCCAGCGCCTGATCTCTCTCCGGTCGTACCAGATTGCCGTCCCATCGGACTATGAAAGTGCACCTGTGCTTGCGCACACACTTGTACACTATAGTACTTATCTCGCGCGCTGTAGGCTGGTCTCCGTTGAGATTGGTCGCCATGGCCGAAATTACTGAGGACTGTTACTTATCTTATGATCCTGTCCTTTTTTTTTTTTTGAGGATTGGAAATCGTCAAATGACTTCTCCCGCTCTGGGCTGAGTGAGAGGGCGTGTCAGACTTTTACTGACTAAAACCCACCCGTGTTCTTTCCGTTGCCCGTGTGCCGGGGCCGCGATATCCCTTTCGGACAAACCCGCAACCCCAGCAGGATGATCCTGTCCTAAGACACAATATAGGCCATCATTAGTTTTACCCATCCAGTCTTCGAACCTCTTCGCCCCAGTAGCGTCACCCGCACACAGTAGATAAAGTAAAGGCCTGGGGCAACGTCGCCCCGCGTGATTTATGCTCCAACCCTTATCCAAGATTACGATGACCGCGATCCACTTGTTTAGCTTTAGACTCGCAACATCAGTGTTTGTAATTAAGTGGAGTGCGTGTGTCATGGGAACAATGCAAGAGTTATTTCTATGGATTTAGAGAGGATTTAAGTTATACAAGAGTTACTCTTAAGGTTTGTAGAGACTAAAACGGTAACTAAAGGTTTAGTCAAGGGGATGTCGACTGTAGATGTGTTTTTCTTGATCATGATAATTTGCTGATGATTCCTAAACATAACCTATTGTTATAACATATTATCATAACCATTTGTTCTTCTAACTGAACAGACAGCTGTGCTGCTGGTGAGTTTGTTGCACCACTTCTTCTTCCCAGCTAATGCACTAGGAAGTGGTGAAGGGTGGGCGTTTTGGGGGACTGTCTTATGTAATTTTGACGTTCGAAAAGTGCTGATTCTCAGCCTAGTTTGAATAAATGACTTTTGAATTTTGAATTTTGAACCATATACAACCATAAAAGAAATCTTAGTCGTTATAGTATTGATTTATGGCTCTAAGATGTCACAAGAATAATTTGAAGTGTATATAGTGAGGTTAATAAGGTTCATTGGTCATGAAATTACTAATAAATCTATGGTTTACAGAAATAAACCTGAACCACATAAATATCCATACCCCAGATATCGCATGTCATCAATACAAATTAAAAATGAACCAATGGCAAACTTTTCCCGACTTTCAATTCAAAACAAGAGTTATATGTTTGTATTTGATTATAGAGATCCGTAGGTATAAATTTACGAGTGTTGAGTGTTCAAAGGGTGTGTATTTATTAAAATGCTAATTTGGGCTCTCCTCCGCGGCTTTAGATACTTCGCTATCGGTCCTGCGCACGCTTTGTGTGCCACCTCCAGATTTATGCCATACGGTTGAGGGAAACTAGTGGTACTCGATCCGTTGTCGGGTTCTTAGGGTGATAAAACTCACCCAAGAAGTTATGCTCAGAAGAACTAAAAGCAGAGCATAAATTCTTCAATCTCGGAAACCAGTTCCTATTACGAAGACTAGTTAGTAGTGACATTGTATCAAAGCCTTTTGAACATCTCGAAAGATTTGTTTTGATTTCTCAAGCGAAAATGACCATTATTAATTTCAATGTTTTTGAGTACAGTTTCTTTTTTCTAAAGAGATTAACTTATATCGAACTTAACCTCATTCGATAACCGATAGTACCCTCACATGATACATAGCTCCCGAGTTAGGGCAGGCGCACACTCGGCCATCGGTAACGCAAAATTCAATCATGGCAGATTAGAGTCCCCTTAATATTTTAATGCCTGACCACCGTCCGCTAACGGGGAATCGATCCGTTCACCCTCCGAAACAAAATATATATTTTATAACAATATATCTCATCTAGCCTAATTGGGGTCGCTTAATATGGCTTACCGACGTAAGTACATAATTTATTTCCTTCTCGGTTAAGAGTTATGTGCTGTAGGTGTATTATAAATGTACTTTATATAAAGGTGTGATTGTAATTTGAACTCCTGGATACTTGTTTGTGTATGTGGGAATTAAATTGTGTAGGTGGCTGTGAAAGTTGGGAGTAACTTTTTTAATGTCATAAGATTATAACACGCGCTTAATTTATTTTTTGTTTGTTTCAGGGATGAACATTTTAACCTAACTGCTGGAAAAGTTTCAAGCTAAGATTGGTAGCAGCTGGTGTTTCTGGACTATGATGGTGTTAAGATTTTAAAATCCATCAAAGCCTACTTTTCATTAAAAACAATTTCTGGAAATAATTCTAAATCAGTTTCAGAATACCTTGGTAACTTTAATATTAGGTAGACGAAAGCGCGGACAAATTAACGCATTACATCTAAATAATTGCTGCTGTAACTAAATCACGCACAGTCAAATCAGTTAACACAATAATCTATGCAGTTTTCAGGTAAAAGCAATCAAAGACAAATACAAGACCGCATCGACCGCACACAATCGAAGCAAGCGATCTCTACGCCTTTACATTGACATTAACAATACAATTAAAAAGTCCATCAATACTACACGAAAACTCAACACAAGAGCACATACCAATATCAACTTTAACGTGAATAAAATAGGAGATACAAAAGATGCAGTTATAAATTTGCAGCTCAAATGTCCCTGAGGCGACGCACGCGAACAACCAGCATCTCAATAAGTGAAAAAAACAAAAACTAAAGTTAAACTTCGTTTAACATGCAAATTTGAGAGTCGCCACGACAGAATGAGCGTCGATACTTAATTACTTCTTTAATCGTTCAATCTGGATGGTGGGTGTATGTTGCGGATGCCATACGTCGACTTAGGGAAGGAAACATTTCGGTTGAATAAAAGCAAGTCTATTTTTCGTTGTTGAAGATAGAGTAAACGCCAGTTGAGATTTGATTGTGGTTCTGAAAACCTAAGAATTAATGGTACCTGTATTTAAAACAACTTTAAAACTGTAGATGAATAAAGAGCAGAGCAATGTAATCTAACTCATACTCCAAATAATGTGTTAGATAACAAAGACCACAGCGGTCCTAAAGAAGAAGATACTTGTAAGAATTCATGTAGTTTGTATGAGAAAGGGCTTACCTTGATAATTTTCTTTATTTGGAGTTGCATAACATGAACTAGGAGGTAGAATATTTTATTAGCTTATAGAAGCTAATGAAATATCCTACCTCTTGGCAGCCCTACCACAAATTTGGTTCAAGCAGCGTTCCATCGCTGTTTGCTGTCACGTGCTCAGTATACCGGTAGCCAGCATCAAGCGATGCCTCTTTTTGTACCTATGTATAGCGCTTTTTTCGAGGTCGTAGAAGTTCAATAAAGAACGTATATTGGTAGTTAGTAGTTACGCTCTTTTTATTAATATTATATTAAACACTTTACTGTATTCCACATATAACAAAACAACATATTTAAAACTAATGTACAACAGTGTCAATTTTAGGAAAATTTGTAAAGAAATATTTTACTTCGAATTAAGTAGATTTAAACAAGTCGATGATGATGCTTACAACTACACAAGTTTATACTCTTTGTGTACGTATCACTTTATCTGCTATTCAAGTTTGGCTTTTATCATAACTCTAAACGTATCTTTTTTCTCTAGACACATATGTATTACTTCGTTTTTAATATAATTTTCAATAGCTCCAAGTCCAACCCCAAAATCCTTTTCAGAAACAACTCCACTACATTTAACGTTTAAAAATAGTAATACAGATAAAATCGGGTCTTCTACTTCAGTACCATGTTTTTCTGAACCGCGAAATCGCGTGAGAGTGCGTTTGCGACGTTTATCAGATTTGTACAAACATGTAACAAGACTACCGTGTTACAAATAAACACACACTTTAACCAGGGCGTTTGATTTACTGGGTAGGTATTTGAAGTGCGTGTATGTGGGATGAGTAAGCTTTTTGTGGAGTTCGAATTGGGTATGCGGAATCATTGTGTGAGTTATGGGATGAAGTAAAAGCAAAACACTGACAAACTCCTAAAATTAGTGATTAGAATTCGTGTTGATTTAGACCGAACAGTGACCGAGTTTGTTGGGCCACTTCTTCTTCCCAGCTAAAGCACTAGAAAGTGGTGAAGGGTTGGGCGTTTTGAGGGACTGTCTTATGTAATTTTGACGTTCGAAAAGTGCTGATTCTCAGCCTAGAATAAATGACTTTTGAATTTTGAACATTGACCTCTTTCGGTAGAAATTATATAATATTGTTACAAAAACTGTTTATCTGAGTTTGTTTCAGACTTTCTACTCAAAGTTGTCAGATAGGATGCGCCAACGCAACGTATTTGTACGAACCTATTTACAGAAATAAATAATTTATCATTACCTATTTATCTACCTACTTCGTCATTTACCTTTTATTTTTTTATTCACCTATTATTAAGCTCATAGAGGTTCTTTTCGCGCATTTGACTATTATATCCGTCTGTACCTACTTATTACGTTTGTCTCCAAAAGGTTAACTATACAACAAAGTTACTTCACAGGCTTTTCCATGTTCAAAATCCTATTATTCCAAGTTAATATAAATACATTACCCTGGACCTAAAGCATTAACTCATATTCAGGTAACTTTTGCCAAATTCACCGTACGACAAAATTTATCTAAGAACACATCCGAATATGACAAAAGTAGTTTGCACATAAACAATAACACATGATTAATGTAGCAGGATCGATTTATTGCTCATATTTGTAGTTTTATTGCAAGTCGCCCCGTGCCTGCGTCGAGATTTACTTCCAACGCAATTCGTATGAACGTGGCTGGTGCAATTATTGCTTGTTTTTTTGGTGTGTGGAACTGTTTAGTAGTGACTGCAATGTTGCTCTTTTCAGGGTTGATTATTACATGGGATCTTCCATGATGAATCCTTCGGAAATTACAAGTGTGATGTTACGTTATGTTATGAAATTTGTTCCTATCGATTTCATTTTTCATATTACGTCATCGGCCTACATAAACATTATTTGAAATTAGAAGAAATGACTTTTAGTTATTTTTGGTTCTTTCCAAAAGATTTATATAGGTAAAAGAATCAGCGTAAACATAATATTTTCAGTATTGGAGTTCACATTTATTCATGTTCCCTGATTTACGCAGAAAATTTTCAGCCAATAATATAAACCACAAATAAACTTTCGCAAAACAAACAGCCTGTACCTCTGTAACGGAACATCCCAACAATTATTTTGTCTACCGTAAGAGGCTTGCCTAACTCGTGTACCTATACGGTGCCGAACTGAAAATAATCAAAACTTTGCTCATAAAAATCCAAAACAAAAATGCATTATTCATACTCGCCACTCCGCGTAACACATGACCAGTATACGAAGATCCCCATATTCTCCCTTCAAAACAAGAATACAAACGAAAAGACTCAATTCGAGGGAAAGTCGCGGTTCAAACTCATTTGGTGGAGGATACAACTCAAGCGGACATCGCGAACAAAGTATGAAACTGTCTGAAAATACATAAATATTGTATTTAGGGGACTCGTATTAGACGCGAAGTATTATGGTAGATTTGATTTGTTGCAACTATAATATTCACTATATAAAATACTGCCACACAAAACAAACTTTCATTCAGCAAGAGGTATTTTTCTTTTTCAGGTCTTGGAATAAGCTAAGCCATAGGCACTGAAAAGATACCTCTTGTGCCAACTGCCCTAGATCAAAGGCTCCAAAGAGAAAACATAATTTATCTTTAAAATTAACTCTCCATAAACATTTAAATTTCAAGGTTTTTTAGTGTGTGTAAACAAATTATTCTTGACAGAAAAGAAATCCTATTTCTTATCTAAACTTCAGCACCCTTTTGGTTCATTGCCAGCTAGGGATTCCTCTGACAAAGGGTCATAGAAACTAATCTTTCATTCACGGGCAAACTTACGAATATTTCCTTTGAAGTTCTAATTTATCTGTATCGAACTTCATATTACATATAGACTGCTAGCTCATTCTTTGAAGCTCCTATCATCAAGCCAAAACAATTTATTGTCACTTTATGGTCCGTGTCTATATTATGTTCGATGACACCATTTACTAGATTGAAGTTGTGCCTTTTTGGGGTCTTAAGAATATTCTTCTAGTTCACCAATCCGCATCTGCTGCCCTTTTTCTGTTTGTCCGTAGTTGCCGTCGTGTCGTGCCTCTGTTGATATTTCCAAATATTGGCAAATATGAGCTTTCAAAAACCTCTACCGCCATGATTTTGACAGGATTCAACTACCAAACTATCAGCCTATAACGTTCCCACTGGTGAGAAACAGGCCTCTCCACTCCGTACTGTGAGCAGGAGTGGGCCGTAATTTACGCGGGCAATGCGGGTTGGTGAATTTTACAAGTTACGCTTGAGTATAGATTTCTGTTGGTATATTTGGCGTGTGACATGCAGCTAATAATTTTAATTTAATGTTTTGTGTTGCGTAATGTAAATTATTTTGCGTAAGTACTATTGTATCGAATCAAGTTTTTCTTACTGAATAGACGGGTCCACCCTTTACAGCAGAACTTTTTATGTTATAATATTATTTTGCATATCTGCGGATAGCATAAACTTCATTTCGCAGAAAATTGTTTGTCATACACTCATTTATCATTAATTCAAAACTCATAATTTTGTAAGTCAGAATCATCTTTTGGCATAAATTTCATGTCCATAATTATTAAAAAGTATAAAGTAGTGTAGTAGGCATCATATCGCAAAAAGTCCACAGTCAGAGTCGTCTTTTGGCATACATATAATATCGATAGCCTTTAAAAGGCAGAACTATCATATCTCAGAAAGTTTTTAGTTAGAATCATGTTTTGGCATACATTTCATATCAATAATAATTGGAAGACTCATCTATCACATTATGCAGCATGCAAGCAAGCATACACCATGCATGCATCGAACAAGCCAGCATGCAACATGCAGCAGGCATGGTTTCTGTCACGGCTCCGGCAGTCCTACGCGAGCTTGTCGTCGCAAATGGTTTTAACGCTCACCACCGCAGCTTCGGCTTGCTGGACGGCCAGCCGGTCAGCCTCTGCCGCGGCGGCGAGCGTTAAGATCACCTGCTCCTCAGCTCGCGGCCCGCTTCGCCCCTCCGCGCCGTAGGCGGGCTTAAATTACATTCTAGTCTCTAAGACTACGTGGATTCGGTTTTGCAGCGATACGTTTCTGTCACTACCTTTTATAACTTTATAAAAAAAATATGTCTTAAAAAGTCAATACGTTGTCGTATTAACTGACTGACTTTTTAAGACAATATATTTTTATTTTATTTAAGGTTAAAAATGCTATTTTATAGAAATGGCAATGTGCCTCATAAAATTATTCCAAATGAAATACTGCCATCTTCATAGTATGCCAAGTGAAATTGTACCAAATAATCGTCATTCTAAATAAACGTTATGCTAAACGAAATTATGCGGAATTTTAACTTTGCCAAAGGTAATTATGCCAAATAAAATTCTGCCATCTTAAAAGTATGCCATTGTAAAGTCGGACATTTAAACATTCGGCCAAACAATAATTAGTTTAAATATGTTTTATGCCTTTAAAATATTCGTTTAAAGAAGATTATGCCAAGTGTGTTATGCCAAATAAATTTCGGAGCATCAAAATTCTGCCAGATAGAGGGAACCCGAATAGACAGCTGTGCTGCTGGGAGTTTGTTGCGCCACGTCTTCTTCCCAGCTAAAGCACTAGGAAGTGGTGAAGGGCAGGCGTTTTTAGGGGCTGTCTTATGTCATTTTGATGTTCGAAAAGTGCTGATTCTCAGCCCAGTTTGAATAAATGACTTTTGAATTTTGTTTTGACAATTTTTTATTTTTATTTTAGGACATGCCAGTTTCCTTACGATGTTTTCCTTTACCATATTGAGAGCGATGGTAATTAACTAAATAGCACAAATTAAGGTGCCTGCCTGCCTGAGTCAATCCATCAGTAAAACAAAATAATATCTACTGGAATCTGGCAGTCATGATCTCTAAAGTATTCATGTGGTCAGATGTAGATATCATGTGCAGTACCGGTGGTAGCTGCAACTCAAATTGCATGGTTTAATAGTAATTTAATGCAGGAATTTCCTTTATGTGATGACCGCTATCTTAAAGCTTTGCCAACTGACTAAATGAGAGATTCTTGTAGTTTGTATTAAATTGTTTTCTATATGGAGATTAATACGTAGCTTGTTTTGGTATTTTGTATTGGCGAAAGAGACGTAGCGCTGGTTACGATTCATGTGAAGGTAACAACGTTTACAGTGATCAATGAAGACGTAGTGTCAATGTCGTTAGATGTACAATCAGGAAAAAAAAAAACAAATTAACACCTACGTCCATTTGTCATTTTGTAAGTTACGATTTTAATACACGGGCAAATTTTTTGGTAGTTAATTTCCCTGACTTTATAAACCTAGACGCCAAGTATACAACTTGTGCAGTGCTTGTGCTGTGCTTCTGAAAAAGGCACTGAAAGATTCTGGAAGCATACTTAATTACCGCAATTTAATGATGGATGACATATATAGATATATAGCCTTATTCATAAGGGTATAATATAATAATTTAATATATAATTTTATCGTGATTATCTATTTTCTTGAAAATATTAATTCATATTATTATTGACAGTCGACACTGGCCTGTCACGTCCCGCATCTGTGCAAAAACTAAACAACTTTTGTGTAAATTAAGAATAAAATACATTCCTCAAGATAAATCTGTCGACGTGGCTGGATCCTGGTCAAAACTCATATTATTTGGAATCATCGATACGACAAAGAAGATAAATCTGTGCTTACTAATGCAAATACCTAAGTAAGATTAAAAGTTTGTTATTTGTAACAAATGATTCTGGAAAGTGCAAATCCGATATTCTAGTCGTCCGCTGGCGTCTGCATTGCCGTTCTTGGCTCGGATTTATTCGAAATTCTAACTCTATCAAAGAAAAAGTTGTAGCTCCCTGGCAACCCGCTAGGCGCCGTGACATCCCCCCTCTGAGAGTAAGGGAGCTTACATACTGGAGGTACACCTACGATGATTTAAGTAGTTTGAAAATGTGGCGAAAAGTAAGTAATAATAATATCCTCCCGACGGAATATCGGTCAGGGCGGCCAATTTCATTGGAGAATAGCCCTTTGGCTACAGTACGCAGGAGATATTATAGTACACAAACACAGGTGTGTGCGCAGACACAGGTGCACTCTCTGTTCCTTTACTTTCATAATTCGATGGGACGGCAATTCGACACGACAAATAACAATTACTTAAAAAAAATAGATACCTATAATGTCGGATAGGTAACATGTTTCAAATACACATTTCATGTCCTTCCTTATCAAGGTAGATGTAACTGGGGCTTTCCTCTATACTTTTATGAGCGTTCTTGGTACCCAGATACCAAATCAGCACAGTGGCGCCTCATTGTTGATCGCAATTAATTATATCATCATTGTTTCTTGCCATATTTGTTTATGACGGGGAAAACTAAACTTGACTACATGCATGAGGTCACGTAGTTTTTTCTAGAAAAACTTTGACTTCGTTTTTTCCTCATGATGTGTAGTGTGTGGTAGTCATGTGAAGTTTCCAAGATAAGATTAAAAGTGCATGTCCAAAATATTGAAATGGTCAAGATCAAGGTCAGTTTCATCAAATTTTGGGACCAAACCGTCCTTTTTACTATAGAATTATTATTTTCGTAAATAAGGACAGTGTAGAGCCCCCTCCACACGTAGTCTTGGTCGTATTCTGGCATGCAGGCAGCTGTTTAATACACTGTCAATTGCAACGTAGCTATTTGTCGATTTAAGTGCCTCGCCAGTATATCTCCCCTGAAATATACACTGTTTCAATGTTCAAACCACTTTTAGGATATTTGATATTTATAATAGAGAAGTATCAACGCAATTTATATTTTTAATAGAAAAATGAATTAAGGGTTTTCCAGAATTTATTTACGTTCATTTATATTTTTTACTACGTTCTAGGTACTTGACAAATTTTTAATACCATAAACAATTGAACACTAATATATACAGGGTGGCAGGCACATTTACGCGAAAACGGATTCACTTCATGATTCTGATTGTTTATTAAAATAAAAATCTGCTGTTTCATAGAAAAGTGCAATACTTACGCGGTTAAAATGTATGGAACACCTGTTTTTTTTTAAAATAACGGACGAAAAATTTCACCGCAGCGGGGTTCAGAATCATGTACTGAATCCATGGTAACAGTTTTCGCGTCGATGTCCCTGCCACCCTGTATATTATGTACAAGTATATATAGGGAAAAATATCGTCATTTGTATGTAATGTTAAAAAATTACTTATTCAATGAAAGGCCACGTGAAATATTTTAGTAAAAACACATTCATCTTCATAATCTAACCCAGCTTTAGGTAAGACCGGCTTTACCTAAATCTCGGCTTTAATTTTGGGATTAAAATTGAGATAAAAAGATGAATAGGTAGCCCAACTGACAGTCTTTAAATGAACGATACTATCACACATTAGTTCTTCAATTTTTAAAAGCCTTTCATAGAAAAGTACACAAGCATTATCCGTCTATAATAGGGTTGATGACAAAAAAAATTGTTTTAGTCCGTCTTTGAGATTATAAAAAAATAATGGACACATTTTTTTCTTTTTTTACGTAATCTAAAGATTTACGGCGATATATTGAGGTAAAATGTGCCATGACGTCACAAGTATGTAGATTTTATACGTACTAGTGACGTATCGACCCCCACTCCCCAACTTAAAATGCGTTTTATCTAAGTATTTTTTTATTAATATGATAAAGCAAAAAATACGTGTCTAATATTTTTTTATTATCTGACTGACGGACTAATTAGAATTTCATTTTTTTTACCCAGGCATCATCCCTATTTTCCCACTGCTGGGACATAGTCAAAGCCTTCTCTCAATCCAATAGATGTAAAACAATTCTAGTCTGTATCTAGGTACGTAATAAATTGTATTTCTGCATCACAATCCTTTCAAGAAAGATGTATAGAGTAGTTATTTCAATGAATAATGAATGTTTACCTAATCGTCAGTTTTTAATCGGAGCGTGGATTCGGTAAACATGTTTACGTTCTATATTCTGGCTATATTTTTATTTTCCCGTCGAGGTATTCTCGCTGCTATGTAGCTTAGCCAGCATGATGATTCGTAAGATTACTAGATGTGCTACTTTCAGGAACAGTAGCAATATTATGTAGGTCTGAAATGTAAAACGGTAGCAGAAGAAATAGGCGCAAAAAAAAATGACGCAATTTACTGTGGAAGTACCTACATATAGTCCGTGCGCGACTGCTACGCACCGCCTGAGGTATGTGAGCGGTGAGACAGGGGAGGTAGACAAAAGCCCACTTAGTCTGCCAATTTTGTCAATGGTGCCCTCCCCCGTCTCACCGCTCACATACTTCAGGCCGTAACTAGCAGTCTCGCGTGGACTATAGGTAGGTACTTCCACAGTAAATTTCTTCGTAAAATTTATACTTATATTGTTTAAAATGAATAATTCTAAAATAATGTAAATTAAATTAGAGGTTTTCCAAAACTTATGTTTTTCGTGAAAATTACTAGGTAAATAATTAGTAGGTAGATAATTTGAGTAGGAATGACATCTTTTATTCAAGAGTTTCAAAGACAATAAAATATCTATAATGTTTCGATATTCTACACAAGTTTCCTCATACATGTTCCACATTTATTTACTTGTTAAAATGAATACCATTCTTTTTGGCCCTTTATATTTCAACTCCTAAACCACGCTCCATTAGATAACCCAACTCCACCCTTACCGCATCCAGTACAGCTGCACGGCGCACGAGTGGCGACCGGTCGACGTATTTCAGCCGTTTCTCTCCCGGAATATATTCGTTTTTGGTCGCTCTTTTCATGAGCTCGCTGAATGTAGCCTGGTCTATTCATCCTGTGGCCCCGGCGACGGATTTTTATGGGGGTTTAACGCGAATTATATTTGCTTCAACTGTGTTTCGAATAAATAGCCGTGAATCTATAGCTTGATAAGTGTGGCTCTTCCTTTGTTTTTGGTATAATAATTTTTTTGGTATGGAAATGGATAAAGAATTGGTTCTGACATTTTGGGCGGAATATAAGGTCAGTTAAGTAGAGAGAGATCGCCACTTGAAACCTTTTTTTTAATTGTTCTAATAAATTGTCGATGTCACCACAAACCGCTGACCGAAATGAATGACTGTTTTTATTTTCTTAATTAAGATAACTGAAAATTCTTCCCTAAAAATATAAAACTTTATACAACATGAAAAAAAAAACCCTGTCCGATTCGTGAGGCTGTTGTTAGGTATCGTACTAAGAGTCTATTTTGTGTTTGGTAATTTTCAGGAAAAATAAAAAAAAAACGCGATTTTTTTTTTTAAATGGGGAATTTTGCTGGGATTTTACATGGGGCGCGGGCGGCTGCCGTTTAGCTGGCGTCTACAAGTTATAACTTATAACCCCTGTTAAAAAGTTTCTATTTTTTTTGGATTTGGGGTAATATTGGTAGTAAAAACGTGAATTTTAAATAGCAATAACTTTTTGTTTTCAATAATAATAATAAAAAATATTACTTTTTGTTAATGTTATTGCAGTACCTATGTGCTCCTTTCAGATCGGACAAGATTTTTATTACATATTGTATAGAGACACACATACTTGTGCAATAATTAAACTACGGTCTTCAATAAGTGCACAAAATTTCCAGTTTGAATCCTAGACAATACAAGTGCCCACAACCAAACTCTGCCTAAGCACATCATTAAACAATTACCCACAATACTTGGTCCTCCCTACCACATTATTTCGGTATCTTGGCAAATAAGTCTAGCACTTAGTTTCGAGACGAGGTGGTTTCTTTACTGCACTTTAATGTCTTACCCTGACCACCTAACCTGCGGTCCCAACATCATTGCTATTACTGGGAATCGTCTTAGTTTGGAGTTTGGTGGTGCAGTTTACCATGTGGAGTAGATATTTGGTACCTAGTAAGTATTTTTGGAGGAATTAAGGTGCCTTTTAATATTTAAACAACTATACAAATAAACAAAATTGAAGTGTATATATGTCAAAATAACAGCTTTTTACTAAATGCATATAAAAGTATATACGGTACCTACTTATAACAAACAAACAATTTTTTTACAGTTCCGTACCTATAAAGGAAAACGGGACCCCTTATAGGATCACTCGTGTGTCTAGACAGACACACGAGTGAACTCATTGTGCGTGGCCCGACAAGCACGTGCCCGGTTTTTTTTTTTAATTTTGTCTCTCTGTTCCGGCTAATCTCCGAAACGGCTGGACCGATTTAACGAGACTTTCACTAGCAGATAGCTGATGTTATAAGGAGTAACAATTTTTTAGAAAAATAATTAGGGTCCACGCGGGCGAAGCCGTGGGCAGCAGTTAGATAATAACAAAAAGTTAGGATTTAATTTGACGGACATCCCTAAAAACTTATCAAAATTAGGACAGCTTCGTTCGTCCAGCCAGTAATAGGACTCGCCCATCAAGGAGCGCTGTCCCAAATTAGACGCATTATTAATTTATACAAAAAAAAACATACACATAACATATACATACACATTTACATAAAAAAGGTATTTTAATAAAATACTTATACTAAAAGATCAATAATTAAATTATCTTTAAATTGGTGAAGGTTAGACGCGTTAGGAATAGACGCTTGATACACTTTACGTGATTCTCAGTTTTTTAGAATAACTATACAAATTAATTTCACTATGTCATATAAACATTTAAGTCCAAAATATTCATATATTAAGTTATTAAGAAAATGCTCTAATTTAACATATATTTTTTCCAAATCATTAACATTACACGTTTAGACGTGATCTTCAGTATAAAATCATTAAAAGTCAGTTTTCATCGCCTTAAGGAAGACTGAACGAAAATGAGGAAATTTTAAACTTGTAGGTTAGTTAAGTTAAGTAAGTAGTCCGGACCCACTATTCGTTGTATTTGAAGATTAATGTCACCATTGACATGATGACCTCTTAGTCTCACACGGAGTGATTGCGGTTTAACCTTAGCGACGTTAAAAGAAAACCAGATTTTCGCAGTTTGATTCTATCAGTGTAACAAAAAGATGCCGCTACTGGGAAAGAGATGGGGTTTCCAAGGAACCACCAAGTTACTCCATCGACAACTTTACTATACCACTACAAAAAAACTTTTTTACAAAAAAAGTGAAAAATTACTTTAATTTCAGAATTAGGTGTATTTGGTTCTGTATTTTCGTCTTCTGCCACCGACTTCCGAAATTAAAGTTATTTTGCATAGTGTTTTTTCGTGAAGTCGGTTGTAAAAAGGATTTTTCTTTTTCACTTTTTAGCTGTGGTTGACCAAGGTTTTGAGATGTTTTCCCTTTTACACCACAGCCATAGCTCGTATCAATAAGCCAGACCATCACACTTATACATATTAATCATTATCTTGAAAATTACTAAACCGATTTTGATGAAACTTGCACTGTTCCCTAAATTGAAGTAAATGTAAGCCAATAAAAATAATGGTCTCGATCCGATTAATGATTTCACAGAAATGCATGAACAAACATACATGCATACAAACATATATACACCTATAAAATTTTGTATATTTGTTTGGAAGTCCTAATAGATTATCATATGTAAATATATGTATAGACTCCTTTTTTTGAAGTCGGTTAAAAAACGCAGTCTTACATCTTTCACATTTTACCAGCATTAAAGAAAAAACCTTCTAGTTACCTACAATAAAACCTCCGTAAGTAATCCAGAAATTTATAAGCATTTGGGAGAATAAATTACAACGCTAGGATTTTCGCGTATCGCTAAAATGTAATTGCCAATATTTAACAGAAGCGCTACGCAATATTTCCAAAGTAAAATCCGTATGTAGCTCAGAATTGCCTTCGACTGACATAGCTAACACATTGTAGGGACCCCTTTAGCGGGCATTAAGTATTCCAGTCCTTATTTTTGTTTCGTCATTTATTACAAATAGCTGGAGAGCTTTATTAAGATTCTTAGTACCAGCTTAATAATTTATTGTGCATTGCGCTCGGGCCAACTCGACGACGATAATTTTTTATGGTAAATTGTTGCTAATGGCCTAGTTATTTTACCTGATGGTAAATAATGCTGACCTTTGACATCAGCTGGTGTATGTATCTGCAGATTCTAAACTGATATTCAGAGTATATTTTTTATACTATTTAATCAATGAACTTTTGGGAAGATTTTGTTGATTGCTTTTATACTTTGCTTTGTCATGCAAAATATTTCTCCGGTCTCGTATAAAAGGTCCAATTAGTATAACAGCTCTTATTTCGTCTGACTTTCAAATATCTGCATCTTCTTTCAACATTTTAGTTTTAAAATATTATTGACGTGTAATAGTGATTATTTTAGATTTTGTAACCATAATTTGATTTAAAAGATTCGTGTCCGTGGAGTGTCTTGCCAGTTCTTCTCCATATGACCTACTACACTTGGAATGGGCAACTAGCTTCATCTTTCTGACTGACCGACTCCTTCACAATTCAAAAGTGCTTGTAATTGGTTTATTTGAAATAAATGCTTTGAGTTTGAGTTTGCCATATTTAGACCTACTTACAGAAATAAACATTATTTATCATTTTTAGTACCTACATTATGAGTACTATTAGCAGCTACCTAGGGGCCTTCCTTCCCATCTACCTTAATAGAGAAAGACATTCAATGGACATCGAAGAAAATAAATAAAAGAAAAACTTCATTTAACACCCGTTCCCGTCGGCAAAATTTATTTTGCAAAACATTTTCAAATGCACGACGCCATGCTTGCTAATTTATGAGCAATAGAAAATAAGACCATTCTATGGTAAATGCATGACTTCTTACGTCCATTATGTTGCACATTTAAACAACTACATATGCTCAAAGTTATTGACGAATACTAATCAGGTGATATAGACCATCAATTGTTTGTCAGGTGTTTTGAGCCTATCACCAGTCATCACCAGTCTTGACGTTAAAAGTGATTGATTGATTTGATTTTTATAAGTTTTTATTAACAGAAAAATAAACACAAGTTAATAAAACGATCTTATTCTAAATGTAAACTAACATAATACACACAACACAACAGTGTAAAGGGAAGACCTAGTGGCAAAAAATAATAAGAGTATGCTTAGATTGTTTGGTCATGTTGAGAGGATGAATGAAAGGCGACTAACAAAAGGTATTTACAAGGCAGATGCGTCGGGAGGGTCGTCCTAGGATATACTGAATTTACTGGTGATGTTCTTCAGA
This sequence comes from Agrochola lota, assembly GCA_947364205.1. Classification (NCBI taxonomy): domain Eukaryota; kingdom Metazoa; phylum Arthropoda; class Insecta; order Lepidoptera; family Noctuidae; genus Agrochola; species Agrochola lota. The sequence goes on along the minus strand of OX376227.1, from coordinate 13,991,403 downwards.
AAGGTCAGGTGTATAGTACTCCCAACCGGCGTGCGTGTATGACCAGATGTATGAACCTAAACGGGGCAAAAGGAGTATGTAAGGATAGTAGCTGTTGGCCTTCTATAATTTCAGCCTGTCCCATGCGAAGAAGGAGTGTGTGTGAGTTAATGTATGTAAACTAACATAATCCGAGCAATGTTAAACAAAATAGGCTAAATCACCTCTTTTAACATACATCATGTATGATTGTTAGTAACTGCTAATTTGATAGATACCTCAGAACAAATAAAAAACCAAGATAGAGCGCTGCGAACAATATAGTGAAGCATGCCAAAACCACAGCGCCGCACTGTGCATACACGCTCACACGCACATATTTATAACCTTTTACTACAATCAAACTACACCACTCAAAGTGCAAACATGTTTACGAAACCGGCTTCACTTCAGTGTTGACAGCGCTCCGTCTTGCTTTTTTATTTGGTTTGAGATACATATAAGATTGTGTTGTTATATAGGGTTTGCAGACCAACATTTTTAAATTTAAGTTTTCCAAGCCCCCCATTTTTAATTATTTTGAAAATGTTTTAGTATTGTAGAGTAATTGAAAAAACCGGCCAAGTGCATGTCGGACCACGCACAGTGTAGGGTACCGTAGTTGGGATGACTTTATCCCAAGATCAAACTTAACATTTGTACTTGAAAAACATGTTCTTCCATACCATCCAACTGCAAATGTAAGTTTGTACGTACAATATTGAGAAATTGACTATGTTATTTTAAAACCATAGACTTCCTATAGATTTTACATATCAGTACTGTATTTTTTTCAAAATATTGGCTCAGTAGTTTCGGAGATAAGGCATTTCGGGCATTTGTTATGACATACGGTACAATTAGCAAAACTCTTTTTTTTCTTATGTTCCCCCCAAAGCCCATCTTCAAAATTCATTTATTTACGTTACACATTCGTATTTGGGTTACAGAAAATGGGTACCAAATTTCAACTTAATCGATCCATTAGATTTAGACAGACAAGACACACGAGTGATCCTAGAACGATTCCGTTTTTTCATTCAGTCTTACGGAATCCTAAAAACAAAATAAAATCATATGTTTAGGTATTTATACATAATGTAATGTACATATTAGTGAGTTAGGTGACAGTAATCACGCTGGACAGGTGGTAAGTCAGTTTGAAAGTGCAACTGTCGAACAAGGATCTTTTGTTGAGCCTAGGCCGGGAATGGTTACTGGGTTCTTGTTGCCTTTATTATGTTTATTGATATGTTGCCAATCAGGATTAAGCAAACCTAATTTTAAGTGGTTATAATCACCTGAAACGACCGATGCTTTCACCATTTTATCATTATAATAGTTTTAACTGATGTTACCATAACAAAAATACAACATGATTGTGTGACCTGCAATCATAGTTAACATCTATCTAGCAGATCATAGCCATTAAATTAAAATATAATGTTTGTGGCTCAAAGATTTTATTTGGAGGCATTTTCCTATTCAAATCCTTAGTCAGTAGAAAATCTGTAAAATTGTTGTTATTAGATAACAATTAATAACCATGTAGGCTACCAGATAGCAGCCTTAGCTTTGAGAATAATGTAAGTGGCTCTTATTTAAAACGCATTCCAAACGCATTTCCTTATTCAAATCCTATGTTAGTAGAAATTCTGTAAACAAATTGTTGTTGCCTAAATTACATACAGTTACTATTTAAGTAAGCAGATCACACAGCCTTGACTTTAAGAATAATGTAAGTGGGTTATTGGCCTTATTTAGACCCATTTCCTTATTTTAATCCTGTTAGTAGAAATTCTGTAAACAATCGTTGTTTTCTAAATTAAATTAAATTAAATTGAGTTACCTTTTAGGTTACCATATCACAGTCTTTACTATAAGTAAGTGGGTCATAGGCCGTTAGTAGAAATTCTGTAAAAAAATCGTTGTTTTTGTGAGAAAATCAGTGTTCAAGTCAGCTCGAGGCTCTAAGAGGAATGTTAAGTGTAGGTATTTAAATATCAGTGTGCGGTAGTTTTTTGAGGCGCCTCTAAAAATAGATGAGTTGTAAAGCTGTCGTAAGTGCCGCGTGACTTGGGTCCAAGTTAGTGAAGTGTTAATTGCAATTAGTGTGGCTTACTTTCAATTCGATTGTAATGGAAAAGTTTTAAAGAATGTAGGTAATATAAAGCAGGTGTTTTACTAAAGTCCCGAAACACTTTAGGTATGGTACCTAATTAAGTTGATATTGAACAGGTTGCAATTGTTAATAAATCAATAATATAATATACTTAATAAAAGGTATTTAAAAGGCAAATGTGATTGGAAACGCCGGGACGCCCCAGAAGGTCATAAACTGACCTTATTGGTGATGTTCATCAGAAAAGTCAGGTACGTTGTACTCGCAGCCGGCGTGCGTGTATGACCAGATGTATCTATGGACGTAAACGAGGTAAAAGGAGTATGTAAGGATCGTAGGTGGCGTTCTGTAATTTATGTATGTATGTAAGTAATATTTATGAAAATTACGAGACAAAATGCTGAAAAATTGGCTAGAATTACAGTAGGCCTAGGCATTATTTATTTTTTCACACCACATTAGTCATTATTTAACTTGTAAAGTATATAGTAACATTCGTAACTGATCCTGGTTTTGTTTCCTGTAGAATCAAGCATATGATACATGTAGGCTACATGATTACGTAGATAACTTTAGCCATCTCTCTAGCTATTAAACTTTAATCCCCAAACAATGAGCAGTAATTAAATTTTCCATTAAATTGTAAAACGTATCAGCTGTTCCAAAAAAGTTAATCACCGAAATGGGCCACCGGTGATTCACTAAAAAATTAACTCCGCATTTGCTTCTAAATAAATTTTAAATTTCACCCCAAAATTTATGACGTCATCCCGGGTACGCGTTTGTAAAATTGTAATTGTATCTCTTATTTGGGACAAAGAGAACAAAAGGTTTGTAACTATGATTAAATGCTTGGAAGTATGTGTCAGTTTTGATTTCAGTTTTGTTTTAATTTAATTGTGAAGTATTTTTTCATGCATGAAGTTGGTATCTTTGCAAGCATGCTCTATTTGAGGCCTCTAGTATTGACCGATAACTTGTATGTGTGGGGCAAACTGTAAATATAAGTTGGTTATTAATAAATAAATAAAAAATAAAATAAATGTTATAGGTAAATATAGATTTTCAAAACGAATTCTTAGGTTCAGACTTCATGAAGTGGAAAATTTAAGAGATATTTGTAAATGACTCCGAAACCGAAAATTGAAACACTATTACCAAAGAACAAACAGTATTTATCTTTTATAAATACTGTTTGTTTTTGTTTGAGATAGAGCATTATTTATGTACCACTAGGACATGGTACACTAGGAATGAATGAATGAATGAATGAATGAACGAATGATTGAATTAATGAATGAAATGCACCGATCCCAGCGTGGTTTAACCAGACTCGATAAATCGAATGAACCCCAAGATTTGCACTAGCCCATGAAGCCTCATGTTTCATGGGACTGCAAAGGCCATTGCATATCTGGGAGTAGACCGGGGGGCGCGGGGAATGGTAAGGAAGACGTGCCCTTAGGAAAAGGAAGGATTTGAGAGCCGTACCGGATATGCATCCTAGAGTAAGCACAGGAATAGTGGAGAGACGGGTGTTAATTATCTATGGATGGGCATCTTTTGAGACGTCTTCGTTATGTTGGTTCGAGTCTATCTTCACCGGTGAATTTGGAGACGGGGTTACGCTGCTTTCTCAGCTTTTTTTTCCATATTGCTGCTGTGCTGTGTTAAATGTTGCTGTGTCTAAGTCTTCGTCAGAAGCGTCGCTGCTGTCCGTTTCAGGTTTCTTCTAGATCTTGCTGGCGGCCTTCATGATCTTGTATCTGTCTGTAGCCTTATCCATCCAAAAGTTTAATTCCTTGTCAAAATAGTCGAGTCCTGTTTAAGATTGTCGTTCCATGTGTAAATAGGACGGCCTACTATCTTATATTTGGCCTTATACTGCATTGCTGCGTGTAAAAGGTGTGGTGTGCCACACCTGTGGACGTGTGCGAGATAGCACATCCTGTGCTTTTTGATGCGTTTGGTTACAGTTTTTCCATCTAAGATTTCGTGCATCTTCTTTTGTATTGGTTTATTTCTGGCGTGGTTAATCAAGTATCTCATGATGACTCTCTGATATCTTTTCGGTCTTGACCAGCATAGCCTAGCTTTGGTGATTGCCGATACTTTCAATCCGTATATCATGCAAGGTACTATCACCATTCGGTACATGAGTCTGGCTAGTTTCCAGTCCATCTTTGCCACTAGGACATGGTACACTAGGACCAAAAATACTACTAAGTAATTAAACCAAAGGACCAAAATCAAATGATAATAACGAGTTGTATGTATGATTAGGTAAAGCAACCAGCAGGGGCAAGATACTAATGCATTAGCCAGTTACCTAACAGGTTTCAAATAATGAGGTCAACACACATGTATACCCATGAATATTTATTTCCTTAATGCTATATACTAAACGGCTACCTCATTAACACTTACTCGAATAAAATAAATATGAATTCACTTAATTAAGCTCGTTCATTAAGTTATGCGCAGACACAATAAATAACTTTTAGAGCATAATTTTATAGAACATCATCTCTGAAGCGGGACATGCAAATTGAGAACGTGAAAAATAAAAGATGATAACGTTTTTATAAAGTTCCGACGGACGAGGGATGGCCGTGGTGCGTTTGTGACTTTTATACGCTACGATTTTGAAATTACACCATTTTTTCAAATTTTGAAGTGGGATGTTGCATAGGCTTTCCACTGTGGTCCTTACGCGAATTTTCCAATTTTCTTTCATAAACAAGGTTTTTTAGATCTTATGTTCGAGAATCTGGGAAATAGTGAAGCTGAAAGCAGCAGTTTTTTATTCCTGTGATTTCTAATGAATTCTTGATCAAGTAAAGCAAAGTAGCCAATGATTAAGAGCTATAAATATAAAAGCATACTAAATAGTTGACCTCAACTGCGTGACTGACCTTAGCTTATAACAACGCTAGTTTCATTAACGACAATTAAAAAGGTTTTGTTTCGCTAAAATACCTATTATGCGTATCACCCGATTTCTAAATTGAGTATTTAAAGTTGAGAACTTATTAAACTCTACTTTAGCATTACCCGCGGTGACTAACGAAGTTAAGGTGACTACTTCAACGTAGCCCGCGAAATTGAAAATCCTGACGTTTTTTCAAATAAATTTTGAATTTGAATTTGAATTTGTATTGACAAATTCTCAATTTAAAAACCGGCCAAGTGCGTGTCGGACCACGCACAATGAAGGGTTCCGTAGTTGGAATGAATTTATCACAAGAACAAACTTAACATTGTAGTCGAAAAACATGTTCTCCCATACGGAATGTATGGGAGATCATGTTTTTCAAACCGCAAATTTAAGTTCATTACTCGTTAACCTGTAGAGCCTATTTAGCTCTGATAGTTTTCCTTTTAATTTCGTTATATATACTACAGCTGTGAATTTTTTCACAAGTCCAAGTACAACCATTTAGGTAGAAGGGGGGGGGGGGGGGGGGGACTTGACTCTAACAAAAAAAAATCAGTTAAAAGCTTAATATTTCGCAAAGGGACCTGAATTCAAAAATGGCTTTCTAAAAAATATTTTTAATAATTTTATTTTACCACTTTGTCGGCATGATTAATATGTATACATATGCCAAATTACAGCTTTCTAGTACTAACCGTCTCTGAGCTAACCCGCGGACAGACAGACGGACAGACAGACAGACAGACGGACATGGCGAAACTATAAAGGTTCCTTGTTTACTACGGAACCCTAAAAACGGATGTTGTCTATGATAAAAAAATACTATTTAATATTTTTAACCTACATCGTGCATTGTAAATGTAATTAAAAAATATTAACATCACCGTCCAGAGAAGAAGCGGCGATGAAAAGGGTGGCAGAGACGATGATAAATAATGCGTTAAATGTGAAGAGCGTCACTTGAGGGCTGGGCGCCGGTGGAATACCAAGTTGAAGTGCTGGACATTTTTTATGACTTGATTACCTACGTGTTGATTATGAAGCTTGCCTCATTTGTGAGTTTTAAAATGCAAAAAAAAACAATATTATTTAAAAAAATAAAAACGCGTGGGTAGTACTAGGTACAGACAGAGCATACCCACCTTTCATACCAATTGATGAAAGAAATCACGGCTATGACAATTGAATTTCGATCACTGAGTAAGGAAAATTGTGAAGCCAAAGGTTTTGTCTACTAAGTAAGTACTTGGAAACCTTTTACTTTGGCCCGTCTAAATACAACTTATGATCGATACCATAAGCCATTACAATCAAACTATTAAAAACATCAAGAAATAAATAGCTCCCACTTAGTAGGTATGGTCAAAAGAAAAAAGCAGTAGGTACTGTAAAACCAGGTGACTTTCTGTACTCCAACAAATCTTGTACCCGAATTGCTACTAAGACCCGTGAAAATAGCTATAACTAATTCGTTAATTACCCTCGATTTCCACACACTGCGCTAAATTACGCTTTGATACTAACGTGAAAAATGGCCGAAGATTTCGCTACTGAAAAAAAAAATCAACGTCCCCAGTAAGCCGGCAAGACGCATAGCCCTGGACGTGTCTACCGAGGTAATTAGTGGAGATACTAATTTACATTTGTATTCAAAATTCGAGCGCTCTCTCGCGCCATTCCTCGTCTGTTTATTCTCATCTCCTTTTTTTTGTAAAAACGTACCGCATTGCTGTGTTGTTCGCGTAAAAAATTACGCGGCTCTCCCTAACAAATGTTTCAGGGACATTGTCTAGCAAACAGTGGCCGGTAAACAACTTAAAATGTAATAAATAGATCTTTGTGTGACTGTTGTGTGTTTGTTATCATATAAATAAGAGAAAATAAAACATTTATTTTTATTTTCCTTTTTAAATTATGTTTAATCTCTGGCAGCTTTAGTTATGTTTGCTGCAGTTAAATAATTCATTAGAGTTAGACAGATATAAAATAAAACATTTAGACAGTGTTCATTGGGCACCTAATTAAAATCTGCAATTTAATAATATGGCTAAGCGATTTCTTTCTGCATCTTCTTTAAATAAAAATGATATGCACGAAGTATCTACAATCATTTTATTGCTTTGCAGACATTCAAAAGTGCAGGCAGTAACTAGTAGTCGACGAATCTTTTCACATCTCAGCTATTACTAACACAACTGGTATTACTCGTATTAGTTATGACTAGCTTGTGTTAGTTTCAGTGTTTAGTAAATAAATAATGTAGAAAAAAGCTTAACAAGTAACATTAATCTAAATATCTACACGATGAGACATTGTAACAGGGAAAACGCATGTCAAGCCTGTCAGTTTAACCTGTCCGCTGCAACTGGGCGAACCGTTGAGGTGAATTTAAATATACCGGTCACATTAACAATTCCGCACATTTACTTATTTTAAGTCTTCATACGGTCCGTGACTAGGCAGTCGCGTCCCAGTGTTTTTCCTACGTCATTTAGGATGATAAACACGAACGGTGCTCGAGGATAGTTAAATTTCACTGTTATTTATGTTTGTTTACCAACATGTGTAGCTTTCAAATATTCCCAGTGAATATTTTGGTGTTGAAAGTTTCATGCGGCGAGAGATTTCTGCCATGGTTCAGTGTGAAGTTAATTTGGTTCTTAGGTCCTTAGTTTGGTTCATTGTTCATTTTCCTAGTAACCTGCCATGGTTTCTTAGGCTCCTCTCTCCTTCTCAGTTGGCTCTGGCAAGGTCCTAAAATACATCTTAGTTTTTAAGCTAGTCCATCTAACTGCGTGCTTGCAAAAAACATATTGAGAATTAAATACTCAGTGCTATAAGATCGGTTCGAAACATTAACAACAGCACTCTGGATAGTCTTGAACATCCGATGTATTATGTAACATACTACAAAATTAATTGTGATCAACAGTTTCGTGCAAAAAAAAAAGTATAATCTCAGCCCTTTTGTATAAAGTACCCATCAATACACTCCACCACGTAACACATTAAAATAATCACATGAAACAACAAATGGATATTCACAACATAGTTCCATTAAACAACAGATTTTAATCATAAACTAAAACAATACGAAACAATATTAGCGTTGCACACAGTCGTTAATGAAAACATGTTGTTTTTGAAGCAGCTTAATAAGCGAGACATGAATAACGATCATACTCATGCGCATTACAACACAATAATAAATGTTCGAAAATAATACGGAACGCACCATTAATGGGAGCACGCAAAATCCATTTGGCGTTTTCATTTCAATTTTATTTAATTAAGGCTTATGCGGCGGTCCCGACCGTAATGCCATATTTGGGTATTGTTATTGAGTAGTTTTGGGATTTTCAAATTTCAATTATACACTATATTTTGAGTTATTGGGTGTGGCGCGAATTTGTGGGGTTGAGTTGAGGAAGTACCTACTTAATAATTACTACCACCCTATTACCGTCCCACTGCAGGGCAAAGGCCTCCGATTATACAATGATATAGAAGACACGAGCATTGATCACCATGTTTGTGGCTTTCTTTGCCGACGTCAGTAATGTCCAAGATAAACTCAAAAAGTAATTATGAATCGAAAAAGTCAAATTGGTACTTGCCCGGATTTGAACCACAACCGCGCACTTACTGGTGCTAAATGAATAGAACTATCATTATATCTGCAATGTTCGCAGCAACGCATTTGAATCTTTCGTATACTGTAGGTTGAATTCGTGTAAGAGATAGTATCTAGTTAACCTACTAAGCTCGACAAAGTCATTAGTGATTGCAATACCGTTGATATTAATTTCAGGAGCGTTTAAGACTCTGACAACATTTGTCATAATCATAATCCTTTCGTTTATTTGTTGACACGTCATCATCATCATCATCATTATTGGCAGCCTTGTTCCACCTACTGCTGAGTATAGCCCTCCTTCCTTTTGTGTCATACTTCCCTACACGCTTAGCATGACTAATAACCTCATAGAAACGGGTTTTGTCAACGGAATAATAGACAAAGTGACAGATTCGTAATCACAATCTGTCATTTTGTCTATTCTTCAGACTCGCAGAGACCAGTACGCGTACGGAAGAATAGACAAAATGACAGTTTGTGATTATGAATCTGTCATTTTGTCTATTCTTTCGAAAAAAAAACAGTTTCTATGGTAGTCATGCTATGTGTGCTGGTCTCTGCGAGTCTATCCAGGTCTTCCGGTTTTTAGTTTTCTTTTGTTACCACATACAAAACCGAGAATAGGTGCTTTTTATTTCGCAGTATTACTAATGTAGATGCAGGTCTTATGTAGATAAATAGGGAAAGCTCTAACATTCCTTGTATGCGTCAGAATAATTAGTAAAGCGCTTAGTAACAGGTAAGAACACTGTGTTAGCATAAGTGAATGTTGTGTAAATACGACCTACTGATGTTAACAAGATGTGCATCTTGGGGCACTTAGGTTTGTGTTACCTAGATAAAGACGAAGAATTCTACGGTGAGGCAATTGTTTAGTTCTGAGTAATTGGATGTTGGTGTAGACTTTCAAATTAGGTGAATGATCAAACAAAACATACATTCTGCAGCTATTCTAGTAGAGGTTGTTAGGTTGTTATTGTAAAGATTGTATGTGTTTCCGTAAATAAAAAAACAGATTCCGGTCGCATAAGAGCGTTTATACAGAAAGTGGGCAACGTCGCAAATAGCTGTCAAATATTTCGCTGTTTTAATTAATATTGCGATATCACTGTATGGAAATAAGAAATATGGCTAACTATTGAACTAAAATATTGATTACGAAATGCAATTATTAATATCGTAACACCGAATATTTCGTTTTAGATGTAAAAAACGTAATTGAAAACTTTCCCAGTGCCTTTTTTACACCTTAAACGGTTACAAAATTAAATTCAGTGTTATAATTGCAATTCATTATTAATATAGTTCACTAGTTAACCATGTTTCTTATTTCCATACAGTAATATTGCAAAATTAATCACAGGTAAATATTTGGCAACTATTTGCGACTTTTTGGATGAACGCTCTTAAAAGCTAGGCTTACGGACATGGTACGTTATTAGGTATTAAACTTTTCAATTTTACAAATTGTTTGTTGACAACTCCTCCTAACACTCTCTCCGATAGAGTGTAGCGTCCGATTGCTTAAAAAGCGCCTAGTTGAGATGACATATCATCTCCATAATGTGCAGAAGATTTGCACACTATACTAATACGAATTCAAGGAAACGATTTATGACAGCACAAAACATATTATATTATCATCTGACTATTAGGTACACAAAAACACTGCAATGGATTTTGATGCTCTTCTGTATACCGGACGACCCCTTCATACCCTTTTAAGCATATGTTTTAATCGTGACCACTCTTAGACCAACACCCATACAAACTTGCCCGCAGTCCTTTGGGGTAAGTACCTAAAGAGGGAATACAAAAACTAGTTGAATGGGTAAAAATAATACAACAATAGTATCACCTGCTTTTTCCCTTGTTTCTTTTGATAGGCTCAGTGTTAAACATTAGGACTTCTTTTAAGAAACCTACCATGGTGTCAAGGCATACCTTTCGTTGACTCATATACTTCTTCTTTCCAATAAATTCAGCTTAGAAAAATATATCTTTGCCTTGTCTACTACCTATCATCTATTTTTCCAAGCGATCAATGAAGAAATTTTCGCAAAATTTCTAATGTAAGCTAAGCTTCGCATTTCTGTCGTCGGTCCACAGCACCGAAATGTTAATCACAAGAATGTTAGTCACTTCTCAGGTTGACTCTGAAGTGCTGTGTTTGACCGAAGCGGTGAACGTCAGGAAAGTGGCTTGTCCGGATACGGTATAGCCCGAAAACCCGTCTTCCTAGAGACAATGAGATGAGCCGCTCTGCAGGTTGGTACGGAATAAATTCATTAATACGTCTACCAATACTGCTGAGCGTGCCCACCTGCTGGCTGTGGGAGAATGCTACGTCACCCAACATAGGTACACCATATAGTTACAACATAGGTGCTATGCTGGGTGACAACACTTTTAGGGTCGCTACAAGTTTGCGTCTGGGCGGTCCTTGCAGGGCTCCACATCGCTGTCAGTGCGGTGAAGCAGTCGACCGCCTCGCACACCATGGCAAGAGCGCTGGTCGGTTGGCACGGCACACCAGCATTAATGACACCATCCGTCGTGCTCTTGTCACCCGTGTTCGTGCCGCCGGGATGTCAGCTGTTTTAGAACCGAATGATCCTGCCTTGACCGGAATGAACTTGCCTTGGAAGTTGAGTAGGCTTTCGGTGTGGGGTGCAACCTGTGTCGACACCCTTGCGCCATTCCATCTTCCTAGCACGGTGGGTTGTGCTGGGGCGGCTGCTGCAGGTGCAGATAACCTCAAACGGTGCTAATATAACAACCTTATTAGGAGCTATATGTTTGAGCCGTTTGGGGTTGAAACACTGGACCGTGAGATCCAATCGAGTGTTCATCTACTCGACGAACACTCGATCGGATTCGTTTCGGGAGATCAACAAGCGGTTGGTTGACTCTTCACGTGAACAGAGGGCTGGCCAATTTTTAGGCCAAAGAATCAGCATTGCCATCTCACTTTTGCCACGGACAGCGACGCGGACGAATTTTTTGATGCCCAATGAGCACTCCCCCTTTTTTTGCCCTTCATACTCGTATACTTAATAAATAATATAAATATTTTAGTGTAAGATTGTATATTGTATTTTAATATATGTAAATAAATGTAGAAATATATTAATACAATTCCAACATTAGAACAGACCGCCACATTCCTTCCTGCAACTGTCATAAAAGGTGACTAAGACATTCTATGTAGAAAGGATAATGCCTTATTAAGGATATTGACTATTTATACCTGACAGTATTAATGGCCTATTAACTGCTATAAATTACTGTCTTTTGCTTAGTGTGTAATTGATATGGCAATATTTTGAGAATGATTTCTTATGAACCTTCAGTATTGGTAATTTATTTACTGAATACATCGTCTTCTTCTTGCACCTATCAATATATTATTTTCTTTAATAAGATATTGATTTCAGATTTTTATTTTTATGTAAGAAAAAAACAATGACAAAACTCATTTGACATTGGAGAGTACCTAAGGGTTATATAAAGGTAGGAAAAAGACTAAGAAGATGGGACCGATTTGGCCCTATAGCATTTACCATAGGGCTTTTCAAAAACAAACTAAGAAAAAGCCCGAGTGGAGTGTGCAAATGCACTAGTACCTCAAAGCTGGCGATTTTCACATAATTCCCATTTTATTTATTGCATAACCGGATATCGGATTAACCGCACACGATCATCCAAAACGCGCAGTTTATTTTAAGCGTGACACCGTACAATAGCCTGACGTCACCGAAGGCGCTTGAGTAAAATCCTGTTAATTAGCAGTCGCGAAGCAAACCGCCAGAGACGTGACCGATCGCCTATCAATATCAATCGGAAATCTAAATCTAACACACTATACCTACCGCAGACTAGGGAAGTGTTGGCGATTGATAACCATCGCTGATTGATGGATAAGTGGTAACTATAGTAGGGTTATGAGTCAATAAATAGTTATTTGACAAATTATGCGCTTGATAGTCGACAAGCTCTGCATTTTGTGCGGTGATTTGTGGTGTGAATTAACCGATCGGCTGCTGTTTTGATAATAAATTGCTGGTTGTTTTGTCTTACATCACTTTTGAAACCTACGCTGGCGTTTGATTGAATTGTCTACGCGCACCTTTTGATGTGATTTATAGGTCAAACGACTGGAGTTGTATAATGAGTAGCACTTAAGGAAAACGTTTTTCCTCATCCAAATTATGAGTTCATTGTTCATTCAGACAAAAAATAAAGAAAGGATTCAAGAAGAATTACTTAATATTTTTAATCCTACTCTCCAAAGATTTTCTGATACAATTACAATACGGTCGATATAACTTGGCAGTTCCTAACTTCACGCAGAAGGCTGCGCAATAACATTTTTAGGAACCGAAAGGTGACATGAGGCGAATGTGAGTCAGAGAACATGCGCGAAACTTCGTAGTGTCTGTGTTCAGAACTGCCAAGTTATATCGGCCGTATTGTTTACTTCTTAAACATTTCATCCTGCTGCAACACTTTTCTACATCACAAAATAGCCCAACAATGTTTTACATCACCAAGACATTCCCCACACATCTCTCTTCATACGCGAGTTTATCGCACTATTATTAAAGAATTCCACCTAGCACATGATTAGGACATGACACATCGACAAATTGATATTCAGCAGCGAGTGTCCATACAAAAAACGTGTTGTTATTCAATTCATGGACGGTTAGAAGGAGAATGATTGACAACACATTAGGAAGGTTTGAGCTTTGTACTTGCTAAGCAGATCAGTTTGCTTGTCATGTTGATTTGTTCGTTTGAGGAATAATTATTATGGTGGTACTGGATGTTGATCGATCGTTTACTGTGTTTCGGGATCGATTACATAATTATGTTTGGTCATGTTTAGACTGCAGTTTTCCGAGTTTAACAGGCCTATTGACTAGGATATGAACGAAAACGGACTAACATTTGCATTCATTGTCAGAACATAGTTTGCGGCCGCATCATTCCTCATTTAGAACGAAGAATAATTAATGATATAGAGAATCTTGAGGCTTAGCTTCTTTGGAATTCGGAAGTAACTCAAGAAGAAAATGTTTACTCTGTTAAACATTTTCTTCTTGAGTTACTTAGCTAGTACCTAAGTGAAAATTACTTCACCAAATCTATCTACCTAGCCTGTACTGACCTAGGGCTTGTCCGTTTTCTATATAAACAGATAGAAAATTCTTTATTGTACACCAACATTTTAACAGAGCTCATTTGTACAAAACCATATTTGAGTCCTTTGGTAATGTGGGCCAGTTCTTTCGGTAGGAGTCAAGTTCGGTCACCAATTTGCTCAGTACTTAATATACAATTTTTCAATAAAGGTAATGATAGTGCCATCTAAAGTACAGCTTACAGTACAGTAATCGCGGAGTAGGCAGCGTCTTCGTGGATGGCACAATCTGTAAACGGTGAAGGATCTCAAGGTTTTCTCATGGTCATGTTTAACTTAAAAACTGTTTTGTATGTGCATGTTGTTAAGCGGTTTTCGATTACGTGTTGACCAGAACTTTAAATGTTGCCGACAGAACGTGATTTGGCAACGCTTAACGATTAACTTTTAATGTGGCTGTGGTGTCAGATGCAATTTGTTGGTTTTAAAAATAGCTTCTGGTTGTTGCGTCTTATTTCAGGCACGATTACCAGGGTCTGCTTAATGATATGCGTTAGGTACAAAGTTTCCTTCTTCATTTGGAGTATTAATGAAAATGAGACCTCCCTGCTAACTTCAAAATCGATTCTTCTGTCGAAACATTGATCTTATTCTACCACTCCGGTGTTCTTTAAAATGCTCGTGCAAATAATGTCAATAAAAAAATGGTCCTTTAAAATTAGCACAAAAAGACCATTTATTATTGTTTCCGTTTCAAAAAACCGCACTGTATGCAATATTACCTTTAATTTTTAACATGCATCGTTAATACTTAAAACGTTTATTGTACCTTTGAAATATAATGGAAAATTATGAAGAATTTCTTTCGCGTCACCTCAACTTAGCGGGTGGTAATACCGATACAATATCTGTGAATAATCAGGTCTTACATCTTAACAACTTTAGCTATTCACCCAACAAATTTCATTTTCAGAATCTTCATCTTTATGGTTTTAGAAATAGGGTGTAAATTATGTAGAGCAGACGTTTTGTAGGTGTAAAATGATATTTGTGTGTTATTGTAGTGAAATGAACAGTAATTTATCGTCGTCTTTGCGAGGTAATTGCGTAAATCATGCATTTATGACAGGCGGCCACAAGCGGCTTTGTCTACCCTCATACCTGCAGGACCAAGCAGTCTTATTGTCACTAACGAAAACAAGAGTTAGGCGCATTGTTTGAACGATACAAAAGTAGGTACACCGTTTTAGTTTTGGTGTGAAGTTAAAGAATTCACCTGGGTTTTGTTTCTTTTCAAATTAGCAATGTGTTCGTTTTTTGAAGCTTTTGCGTTGCTACAATTATTTCAGAAAGCTTTACCCTTGCGTATTTTTATGCAAGTGCAATTGTATTGATTATTTTTTGCTTCAGAACTGAATAAAAAATTGCACTTTCTTAAATGGCTGAAGACGCTGAAGTGATTGTTAACACCTACAGATAGAGTAGCTTCTACCAAGGATAATTTGCATTTCATACATCTATCTCAGCTTTACTTGTCTTTTACTTTTTGCATTGGGTAATGAGTATTTTTACCTTTCAGATCATAATATTGTTACTACGTACTTTCAGTCGCTTTTTATATAATTTAAATTCCCAATAGGCAGGCAAGTACAGTCTGTATAAAAAGGTTTTAACTCAACAACAAAACACAATGCAAGAGAACTTCATTTATCAGTATAAAACGTCAGAGCCATAGATCCAGTTCAACTTGTAACAATCTATTAACAAATAAACCATAAAATCATATCGAAGCTAAAGACTTAATTAGCGGTCGCGGCGGGGCATTGCGCACGCGCGGCTATCTTATCTCGACTGCGCACGATTCGAACGACAACGAACCCTGTTTATGAAAATACGGGGGTACCTATGGCCGTATGGCGCCTAGGCCTTAGTGGTCGGCCATTTATATTGTGTTGCCTAATAGTGGAGTGGAAGTGAATTGTTTGTTTGCGTTTGTATGACAGAATGGTTTTGTGGAATTAAATCTATGTACATAGTACCTAGGTAGTGTACCTGCATTGATTATGTTGACCAGTGTTGGTGATTTAGTTTGAATATTTTGCATACTTGTGTTGCGTGTAAAATGACACGGTTTTAGGAAATGCAGTTAACTACATTCAGAAGTTTAAATAATTTTTCACTTATAAAAATATTTGCTTTAACTTAATGGTAAATTACTAAGTAATTAAACGATAAACTACTAACTATTTATCACGGAAAATCTTCAAAGATGTCAAACTGTCTCTCTCAGAAGTCTATATTTGTGAACATTTTCGAGCTGAATATGGAAGGATCGATCGATCATCTGATTTAGAATCTGTTTCCTTGGTAGAAACAAGCCGCTTCCTACATAACTTATTGAAAGCTTACAGTAGCAAAATGCAGAAGCAATTTCTCAAGCAATAATTTAATTGATATTTAATGCAAAAGTCTTGTAAAAAGAAGTTTGTAGCCTGAAGTAAAACTTTAGCATTAATATTTCCGAATATAAATATTAATAATCTCTTCCATATTGTCTTTATTTCCTCGTGATCGAGCCCCGACTGCGCAGGAGTTGCCGTGCCTGATATTGTAGACAGAAGGATTTATGTCCTTACTACACGTATCTGAATATTATTATAATAATATTTTTAGTGTACATACATATTTGAATCACACTGTTGGATTTAGTAAGGAGCGGAGATTTGTTTTGAATATCTATGCTGATTTGAATTTTAACTAGATTTATTTGAGTATTAATTGCCTAATTGGGAGGCTAGTGTGTACCAATAGTACGTCACATAATTTCCGACATTTTCAGTTTGAATTTTGTTACAGTAAAGGACTTTCAGCAGCTATGGATGGCACTTGACTCTAATAAGACCTAGCACAAACCGCTAGACATTTAAATAAGAGTACCTGTGGCAACTGGCTTTACAAATATTCCTAAGTGACTTGCATGGCTTTAACAAAAAACCTTACAAAAACTTATAAAACCTAAACGGAACCCACGCACAAGACCTAGGTTACCAGATACCACCTAGATAACAGCCTACATAGTTTGCTAGGTATCGCTTGGATCGCGGGTGGCGGGTTGCCTCCAGCTAATTAAGATAACTCAATATGTCCACTGACCGCGAAATATGGCGGCGCGCACGCAGATAGCTGTGTGTGCAGATTTTGCGCGGCAAATTGTTGTATGACATGCACTGGATGTATGAATAATAAGAGTTATGTGGTGAAGGATAATGTCGTAATCTTCATTCGACTCGGGTTGAGATGTTTGTGGAGATTTGTACAGGACCTGGCTAGTTCTGTACTGTGTCTTTGTTGTTTGGTTTAACAGTACTATGTAGGGACAATTTACGAACAGATTACCTTCTTATACGTACCTCAGACGGGTTTTCCAGACATATAAAGATTTTATTATTCAAAGCTTTCTGACGTCACAGCGAATAACTGAATTATAAGAATTGCATTCTGAAACCAGTAATATGTCAGACCTAAGCATTCTTGATCGGACACCATTGTGTTTTCTTTGGGAAAATAGCTGTGACTAGTTCGAAACACCATTTCATCTGCCAATATTTGATATTTTGCATGCTGTCTCCTCAACAGACAACTTGAACCATCTAGGTACCTAACAAGCCACCTTCTCTCTAACCTCAAACCCTATTTATCGAGGTCAAATCCGTATACGAACCTCCTTGCAAAGTTTCCTTATACAATATCCTCTTACACACAACATACTCGCCTATAACATATCTCCCTTAAGACTAGAATCAAGTCAAGCTAGGGTCATATAACCTAAACAAAAGCAGCGAGAAAATGCCTAATTAAACCAGTACCAAAATCCGATATCAGGCTTCCAAGAGGCGACCCAACTAATAAAGTGAGTAGTCTCACGTTGCTAATTAGCCCGTTAATTATAAGCTTTCACGGGAGCCTTAATTTCTGCATAAAACACTATCCGAAGCCGCCCTCAATTGTTGAAGGGATTCGGTTTCGGGTATCCGTTTGCTTTGTTTATTTATATTTTCGGGCTTTTGGTGTTAAAGATGACCTAGTGGAAATTTTGGGTGGAAAGCGTAATTTTTTCTGTTTTTTTGACAATTTTATTTTACTGTCGTGTCTAAGATTGTATTGTGATTTAGTATGGCACCTAAATTAATGAGTGACTGGTATTCAAAACAGCTATGCTTTACACAAAAAAAACGGCATTGTTCGTCGTGTGTTGAAAAATTCACGAGTGCTTTATGGACAACCGAATTTAATTTTCCAATCATTTTGAATAGGTATTGTTCAGTAAGTGACTAGATTTTCAAATCAAGTCAGGAAGTGTGTTTTGGGCTTGAGTATCAACTTAGGTATTCATTGCACAAATTTTGCAGTTGCTCAAAACTATCTATCAAACCGCGTGTCTGCGATGTCCAATAAATTATCGCTCATATCCTACATCAATATGATTTACGTTTATATGCTATGATAAATCTATTATTAAACAAATTCAAGCTTAATTTAGTACAAAGTAAGACGATCCTTAGATGAAAGTTCAAATAAGGCACAGATAATTGACTCCGAAAGAGATGTAAAGACAAAGTCTAGTTCGGAAAGTACAAGTAATACCCTAAGAGGACGCAGAGTACGGTTGAACAAATAGCTAAATAATAGGAGTCCCTCAGCAGGTGGACTGGAGTCATTACTCTTGCGGTAATCCGCCGAATACACCCTGATTTATAGGGTACCGCAGACGGACCACCAAATTTAGGTGTTTTATAAAAAATGGAGCTTAGTTTCTTGAGTTATAAATAATGTTAGAAATCCCTAACGGGAATGGGGTTTCGTAAGTGTGCGACGCGATATGTTTCTTTCAAAATAGTTTCCTTTATTTATGAGTGACTAAAATTATACATAGCTTTATGTGAGTTGCATTATCTTCTTGTAACTTTATTTCCTCTGAATTTGTGCGTTTTATAAAACACTAAATTGCAATAGAGACCGGTTTCCTGACTTGTGCAATGCACATTACAAGTCTTCTTTTTGATGAAGAAATCTTAACCTGATGTCTAAGATAGTTTCAGGAACTCTTTTTAGTTGTATAATAGCTTTCAGAAAACAAGCTTAAGTTGCACATAACAACCAGTTTCATTTACAATGCACCTACAATAAGACAGGTTAATGATTATGTCCACACATTTATGTAAATGCATCCTATAAACCATGTAATATGCTGTTGCAAAACATGAAAATATTATTTTAACGCCTCGTTTGTAACCAATTTATATAAACTTAAATCAAGTAATTTATTTTCAGATGGTATATTCTTGTCTCTCTACAAGAATATACCATCTGAAAATAATCCCCAGAAACTTAAAATATGTGCACAACATTTTTAATACATGTAGGTGTATGTAGTAAATAAATAAGGTCTAAAATAGCGTAGCAAAAGAATCGAACCCCATATCCCGGCGGCCTCGCAAGCACGCTTCCTGTTTGGCACGACACCATGGCTACTTTTCTCAATATGAACACTACTTTATTTTCACCGTTCGTCTGTGTGTATGTATTATGCATTAGAGTTTTCCACGCAATCGTTCAATTTTATTATTTTGGATCTTGTTGGTGGATCTTGGAAATATGTGGGCCGAGAAAAAGGCAGTTCTAAGATTCTGATTCTGGTTCTGAGATTTTTAAGCGCCTACCTCACATTTTAATCAATTTTATTTATGCTGAAAATAATATTTACGTTCTGAAGGTAGATTGTAAAACTGAAAAGGCCTTTTTGATTTCAGAATCAACAATTAGGAAGGATACACAGAATACCAATTAGAAACTTGAGGTAGAAACAAGGCTAAGGAAAGCCTCTTCCTCAAGCAGGTGAGGATTGAGAAGCAAGAGAAAAAGACAATAATCACCAGACCAAGCCACAAGACCTAACTCTGTAATCAGTAACCCTGTTGAAGGTCCACACTCAACTCCAACCTAGCACGCGTTACGGTATTAGGTTGGTACTCTACTTCTCTTCATGTTGTCCCTCTGCTGGGAAGTGCTTCGCCATATTTTTCCAGTTCTCTTTATATTTTACTTTCTCCGGCCAGTCAGGCAAGAAACGAGTTTAAACGATTTCAATAGGTAGGTGCCTCATGAAAATTCAAACATTCAAACGAAAAAAAAAAATCTTCCAGCATCATACACAAAATCTAACCAACTTTTCACAATCTTCGATCGTAACACTGCCTCTTAACAGGATAGGCAGAGACGTAACAGTTATGAATTTATGAGCGTAGCGCACCTCATGTTTTATCAAGTGTCATAAATTATCTTCATTGGCTAATAACCAGATGTTACTTGTTCGGTTAGTGACCAGTAAGGAATTTAAAGTGACATTATTCATATTCAGCTTTGGAGATTTGGAAGGGTCCCTGTTAAGTTGGTTCGAAGAATTTTGGGTGATGGTCTGATGAAAAACTACTACCTATTATGCTCCTTGATTTTGGAATCAACCGCAAAAAGTAGGAATTTAATCCTTATAATATCGTCAATCGATAGCAATGCAAGATTTTAATGACATTGTTAGGTTTTTATAAAAAACTTTAAGACACTACAAGTCTGCTGGCAAAATTATATGTGTGTGTAATGTGGGTGTGTGTGTGTGTGTGTGTGTTTTGTGTGTAAAAGAAATCCAGAATTATAAAGATTTTTTTCTATCTTTTTTCAGCGGTGATCTTCATTAAATTTAGCCGAACGCCCAACAGGATTTGAGCTTGTCCATTTAGGGTATGAATGGAGGTAATTATTTTTTTGAATAAAAATAAAAGCAACTTGTACAGTAACAGAATTTTATTTAATGCAGATCCATCTCGCACTATAGCCGATATTGTACAAAAAATTATAATATCGTTCCGTTCATAATAATAGGTAATGATAGGTAATATAATATTACACAACTTTTCACACAGTTACAATCATGAAACACAAACATTTAAATCATTCTCTACACTAGAATTCCTCAAGTTTTAAGTATTTCTCTTCATTTATGTCTATATTATAATTATTTTACATTACAATAAAATTGGGCCTACCTATTTACGTATGACAAATGCTTCGTAAAAGGACAAAATTTACGTATTACATTCATGAGCACGTTTCGAATTAAAATAAATTAACGATTTCGTTCAACTGTAAACTTATCATTTTCAAAATGCCGCAAAATATCTGTGAAATATTAAAACAAGTGTACGAATTTCGAATTCCGTGGATAGTATACAACAAGTTTGTCATCTATCTTTTATTAAGAAGCTTTATAAATAAGTTTTTAATATTTACAATATGTAACAAAAGTTCATCAATAAAACTTGCATCAAGATTCTTTCAGGTAAGTAGTGCAAAGTTGACAACAATACGATCGTTGTTTAAATTAACACAATAAAATCATTATAACGTTAAAAAGGAACTTTATAGAGGTAATTAGATGAATCGATGATGAATAAAAAAAATGAATTTGGCACTTCAAAGGGCGTTAATTAAAAATAAATGTGCCGAAAGAATCTCAATCAAATCTTACACGAGCATTCGTATCTTCATTACGTTATACAGAAGAAAAAAATTACGTACATGTTTATAGGAATCCAAAAATATTACCACTACTGTATCTTAAAATAAATTACATTATCTATTACTTAAATTTAATTAGCTATTCGTATACTGGGCACAACTAGTTTTGATTCATGTCATTTTTAAGTGACTATAGGTAATCTATTTTTCTAAGAATAAGTTAAGCTATCGACTAATAAATGGAATATTTTTTTTCATACTAAAGCTTTTGTAGTTACGTATATAGGATTTCTGGCGAGACGCAGTGGACTTAAATGTTTAAATACATAATACATTAATAGAAAAAATTGGTAGGCACGAAACATCGTCTTTAATTTTCAATCGATTTAGTCAAATATCTCACAAATATACATAAAAATTATGATAAGTATACATTTGCCGTATGCGTCGCGCCAGTAAAATATATTGTAAGTAAAAGTCTGTAAATGTATCACTATTATGCGTTTCAAAGACGTATACAGACGTTGTACATCAGATTTCGGTTACAAGTACATAATTACTAAGTCTTAATATTTACATTACAATAATTTGTTTCGACACATGCACTGCGACGTAGGATTATGAACATTAATGAGAACGAGTTTGATACTAATCAAATTCGATTTTCGTATAACATTATTTCTGGTCAAAACATTGAGTATTACAAACTCCACATCACAATCTATGATACCTACCAACTAGAGAAATATGGAAAAGATGATATTCCCGTAGTCGCAGTGGACGTTTTCACATTCCTAGTGCATTTTCAATTTCAGCTCGCTACCAAACAATTTAAAAAGGAAATGAACTCATCTTTATACCAACTATTGGCAAGCGCTCCATCAGAAATAAACCCATGTATGTACCTAATCGTAAGAACGGCATCACAATAATATAAACAAAAATAGTAACTATAAAGAGCTGTAAAACCCACCTCGGTTCGACACCGCGTTTTGGCAGATAAAGTGCGATTTCAAGTGAGCGATAGTGGGGCACGATTCGCACGATAAATAAAAACACAATTCCATTTGAAGCTCGGAGTTGCGGCGCGGCGGCCGTGTCCCGTGTACCTCAGCAGGCGTTCAAGATTTATACACGGAGATGCGGAACAATATATCACGGAACAGTACGCGGGAACTCGACCTATTCCTAGCGTGGAGCAGCCACCGTCCCGATGGAACATGATAGCAGATCACCCCGACAGATAGCGACAGCCTCACAACTAACGCCATGTCGCCTGGACAATAACTGTGCGCTTTCTAATGGTTCTATCCAGAATATACGGCGAGCTCATATCTCACTCCGCAACAGTTACGCAACATATCGATGGGAATCGATTAATATTAATTGATGTGGCTATTTAATATCATCGCCTTATTAACATAATGTATTCGTATGTAAGTCAAGCTAAGCGATAAATAAGCGAAGACCGAATTGCGTATTTTTCATCCGAGCTTCATATAATTTATAGTCGACGATGATATCGCGACTGGTTCTTTTATTTGTGAAATAGTGATACGCGGAGTGTGCTCGGTAAGCGTTACTAACGGGAAATTTTGACAATAAATCTCTGACAGTCGATTGCCTAAGCGTTCGTGTGGGCTGGCGTAAAAATTTATTCGACAGTCGATTTTGATATCTTGATCTCGCGACGTCAAACCGCGTCGGGGCGTGCGGAGCCGAGCGACAATATGACAATCGGAACACACACATCACAAGCTGCGTATACATGGAGCGCGCTAACTTACATACTAGTCGGCCCTAAGACCTACCAAAGCATCGACAACGTTTACACGAGACGACCACCTGAAACAAAAGGAAAAGCGAAATTAATTAAAACGCCAATCATAAAAAATTAAAAATGCAAATAGCTTATTCGTTTTCGAGATAAATAATTTAAGCGGGGTTAGCTAAACAATATATGAAAAATTCGTTATCGTCGCTGTTGGTTTAGGATAATTGGAAGCATAATTTCAGCATATTGCTGAGGAGATAAATGTGACGATTTTCAGCAGTATTTTCTATTTATACGCGCTTTGGCACTAGTCGGTAACAATTTAAAATCTAAAGCGCACGACGATATTTCATCAGATCCGAATACGTTCTCATAAACAAGGGCGGACTTAAAATGCAAATAATTTCGCGCAAGCCCCATGGGCATGTTAAAACAAACTCAGCATTCTAACAGCTTTTCATTATTTATCGCTTACGCTCACGGAACGGCGAATTTTTTTTTTCAGTTAAAGTTAATTTCTAGCGTAATGCGTATTTGATAAAAGGCTGTATCTCTGGCAGGCAGGCTCCGTCGAGCCGGCTCTGAAATTAAGATGTAACATGATGCGAGAACGAGCAAGAGCAGCTAGATTTATTGCTATACCACTTTGCATATGCTGATTTACAAAGACGGTGGATATGTTCAGAGCAGTTGCGTGTGTGACAGTTATCATTTAAGTGTGTTATTTAAATAACTGTCAACATAATGTTATGGAAGTCACTTTATTTGATTTGTTGTTATTTATATTTGTGTGAAACAATAGTTTAGAGCATAATGTGTGAGGAAATAGAGCGGCTTTCAAGGGCAGTGTAATATAAAGTTGAACGATACTAAATTAGGCAAACATTAAGATTGTAATAAGACTGATATTTGGGTACAAAATAATTAGGCAGGTATAGGTATATAGGTATGCGGAAGAGTTTAAATTCAAACTAAGCTTTCCATGTATAGTGATCGAGTCGCATAAAAACAAAAAGCAAGTTAATCTTTACATCAAAAAATATGCAATGTTTTTAGAAGTATTCAAGACATATTCCTGCCTACTTTAATTCTTTAGTTTCTAGATAAGATAGTACTTAAACATAAAAACTCCAACATAAAAAATCTTTACGGGTGACTACCGAGTTGACGACTAATAGAGAATTATGGAAGAAGAAGACATGATGTAGCGATCCCTTGATAAATTGGGACAAGGGCAAGAAAAGTATGATTATAAAATTATCTTAGTTTTTTCAACCAAATTTTGAAATCAAAATATGACTGAAATAATCTATAAGTCTTATCTTAAAATAAGGTTAAAAAAAGGTTGTGTCATCTCTATAAAGTTCCAGTGCTGCTGATGTGGCCCATTCGCGAGGCAGCGCGAGAGAGGACTGTCTGGCGATCCGCAGTCAGCAGAAAGAAACACATAACAGAAACGTTCGAGCTCGCCTCACCACTCACTTGTACAATATCTTATTTTATTATTTTTTCAGGGGATTTAATTACTTCATTTTTATACAACATGTTTATATAAAAAAATAAAAAAAAATTGTCGTTGGCAGTGAGTTTTCTTGTTCATATATATTTTTATTTTATTTATGCGACGACAAACAACACGATTACAATTTATGTGAAGTAGGTTTTTTCAACGAATGTAGGTCAAACTTTTGATTAAACACCCATGCAATCAGTACGTACGTAATTTATTTCTATAAACAAGAATACACCTACGTTTCTCCGGGGAATTCGCACAAAAAGTCAAAGTAGTACAAAAAGGTTCACCTACCATCCCGGTCAAGGAAAGTAATAAAGAAGAGGGACGCGAACCGAATAATTGATACGATTATGTGTTACTACTGCAGAGGAGATAAGGGTGGCAGCATACTGTGCACAATAGGACGAAAGAACGAAATGAACATAGAAGAACCTATAAAGAAATAAAACGCGCTGACTTGACGCTTAATCGCGTTCATGTTCAGAATAAATGCTAATTCCACATGTTTTTATTGCAAATCGTTACGTAACGCATCCAGACATAACCTAAGTCGGCACAAAACTAAAACGAATGCTCGAGATGCCGCCACGGACGACGACCCGAAATGCGACTAACACGATTTCTATTCTATTTCCAGATGTTGACCAGTATGCACACAGCATCAAGAACAATGGAAGAAGGGCGCCGGGCGCTCCGTCAAGTGCGAGAGCCCATAAATCCAATAGGACGCGCAATTTGTTGAATTACAGCATGCGCCATCCAGCCACCGGGCCGACGCGAAATTAGCTCCCACAGAGATAAATTGACGGCGGGCCGCTAAATAAATTATTTGGGAAAACCGAGAAAAAACGGGCGTCTTCCCTTGATAAGGGTTGCGAGTATTCTACCGTGGAAATAATGAATATCGACCGCTGAAATACGTACTCGTGGAAGGCAACAATCATCAATATTAGCCTCCATGTTTCTTTACTTGAACACTAACAATTTTGGACCCAACATTCATTCTCTTTCATGATGAAGAAACATTTTGGTAAAATTCTATTATACAGATCTCCAAGTACAAATCCACATTCGCACTTCACCACTATTCGGTAGCTCTATTAACTATCCATAAAACATCAATCAAACTTAATGAACAGCCATTTGGATAGAAGCACTTTATAAAGTCAACACCTTAAAAACAAACGAAAGCAGACTCGTATCTGGTTTGGTAATTAACCAAGCAATTATCACCTAGAAGCCGTTATTAACTCGACCTAGGTATTTCTCACGACAATAAAAAAAGTAATTAAACCTCAATAACCGACACGAAATGAAACTTGACGCGTGGAGACCGCGTTTACACGGGTTTAGACGACATTTTAATTTTGTTTACTCGTGAGCATTTTTGACGAATTTTTACTAATCTGGTGGCGATTATGTAGCTTAGGTGCAGATGTTTTCTTTTACAAGGAGTTTAAGAGTGTCAGGATTGTAAACCAAATAAAGCTACCTTGCATTCGATTAACATGGAATATTTTACTTCCCGAAATTATGTTCTTGATCACTTCTATAGGCTCTATCCGATAGTGTTGTGATTTTTTTTATTTGCAAAGCAAATTTTTTTAACGCAAACATCCCTCAAAAGGATTGCATCACCCTTTCTTTCAACGGGATTAATCTTAGTTGTATATTCAAGATTTAGGCGGCAATAAGAAAGACGCATAGGTGGGCTTACGAAGGGGCGAGACTGGCAAATTGTCTCAGGTTCCACCCCAGCCTGTAAGGATTTTATTACATTCGTTAACGCATATAAGATTAATGTGAAAATACTTTACATTTGTATGTAAATTCTATAAGGATTAAGGAGGGTTTCAACAAAGGGTTTAAAAATTATAACCGCAAGCTATTTCACAAGAGTAAGTACAAGAAAAGTTATTACTATTTTTCTGAATTATATTGGCACAACAGTCTTTATTTAACACTGGATCTTAAACAATCTGAAATAACAACGGGTTTAAAAAAATTGGAGCTGAAGTAGTAATAGTTGAAGAAACTAGAATATTAAACGGATTTGGGTTCCATTTTGAAAAGCACCACCATGTTGGCACAAAAAACGCCAAGAAATTGAAACAACCAATTATATTCGAATTCAAAAATCGGAATAGGGGTTCATTTTTAAAAGGAGCTCGCCCCTCCCCGCGTACCTGCGCGGAGTGGCCATCAATTTATCTACATCCCCACCCGACGTGTGCGGGCCCTCCGTGACGTGTTCCGTCCATGTACGCCTTTACTGTATCGTCTATTGTTAGAAGTATTTCTTCCTTAGACTTTGGTATGGCTACCAAAAACTGATAGTGAAATGAAAATAGATGATGATTATTGGAAGATATTTTTGTGTACGGTGTTACAAGGAGTCGTCATACGTTTGTTTGTGAAAACCATAATAATATCTTCAATATCAAATATATCTTCTAAAAAACTCTTATGTAAATTACGTTAGAATCTAACACAATTTGCCTCGCAAGCAATATTAATATTAAAAGGGGTACTGTGATTTTTTTCCCGCAGCGATCCGCCCCCCGCCCGGGACATTTATCAGGATTTTGGACGGCACAAGCTAAAATTTTGGACGCTTTAAGCTGGGCGTAAATTTCACAAAACATGACACGACCGCGTGAAAAAAACGACCAAAAAGTTACTCGAAGCGTTTGCTTGTGTATCCAATTTTAATGAAAATTAAAATTTTCTGATGCAGTAAGTATTCATTACAATTAAAAACCAGCAGCGACAATGTAGCAACATCCGCATAATTTGATTCACACGTTCTTTATTTTAAATCTTTTGACAGTTCGATAAAAAATCAATGTTTATTCAAACAGAATACGGTCAGTAACTCGTTACCCGATACAAGTCTTCGAGATTTAAAATTCATTATTCAAAATCTCAACGGTATTCTAACCTGTAGGGCCTTCACATAAATTCTCATCTCTCAAGACACGACCAATTATACGGAAGTTTTAAAAAGGCGACCGTTACTAGGCGCATGCGCAATCGTTTGTCGCCGCTGTGAACTTTCACACTACACGATATTTATATTAATTTTATTTTTGGGCACGGCTAATGCGGTCGACGTGCTCAGACTAATCTTTCTTTTTTCTAGCTATTTATTTCTGTAACAGTTTGTTATGTGCCACCATTAGGTCGGGCATTTGAGGGTTGCAAGCGATAGTTATTTTAAGTTCTCACTTTAGTTACGCCTTTATTGACATTTGTGTTTGTACGTAAATTCGGATTTGTTTACATATGCAATGCTAAATTCCTTCGAAACGAATCGTGGCTCACCCGTGTATTTTTGTTTCGTTGTCGAAAAAAAACAATGAGTCTTTAGCTTTATGTGTCCACACGCCTCGGTAGACAGCATCGTATAATATTTACAAAGCATTCGCAAACCGTTTTATTGCTCCAAAATAAATACTCAATGCAAATATATGCAAAGGCAACCTACGCACGATGAAAATTAAAGAGGAGACAAAAAAATTGAGAAAAATAAAATTGGCAAATATTATAACGAGAAAAAACTATTTAATCCGTAAAGTTTTGTAGGTTGGTAGTAGGGAATAAATCAAGCGGTCGTCGCTGGCGTCGATGCCAAGGAAATAAGATGATATCGAGTTGGCAACATCGCGGAGACGGTGCACAGTACTGGTGTACTGGCGATGTGCTGCCATTGTTATGGAGAGAGTGTGAGACGTGAGGCGAGAGTACGAAGCGAGAATATTCACAGCGATGGAGGTGAAGAAAATGATTTTCAAAATAAGAATCAGTTGAGGCTTATTACCAAATTGCTATAGATGTTTTGTTTATGTTGACGACATGCAAATGCTTTATGATTTTTGTAACCTTATATAATCATAATAAAATGACTAAATACCAAGTAAATTATTCTAGTAGTTCTTCGGTTATACTACATGACATTGTATGTTGACGACATGCCAAAGCTCTAGTGCCAGCAAATTCAAAAAAGGTAAATAATGTAGAAACCATTTATTTTGTTTTCTCATTTGATACGTTCTTGAAATATAGAACTAACTTGAAGTTTACTGCCAAAATTTTAATACGCCCCATTTCTTAGAGAATATCTATGTTCGCCTCTACTACCACCTTCAACAAAATTATTTAAGTGCGAACTCATGGTATTGAAACCCCATATTTCAGTTGTGAGTGCTTAGTGGTCGACGACACACACTATAAATCTCCGTATGATTTGTAATAAAACCTCGCCACTTTACCGAACGTCTTTGTAGAGTATCTGACGTTTATTAAGTACCTATGTGGATGTTTTTCTCGTCTTTTTGCTGCAATAAATACAGCAATTTCTCTCTCTTAAATTCGTGAGGTGAGCAAAGGGTAATCGGGTGTCAGTCATAGTGCCAAATCGTGATACTTTATGTCAATTAAATTAAAGTTCATTTGTTTGTACTTAGTTTCATAGGGACAAGTGATTGTTAGGGTACCTAAATCCAAGCAATAAGCAATTTAAGAACTGAACTCCTACTGCAAAATTTTCTTTGGTTTTTCTTAATATACCACTATAACTGTTATCGATACGGTCTGTATTCTTGGGAACATAATTGGAAAAGTTGTATTGACTTGTTTTCTTTCTACAATCCACTAAAATATTTTTCATAGACATCTCCAATTTGTAAGCATATCCGTCCCCGTGATTTATTTCAGTAGTTTTCCTAAAGATTTACGGGCGCAACTTAGTACTATTATACTGCGTTACTTCAAGTCGACTTTATTTTGAAAATACTGTCAAAACTGGATTGAGTGCCACTCTCAATCAGACATTAATTTGTCGACCCGCGTGATCCATCCGTTATGTAGCCTATACATGTATGTTTACCATAAAGTTGATTTGTGGCGCCCTCTCCCGGAGCATCGGCAAATTATAATCCTTCTTCCACAACAAACGGCCAGTAGATGAAAACAATTTTCCCTCGAAAAGATTACATCCCGTCCGTCCTTTATTACATCTAATCACGAGATCTAACAATAAACTATTTTTCACAATATTATTTAGTGAGGCCGTCCCTTCACACTTTCGTTTTTTCTCCCCTTTTTCACGGAAAAATAAAAGTCGTGACCATTCATCAACGATGACGGGGCTCGTTACCGAAATCACGTTTATCATAGATCTCTTGTCTAAGGTTTTAGTTTTCTTCACCATGTTTATAATCATAACCACAGTTTTTAACTCATTCAATTTAGGACTCATTTTCTTGGAAAATAGGTTTCATTTTTGTTTGTCATCTATCAGGTATTAGAACGATATTTCCGAAGGCGATGCGGAGAAGAGTCGCGAGCCACACACGACGAATTACGAGCGAACCCGGGACGCGAGCTGAGTTATGTGACCGCGATATATAATATTTATGAATTATGTTTTATACTTGGTAAAACCTAGTTAGTTTTGGAGCTGAGACTACTTAAATGTAGACACTATCAGGTGATGAATGACTAAAAGTTTTTTTTGTGTAATGATCTAAGATTTTCTTACCGATAACATTGCGACGTCAAGCCACTTTAAAATTATGAAGTTACTTAAATTAAGGTTTACCCTAATATCATGGGTTTTGAAGAAATAAACTTGAAACCCTATGTAAATCAATACCAAATTATGTGTTATAATAACAAAAACCATATCTATATTATTGAACCCACGTTAGACGTAAAACCTGACTAATATTAATCACCAGGTCATCGTCACCTTCACCAAAACATTTATTATCAAGTCTTCCTGCTTGTTAATGGCAAGTTTTACAAAAATATATCATTCGTTAGCTAAACAAATGCAATATTTTACTTTTAAATACAACGTGACTGAAAGAGTAACATATACAATCTATTCTTTGATGCTATTTCTGTTTTTCGTTGACGTAGTTTCAACCATCCCACCTAATATGTTTTTTACCTACGTGAATAAAGGTTCTTATTCTTCTGGTGTTGTTAAATTCCGCGATACAGCCCACACTTGTAAATTTATTAGCGGTATTTTTGGGTAAATATTACATATAACTGTCTCCCTTTCATTACGTACACCGTCTATACATCATCGAAGAGTTATCGAGCTCCTGTGAGTAAGTGCGTATAAATTTTTATGTTTTTCGACAGTTTAAGTGAGTTAATTTTAATATTTTTCATCTATGTTTCTAGAGTTACCGATATCGGAGCTTGTTTTGATTGTTATTATCATTTACCTTACAGTAAGAGGTCATTGTTTTCGAACCGTTTAACCTGAATTGCTTTTCGGTTAATTTACCACAGGTTATGAAAACTATATGGTTTGAAGATGATATTAACCTCCACAATCATCATCAAGCCTACCAGATTCTCCCAAACGGAAGACTATTTAATATGATCACAATTGACAAGACTTAATTGTGGTATTTCTTCATTAAGTACCTACTCTTAATAGACTACATCCTGAACTAAAGTTTAATTCGAAGGCGGTATCAAACCGTCAGCTATGCAGCTAAGATGGCGTCGCGACACGATTTGTCAAAAGGAAAACAAACAGCCCAGAAATAGTTTTAGTTGACAAGTTTATAGCTGCCTCGTCCCGCCCGAGACTATGTTACGAAATTATACTAACAGTGAAGGAATTTTATTCAACACCCAACACCCGGGCTTTTCCGCTCGCTTCCTTACTGATTTACATTGTATTTGTATCGCTGTGTTCGCGTTTTGCTGATGTTGATAGCTCAATGACGCACTTAGTTTGTTTGTACTAGTGGGTTACGGAGTGTGGTATTCTTTTAATATTGTACAGGTATTTGAGGGTAGTGTCAACAAATAAAAACAGTTTTTGAAAGAGTTAGCCGGTGCAATAAGTTATGATGATACGACAGATGATGAACAATATTATCTCATTAGTAACTGAAATTGTCTTGTCAAGTTTTCTGACAAATTTGTTTCTCTTCAAGCGGTACAGCATCTAGGAATGTTTATACTACAACAACAAATTAGCTACCAGCGATAAGTCTAGAAGATAATTAAGAATAAATATCCACTTCAGTAAGGAATGAAGAATGCGGCAGTAGATCTGTCTGTAACAGCATGAATCATGTTGATCCAACCTAATGTTATTCTAATTAAACAAAAAAGACGATATCCTACAATCCCAAATTACTTGCTACTCTAAGATGGATCAAGACAGGTAATAAATATTAAAAAGTCGACATAAACAAGTCCAAAGACGTAACTAGTTTCTGCGGATATTTGTCTAAGCAAAAACCGTTGGATACGGAGGGAAGCGCTAAGGCAAGCTGATGACACAACGTTTTTTTTTGTTATCGCGATTTTTTTGCATTATCTACGTGCATTTTAATCGATACGTGATTTATTTTATGACAAACTAATAGCGATAAAAAGTAAAAACGTAGCTCATGCATATTAATTCTTGAACCTACATAATTTTTGCCATTTGCTGGACTGGCATAAAACAGAAGTCTTCAGATTGTTGAAATAGAAACAGTCAATGATGTTTCTTTAAACAGATTCGACACGAGTTATTAGCAATAATTGTATCTAATCACTCCATGGCATTGTTAGAGAGCAATTAGAAAAATCCAATGACAATAGGCAGAGTTTAATTACAAGATAAATGGATAGATTAAGGCCCTATTTCACGATGTGCAAATAGCCACTACTTACCGAATAAATTCAAAAATGGAACAGAATTTGTATGAAATTATCTGTAAAGTAAGTTAATAGGAACTTAATCGTAGGTGGTGAAAGAGGCCGTAAGAGTAAGTTTTTAATTTGTGGTTTAATGAACTGTAGCATCTTAGTAATCGTCTTGGCACCAATATATTTGGTATGTTTTAAACAGCGACCAACTGCGTTGATACTTATTATATTTACGAACATGTTTTGTGTGAAAGCAATTTTATACTAACGTGTTTCTCAGTAACGTAGTATATGAATACAATTACAAAAATATCAACGGAGCTGTTACAAATTTTACACAATTTTTCAATGGTAACTACGATATTATTTGCTTGTTTGTTCGTTTTATATGCATCATCGTTTGCGAAATTAACAAAACTGTTTATAACTTATCATAGGATTAACAAATAATGAGCAACTTTTCTCCCTAAAACCCAAAACCAATTCTTACTTCCCCAGAAGCTTAGCGACAAACGCAGGTGTAATTCGCGAGTGTGCAGCCTTCCTAAGGAGGGTCGTTGAAGTTACTCGCGTAACAGCGCAACAAGAATAATACAAAATGTTTTTCATTTTCTTTATGTCACCCTCGACAGTCGTAAAGGCATTAAGCGTGACCAAACTTTTGTTTGATACGGACAATATAAGTATGAGCGCATTGCTGTATCTGCCTTAGACTTGCTTTCACAAATTTCTTGACGTTCACATTTTAAAACCTTGAGATTAGAAACTTGAGACAGTGAATGGAAGTCTGATGATATGATTCTCTGCTCTCGACGCTTGACGTGTCAACACGTCGGGTCCGGGTTCGCAACAAGTCAATCGTCATCCTGAGGATACCTCGTTGAGAGGTGAAACACGTGCCGATTTCTTACAGGGTTCTTTATGACTTTTTAAGAACAGTTAAGCGTATTAGGTTACTAAATATACGCCGTCTATTGTATTTTATAAAATAATGGATGGATTTGGATGGATGGATTTCCGCAAAGTTACGCCTGAGTCAACTAACTATGATGAGGATCTTCATTCTACTTTAAAAACACCATCCAAGTCAGCAATATAACTAGAAAAGTCAGAAATTTAACTAAGCATACAGTGTCAACTTAAATTAGCTAGCAAAACTCCGCAGACGTGATGGGTATATCTAAAAATAAAAAAGATTTGATGATTTTTGTTCGGGTCAACGACCTCTGGTAGTGTTGTTACTTGAAGTATGAGTTAAGAAATCTGTTTTTTTATTTTTGTTTTATCGGGTTTCGATTTCGATACCCATCACGTCTGCGAAGTATAAAAAAAAATTTTTTTTTTTTGCTTTTGATGATTCCATAAACTTTATCAATATTTTTATTTGCTTTATAATATTTAGATATCGATACCCATCACGTCTGGAGAGTTTCACTGGCTAACTTAATTTGACCCTAAATAATTTTTTTCTACGTATGCTTATGCTACGTAGCCTTAGCTTAGATCTTTCAATTTTGTACAAAATATGGATTGTTTTAAGAGCGTTCATACAAAAACACTAAAGTGTCGGAGCTTTTAGTAGATATTACAGCTATATTTTTCGTCAATGATCAAGAAATATTTGTGGAATCCTATGCACTGCAAATTATAGTCAATGAGATACATTTCATGTTTAAGAGGGTTTATACAGAAAATGGGCAACTTTGCAAATAGCTGTCAAATATTTACCCATTTTGATTAATTTGGCAATAGTACTGTATGGAAATAAGAAATAAGGCTAACTAGTGAACTAGAATATTAATAATTAATTGCAATTATAACACTGAATTTGATGTTGTAACGGTTTTAGGTAAACTAAATATTCGGTGTTACGATATTAATTATTGCATTTCATAATCAATATTTTAGTTTACTAGTTAGCCATATTTCTTATTTCCATACAGTAATATTGCCAAATTAATCAAAACAGCGAAATATTTGACAGCTATTTGCAAATTTGCCCATTTTCTGTATAAACCCTCTTAAACAAGAAATGTATCTCATTGACTATTATTTGCAGTGCATAGGATTCCACAAATATTTCTTGATCATTGACGAAAAATATAGCTGTAATATCAACTAAAAGCACCGACACTATAGTGTTGACATATTTGGGACACATGGGCGACATATTTAAAGATGTTCTGTTGTTAATTTAAGTAATAAATCATACTAATGGAAGATCTTTTGCAACACATTATAACTACTTAAATATAACTGGGTGCTAATTAATGAATTACTACTTGCATCAAAGATGATATTAGATAATACCAATGCAGCCAAAGTAAAGTGATAGAAGATGAAAGATCCGAACCCCTCAAAGTCCTAAAAATCACTATTCGTGACAAAACTGGTAACATCCCCATTCATACATATGTTTCGTAAGTTCCCGAGATCAGGGAAAGTCGAAAAGTGTAGATTGCCCCAAACGCACCATCGCTTTATACAAGAACGATTTTATTGTATTAGGATAGTATACTAACAAGGTCTATAAAGGCGATATTCTCCACTTTATCAGATATTCCTTCCGCTTCTACGGTTTATAAATGACTTTCTTAGTGTAGGTTACTGTTTGTGAGTGGCGATTGGTGGTTTGATGAAAAGAAAAGTTATTTTCTTTGGCGTATGTTACCTAGTTATTTTAACGGTTTTTGTTCGTAAATATCCAAAACCTAAGCTCGGAGATAACAGCCGAACGGGTCGATCCATCAGGTTAAGCTGCGCTTGCCTGGGTTGGTCTGTGGATGGGTGACCATCTTTACATACCGAGACTCCTCCGTGTATCGGAAAGCACGTTAAGCCGTTGGTTTCGGTTGTGATTCGTGGATCTTTGACAGTCGTAACGGGACAAGGGGTATTGTATTACCCAGTTACTGGGTTGTGGAGGTCAGATAGGCAGTCGCTAGATGTTAAATACTGGTATTCAGCAGCAATCGGTTT
Source organism: Agrochola lota (assembly GCA_947364205.1). NCBI lineage: Eukaryota > Metazoa > Arthropoda > Insecta > Lepidoptera > Noctuidae > Agrochola > Agrochola lota. The sequence goes on along the minus strand of OX376227.1, from coordinate 13,956,027 downwards.
GACTAGAAGCCGACCCTAATATAGTTGGGAAAAGGCTAATAGGCAGATTGATTGTTAGTAAATATCCAAAACAATATGAAATAAAGAAGATTAAGAAAGAGTGTCATACAATAATTATGGCTTGGTTTAGTGATTTTACTAGTAAAATTAGTCAAAGAGCAAGATGTTTTTGTACAAACTTAATTATGACCAACTGTGTTCTTTGGTACGATTGAAACCTGCCAGATTGCTACGGAGGTAAATGTACTCCTACGTGTTTAATATACCTACACATATTGTTGAAGTTTTCTTCTAATTTTTACGTATAAATGTAGATTGTTCTGCACTTATCCCTTGCAACACAATTTCCAAATTAACTCAGAACAACAGGGGTGTCATTACAATGCCAAATTGCTCGATTTTAAATTCAGACACGAATCGTTTGTGTCGTCCCTACTTAGTGAAGTCGCGGTGGAGCGGGAAGGCGGAGAGTTACCCGACTTTACCCTAGTAATTACTTTATTAGGTGATACCGGAAGACGGTCGGCCACGAAATATGCCAAAGTGACAGTCAACTGAAAAACGGCCACTTCTCTAAACGGTAAGTATCAATGAGCTTTGTAAAATATTTAAGGGATGGTTTTCCGGATTATGTATCCTGAAAAGACTGAAAACGGCAGAATTGTATGCAGAATAAATTAAGTGGTTGAAAGGGAGTAGGTACTTAGTAGAGTACCAACGTAAAAAAAACTAAAAACAAATAAATTACTATAGGTCAGATAAAAAGTATTAAAACAAAAAGCCTACCTACCTAAATCACGTGCGGCCGCTCAAACAAGACACAGGAGCACTTTAACGACAAATTAACAGCTTCAATTACTTACAACTACCGGTGCGCTATCGCAACGGCAATGAACTAGCGACTGCCACCCGGACCTACCTGTGGCTCGCTCCTAATAGCCCGGTAATAATATTTTATGGCCATTACCTTTGCAAACACGGATAAAACGTTCTTACGCGACCTCACCGCGTAAAAAACGGGCGACAATTGCGTTAGCGGGATTCCTTTTTTTCCGAAAAAAAGGACAAAGGAGCGTGAACAAACGGTCTGTTTTGAATTTAGTATTCCTTTTTTTTATCGTCTCTCTGCTTTCACATTTTTTTTTCTGAAAATATGACAATCGACTTTTAAATTAAGAAAAGAAAACAAAAGAATTACGAAAAAAAAACTAACTTTTGTTTGATGAGTGTATTTGTTTCAATAGAGAAAGCTTGATGCAACGACAGCAAAGTATCGTTCTAGGAAGTCGCCGACGGGATGGGGATGTGCCAAAAAGAGATAAAGTAGTTTTATTGATCTATACGGACGTTCGGGCGGCGCGAGTGTGAGTTGAATGAAACGAAGATAACTTGCCGCCCCAACTTGTTTTGTCCTTTTTTCCCCCGCGGATTTTTGGTGGTGGCATCCCTCTCGGGCCACGTGACCTAAGCAGGGTGTAACTCACCCTACAGCGGCCATAACTTACTCATAGCGATAGGCGGTACGGTCGCGAAAAACATGTCTACATTATTCTTATTTTTAATTTCTTCTTCGTTACATATTTTAGGCTTATTTTTTATTTGAAGCTTGAGACTTTTTTTGCATTAAATATTTAACTTTATCACTGAATTGGGATTTAAGATTTATAGTCAGAATTTTCATTATTCTAACATGAAACAAAGCTGTGAACTACATTTTAAAAATGTCTGCTAAACGCAAAAAGGCAAAGATGTTGCGTAATTACAGTAAGCAACGCAAAAGAGTATTTAATAACAAAATAAAAGCAGAACATTAATATCATAACCATACCGGGAAATAACTTTTTATTTGGTGCTGTTCAGCCCAAATGTGCATCTCATAAATTACGTCTCTCCTTCAGTATTTCTTTCTCTGTCTTGATTTATTTTTTGTCTTGTTCTCTCCCTCGGTTTATTAACTGGCTAGCTCAATTCACTTGGGTCTTGTATCTATTTTATTGTACTCATCAAAAAGTGTATTAGGAATCTGTTGCCAATGTGTTTTGTGGCCAGCCGTACCGTTTGTAATAAAGAAAAATAAAATGAATGTCGTCTTTCCCATTGTGAGAATGAAGCATTATTCTGATGAAAAATAACGGACAAATAAATCCGAGAAATTGGCCAAAAAATTATGCACTTTTAAATACGCGCTACTTCAGTGAAGCCGCTTGCGATCAATAAAAGAGTCTGTTTACAATATTAATATAACGTGGCAATAACAGCCACGAGCTAAACAATCACGGGCCGAGGTGTTAACTGATCGTAAACGTCAAGTTAACGATGACGATGATCGTAAACGTGTCGTAAAACAAATAATTAGCCGCTGTTAACTTCGACGCAACTGGCTGACGAGATAAAAACACTTGAGTGGGGAAAAAACGACTCGTATTGATATCGATTTTTTTTGTCATGTAGGGTGGTGTATGTTTGAATATTTATTAAATAGGGATTTTTTCCGTTTTTGTGCCTACATATTTGTATTCAATTATAGATTAAGGTAATTAGGTGATGTACCAACTAACCAAGTTTCTATCCGAATTTCCAAGCAGTAAAATTAAATAATATAAATAAATATGTACAAAGAATAAAAAAAATATTTATATTAATTTAAAATATTTTTTTGGGTGAACGTTCTATCCAAATAAATACAATTTTTGTATTAGAAGCATGGTAAATTACCACCATAGATCTGTATAAGCAATGTATTTCAAAGTGGCGCCATCTATTACCGAATAGCGGAATCATTAAACAGTAATCGATATATGTTTCCAGTTTAGTTTAAATAACATTCACTTCAATATTAATTAATTATGTGTTATGTTATATTCTAAAGAACATCAATATTTGTATTTAAGATAACGACAAAATGTTTAAAAAAGACCGGTTGGGTTTATGAACGTGTAATAAACCTGTTCTCAGAGATGAAGTCTTTGTTGAAGTGCTAAAGAAAAAAATGTAGTAAGTAGGTATCACTCAAATATTAACCTTAAGATCATTGATCAACCATTACATTCCAGAAGGTAACAGAGCAAACTTAAATAAACCAAAGAGCAAGGTACTTAATTTGATAATCGAGAAATCGACAGCTAAACAAAAAGATAGCATCAAAATGTTTACAAACAGAAGTCATTAACACGTAGCTATTCAAGAGTAATAATTTTTCCAAGTTATTCAAAGAGTGAAACCAATAAATTACCTAGTAAACCTATAAAACCATTAGTTAATATGTACATTAGCACATCGACGCGGTAGACAACCTGACGCCCATTTGAATGAAGCTTTATGGCCTCATAAACCACCACTTGCGGTAATAAAGTGATTTATCCCATAAAATAACAGCTGATCGCCGTGATTACGCACAATACGAGCGAACTCATAATTTTACAGCCAATTTACAAACAATAAAAGTCGTTCTCTTGTCTTACACGCCCATTCGCCCTCCGATATCTCCATATTCGACGGCCGAACGTCGTAACTCGTAACTTTTATAACCCAATAAAACCATAACCTCGGTCCTCCAAGTTAGTGACTTACAACTCACAGTTGCCGATTGTAGATGGCGCTCATCGCTCAACGACCGTACCGCCATCTGTGAGTGAGTTCGTGAAGCTTTTTATGAGCCATTTGAGGTCGTCACGTCGTAAAGTTGATGTTTTATGAGTTCGATTGATGCCGCTAGTGTAGCACTGCGGACGAATTACATTGCCGTATGGATTTCAGATGTTTTATAATGCATTTTGTAATACTATAAGTTTTATTTTGCAAATATAGAAAATCATTTATTATTTATGCAGTATTGCATGAATATATTCTAATACTTTTTTTGCAGATTCGTAACACACTAGTTCAAAAATGACTTTTCTCGAAGTTTTATTAGGTATGCTGTAATTACACAAACAAAAAATATTTATAATCGACGAAAATGAAGATATGTATTATTAACTCGTTTTAAGTAAAACAAAATAAGAGCTAAGCCACGTGGTGCCACAGTCATAATCATAACACAAAACCTAGACAGGTAGTTCATAATAAACGTAAGAACTGCGAAAGAATTTTCTTAGTGCAGGTTTCAAGAAACCCAAACAACTTGAAAGAGAATTCAGAAGTGTATTGTCGTGTTATATGAAGTGCCTGGCACTATACGAACTGTAAATTGCATCATAAACATCCGCTCGTGTCCCGCCGGCGGATTTTCCCTCGTTCCACCGTTTAGTACACTGAACGTCCGCAACCGACTGGTGGAATGATAATATTGTGTTGTGCGCCATCTAGCGGTGAACGGTGGAACTTCTTAGACCACGAGTAAGGTACTCCATTTACAAAACTTTGGAACAAGTTTTCATACGAAATATAATGGCTTAAAAATATAAGTTCATTTAAAAGCAAATTATTAGTAGATAAAATAGCGATTGTATATAGATTTACACAAATTTTAACTTGAAAATATAAATGAAAGTTTTACAAACCCAGTAGATGGCGCTACTTTAGCGTCTGTTGGTTGGATTAAAATCTTTCAACGAAAGTTCGCGTTATTTAAAGCCTATTTTAACCCGGAAAATACTTATTCAGCTTTTTGAGAATATACTGTTACATTCACAATTGTATTAAATAGAGTCACAATTAATATTTTAATCACGCTTTTTCCAACTAAGCAGTTGGATTGTTTTGGAAGCTGTGCCAAAATTAATCTTGGCATAGCTTGAAACAAGAGGTAGGTATGTGGGTTCATGAATAAAATATTTAAGTTATATGTTGTAATATTGGGAAAGTTACCACAGATGGTAAGTACTTTTTTTTTGTTAGTCTGGGAAAACAATTGAGTAAAAAATTTGCTCTCAGAAGGAAAAACCTATTTTATTATATATATAATTATTCTATTAAGCATCTATTATTTTAAAATGAAGAAGTTACAGTGAATTTAAATTTAACTATCTAATTGGATGGATGCCATAACATTGGAAATTATACAATCTTAGAAGAAAACAAGAATAACGACCTAAGTAAGTAGGTACCTATCAGAAAACAGAATGATAAATGAAGCTAAATATTTGCAAATCCAGTTTATTTACTACCAGTTTAGACCTAGTTTATTCAAATACAACTCCAACGGCAGATCTCAAGACCGTATTAAGCCCAGATTATGCACAAAACAGTTATTTAGCAAAACTTTCTAAAATCCCATAATTACATTCCGTAACAAACTAATCCAAGCCAAAAGTTACCCTGAAACAGCATAAATCCGATTTAAAAACTTACTCGATATCTAGGGTAATTATAAAAGAGGGGGTGAGTGACAAATCCCCGAATAAAACAACAAGGAAATAATTCCGGGCATAAATCGTCCTCTCAGTGTGAATAGAATAGCAATTATTTGGTTGAGTTGGTACTCCTGGGATCTACTAGGGGTGCTGGCAACTCGAATGGTTATCACTCGAAAGTTTATAAAAATTCATACTATTTATAATGACATTAACCGAAAATTTACTTATCGGAATCAATTCAGGGTTTGCCAGGTGGAATCGTCGGTATAGGATTTAGAAGATAGCAGCAACATAGAACATTTCTACATTCTAAGTAATAAAATACCTGCATATGGATTTCTTATAAATATTAAAAAGTTCAGATTTCAGAGTTTTCTGGATTAAAATTTTACTATTTCACTGAGTTTTCAACCGAACACCTGTGCTTATTCACTGGATATTTTATTAAGTACCTACCATCCTTTTAATAATTAATGTTTTGTCACTTTCAATTAGACAGTTGTGTGTGTGTCAAGTTAGAAATAAATAGGTGATAACAGAATGAGATTCAAATCAGACCAACGAGTTTCCAACCCTTAGTACGATTCACACTCGAAACCAACCACTATTAAGAGAACTACCGCACATTTCCTGAACACTAATGTTATTGGCACTCCAGGAGTGTTTCAACGATATGTCAGGGCTCTCACAGGGATGGTCAACCTTCCTGTAATGACAGGGTTGGCGAACGCAAAAACAATGTTACCCGAAAGAGATCCAAAACAAGGATACTTATCATTTTTAACTCTCATAATTTAGATATGGGTCGATTTTCCCTTTCGAATTCTGTTGAATTATTTGTGTGAGTTTTCTTTTTCAGATGATTTGGCCTGTAATTGGAAAATTTTGTTACTTAATACAGAAAATTTTGACAGTTCAAAAATAAGTCCAGCTCCATTCAGAAAACAATAGGTAGTAAGTACATGAAATTCCGTTTAAAATGTAACAACAATTAGGTACCTAATTGTTACAACTTAAACGAAATTTCACTTACCAAGGGGAACAGTCTCAAAAATAAAGAACAAGCCTACAGAAATCGGTGGAACGATACGCTTCGATGGTTGAGATTTCCGGGATGGTATCAATTACTGAGAAGACAGTTCCCTTTGATAACTTCATTAGACCAAATTTGATACGCTTCAGTAGGTAGGTACTTTATGGGACATCACAAACAAAAGCCCATCACTTTTGAAATTCAAAATGTCAAACAACAGAAAGTAGAAAATGGTCGGTTGTTGGTAGTAACTAAGAGTGAATTTCACCAATTAAACTGAACACGATCAGCACATAGGTATAAAACAGGTTCAAGAGCTGTCAGTGTCAAAATTCCATAATAATAATGACACTGACAACAGGTTTAGATCATTGGTGAAATTCGCGCTAAGTAAGTAGATGCTTGGACATTTTGATGAACTCCGCAATAAGGAGTTAAGAGGTAATATCCATCATGAATCCTGTCGCCATGAAAATTCCAAACCATAGTTTAACCTCACTTCATCCCTATCTTAACGGCTCTCGGGAATTTCAAGTAACCGGCAGCCCTATGCAAGGGTTACAGTAAGTATGCGAACCCGTTATTCCCTTCATTAACGTTGTCACGTCTTACGTGGAGCCGGCTAGCTTAAAATATACCGTAGACTTCCTGATTGTTGTGGAGAATTTGAATAATTATGTAAATAAATATTAATTCTTGAATACAAAGTAGCCGTTAATATATTGGATTATCGAAATATAAATAGAATCCAATAAGAATGTATTAAGTTTGTTGACAGTTAACACACAATCGACATTCCGATGCGGCAGTTGTTTTGAACTTTTTGATAATTTTTAATGAAAAACTACCTACTTCACTAAAGTATAAGGTGCACATTCGTGAAAATAATCTACATTCCAATTAAGATAACTGCAATTTGCATCACCAAAAGACAATTACCTAATCTAACAGTACAATAACACTATTAAATAATGGAAAACCGGTGCGAACGCCCCCGACTTTAATCAGACCCTTAAACAATACCACGAGGAACGAATCTCGAGCGCAATAAAGAAACTCGGATAAAAATAAATTAGCGTATCTCTGGAAAAGACTGATGGGGGTCGGAGAGGCCCCGGCTAAGGAAAAAGTTGAAGGGTTCAACCCTTCCCTGTTTATTTACTCCCAACGCCCTCTGTCGCTACATTTTGATAGAGTTTTTGCTTATACCTTATACATCTAGATTTTCTTTTGTTTTGTATCGGCAGCAAGTAAATGCGGATTTCACCAATTAAATTGAACGGGTTCAGCTCATCTAAACGCGTTCAAGAGCTGTCAGTGTACAATATTCCATAACAATTTTGACACTGACAGCTCTTGAACGCGTTTTAGATACGCTGATCACGTTCAGTTTCATTAGTGAAATCAGCCCTAAAAAAGCTAGTCAGCAAGATGGTGACGGGGCTGTGTACTGTGTACCGAGCGTGCACGAGACGTGCATTCATGTAAGTATCGCTACTAGTAATTAGTGGATATTTTGAAATGATGCTCTAAAACCTTCTTGACCTTCTAATGATGATCACGATCCACGATAAATGATCCTCTTTTTAAATGTCTCGCCTTTTCTCACAACTGGTCGCAGTAACTAAGCTTAATGGGTTAGGTTAGGTTAGAACTGTGACCAACCGCGCTATATCCAAGTTTTTCGCAGTTACTTGGCTTTTTAGTATTTTTTGGTCCCCAACATAAAAATTATTAGATGTTCACAAAACAGGCGCAATCAAAATATTGAAGTATTCAAGAATATCTTAGAAACGCAAAATGGGAAATTAATCAGTCAATAGGTATATAGGTATTGACTTAATTATTTCCCATTTTGAGTTTATAGATTAAATATAGATTTATAAGTTCATATGTATCAGGTATATCTACTGGCATTAATATCCAATTAAGACTTTTATCTAAATGGCGAAAGATATACGATTTTAATTGATGTGTGAATTATTTCAATTGGCACTACATTGTTTTATACGTCATATTTTATGGCCTGCCTGCATTCTTTCTTCGATAGTGTTTATTAGGATCTAGATTCTAGATTCCAGATGTGAAATGTGCCTAATGAATGAGTGAATTTTAGTGTTAAAGATAAGTGTTTTTGGAGATACAAGATGTGTTTAAGGAAGAAATGACGTCAGTAATGTTTTTACGATTGTGAATGCCACGACCAATTTATGCGCTCACAGCCTTATTAAGGTCAATGGTAGCAGCAAATGAAGCTATAAATAAAATCGTTATTTAATTTTGTTTATGCTTTAAAAATAAACAAGTATAAAGATTAAAATTGAGTTGTTGTTAATTTGATCGTTTTGAATTTTGAGCAGCACGACGGCATTCGTGATTAAGTTTGTGAAGGATTTTCGTATCAATCTTTTGACCTACACTTCTAGTTATCAAGCAATTGCAACTATGTATCTACATATAAGTAGGTTATAACCGAAATTACCATCCTTGGCAAAATCATTCATGATCATGGTATGTAAAGAAAATTCTATTATAAAACAGATGGACGCTACTCCTCATTGGTGCTCCTAAAATGAGATCCTTTTACCGTCGTGAATATCTCACAGGGTCCTAGTAGTCATAGGAACCTACTACGCTTTGGAATGGGCAAAAAACTTCATGTTTCTGACCGGCAGACTATTTGACAGTTCAAAAGTGAATAAATGCTTTGAGTTTGAGAACTTCACATCCTATTTCCTTGCCGAAAACCTCATCAACAGCTGAATTCGGTCCAGTGTCACACAAAGGACCACAACTCAGTTCCAAAAAGACCAATCTTATAAGCAATTTAACTGCATAGTTAGCTGCAATGCAAATGCCAGGAAACTAGAGGTTACAGCTAATTTTATTCACCACCCTCTGCGTTCTAATTCATCCCCTATTTACTTGCTAGAAATGCAGGTGTATGTGTAAACGTGAGGGACGCGATAAATCTGTGCGATTGGTTTTGATGACGATACGACATTAATTTAAATCGTAGTATACCAGCTGTCTACTGACTTTCTCAGTCTGCATACAAAAAATCTGCATGTCTGTTTATATGGCGCTGAAATGTGGTGCTGAAAAAGCCGCGAAAGCAGTAATATCGATGCTTTCGAGATGTGGTGTTGGCGGAGGCTGTACTTCGAGCTAACATTGGTAACTAATAAGTATTAGTACAGCAAACTATAGGTAGGTACCTATATTTTACTGTAAATGTATAAAAAACCCCTAAAATAATAATATTAGACCAAGTTTTTCAAAGCGTCCTCTCTCCCCTTATTTTGCCGACAGGGTCCATAATGATCACATATAATTTTAAGTTACCACCTAAGTAATTACTTATTGTGAAATGCAAATAAAGTATTGAGTATCGGGTATTTCGGGAAGCCCTCGGACAGAGGCTTCTAAAATTTTGCTCTGGACCTCGTTTCAGGGTTTCCTGTATACGTGCAATTGGTATAAATAAGTGCGATTGGTATAAATCAGTGGGAGCGCATGCGCAGAACGCACTAGCCACTCAATTAAGTGCCGGGATTTCAATTAAAACGCCTTACTGAATTTACGACGTTTCCAATTTATTGTAGGTACACTTTTGTTAGGACGAACTTTGCCCAGTGGTACGGGTAAATTGTTATGACGGTAATTTAGTTTAATTATACAAAATATTTGACTTAAGGCCAAATTATTGTCTTCAGTCAATGCAATCAATCAACACGTTTTTGTTTTATTAACCCATCTTGCTTTGAATAAATAAAGTTTATTTATACGTGAGCAGGTAATTATAAATAAAGTAGTAAATAAGTAAGTAAGTCATAACTTCACCAGCTACGATACCTAGTAAATAATATGATGCAGGCGCAATTAGTTTATCTCCCAGCAGTATCTAGAGCTTTCAATACTCAATACATCATTACACTAAAGATAATATTGAAATAAGGGGTTATATACAAACTGGTACATAACGGCTAACCGTATCCAAGGCTCCGCTGACCAATCATAATCATTATGTGTTAAAGCAATTAGGTAAGTAGCTGCCACTTATTGGAAAACGCTCGGAACAAACCGGCCGATACGCAAAACGCTGGGCACGTCTTGCTGCACTTTGCATAAACACCGCCACGCCCATCAAATGTCACTTGTACCCAGTAAATAACGTTTTCAGCGAGCTTTTAATAAATGGTAATTTTTAAAATATAGCCCCCGACGTCCTTCATATTATCTGTTCGTGGAGTGTATGAATATTAAATTTATTTGCCGGCACGCTATATCGTGAGAAAGGGTAGCTACGTATATATAATTAGCTCAAGTACCAAAATTAATTATATACTCGGCCTTAATAAAGATACCAACTGAACGCAGCGATGAACAACCAATTACACGATCTACGAAAATAACTCTTTTCAAAAACGCATTAAGATAAAAATACTTAGGTATAATTGCTGGGCATTCCTTCGACACGCGTATAATGAACTGAGTAATATTTTACAGAAGCCAAACTTACTAAAAGGGGAATCACAACAAATAGTAGTCTTCAAAATTAAATCAAAAGACTTATGTGTTACAAATAAAACGAGTTCCAAACGAATAGCTACCAATAAACGATCCAATAAAAATACCATAACAACATAATTCAGTCATCAAACTAAATTACGTACAAATAATTTGGCCGTAGAAGCTCACAATCAGAGCTGGGTACAACTAGTTTTATGAGGAGTCGGGGTGCCGTCGTAAACTAATAAAATAAAAGTTGGAAGCGCGAACAAACCAATAGATAATGAACTTTTATTGGTCAGTTTTACAGCTCTCCCCGAGTGATTGTAAAGTGAATAATTGTATGTCGTTAGCCGGAGTAACAGTTACGTACTTACGCGCGGCCGCCCCTCCATACTGGGCCGGCCGTTCTATTGTTTGTTGTTAACAAAACTCTGATTGGCAAGTGCGAAAATGAGTGGGAGCAATGACTCATTGAAGGTGTTAACATTAAGTAAACAGTAGTTTAATTAGAGGTTAACGTTCAAACCTGGGCAGCACGCGATGAGACCTTATACTTCTTTTTTTTAACACTGCGTTTCAATACGTTCGATAGTTTTTGTTGAACTGCCAGTCAACACATTACTGATCAACAATGCCATGATGCCCGGCTATAAAAACGTGAGGCCACTAATCATAATTCATGTAGCACACTTGTAACTATCGATTGCACCAATTATTGTAAAGTGACTATTAAACAGACCCTGGGTATAGATAGCGGTATGTTTATTGCGTCTAGTGTTCCTAGCTTTATAGCTATATCCGCAGCAATTAATAACTGTTGTGGTAAGCGAACATTTCGTATATCTCGTAAATTTTGAATTGGTCTCGTTATTTTATAGGGGTTAAACTCGATTAACGGGTGGGGTAGGTTTATTGTATGTGGATTATCGCTGTTACATACGGACATACATGTTATTGTCGGGCGTACGGTTGCTTGTGTCTTAGGAAGCTTAGCGCTGAGACATGGTATGGAGCATCGTCGAAATACTAGCATGGTGTTAGTTAGCTTATTAGGGGAATTACGTGCAGAAGGCATGTTCTAGGCAAGCGAACTCTTATGTACACATTGTCTACACAACTGTCGTCATAAGGTGAAAGGCCGTAACTATTTCATTTTGAATAAATGACAGTTTTGTGTGTCATCTATTCAAAATGAATAATCTTAAAGAAATATAGAGAGGTTAATGCCCTATCCAGCCCTATACTTATTTAACAAAATCTTGATAAAAAAAAAATGTTACGGCCTTTCCCGTATGACGGCAAAATACTACGCACAACAACTAACGATAGGACTCTTTTCAATAAAACTATTCCGTGTTCTTTAACGGTCTAAAACCGGATTCAAAGTCCCAACAGATCCATATTCGACTCAGTAGTGATTGACTACAAAAAGCTTTACTTAGAAGGGTCAGTTTTATTTAAATTCTATTGAAATTGACCAATAAGGTGGCATAAGTTGTAGTCATCTACTTATTTACTTTAGCATTACAAACACAAAGCCCACCAAGGTATGAATATCTTTAGAAACAATTTCTTTCCGAAGGGTTCCAACTCATTTTCGTTTACCGTTATGGTTTTTGAGCATTTTTTTTCATATTTTTTTTCTTATTTGTATCTATTATTTTACAACAAAAGAGTACTTATGAGACTGATTTACTAGTATGAATGCTAAATTAATAAATGATCAATTATTCCGATATTAAAATCTATACAAACAACTTTTCCTATTAAATTTTTCAAAACTTGATGAACCAGAATCGCTTCCTCAAAAAAGAAACATTAAGCATTCCTTTCCTAACAACCATCCTCCATAAAATTATAATCTACCTACACCAAAATGCAGATTTACTCAACCAAAACAAACCTAATACCCAAACCTATACGAGGTAGGTTCAGGCATGTTCCCAGGAACGAAACAGTGAGGTTAGTCGCACAGTTAAAGGAGTCGTGTAGAGGACAGGCCAGGTCGGGTGAATGATACTATCGAATCACGAACCTTCCCTGGGATAGGGTTGAACGGGACTCGGGACGGTGGCGAATGTCCCGAGATGTATTTTGAGTAGTTTTGTGTAAGATGAATGTTCCTTGTCCATTATGTTGAAGTCCATAGAAACCTAACTATTACGCTTTGGAATGAGCAACTAGCTTCATCTTTCTAACTGACCCACATCATGTCAATTCAAAGGTTTAATTGAAATATTTATTTCAATTTTGAGGTTTGAGTTTGATGGGATGATTCTGGAATTGTCGAATGTCTTCGAAGCAATTTTTCTAGAAAGACTTTCTAATATTGGTTGACATGGGCGTGTCCAAGGTGGGGCGACTTAGGGCATCTGCCCCACTCTGGTCCCTGACTCAAAAATAAAAATTTAGGTTTGTTAAGTAACAAAATCGTCGATGTGACAACGCTTGGGGGAGGCCATGACCAGCAATTCAAGTTTTTCGACTGAAATGACGACGATGCTGCTTGAATCAAAGAAAATCGTGTAGGTCGAGTAAAAATAAACTTCCCCTGAAAATGGTTAGGTGGGATTCTGCTCCGTGTCAAATTCCCTGAAATATTCAGGCTTTCGTCTGTTTGAATGCCTTATAATAATTAACTGAAAGTGTATGTGGTTATCCAGTGGCAAAGTACTAATCATTGTTGCTGTTATCCTAACTATCCTAACTAATATGCGGAAGTGAGCTTGTTTGTTTGTTACGCTTTCACGCTAAAACGGCTGAACGAACTTGGATGAAATTTTGCACATAGGTAGACCATGACCTGGCTTAGGACATTGGATTTTTTTTTATCCCGATATTCTCACAAGATCGAATCAATCGCTAGTTTTTCTATAAAGAGACAAGTTAGTAAAGTGTTCGCTCTGTGCAAAATCGCAATCGGTCAATTCCGATTTGAATAGAGCATCGGATTTTTTTCTAAAATCGACAACCCTGATTCCTAGATACATGTTGCTACACATATGTCTGTATGTATAGTAGATACGACATTTAAGGAAATCAAGGGGCACCAATAGGTACTTAGGTACTTCATTCTACTGTAAGTTCTTTAAAATTACAGTATTGGTACTGTTCTTTTTCTTTAGTGGCTTTTTTGATAGCTTGGTCTATGGAGCACTTAATATCATGTCCTGAGTGTCCTGTTGCCTGCACGATGCAGAAGCTGATGGATACTACTGAAGTTGCCAAACTCGTAACCAAATTCTGGGCTGACTCTATACAGGGTGGCACGGACATCGACGCGAAAACTGATACCATGGATTCAGTACGTCATGATTCTGAAATAGCGTTGAAATTTTTCGCAGGTTATTAAAAAAAAAAACTGCTGTTTCATAGAAAAGTGCAATACCTACGCGGTCAAAATTTCGGAACAGCAGATTTTTTTTTAATAACCAACGAATAATTTCAACGCGTGTTCAGAATCGTGTACTGAATCCATGGTATCAGTTTTCGCGTCGATGTGCTTGCCACCCTGTATAAATTGCCATCGACACGCTAAAAAGAAGAAGATTGTAACTAACAATTTAATTAATTAAATATATAATACCTACCTATTTTGGGGAACATGGAAAAATATATGCAGAAAATAATATGAAATTGTTTATTTATGTAAGAATATTATAAATTACAATCTGATACCTAAAATCTACGCTTATGAGACTATTCATCGTATACAATGTGTATTATAAAAGAAACTACGTATTTTACTTATTTACTTAACTTAACCAACTTAAATATACCTACGTAAACCTAATAGTAACTAAAATTCTTTCTTCATTCAAAATTTCACTATACAAACAATCTAAATCAAACAAAAGATATATCTACAACAAAAATCAATTTGAACTTTCAAGTCTATAATCTCTCACATAAATATTCCATCTTTAAGAAAACCTGCCTGACCTGAAGCAGACGAATGAAGTAGCTTACTTGACTAGTACCTACTAGCCACATAAGAGATCACATCAGCTGCCCACATAAGTACCAAGGTACCCTATACATAAATGTACAGTAAGCAAAAGACATTGGTATACAGGAAAAAATGTTTATCATTCCACTACCGGCCAATATGCAGATATGAGACGCTTCACTTTTTGTTAATTTTTGTCTATCATTCTTTCACTCGAAGTGAATCGTTTGAACAAAAAGTGAATTTATTAGTGAACCAACCCAACGATGTTGGATTTTGGCACTCCGGCGGCATCTTTCAATTCACTGGCCTACCGAAAGATAGAAAATAAATATACAAATGAACGTTTATTCCTATGTAATTTTGTCGGTGTCATTTGAACGTGGAATAAAATTTCACTCGAGTGAACCATTCACCAGAGTGAAGCGTCTGATATCAGCTTGAGATACATAAATGATTTATTTGATGCAACATTAAAAAAAAATACAACCAAAAGAGTAAAGAGTATCTATTTTGTGCGTGATATTTTTTAAACCATTCGACTCACCTTAAAGGCTTGTGCAGACCAGCGCAACGCGACGGCGCGACGCGACACGAACAATACAATATCCAAGAAAACTTCACAGTATAACAATAACCAGTGTCGCGTCGCGCGACAAGTCGCGCTGGTCTGCACAAGCCTTAAAGTCTGATGTGAAAACCTTGACTACTTAGCACACTCAGAACATTAGATACTTGAAAGTAGGTAGTTTCAAGTTAACTAGTGTACTCTATACGTGTGTGTGTGTCTTTGTTTGACTGTACCCAGGTATATATTTATAGGAACACCGGTCCTCTAGCCTTCACATGACAAACGGGTCTACCCATAAACATATGCAATATTTTAATAAGGTACCTTCAGCGAATAATAATTAATTATTATAATTATAAAAACGTCAGTAAGTTTGTATAAATTATTCGGGTAGTTTTCGTTGTTTACTTGGTGTATATTTAATAATATAAAATAAGAGTTTTTACGTATATGTTATAAAAGTTATTAGGTATGTAGGTATATGTATAAACGCTGAGTAGCGTAATATATTTGGTACTTCAAGTACCATAATACATAATATTTTATTTATTATATATGTTTTGCTTTTAAAGTACGTTCCTAATTATAAAGTGTTGGTGTGTGGACATTTATTTTATTAGTAAATTCGTGGAAGTCGGTAAAAAAAAGTGTTTTGCTGTGGGTAGGTAGGTACCAACCCACACATAGTTCCCCCCGCCTAAGACGAAGGTATATTTTTCAAGGAATATATTTTTCGTATAAGATGACAACGATTCCATACTGCATTCACACGTAGATATGAAAATTTTGTAATATAGTGTATATTACAAAATTTTCATTACCCGGGGTCACGTGGTCGTTTCGGTACAGACACGAAAATTATAGGTCTTGAAAAAAAAAAACCTTTGTCTATAATTCAATGGCCGGTCACAAAGAAAAAAACAACCAGCCAGTTGATTTAGCAGCCAATAAAAACATCTTGTCGAGTTATTGACTGATTAAATTGACTTACGGTCTGCAAAAGACTGAAAAACTTGCATATTATACTTAAGTAAACGCTTAGAAAAAATATACATGACTTCGTTAAGGACACAGGAGGCATGCCCATGTGCTAAAATGGGCGAATTATCGACAAATACATTCAGTTTTTATCGGTACATCTGCCATTTATGATGTTTATAATTTACCAAGGTATGTTTTAATTAAGTGAGAAACATTGCATTGAAGTAGTCATTATTCTTAATTGAAAACGTACACTGCTATTGAGCTTGTCGAAGCAACTCCTATTTCGCTCCGGGCTACACGAAGACTCGGAAAAAATACATTCCACCTGACGTTAAAGTGAAAACGTTCTGCAGACGATGTTAAAATACAGCTCTACGTGTTCATAAATATTCATAAACCACTATTATACTAACTCGAACATTACTGGCTCTTGAAAAGTATAAATAAGTTATTATATTATCAAATTATTGTTCCATAAAACAAAGTTTCGACCGGTATGCTCCAGTAAAATTGAGATGTTCAAAATTCGGGCCGCGATACGTCGATGTCCAATAATTTTTCGTATCGGCTAAATAATTATCTGTTATCGTCGATTTGGCAGGCCAGGTCGAGGACCGCAAACATGGCCGACCCGAGCAACGACAGCAACATAATATATCAGGAAAAAACAATTTACTTTGTGGATAGATTTTTTGAATCATGATTTAAAACTCGTTTCCATTATTCAATACAAACAAGAATTATGTTTCAAACCTATAAAGATTAATTCCTGAATTTTTTGCGACAAATACTTCCACACAACTCTCTTTATATAATACAAACACGCAACGACAAAGTTGTTAGTTTGTAAAATAAAATGCCTTATAATCTTTCACCATATCGCAGGGAGCTTTAAGCGCAACTTAGTAGCTACGTGATCTAGTTTTTTCCCACTTGGAGTCTTAAGAAATGAGATTTAAATCCTGATTTAACGAGTTAACACGTACGTATAATGCTATTCAGCATTTTTCAACATGAATAGCACATCCAAATAGGTAGAAAGATATTCGTGAGTTTTTCTTTTGCAGACTGTACGTGGAGCGAGCTTGGAATTCAGTTTTTAGCGTCCGCCTGACTCTTCAGTCGCCATATTCGGCATCAGAGATGAAACGGACGGACTATAGTCAATTTAATTAATAGTTCCCACCGCTCATCGTTCGCCGGTAAAGCCGATGAAGTCATTATGCATGCTTACGAAATATTCAGACCTTGACAAGTCAAGATAGTCTTTATATTTTTTTTTACACCTAATTATTGTATATTGCGGCTGTCTTTATTTTAGTTTTAATAATTAAGACGGGAAAGCGGCCGTTAACAATCGGTCAACATGTAGGATGCCATTAAATTCATTACAGGGACCAGTAAATTATCTTTAAGTGTTTCGATCGTTGGTATACTTTAAGCGGGTGTTATTACGACATTCTACATGCTCGGCGTGGAGACAGTCGGGAACATCAAAAGGTGCAACGGACTTAGTAAATTAAAACATTGCAAAACAGCTATACCGTAGAAGTCGCGCTTGGGCGACTTCAAAAATGGCATCGCGCGTCGACTCGACTGGTGACGGCGAGTAAGTTTTTCGCGACCGTCTCCACTCGATAAATAATGGCGGTGACTTTGACAAAAACTCACCTAGTCCTGTTCGGTGGCCGGCGGCGCGCGCTCCCCGCGCTTGCCCCGCATCTGCCCCGCTCACACCGCACTCGCCCCGAAGCTTTTTCTGCCCATTCCACGGCGCCGGCGCAATCGCGAACCGCTCACTTCCATCATTACAGACGTTACCCTAACTATTTACACCGCTACTGGCTAAATAATAACTACTTATATTTATGGCAATTTGTTTAACTTCACCGACTATTAAAACTGCAGGAACACGATCACGTTTACACTATACTTATGCGAGAGTATTGAAGGATTAGATGGCGCGGAAGGTTATTCTGTTCACACTGTCCGATAGCGGATAATTAATTTAACTTACGACTCTTTATTTACTTAGCTTTAAGGGTACGAGACCGGGTCTCTTTGGTAGGCATATTAAATTTGTACAATGTAATATAGTTCGTGACGCCGACGCTGCCGAGCAGGGAGCGCTACGATCGCACATAAAGTAAAACGCACTACGATACACCTACACTATGTTACACGGAAGAGATTTCTACAAATTGCACTGGTTTCCAAACGCGAACATCTTCGACGATTACGCGGATTAAAATATAAATGTATATAAAAATCAATAAATCAACAAAAACAAAACCCGAAACACAAAATAATACGACCCGTTTCTAGTCTAGCATTCAACAGTTTATTGTTCCATCATTTGTTTTGAGAAAACATTGTGTCTAATTAAAAATTAATTTAAAAATAATCACAACAACCGAACAACACTTAAATAACGAGAAAATAATTACAAACAATTTACAAAAAAAAAACCACAAAGCTATGGAGTGTTCGGCGGACTGCGATAGTATCACTGGACAAGGCTTTGCGCACGCGCATGCTTAGTGTTCGGGATGGCCTTGCGCAGCGGCCGCGGCCGCCGCCGCTGCTGCCGCCGCTTTCTGTGCTTGCGCTTGCTTTTCCTGCTCATTCAACTCCTTTATAGCCTGGATCTCTTTCTTTAACTTCATCCTTCGATTCTGGAACCATATTTTGATTTGTCTCTCCGTCAAACAGAGCGCGTGCGCCATTTCTATGCGTCTCCTCCGCGTGAGGTAGTGATTCGTGTGGAACTCTTTCTCTAACTCTAGTGTTTGATATCTAGTGTACGTTTGTCTTCCTCGTCTTCTCAGGCCATTTGCTCCTGAAACAAAATAGAAAAGGTTTCTTTAATGATCAATAATCTTTTAAATCAACGACCATAAACGTAATGGTTATTTGGAAAAAAGTTTGTGCATTGAACCGGCGGATCTGCTACCATCGAAGCGTTTGAATGTTGAATGGGATTGGTTGTCTCACGCAACTTAGTTCAAATGACGTTACAATTGGCGGTGACGACAGCTTCATTTCGTTTAAACGTCGATATTGATATATGCCCAAGGGCAGCCTTTGAGAGCCACCGACCGGGAATTAAGACTGGTTGCAAACTTGATTAAGAAACATAAACACGTGTGGGCGAAAATGCAAAATCGTTGAGTTTCCGATGCAATATAAATGCAGATGCAGGTACATAAATAAGAACAAGAAATTCGAGAAACATACTAAAGCGAAATTTCCGTTTTCTAGCTTTGATTCAGTAGGGTGCACAGATTGAAAATACGTTATAAATCAATACTGAACTTCAATCGCGGCGAATCGGAATGTCTTACAACTGCGTACCGAAAACTCGAATCGCGACAGAATAACTGGGGCCAACAGCCGTGACTTGAGAAAATTCGACTGATTTCAGGGCTGCTCTGCCTATTTTTTGAAGACGAACTTGGCTTAATTCACAACTTCAATATATTACCTTACACTACCTACATAAGCTTACCCAAGAATTGTCTTTATTGAAGTCGAATAAGTTGATTGATCAAAATATTGAAAAGACTATTGCTATTCACAAAGATAGTTCTCAATTTCATTCGATATAAAACCTACACAGAAACATTTTTCAGGATTATCCCGTCAAGTTCACCAGATATTTTCATTACAACTCAATATTGAGTAACGACATTTCAGAAAATCCTACTTTAACACCAGTAGGATCTAGAAATATTAATAACATCGCGATTTATTACAAATATATATTAATATTAAAATGCCAGCCCTGTTGAGGCGGTTATTTGAAGGCTTTCATTGCATGCCGGTCGTTGCGTGCTCCCCAACATTATGTATAGGGCCGAACGCACGCTGCGATCGGATTATTTCTTTCTTTTTCGGTGTCCAACTTTCGCAGTAGGTATATAATATATCAGATTAAGACCAATCAGAATGTATCTGAATTTAATTTGGAACTTTTGCATTGAACTCGACCTAGTTGATATTATCATCTTTGAGAAATGAGCCTTCAAGTGATCGGTGACGCGAGAAAAGATTGAAATTCCGATTCAATCGAGTGTCTTCGGTTTTATTGAAATTGAAGGGCTTATACAGTAATATTCAAGTGGAGAATGTTGATTTTCTTTGCCATTTCAGAGGCAGCCGGGTCTACAAAATTGATTTAATTTTGTCGTGCAGGCATATAGTTCGGCAGCTTAGCACTTAGACTGTACTGTTTGTACGGCTCATTGGGTTTACAAGCAATTTTTGGACACAAATCATCTGATGAGTGAAGTCTCTAACTTAATGACCACCAAACTAACAGGCACTCTCAAAAGGGAGACAGACACTCATGAATCATACTAAAAACATGTCATAATCAAGCTACATAACCGATAAAGTACTTGAACAAGCACATTGCCTTCGTTACTGTTACATTCAAAATAAAACCAAGATCCGTCCGTACTTCTCACAGCATTAAAGGGTACGCGAACCAATTTAATGGCTTAATTATCTCAAGTAGTGAGATCGGAGGCTGCGTAAGGACCAAGCGGCTCTTTTCATACATCCTTATCTATCCTCTTAAGTTGTATGGAGTATGGTTTAATCGGAATCGTGAGAAAGCGAGGAAAACATGCCTATTGTTGATATAAACCCAAGTAAAGGTCGATGATTCTGCTGAAGTTTGCTTATAGGGATATTGGGAGCTGATAATGTCAATTGATTTTTAAGTCACGATGTGTAAGGAGGATTCGGAATTATAACTGTAATGTATTTGAATAAAGATTAATAATGTACGTTGAGAATTTTGATGAACTTGGGACGAGATTTCAGCCTGATTTTTCATGAAAGTTCTCCTACAAAAGTGATAAATTAGCGATTATAATTTATCAAGTTAGGACTTCAGAAATAATCTAACTAAACCTATATTCAAACAATGCACATCCAACTGCAGTTGAGTGTAAAGTTAATACTGGAAAATACAGCACAAGCAACTACATAAGACCAAAACCTTTCCTTCCTCCAATTTCCCCCTTACCGAGTTAAGTGCAACCTTTTTAATAATTAACAAAAATTCTTGCGGCCGCTGTATAGTGGTTAACTGAGTGACGCTAATTACCTAACCCGTAAAAGCCTTCTGGGGGTACCACGTGAATTGTGGGGCCATTCCTTATGTAAGAGTTATTTACAGGATTAACTGTAAATCGTTGTTTATTTCCTACGATTGTAATTAATTGAATGAGTAATATATACTTATTTTTCAGGGTTTCGAAAAGGTTAGAGAAAAATAATTATGCCATTAGGTTTTATTCGTGGAAAACAAAGAATTAAGTACTTTGTAAAAAAATACAAAAAATTGTTATCCTGTATACGCACTGACTTACATTGGTTTTCACAAATCATTCGTTAAAATGCAGCTGATGACGATGAGTGAGTGAGGACAAAGTGTAACTGAAGGGCAACTTAACATTGAATTTCAGAATTCGGTCCATTGGTCTCCTACGTAAAGTCTAAGATGTGAACTAAGTTAAATGCAAAATTCCTAGAACACAATGGGCCGGCTATCTGCAGAATGAAAGATATAGCAGAGATTCTGTGTAGTGTTTGCTAAGCAGACAATCTCAACATCTTTTCTGTGGCTACCTAACCACTAGTACATGATTGCTTAGAACGATACTGCTTTAAGCTTTATTTTGCTTTATCTTTATTTATTTATACTATACAGCGTGCTATTTCAGAAAATACAGAGGAGTGACTTAACATTTTCTTTGGAATTTTCAAAAAATGTAGTTTTTTACTAAGTGTTTATCATCGGTTTTATATTGTAAAGTTTTATAGAAATATACGCTATTGGTCCTTTTTATTACGAAACGATGCAGCACAAACAATTTTTTTTAATGATAACTACAAAAAACCCTTGATTTTTATCAAATTATACAGGGTTTATCAAACAGAAAGCAGTATAAGTAATAGCAATATTTTAAAGGTAGTTAAATACTCGTAAATAAATGAAACTGTAGGTGTGCATTCACTGTATTGATTAACCCAAAAAATTTTCAACATGATGAATGCACCAGAGCTCTGATAAGCAAATGCATTAAGAGTATTAAGACTCATTACTCGAAGCAGATCACGCTTGTATGGTAATTCGGAGCTTTCTCTCTGTATACATAGGTATTATGTGTATAGGTATCCACGTCAATGATTCGAATGAAGGTCAATTTGGAAGCCATGACTTAATATACATGATGAAGGTTATTTGCAAACGTTAACTGGCAATGTGGAAGGATATGAAAGAGGTTTCATTATAAATAAATAATTTGTATAAAATGAATAAGTTCGTTCGAGAACAAACGCACAGTATGCTCGTAAATAATCCAGTGTGAAAAGCCCTTTCCAAAATTATGTTACGGCCATAAATACGTCACCTAAGTAAATAAACAAGACATAATCTGCGGAAATCTATGTTGTTTTACTTTCCCCCTCGAATAAAAAACACGAAAACATCACCGACATCGCACGTGTGCCAACTAATTAGGGACTACCATAATTTCAGTGTCAATTTTCGCCTTGTAAATTCTTCTCAAAATCCGGAGTACGCCGTAAAAGCAATAAACATGACACAAATGGCTTCATTAAGGCAAAAGGCGGAGTTTGTGGCCTAGCAAAAAATAAGTGTAGTGTAACACACAAGCCTTAATAGGTATATAATGACGGCAAGTTTCCGTTATGCACAAATCTGAAAAATATCATCTGCGCAGACGCATTACGTGTTCCGGAACGCGGGGCGGGACACAACGGACCCCAAAGGTTACGGGCTTATGCTCACGAGGTAAATAAAAAATGGCCCTACCAGAATTTTACTCATTATGTAGCATATTTAAGCCCCGTTACCCGAAACTGCCAATTAAAGCTCGGTAACCATAAAAAAGAGTGATGAAATTTGAGGTTTCAAGCAAAATAACCAACAGTGAAGGCACAAAATGAATGTGCAAACGACAATAATAAAGCTATAACTGTGTGATCTCAATCCGATCTTGATTACATTCGAGAGTGGCCCAGGGCGGTCGATTCAAAAACAGGTTAAACGAATTTGTGTTCGGAAAGGCGCAGCGCATTAAAACGCAACATTTTTCGTTGAAAAACAACCAGAGAAAATTACAATATAATCTGACTCCCAAAAATTCAAGTTCAAAAGCAAAAAGACAATGAACGCTTTCAAGGAAATCGACTCGTAACCGTTCCCAAGATTCCCTTACAAGTGTCGGGCACAACCCGTTCTGCAACACGTGTCGCAAACAAAAGAAACTTGTCCAAGTTGCCCCCTCTCTCCATCGGGCGACAAAAGGATTGCGCAAGTTATATTAGTCGTAAAGAATTTCGGACTAAGATCTATAAGGTTGTAAACCGCTCGTAACTCACAATGGTCCCGCAGTTGCGGAGGACATTCGCAACAACTGTTGTTTGCTTCGATGTTTTAATTGTTCCTAATTCGTAAAACTTTTCAGCGTGATTTACTAGTGTTGTTCTAGCAGATCGGTCGCTTTTGAGTGTTTTTTTCCGATACCGGCGAACATGTGGCGCGGTTGACAACGCGGGAAGCGGTTATTTACACTTGTGGGACCGTAAACGCTTTTTAATGACAAAAACAATAGCTTTTAAGTTTTTTAAGCTTCGAACCTAACTGTAAAGGGTGTTTTATAGTTTCAGCAAAGACGGATGGGTTCATGATGGAACGGGACCATTGTTTAGCATATTTCAATGGAAGGGCGACATTAAAACGGATCACGTCGGCGAGTATGCCCACGCGCACAATTTTCTTCGATAAAATTATGTAAAGTAGATATTTGCGCTCGAAGTCTAATGAGTCAAATTAAGATAACACGGTATGTTCAACTGCGCATAACATGTTCTACAAGTCAATAAATGTGTCTAGGACTAGTCGAGACGAGGCTGGGCTTGCCTGAGACACTCTGGCCCTATTACATAAACAGAACCTATGTATATAATTTTTACTTTATTACGGTCTGTTTTAGTCGCATAATTGCTGCTATATAATGTTTTAATAATAGACATGCGATGTACTCAAAGTTTAAGACTGCAATAAAGCGCTGAAAATCGGTGGGAGTTTACACGTGTATTTTTGTTTAAGCTTTTGCATATAGCCTCAATTTGCATATAGGTCTTATACAACCATTATCTTTACACTGCCCACTTTAAAAGCTTTATAATAAAATCAACCTATCACTATAATTTTATAAATGCATCCAAGTATACCAATCTATATATTTTCTCTTATAACTTACTCGTATTTCAGAACAAGATGACGCCATAATGGAATGCATACCCCAAAAACGTGTTGAATGCACTTTTTTAATACATTATCATCTCATTACCCGCGATCTGAGCGATTTTAAATAATCGCGACCGCTTATTTTAGTGAATTTCCTTATTACATATTCCCAACCAACGGGCTCGACGAAACATAATCACTCAAATTGGTAACTTGAAACGCAAATTACAAAATTGATACGAGAAAAATGTTTTGGCAATGGTGGGGAGGTTGAGATCTTAACTGTACATACGTATGCGTGCGTGTGCGCATTTGCGTATGTAGGTAGTATGGTAGAGGACGCACCGTAGCTCCCACCTGGGTGGTCTCAGAATCAACTGACCGATTACGAAGTAGGTATATAAACACCGCGCTATAACACATTGGCTGCCGCACTCCTTTATATCTGTACCAAGTGAATTATTGGTTAAAATAAAAGCTCACATGAATTACTATATCAATACGCGCCGTAATTAAAGCACTGCTGTAGGGTCTGCAAGGCAATTTAATTTGGAAGGGTTATTTAGTTACGAGAGTTTTATAACGGTAATTTGTTGCTTTAATAGCCCGCGTTATTAAGTTACTAAGATCTTAAGTAACTATTGTAGCTGAGAAGAAATAAAATTCATATGAGTACGATTTATTCATTGAAACTTCGTATTGGTAGCCCGGAGTCTGAATTTGTGCCCCGGTAATGGCAATAGCCGCGCCCCCTATTACATGGGACTTAAACATACTCCTCTGCCTAACCCTTCGAGGAAAAGAGGCGTGATGTTATGTTTGCGTACTTCGTAAATATAAAAGCTGTAATTCACATTGGCTCGATTCCTGGACAGCTACGTCTGAAGAATTAATTCGCTGAATGATTGGCTTAAATTCCTCGCAAAGGTGGAATAATATACAGATCCTAACGATGCCAACATCGTCGGGTAATTTTAATGTACTTTCCAAGATGCCGCTGCTTTCCCGCCATCTGCGGTGCCGACTTCCAATCAGCTCACTAGATGTGTATCGACTTGAGAGCTTGCTTGTTATCTCAAAACACAATATGAATAATACATTAGTGGCCGGTGTAAGAGTACGCGCACTCTTAAATTGGCAAAGCTTAATTGACTCAAAGGTTGAAAATGAAACGAACTGAGCACTGAGCACTGAGCCCCCACCGGCTATACGGCAACTTTTTATGTAATCAGTACTCGGCGGACCGCATAACGGAATCAATTTAAATCGGTTATGTGAGATTGCGTATAAGGGTTGGTAAGGTCAGCGAAACCAATTAGTTAATAAAAATTAAATTATTAATCATTCTGGGGAAACTACGGATTGAGATTGTTATCTGTTATTGCAATGAGGATGTATTTTTTGTAACTGCAATCAAGAATTTGGAAGGTCCTCTTTTGTTTTTTTTCTGACAGAAGTTCCTAAATATTGCTCAAGTGCAGCACTACGAATGGACAGTCGTTACATAAGGTAGATTTTTATTAATGCATTTTTTCAGCAGCATCTTTTCAGTGCAGTCCACTATTACATGAACTTTTCCAAAAAACGGAAGGTAATGCGTAGGGATTATGTGCGCTTATCGGGTATTATGGTGCCTACACTATGTATGACAATACGACCTTACGATAACACTTGTGTCACCATTTCACCACGTTGGGCTTGCGGGTTGATGACCGCTGAGTTATAGCATTATATCTCATGTATTTACATAACGTTGACAGGCCCTATGCCAGACCGCTTCGGTTAAAAGCTTGACCATTTCCTGTTTATATGATAAGTTAACTTCATTAAATATGGCCGTTTCACTCATTTTAAGTGGAAACTTTTTGGTTTTGCTTGGAAAAACTCTAGTCGTAGAAGAAACAAGATTTTTTTCTTATGTGTTAGGCAGTACATAAATGATAAATTTCTCAAAATCAAAATGTCATAATGAAATGATGTTGTAAAACCAGATGAGTAAGGTGTTTCCTTTCTACTCTCAGAAGAAACACCGATCACAGTCTCTTTTCAAGTCCAGACATACGTAATCTTGGTCAGGCCATATTAGGGCCATGAAGATGAGTCTGGTCGTTTGAGGAAATAACCACACAGATTTGAGTGGAGCTGTCCAGTCAGTGCACGCATTTATCACATAAATACAAATGTCACTACCTATGCATATCATACCTATATTATGTAGGCACATAGAAGATGCATGACAACATATACAAAGGACTATCAGAGAGACCACACATGGTCATGAAAATAGATTTTTCATCTCATTAATACTACAAACAAATTACCTTTTAACAAGCTACATAGACTTAAAACCAAAACAACATAATGCAATTAAACTCATAATAATTGCAGTACTAGTAACAGGTTATCTACGGTTCCTATTTGCCTTAACTCAGCTATATTTAATTAAAGGCTAATATCATTTAGTTTTCAATGCGTTGAGCAAATTCTATGTAATTAAATAGCGTTGCGGAAAGGGGCAGTGCCGCCTTAATCAGTTAACTTTACGGATTCTTGAGCTGTCTCATGTTAAGTTTCAGTTACAGTGAAAAAGGAGTGGAAAAGTCGGAAAAGTTTTAGGTAAGTTGTCGCTATAAAGCCTAACCTTAGGTAAAAATACATATTTTGTACGGCCTTACATGTAAATTGAACCCTTATTTTAAGACCTTGCTAAATATTCAGGGCTGCACATTATCGGTTAATACCTCATATACATATTGTACCGGTAGGTATTAATAAAAGGACCAGAGGCAAGCCGGTTCTCGTATGTATTTAATATCGAAGATAGCTATTAAAGTAATTGCGAAGCAGTACCTACATGGCACTCAAGACATGACGCTCTGAAGGCGTTTACGGAGAAAATTAACAATTTGCAAACCAAAATGGCGTCCCCAACCTGATTTTTTTTCCGTGCCCCTAGATGATAATTTCGAAATGCCCCTGAAAACGTAAATTATCAACGATGGTGTCCAAGATTGAAATCACGGTAGTCGTGTCGAAATCACGGAACCCGTTTAAAATCGAGGCTTGTACCTAATTATACCTACTGCCCTTTAATTTTGTTCTCGCAAGACGTACGCACGAAAATGTATAATATTCTCTTTCAGAACATTAAATTTCCGATCATAAACTCTAAAGCTCGATGTAAAACTACCCATGAACAATGTTTGACCCCTTTCCATATCACTTTCCGATATATCGTGCCGATATTAGGCCATACATCAGGGTAGAACGCAATAAAAATTGGACGTCCCGAGAGGATTAGGCCAAACCCTGACATATGTGACATGTGAAAGCCTCAGACTATTTCTTTTCAAAGGGGATGCCGGCGTTTGTTATTTAAAAATCAATTTTAGAGAGCACTTAAAACACTGATGTGCTCAAAGACATTTATGTGACGTTTTGAATGGGCGGACGACGCGACGCACATTACGAAGATGAATACATCAGCTGTTACTCAAAATAAATGACTCAATAAATCAATAATAGACTGTTATTAAATACGAGGTCATGCAGCGTATAATTTGCACAATACGTGAACACCAATAATGTCTCTATCTATATTATTTAACAAGGGGGCATGCAGCTAGCCACTTGTAAATACAAGCCGAAACTACACGAAGCCACTGACGCAAATAATTTTAACACAAAGCGAACCTCTGAAACCAACGCTAACAAGATGCAGCTGTTGCGATCTCTCAAACGGAGACCATTTTGAAAAACTCGTTAGAGTTTTCGAAAATAGAATATAAAATGTGTCACTCCTTCCCCGATAAATCAGTCGTGATGAATGTATCCAAGTTAGGAGCGGAGCGCGCCGCGTGACGGGGCAGCGCCTCATTG
Source organism: Agrochola lota (assembly GCA_947364205.1). Taxonomy (NCBI): domain Eukaryota; kingdom Metazoa; phylum Arthropoda; class Insecta; order Lepidoptera; family Noctuidae; genus Agrochola; species Agrochola lota. The sequence continues at coordinate 13,927,509 of OX376227.1, read as the reverse complement.
GGTGGCGTGGTCGCCATATTGCTCAGAGCTTGTAGCTGTCAAACTTTGATATATTGCAGCTGGCTTTCTCTAGTGTGCGCCTTGTCTTATGATCACATTGATCACAGATAAAATGAAGAATAATTTTCTTATAAAGAATTGCAAACTAATATTTCCAGTGATTTCACAGTTTTGAAAAACATAGTTCTCTTTGTATTCGAAATAAAAAACGTAGACAAAAGACCAATCTTTTGATTTCACGGGACGTTTTGAAAAATTGATGTTTTGTTCCCGAGGTGTAAAATTATAGCGAGCACCGACTACTGAGAGATAAAGAATTTGATTTATATTTTGACATTTTAAGCCAAAACATTCGTGTTTTTGTTGTAAACTTAATTTATTGCTACAATAAAAATGACAGATATTAATATAAAAGTATCAAGATTGCATTTAGGTTTATTTATATCTACGTAGTTCTTCGTATTTCCACATTAGAAGCATGTAAATGACACCTACCCTACCCACATCCTTTTAAGAAGAAAAACTTCGTTAATTGAAGTTGAAATCAACATTATTTACTTAAGAAACCGCACTTAATAGTCATTCGCCATAATAAGAGAATTCTTTGCCTGCAAAAAAGTGTCGCGTTCGGCGGTTTGCCGCAAAACTTTATAGATGTATATGAACAACTTTGCTGGTAGACCACAAGATGCGCACATCATTAGATTAGCAAGGAGTTATAGCATATCAGCCAGTGTAATTTAGACTTTAACTTGAGGCCTTAAGGTTGATAAAACTTTCTAAGATGGTAGTATTGAAGTGTCCTGATGAAACGAACCGACAATTTGCCATTTAGCGTTCATAAAAGCGAATCTTACTGATAGTAATCTAGCAGATATCATGTTATTATAGTGATTCTCAATTGTAGGGACAGGAAAGCAGTCAATGTTAATAAAGAAAACAGATGTAAACTTAAAGATGTTAATTTGTCGATAGATGGCGTTGTTTATTCTACAGAAACTGTATTGGATGGAATGCCCAACAATCTTGTTTTCAGGCACGTTTCAGGAGTTTATGTCAGTTTAACGTTCCTTCCTAATTTTATTGGTGGTCGTCAGATTATTGCTCACTTTAATGCTTTCATGTTACGTACCACAAAAACACTTTCGACAGCTTATTACTGTTAATCTAAGCAAGAGAAACATCTAATCTTGTATTAAATTTGGAAGATTCAACAACATTTATTTAAGTCTATCTACAATTTAATAAATAAAATCTTTCACATAGCTCTTACACCCAATACAAAATCGAATCTAGCCCGTCCACTCCAGATTTACCTGCAAACAGTACACCATTCAATGAACGCAATAAACTAGCACTTGAAATAAAATCGTGGAGTCGCTGTGAGGTTTATTAAATTGATAGGCCCGTACCACGATCCATTACGAGATATAAAACAACTGTTGACACAGCCCATCATTGTGCCCGCTTATAAAACTAGTCATTACACTGTAATGTCCCACGTTTCTGTTATGATTCTTTGAGAATTGCAAAGTAATGTGCTTCTGCAAATTGGTGTAATTTTTCTGCACTTATGTTTACTGGTCCTTTGAGGCGGTGGTTGAGATGGTTTAATTCAATGTTCTTGGTAATCTGCTTGGATTGTACAATGATTTGTGTTGTCAAGATCTCAAAGAGTTTCTATTTGCACAAAAGGACCATGTTTTCTTTATGTAGCTAATGGTCTATGTTAGGAATACAAATCATTAACGGAATTCAAATTCTTCATTAACTTCGTTATACCATCCATAATTTGAATACGACTTCGAAACAAGAAAACGGAATAACGACTAACAAACAAACATAAATTTATTCAAAATATACGTATCTTATTCCGAATTCACATTCAAGACGAAACTTTAAATCCGCGAGTTCGCCGAAATCCTGTTGCGAAAATTTTAAACGGCTGAAAGACAACAAAGTCACCTGAAAAGGAGTTGGTATTCAGGAGCTTCGGTAACCCAAGTTGGGCGTAGCCACGTAACTTAGGTTAGACTTAAGTAAAGAAACCACAGCGCCGCGTTGTCTGAAGACCGACTTAAATCTCAGACGATGTTAGGACTTGGATACAATATATGAAAGGATTGAGACTTTTGAATAAACTGAAATGAAAAGCCGAAATGAGCTTTTTTTTATAATTTGAGTGTATTAATGTTGGAAGGGCAAGTGGTTACTTTAAAAATATTAATGAGTGTTTGTACAATCTTTAGAGATGATCATCCACTGCATTTATCTAAGTACTTAGATAGGTGTAGTAGTGTGTAGTACATTCTTCTTCTTTCTTAGAATGAAATGAATAAAACCATCACAAATGAAGGCAAAGCCAGCCTTTTATCTTACTTTAACTTAACAAAGTTCTGCTTCAGTGTGTATTGTACTTAAATGCAAATTTCGCCGCTGAGCCGAGGATGCGCCGAGATTTTACAGGCATTTGAAATAAATATACCAGATTTGCCATCTAGAGTTTTATGTCGAGACGTTACTGTTTCATTCACAACTTAATTCTTAGGAAACAAAGACTACCTACCAGATTTATACAACCGAATGCACTTCAAGGAACACGGAATTTGGACTTACTTGGATACAAGGAATGAATAAATGAGAATTATTTATGTGATTCTGTCTCGATAATACAACGTAGAGATACATTGTATGATGTATCTCTACGTTACAGTCAAAAATATTCCCAATTTCACGTATGAAAATATTGGTCCTTCATGAAAAATATAACCTCAATGAACAATTCAAAATAGTCTGTAAATAACAGGGTCGACGTTGTTTAGTCAGCGCGTCACGATACACCACCAATAAAATGTTCCCTCCCAAAACCTGTGTCAATAAAGATAAAGGAAAACTAATATCAAAACAAGAATAGGTACGTGATAAGAAAACATTTATTCCCTATGTTTAATGCATGATTTGTCATAATTCCCCGGCCTCCCCGCCCTGCCCGTTGTTTTGTTTCTCGTGAGGAAATGGGCGGCTATGATTTATCGTTTGTCTTATTTATCTCGGACGCGGAGAAAAATTATTTGAGGGGTAACATTGGAAGTATTGCCAGGTTTATTAACAAATGTACCGACGAGATTGCGCTGGCGTAATTGCAATTTATTCGAGTTGTATGCTCTCTCAGTGATAACCAATAGTTAGTTTTACCATATGGGATTGGATGTAAATTACGTATTGTTCATATTCATTCCGGGTTAAAGCAAAACTGATTAGTATCCGATGTAAAATGTTTACATAAGTTTTCATTTGTTTTATGAAGCTCTACCACCACATGAAGCTCGTATTTCATAACAATTTTTATTAGAATTTATTGCACCTAAAGTCAAAACAAAACGCAGGTGAATTTCCACATTGCAATTTTAATTCATCCCTCTGTAACATAGAGGCAATAAAGCCGCGAATCAAAAGTTGGCAGTAAATCACAATACGGCGTCCGCTGCCCCGTGTTTGCTCTCGCCCACATAATCCGTTCATACGGCGGTAAATCCATCCAACAGTGTCGCGTACAACACTAAATCATCATAAGAGAATCCAGCTCTATACGCATGTACTACACGAACTACACATATTGCTGATTCGGTTTGGCAACATCGCTTATACTCGTACAGCGAAATTTACTATACACCACTATGAGAGCGCGATTTATTCCCACATCCCTCACAAAACAAAGGCTTCGAATAATTTTATATTTGTAATACCAAAACTTTCAGGAACTAATAACGTTGTAGGTAACTACATTCGGATTCATTATCCAATCGTCGAATATCGAATGGAGCCGCTGAAAAAACTCACCGATTTATTCGATTCTTTTTTATTCGATTTACGCTCGGTGCGCCAGTTACTGAAAAAGTTTGCATCGTAATGCAATCGTGTGGCATTAGTTTTGCCGTTTATCAGCGCGTTCTCGCTGCTGCAAAGCTTTGAGGGATTAATCTAGCGGCGTGGTGCGGAATAAAAATGTTACTTTAAACTCGTGAAAAACTTCGTATTGTATCGTACTGGAGCAATGTCATCATGTTTTGCTACTGAATTTAGATAAGCACTAAATTCCTAATCCATAATGCATTATTAGGCTGCTACTTAGTCTGGCATAAGCCCAAGTTTAGTGAAGTTGCACATGCAAGCTTTTCCGAGTACTGTACCGTTGCAGAATACGACTATTAAGCAATTATACGTTGGTTAAAAAAGGGGTCATAAAACAATAAAAGGAATGGCTAAACAACGTGTGCACACGCAATATTTGTTTGTGAAACATAGCAATTTTTAGTTGAGTGCTGTGCGTGAACCGTGGCCTGCAATTTGGCGTTTTCGCTCGATTTATGCGAATATCAGCGCCCCGCGGATAGCGAACAAACAAGCGGAATTTGTTGTTGAAACAGAGCTATTTTTTTGGTTGAACTTTTATTTACATTAGTAAATAGCAGGATGTTTTACACAGTACACCATTTAAAAAAATATAAAAGGAATGAATGTAGAACAGTTAGCTGAAAACATTTTACGTGTATCCATTGTCCTGAAAACTTTTTACCTATCAATCCTTAATTTTCCTATGTTTATTTTAAGGTGTATAGGTTTAGTAGGTACCAACCCTTTTTCATCTCACTAAAATCTTGCCACATATATCCAACCAACCCACAACTTTTCACCAACCATAGTTTTAACAGTCCAATCAGCACATAAACCATTGTCATTACAATACCAGCTCTGTTAACATATGTGGTCGCGAACAATACTCCGCAGATCAGTTACGTTTGTTAAGGCCTGTCTGTCTGTACGTCAGAGGTTTATTGGACAAGCGATTGAAGCGATAGTTCGCCCGCCAACGACGACCAACGAATTGGGTGTGCACTGTCGCGGTAGGGTTACGTTTCGTTTCTAGGATTCAGATTTATTTGTGTCGTGAGTTCTGTTTGGTTCTAACCGAAATGTCGTATTGTAAAACGTGGAGGGAAATTGCGAGTTGGTACGAAGAATAATCAAAGTGAAAAGGCTTTTTTTTCAGCTGTAATCTCATCTCGTTTCATCAACAAAAAAAAAAGATTTATTTTGCAGCCGAAAGCCGAACTCTTAAAATAATGATATCGATATGAACTCTTTTTAATATATGTAACCTATTTAAAAAATATCCTTAAAATAGACAGGTAGGTACCTATACCAATTAAAATACTTATTCATTTTGATCTGAAATGTTCCAGATTTCTCCTGACAAGCTGTTACTTTGAAAATGAAAATACTTATATACGCGTTTTTCTGATGACTCTAGCATCAAAAGCCAATTCCTCCATAAAAATATTCTGCATTCAAAAATGCAAATTTTTCTGTATAAATTCGACTATCATAATCTGAAGTTGATTTGACAATTTGCCCTAATTTGGCAAATAATCGCAGCGCGGTTTGAGATCGTTTTTCTGAGCATGTTTACGGATGGCTGCCGTAGTTTGTCTTGCAGGACAGCTAAAAGAACCTCACAATAGGGGGCACACTACCTACTGGTCGCTACATCCGTCTGCCCGAGAATTTTGATGTGCAGAATTATATTTTTAAATTTAAAATGTAGAGAGAAAATGTTTCAAGTGTTTTGTGTAGGAGTCTGTTTATAGTTAGGGCTTTAGGACCTGCCTACATATTCTGTTTTAAAGCTTTACCTGTTTTTATTAAAGGCAATATTTTTTCGGGTTTTCAGGAACTTCTTATTGCGTAGAGTAATACAAAATTCCTTCTAATATGCACTGCAAACCGAAATCAAAATTCTATTCAACTATACTCGAGCCCATATCTCCAGAGAAAATACAACCAATTTACACATGTAATTACATTCATAATTAAACGCTAAAATAAAATAGCTTCCCGTTTGATTTTAAATACTAATACAGTATAGAATTTATTGGGTTTATCTGCAGTCCCCGCGGCCACGGGCGGCCGGTAAACAATGCTGATATGAAATATTAGTTTCAACCGAGCCATACATCTAGTCCGCTTGTTATTAACCTTGCTAACTTTAGTATTTATATGTGTATCTACATACGGAAACCAAGTTTTGTATTGCGAAAATGTAATATTAAATTAGGTTTGTTTTCTGTTTGGTATATAAGTAACGATTATGTGAAATAAGTTATGTAAAAAGAGATACGTAATGTAAGTAATGAGGGTCCATAATGCTTAGTTGTTTGATAGCAAACCAACACCGAAGAAAACTTCAGTTGAAGATCTCTAGCTCTAGCTAATAGTACCTACATACTTAGTTGTCGAAAATCAGCTTTCAGTGACGTTAGTTAGTCATTTTTAGCAATTCAATATCGAACCCAAGCAAAACTTCCGTTCAAAATGTAGACCAGCCAAAAGTTGAAAGGAAAGTTGATGTTTTCGTAGATAAATTTATACCCATCCTTAGCTAAAGAAACTAACTGACATGAGACTATACTTGAAATACGAAAACATGCCAAGATACTAACAATTAGCCAAACATGACTAACCATCTTCCCACCTTTCAACCCCACACTTAAACCAGAAAGTTTCAGTTTACACATCCGGTTTAGACAACGGACTTGCGAGTACGTCTCCCAGTGTCTCTGTATCTAGTCCCGTCTGGCTAGGTTCATATAGTCCGCTTAGTTCTTAGGACAGCAACAATGCGCTCGCCACGAGGAGTCCACTGATGTACGATGACACAGTATATGTAAGAAGTTGACATAAAACGGAATATGAGTGAAATATTTTTGACGTCTTGTAAGTTAGAAATTATGGGCTCCAAGAAAAGGTAGCGAAGGATGAATGAAAAGAAACAATAAAGAAAGTAGAGGACTGTTAAACTGTTTCTACTTCCCAGTTGAGCTTTACATAGAAGAAAAGCTCAACTTGAAAGTAGAAAACTAAACACAAAGTACAAAAACATGAAAAAGTGAAAATGTAGGCAATTTAATATAGTTTATTGTCTTAAGAACCCATCCTCAAGGAAATTCAAACAAACACAACTAACGAAGTCCTCACAGCCAAGTCGCATCGTCAGCTCGACTACCAGTAGGTAGGTCCAGAATTTAGCCGCTGTTAATTTGTCACAGTGAATTAGCCACGGACGGGGGTAAATGATAGCGTTAGCATGTTGCACCCTGCACCGCCAATATGCTCGTAAACGTCGCACCACGACAATTTAATACCTAACTATGTATCTAGATGTCTATCTCACTGGATATACGATGATTATTCCGGACCACCATAAAATATTCTTAGTCACGTAATTACAATTTTGAACGTATAAATTGTGCGTCAGATCGTAAGCAAATTGGTTCGGTTGGCTGATGAACATGGTGATTGGTGTGATATTGATTACTAATGGCGTCCAGTTTCTACCACAGTTATGCTTCACGTTTCCTGTATGAACATCAATAAAAATCCTGTTGTACTCGTAATGACTGAAGTAAATGTAATAATGAAGAGATATCTCATAAAAGAAATTGGAAATCAAAAGAATTGCACATTTCAAATAACAGATGTTGATTGACCAAAACCTTTGTTTGCCAAACATGAATGAACTGAACAAGTTCATTAGTCGCTACTTCAAACAATAACCAACAATTAACAGATTTTGGAACGAAATTTGATGACACCATAAAACTATTTAGTTGCAGCAATTTGAGGACCCAAAACATACTTAAAAAAGGAGCTTTAGAAAGTCAGGACGATCATAAAAGTCCAACCGATACATTATTACGGGAATACAGTTAAAAAACTGAACAATACATTTTAACTTTACAGTTACCTTTGTACTGTAGATAAAGGGAGAAAGTTGCACAACGGTCAGCTTTCTAAAATTCGATATTGTTTGTCTATTGTTCAGTATAAAACTGTTTCTGGTTGAAAGAAAGTTTTGCTGTTTGAGAAACTGCTTCGGAGTTCGAGTGGGAGTTCAGACTTGTGCCAAAATACGGACCTATGTTCACTTCGAAAGGTTTGAACTCAGTTATCGATGGTGGTTACATCTCTTCATCAATTGATGGATTTAATGACATAAATGAAATGATGGAACTTAAAATGTACCGCAACATATCTACAACGGACGCAGACGATATTCAAATTTTAGAAGTTGATATAGATCTCACAAATCATAATCAGATATGTCAACTTATATTAACTATTCTATATCCACAATTACCAAAATAAGACAAACAATAAATCCTATAAACTGTTATAAATAACGTGCACGGCATGTACTTAAGTTTATACTTTTAAGTAGTTATAAGTGCGGGTTCAGTGTCGTGCCGGGGCGCGGTTACAGTCGCTTGTTAGCGAACAATGCTATATGCACGTTTGTGCATATCTAGATATGTATTGAGACCTGTACGGATGAAGAAAAAGCCTCCAGTTGCAGACATTTGCATTGCATTGGTTGCGATGGAAAGAATTGTAGGGAAAATGTCGAGCTAGATAGTTTCTTATAAGTTTCTTGTGACTTGTTAGTTATAGCGAGAACTACGTGTTGTTAAGGAATAATGATATGTCCAAGATTTGCCACACATTTTTTTTTTGTTTATTTCTACCAATGAAATATAATAATGATAATAATTTTCTTTTTGCAAAAATGCATCACAACACTGAGTTTACAATATTGCTGGATGAAGAAGTACTGACATGGTCCAAATAAACTATACTTGTTGTGTTTTTCAAGTGGGCAGTAAATAACACCAAACAATATATAAAGAAGCCGCGCAGTGTGATTAATGTACAAGTAAATACTTGTTAATAGACCATAAACAATAATATTCGACTAATGTAGACGTTTACGGCTGTCTACCAACACGACAATAACACATCAACTGTATCAAGCCTCATTGAACTAAACACGCTCCATGAATCGACGATTCAGATTAAGAAATCAATCGAATCGAATCGTATCGAATAAAAAATCGAATAGATTCACAATTTTAAACATCACCGTTCGAGAGTATGTGATTTTTATTCATCGATGGTAATTTTATAGTCATTTTTAAACACATAAATGTATGTTCTTCAGATTTGTGCATTTGCATGTGAGTTATAAACACATGGAGTTTATAAGACTCTACCCTATGCTCGAGTGTAGTGCCGTATACAGAATTTCCACCTAATAAAAGGCCATGTTACGTGTAGGGAACGTAAGACACGCAATTACGAAGTACCCAGTTTAATAAGGCCTTCTTCTCCCTTCGTGCAGTTGACGATAGGAACAACGACAGAGGAAATATGTGAAGGGCGGCAGATCACGCTTGATTGGTGGAGGTATAAGACGAAGTTTCACGTTGAACGTTAATTAGTGCGTTCCTCACGTTCTCAAGCGTGTATGGATGTATGTTCGCGAGATAATGTCTCGGTAGGATTAAAAAAGGTGCGGCAAAACATATTAAATCCTACTTCAAATCACAAAATGTTGAGTATTTTATGCTCTTTGAAGATAAAGTTGTTATAAATTCATGCAATCTCACACTGAATGCGTCGTTAATACAAGAAGCAATTTGATGTGCAGATTAATGCGCGGAACAATTTATAGACAATTACGGTAACCAACGCCGCCCCGGGATCAATTAACACAAAGGCCCTATTGCAAATTAGACTAACTGGACACCTATCTAGACACCTACCGGTATTAGATATTCATGATTGCGCTCCAACTACCACAGCGATTTATAGCATAGATCTACAGATAGTGATTTTCATCGATTCAGTAATCTATTTTAATTAATAATTAATACTAACAAATTATTTGTGTTAATTAATTGACAAACAATTCCATTTTATCTATGAGTAATTGAACATTCCTTGGGGCATGACAATTTCTGTTATTCGATAATTTTGAATGGCCGAACACACCTTGAATAAATACTTAAGACACAGATATATGCCAGTGACGTTGAGTGGTTAGCTTGCGTGCTCTGTACTGAGCTTACTCAACGCGTCGTATGTCCAGCCAGTAACAGGACTCGCCCATCAAGGAGCACTGTCCCAAATTAGACGCATTATTAATTTATTATACATAAATAAAAGGTATTTTAATATAACACATACATTAAAAGATCAATAATTACATTATCTTTAAAATAGTGAAGGTTTCAGAAAAATACGCTTGATAGATTTTGTGTAATTCTCAGTTTTTTATCTTACATAACTTTACCAATTAATTTCACTATGTAATATAAACATAATCTAAAATGTTAATATATTAACTTATTAAAAAAATGCTCTAATTGAACATATATTTTTTCTAAATCATTAACACTACTCTTTTAGACGTGATCTTCAGTAGAAAATTATTAAAAGTCGGTTATCGTCGCCTTAAGATTGAAATTTCAAATGGTCTAAACAATCTGTTAGTATTTTCTGGAAGGTTGGCCTAAAACACGTGTTGTAATTGGTTAATATATGAGGCGAGCCCGAAGAAGTGGGCAATCTATCTAAGTCCATCCCAGGACGCTCAAGGCTCGTAAATCCGCCAGTCAGAGTCACCACTGCGCTCCCAAGGGCTTCCAAACAGTTTTATATGGTCAGCTTAGTGTTATTGAATGTTTTTATTGGAAATGTTTAGATGCAATCTTTTTATCAGATAGAATAAGCAACAGTGTACTGTACTTGTACTGATAGCATCATGCTATGAAAAGCTGGTTTCTGGTAAGGGTTGTGGAGGTCAAATGCAGTCGCTTCACGGAAAACCAGAAGCTTGCTTTAAAATGGAAGGAGGGACTGGTCTTGTATTTGCTAATGACCTCGCGACCAGTTCTTTTAAGCATGACGGACAGGCGGACGATGTTAATTTGTCCAGAGAATATTACTCTGAAAAAGTTGCTATTCATTTACAACATATTTCTGTCTTTGCGATTTCTGCCGGTAGATATACTTAAATATAGTACTTATTAGCCCAAGGTTTACTAGGCTCCTAATAATATTAGAGGTCCTCAAAATTACAGTATCATTTATAACCAAAAGCCTTTTGTCTATGGGACTAGATGGGACACTTAATAGCTCTAACAGGCAAATTGGCGACAACAGCAAGATGTAATTAGTGTTGAATTGGATGCTCTTACTGCCCATCCACTTGAAATAATGCCACAGTTGCAGCCTGTTTCACGAAAAGCTGGAATTAACATGTTATGGAAAGAGCTACACGAAAGATTTAATTTCATAGTAAGAACTGATACACATTCCAAGTGGGTAATAGACGGTTGAAATAATGACAATTTCAAGAGAATAGAAATTATCTCGCTAAAATATTACGTGAGTGACTCGCACGTCATTAAAGCGATCATTCCTAGCGAGCCCTCGTCCAAGCTTTATGGGGCTCATGGCTATCTATCCCATTGTTAAGTCGACCAACAGGTGATTTTAATTGAGTTCCCTATAATAAGAGTACGACTTTTGACTTTCAATGAACGATGAATTAAGAAGTTTATATTTTTTTTATAATTCTTGTAAAGATGTCTCATTTATTTTTATATTATATTACTCAAGTACATATTTGATCAAGATAATATTAAAGAACTTAATACGTTCAAGTGTTTATTTTATAGCAGTCAAAGTCGATGGCGGAAGCCGGTTTTAATTAACGGTTTTTCCACAGTATCTAATCCAATAATTTAAAATTCGATTGATCTACCTGCGACTAATTCGAGTTTTTCTCAACAAAATTTCGTGCGAAACATTAAAATTCAAGTGGAGAATTAATAAAGAGATAAATAAATTTAAGAGGAGCGGGAATGTGGGTCTGCCGTTACGGGCCCGGTTCGCTTTATGTGCATATCGAAGATGGATGGCGCAGTGTGCGCTGCGGCAAGGCGCGGGCGGGTGAGGCGCGCGGGGGTCGGGGGACGCACCGCCCCCACCGCGCACAGTAATGGCCGCGACCACTCCAGCCCCGTCAGACGACAAAAATGCCATAATAATGGCCCCTGAATAGTTTTTGCTGCACCGCTCTAAATACCCACTGAGCCCCTAGTACGTGACGACACGCCGGTCATCTCTCTTTTATTGAGAAATTCGTCAGTTTTATACCCGAATGGAAAAAACTATATGTCGAAGGGCCGGAATCCGGTTGTGTCATTTCAAACACTTGATAAGTATCGTTCGGGAACTTTTTACGTGCAGAATTTCAGCGGAGCTTCTCTCCTTTAGTATTCGACGAATGCGAGGTTTTTACCCGCTTTAAGGATGGCACGGTCACCTTCAGGACGCTTTAATTGTGAACCAATAAGAAACTTATTTCTTTTATAGACTCGAGATGCTCCACTCCACTGACAATGCCTTATTAATGGCTATTCGCATTGGAAATATAAAAAATGCTATCCGAAGTTCTAAAGCGGCTGTAGTCTGAACTGAATAAAGCCCTTCGCTAATTTCTATATACAGTATTGATGTTGCGAATCTTTGGAATATAAATATCGACGAGTGTAAATTAAATATACGCTTAGGTTGGAACATTAATAAAACAATCGAATTCAATATTTAACGAAAACTAACATAAGCAGGTTCGATGGAAGACAATATTTATGGAGCTGCAGGAATTCAGAGCAGGCTTGCCCGAATGCAATAGGTATGCGTTTGTGAACTAATAAAGCATTGCTCAACAAAAATCGAAACCGAGCAAAATGTCTCACAGTCATCAAACAGCTAATTAAAAACAACGATCTGCTAATAATTGACGGTGTTATTATCGAGGCGGCATTATTGAACGTCACAAAAGGTGGACCAATTAAGAGTTTCCCCGAATGTCCGAGCGAAAAGTTCAGAATGATAGCACCGTCAATTATGGCTGGCCGCCTCGCAGCCCGCTCTGCCAATTACCAACCAGCCCACCGATTGATAAAAAAGAGTTTCGAAAAATTCGCCCAAACAAATTTGGGTTATCTGTGAAGGGGAACCGCAGGCACTACGTGAAGTTACTTTCCCAAAGACCAATTGCGACCACCGAAACTTAACTGTCGATAATGTTAATAATTATAAACCAGAGAAAATTATAAGTTGATAAGTCTCTCGGAAGCGCTGACGAATTTGGAGACATAAAAAACTGTAACGACGAGGCAGAAATTCAACTTTTCACGAATACGATTTTATTTACGAGCCGAGGACGAGAGGAACCTCGAAAAAACTAGTTCGCGCTTCATGTATGAACCATGACGCGGTCGCAAGAACAATCACCAAGAATAATTCATATTCCGAGCGCGCTGCAAACATCCAGAGCCGATTTACGGGCCGCCTCTGCGCTTCTGTCGCGACCGGTATCTTAGTTACTTTCGAAAATAATTGGATTTCGATTGTGCGAGAAAAAGGCATTCGCGGGGTGCCCGTCATTACTGGTTACCTTTTACAGACTGTATAAATCGTAATTGGGGATGTGTAGCGAGCGCTATCGCGGCATCGGTCGTGTCTAACGCTTGGGTACGCGGGCTTAAGGAGCCCCTTGCCTATTTAGTTCCCATATCGGCGGCTATTGGAAGGGGCGCCGGGGCAGGCGACACCTGTATGCGTTATTTTGTCGCATAAATTGTCGTCAATTCAGTCGCGAGGCGGTCGCGTCCCCTGGTTTATTGAACTCCGTATCCAGATAAGGCGCGCCTTCCACGTAGTAGCGGTGAAAATATCCCATAATCTCGTAATTTTTCCCGCTCGTTTGCATTTCCTGCAGGAGTTCGTGAGCGAGTCATGCGCTTCTCATAATTAATTCAATTCAAATCACATCGCCCACGAGTCTTCCAATTTATCTGGTGCACCTTATACGGAGCACGATTGTACTCACTGAGATTTCTCACACTATAGCTATACACTGTATTCCATATTACCTTTGCCCCTATTTAAGTATAAGTAATATAAACGGTAGTGCATATCGTACGAATCGTACGTAACTAGATAGTAGCAGTGTATTAGCACACAATAAACTTATCTAAGAAGAATCTGCTGTGTTTGTAGCCGCTCTCCTAAAACGTCTATTTTCCGCACAGGCAATGGAAATGTCGTCGGGCCTGGATAAACGGGTGTGCGGGCGCAGGAGACGCGGCGGAGCAGCGGGGGGCGGGAGCGTGTTCTAATGAGGCGCGCCCAGTGTGCGCGGGCGCTACACTCACGCACGCACGCCAGCGATTTATGTACTTAGGTATGAATTTAAATGAATACCTACGCCCATTTCAATTACGCAATATAGTAGCTAAGTATGAATTAATGTCAAAATTTCAAGTTTGTTTTTTAACGCAGCCGCAAGCAAAATCACATTTAAATAAACACGGCCGACCGACATAAATCAAGATTAGTGAGGATTTCCAAACAGCATTGATACATGGCCGCCAGAAATAGTTGCTTAATGACATCTCTGCCATTTATACTTAAGTGATTTCAGTACCTACCTAGTTATAGTAACGGGTGCCGGTTGAGGAGCGTGAGTAATTTAAGTATTCACATAAACATTAATTCACTTTTTTCTCGATCCCGAAACCCGAAGAGGTGCTTTAGCTTAATAAATATTAGCAAATAGGCACTTCGTATGTACTACCGTAACGCACTGGCTTTTAAACGAATTGCTTCGCATAACAATAAAAACGCCTATAGGCCCTTTCACACATTCTAATGTGCCCAATGCTCCTTCATTTGTCGGGGGCCAGCACGCAGAGGAAATATTTTCCCAAATCCATACAGCCTTAAGGATCTCATAAAGCAGTCGTTTTCCCCACGCGAAAGTATGGAAGTGAGATTTATGTGGGGGACTTCGGTCTCGAGCCCGGAGCTTTGCGATGATGAATTGGCACTTTTTCAGTGGTGCCTACAAATTTCAACTCCAACAATATACGCACCCGGAATGAACAATGAGAGGTAAGAGTTGCCGCCGTTATGGCTTGGGAAACTTTTAATGTCTCCAATGAGGTAAAGCTTCCATAAATATTCCCATTCGTGAGATTAGTAGCTCTTACTGGAAGTTGAGTAACGCAACCAACTGTGAGTGCTGTTAATTAAGTAGAAAAAAGATTTCTTGTAATTTTCAGACGCTCATTAGGCGAGCATATTTGAAATGATGTCGTGCCACAAGGGACTATCTATTTATATTTTAATTTCCCGCTCATTATACAGTTTGAAGAGCCATGCTCACGTGTACCTGGGGCCAGCAAAAAGTATAAACACATTATAAACATGAACAGCCCACCGCCATGGCTTTGCGTCACGGAATCTTCGCTTGCATTTTTGCATAACAAACCCAGCTATGATTTGTTGACTGCGTTTTATCACATCGACTTAACTTCAAAACACTTTGTTGTAAAAGTAATTATTTACCCGAGCCACAAGAATTTGAGTTTACTTCAGCGAATGAATAGTCTACATAACATTGTAGTCACGTGAATTAAATAAAAACTAGCAAATACAAAACAGTATATGATGACTTCATTCATCCAACGAAGCTTTAGGCAGTCGTCTAAATTATAATAATAAGCGGGCGTGAGCTCAGCCGATGGCTCGTCTTAATAAAGCCATTATAAATATCTGATTCTTCGGTGTACGTCCAGTCGTTCGACGCCAAATGCCAAAGGGTTACCGGTCGTATATTTTACGAGACAAGGATAATTTAAATGAGACGTTCATATCATCTTACTTATCGACACCCATACGTATTTTGACATGGAACATTTTACTACCTGTGGAGTCCAAGGCGAAGACATATTTAACTTTCTATTCAAATAGGTATATATTTATATCGATTTTAAACATGCTTTAGTTTGGGGCATGAAAACGTCGTGATACATTTACAGAACGAGCGTGCAGTCGTGTGGTACGCCTATTATGGTTACGAAGTCCTTTCGTTAATGTATGTATTTGCATTTCAGTAAAGATTACCTAAATTTTTTGCGGCCTGTTCTTTCCCTTTCAATTAAACCATTTTTACCTTAACAACGAGTGTACACACGCGATAATAAGCATGATAGATCGAATTTATAAGACAGTAACTACACGACTTGATTTGAATATTTTTGAATTAATGTTTGCATATTTTGAGGTCGCCAACTTTCCAATAAAAAATATACGGGAGGTATGTATATTCGATGCGGTAACCGGTGATTTAAGTGGCCGGCTAGCTAACAATAGTGGTCTCGGTCGTATGAATAAAACGTATACAAATTTAATCAAAGAGAAATCTATTAGTAAAATGAGAAGTACGGAAGGGAGCGCACCTATACATATTCAACGAGGCACTGCATCACGAACGGGCCAATTTATGCGGTAACTCCTGAGAGTATCTTACTTTTACCTCGGCCATATGTAAAACTGGAGTGTTTCTTTGCGCGATCAGATCGTCACCTGGTGGACTTAGGCATATTTTATTATTTGTAACAACACACCTTTCATGACATTTATTTTAGTCAGCTTTAAGCCTACCTTTCCTTTTTACAGCTAAAAGTAAAAAACAGAAATTGAAAATGCACCTAACGTGTCACATTGTTATCAATTTCATTAAAAACGAGCTATAATTTTATACGTTGAATTAAATCCAGGTGAACGCTTACATTAAGCTTTACAGTATGTAAAAAGCAGGTAGGTAGGTACTGGCGGACTACCGACTGCCTAGTTGGGTCTCTGCACAAGTTTCCTTTAAAGTATTAATCAAGAGCCATGTCGCGTTTTACCTTTCCTTTTTTATTTTGCAAGTGCATCTGCCCTCTGTATATAGCAATATGTTTCTTAATATAACCTTTATAATAATATATTTACTACCGGTTCCTATGAATGCTATCATCGACTTCATTTCATTCATTACTCAGAGTAATTATCAACATTCTTGACTTTTACTAATGCATTTGACTTACTATACGTTGGAATATTTATAACGTCTTCATGTAATTATGGATCATTTATATTTACTCTAATTAGGAGGGCAAATTACCATTTTATTTTAATGTAACCTATACCCAAAATTTTTGTTTAAATGTAAAAAGATCTTTACTGTAGATAAACAAAAAGTGTGCCACAAGGGTGCGACCTAGGCCCCAAAATATCAAAACATTCATGTAAGAATCTACCGTTACATTTCATTACGTCAGTGTAGTAAGGCACATAACAGATGGTATCGCTTACAAAACGACTTTATCTAGTCACGTTGTTATGTACAGTTAGTTCTGGAAACACGAGTCGGCTAGGGGTTCCAATTTTGCTGTTATTTTGCTCCCATACGCTTACCGGATCGTTTAGTATGGAGACTGACCCTTTGTGATTTTGTTGTAAGAGGTAGGTACACTTAGAACACATTTACACTATACTATCATTCGTTTTAAAATCCCCTAGACTAGTTAGTGGTTACAAATCAAATTCGGTTTGAATTATAAACGAAACTTAACCATTTTTAAATATTTATTTAAATCGTGCTTTTTGAACAATACATTGTGGAAAAATATAGTTGCGTGTACCGCCAGACAGGCGCTAAAGTAAGGATCGATGTCCCAATTGGGATCCAACTTGGACCGGGTGACGACGGAAAAACTGTCCCGGCTTTAGAATATATTCCATACATCTTGTTTTAAAGACTGTTACAAAATAGTAATGGAACTTTCCAGATTTATTGCCAGTATAAATAGGAAGTAATTGCTTGTGACGGTTTTTGAAATCTTGATTGCGGAAACATTAATTTCGTTCGCAAACATAATGTAATATAGGAAAGATAAAGTCATGAGTTCATTATGTTTACACATGTTTTATATTTTCTCGTGATGAGAATGACACGTGTTGATGTCATTTCACGTGTTGGTTTCATTAATTCGGATCATAGTCAACATAAAACAAACCGACAGCTGTAAACCCTTTTTTATAATACATAAAATACTCACCTTACCATCTATCTATATCCTAGAAACATGCAAATTTGTTAGAAAATACATGAACTTTTTCACAACCCGCGGCGATAAACACAATGACCGATCTGTCAGATATAAGAATATGTTAATGTTACCCTCTTCGCGCATGAAACTACATTCAAATAGCCCATATGTAATGTCCATAAAAATATTTAATAAACTACCAGATGCAATAAAAGATGAAACCAGCGATACGAAATTTATAAATAAGATCAAGCAAATATTAATTAAAAAAGCATACTACACCATAAACGAATACATACATGACAAAAAAAAAAAAATACAAACAGACACCATATACAGTTACTCGTATAGATTCAATTCATACATACATATACATAGATAAATATTATATTATCATATAAGTTTAATAAAATTGACCTTAACAAATAATTATTATGCACCACACTTACACTTATATCTGATCTCAAATAATGTTAAGAATATATTTAAAAATTGTTGATTGTTACTTTTTTTTTAAATTTAATTACTTTTAATTTAATTTCTTTCATTTTTTTAATATTTTTTATTAAGAATTTATTTCATACTTTGTGCTGTGCCCGACAGGGTCCGTAATTGTACCTTAGCTCTAAGCCATTATAACACATTATGGAATGCAAATAAAGATATGAATATGAATATTTCCCCATTCTTTTGAAATAGAAGATTCGAACAACGTTTAGAAACTACCTATAAAACAAATGATAAGTAATATATTTTTATTAAAAAAACAACAGAAATAAAATTCAAAATAATCATTCGCTAGAATAAAGTTATTCGCTATTATCTAGTATATAACAGAAATAGTATCTCGATAAATGTTGGCAATATAATAGTAGCCTTAGACGTATTTGAATATCTTGGCGCGCATCGGTCGCCCGCCATTGTTGTCGCTACCCAGTATGGACTTAATTAAGCAGGGGGTAGAATAGGTGGAAAGATCTACGGGAATTTAGAGGATGGTCACTGCTGGTAAAGCTAACCAAATAAGTACTTATAATAGCCTGGTTATTGAAGTTCCCGAGGTGTTGATTGCCAACTTGGAAGATAAAGTATCATGTTCGAGGAATGATATAGAAATGTATATATATAAAAGAAAGTCGTGTTAGTTACACTATTTATAACTCAAGAACGGCTGAACCGATTTGGCTGAAAATTTGTGGGGGAGGTAGCTTAGAACCAGGAGACGGACATAGGCTACTTTTTATCCCGGAAACCAGGGATGGAAACCCTGACTAAACACCCACTAAAGGGGTGAAAATAGGGGGTGAAAGTTTGTATGGGAAATTAAAAACTGATAACTGGATTTGGATGAAAATTTAGTACTAGGCTTGCATGAATTCAAGAGAGTATTTAATTGTTTGGAAAATCCAACGCATAAGTAGATAGATATTTATCAAGACCGTTCTGAGCTAACCTAACAAAAAGTACTAGGCTTGCATGCATTCACGATACGTATAGTATTCAATCATTACGTTATGCTACTAATAGGATTTCGATTAAGGCAGACAGAGGTAGGTAGGTAGGTAGGTAGGTAGGTAGGTAGGTAGGTAGGTAGGTAGGTAGGTAGGTAGGTAGGGTAGGTAGGTAGGTAGGTATGGTAGCTAGGGTAGGTAGTGTGAATAGGTAGGGTAGGTAGGTGCACCGTAGATAAGTACTTAATGCTACCCGTGCGAAGCCGGGGCGGGCAGCTAGTAGTAAAATAAAAGTGCAAAATAACGAGGATTCTGTAGCTTCAAAGAAATAATTATCTTTTTAAAAAAGACATATGGACAATTTGACTCCCGCCATTCTGTTGAGGAAACTTAACTATGTTCGAAGCATGTCTGTCTGTCCAAATTGATCCTTACGTCTGCGTTCAAAGCAATAATATTAATGTTTGCCGTCTCAACGTTTATTCGCTTTCAAATTCGGCTGTTGGGAAATCAAGATGGTAAACTTGCAGTACTTGTAGTGGTCGCCGTTCAGACCGCGGGGAATAACAAACAATATTTCGAACGTTAGTTTGAGATGCTGTGTGGTCGAGCGCACTTACTCTTTGTTAATTAGAGCTAGTAAACATAAAGGCAAGCGTTCATAGACAGTAGATAAGAATATAGGAATTCTCGAATATTTAGATATGAAATTTTGACTTTTTCGCGATCAACACATTAAAGTTAATTCAGAAACAAAAGAAGAACGGCCACTTATTTGTATTCTATATTCAAATACCTAGATAACTGCGGTTTCACTTTACCTTTCAAAGTAAATAAATAATTCAGCAGAACAAATGAAGCAGAAAGGAAGCCGCGGTTCCCTTAATGCAATCAATTAAGTAGGTAGGTACACATATAATTGTGTTAGCGAGTCAATGGCAAGCGTAACTCGTAATTAAAATAGTTTATTCTAATCCAGTATTCAACTAAGGCGAGTTTTTCCACGACTGTACTGCGAATATCGTGCAGGTTTTCGTAGAAGCGATGAGCGATTGAAATTCGGAAGACAGCTGATTCGGAAAATGTTTGCTACTTAAGTTCTACTTACATCAAACTTTGTTTAAATCAGCACACCATGCTGAAGACGAAGATAATCGAAGTAGAATTGCCAACAACAAAGAAATTACGGATGTAAATGCACATAGAAGTTCGTGGAAAATGAAAAACCAATCTTAAGTTAATAAAATTATGAGGCTTGCAATGACTCATTAAAAAAACAATTCCGTGCTTTACGGATGTGTGCCATACAGGCTTGAAATCGCATTGCGTGCACACGCAGGATCGCTGTACCCGCTCCGCTTGTGAGCTCGGCCCAATCAGGGAGAGGCCGCGGAGTTTACTGCAGGGATATAAATTAAATGCTTACGTTTCGCTTGCCCCGCTTCGCTAGTTTAATTAAGCGTCTCCTCCTTTGTGTCTGCATGTGCGTACACATTCAACATGTTCCCTGTTGTTCTTAGAGACCACTGGAGACGCATTGTCCCAGTCTATCGACCTATAGCTATCTCGAGTCGGTTTGAATTTAAATTCCAACCGTTGCTTTTGGTAGGGGGATATAGCGTTCCTTAAAGGGTTCAGTTGATGAATCTTTTTTGTTTTGTTTGGCAATAGTTGCTAGGGACTGTAAGCAGCTTTATTCCTTCCTAGCAAAACAGCAAAACTGTATTTTTTTACATCAAAGTTATACAAGCAACATAAAACATTTATCTCCATCACGAAGGTTAGATATATACGACTATGAACACAAACAAAGTCAACAATAAAGGCTTGTGCAGACCAGCGCGACTTGTCGCGCGACGCGACACCGGTTATTATTATACTGTGAAGTTTTCTTAGAAATTGTATTGTTCGTGTCGCGTCGCGCGACAAGTCGCGCTGGTCTGCACAAGCCTTAAGTCAGACCTGTAGACAATTTACTAATTACCCTAAGAATATTTATAAGGAGTTTATATAATGTATGTAAGCATGTAACTTACGAGCTAAAACCCCTATATATAATGAACCCTTATATATAAGCCAGTACAAGCTGTCCACATAATTGCGTAACGTAAATTGCCTAACACAGAATGTGTCAAAAAAGCAACGTTAATTTGTACTGACAAACTGTGCACAACATGACCGTGAGATTAAATTTTCAAACATGACGCCCTCAATTAATTTTTCCGGAGGAAAAATTTTCATCATGTCTGTGCGAAGTAACCTGTTGTTTAATCTGGGAGAACATCGGTTATGGGGAAAATGTTTGAACATATACCTGTATGAAAGCTCTATACGACTCCATTTATTCCCCGCAACACAGCTTCCAATCACATTCTCAAACAAACTCAAAACACGCTCGTTCTACAACGAAGTTATTCGAATACTACAAAAACTTTAAGCCGTTCATAGCTCCGTTCTTTAGCAGGTACAAAAGCTTTTTTACCTTAACAATGGCGGCTTGCTCTCGAACAATAACTCAAAAAACTATACTTTTTGTTCTCTCGATGCAACAAAACCAACTTTCTCTTTGCATTTGTGCAACAAACAGTTACTTTACAAATAGAAAAAGGAGCAAGATTCACTTTAAACAATAATTTTACAGTCAGTATTAGTCGCGTCTTCGATCGAGCTATCCGATCCACGGCACAATCGTGATGATACTGAAAAACGGTATTCTTTTATCCAGAAATCTCTTAACGAGGTTAGTTTAGGCAAACTTTTGTGATGTGATTTTTTGTTCCATTTTATTCGGGTCCATATGAGTACGTTATATTGTCGTTTCAAAGCTGTGAGTCCCGAACTAAAGGGTTGAACTGTTCGCGCCAGTTTTGGATGCGCAGGAGTGAGCGTGATGCAACGATTTCGTTAATGGCGGCTTGGTTAGAACGGAGAACACGTTTGGAGAATAATTTGAATACCGAAATGCAGATGGCTTCTTTTATCCAAGGGGCTCCGGACCCGCCGAACTACAAGTTAATTAAGGTTTGCCCATCAATTAAATATTGGTTTTGATTGTTTTCATTTTGCAGATTAAGTTGTGCTCTTGATTTATACATTAATTGTGTTTCTTAATTAAGAGATTCACTGCGGGTCCGTGAACTGGTTGAGTCAGGCTATTTTGCAATGCTAAAAGCGTCTCTGATAAAGTATACGTATATGTAAATAAGAAGATAGATTCGAATTTCTAATTTAGAGGGTATCGAATCGACAAACGTGAGCGTCACGATTCGAATCGAAGGTCATCTCTTATAAATTTTGGTCAGTAAGTTATAAACTGCGCCAATAAATCGTCGCAGTCAAATCCCGCACGTTCGTATCTGGGACGATGCATTCGTTCAACGAACGGATTCACTGAGCGAAACACCAAAATTTATTGGGTTAGTAGTTGCCGTAGGTCGATAAAACTACAAACCGACAACAGAACGGCGTATCTCAATAAATCGGAAAGAAAAAAATACGACCTACAAGAGAAAGAAACAGAGTAAAGTTTTGCGTGATGCCACTCGAAGGTTGTATGACTGAAAAGAGCAATGCGCAGTGCAATTTTGTGATATCTTTTTCACTCTTTCAATGGCGGAGCTGGTAGGCGACATACGGACGTTATAGTGTTGAATTAGCATATTTATTGCTAGTTACACGACGAAATAAATTTATCTTAGGCCATTGGGCCTGGGCCATATTTGCTTTTTTCTTTGCTTCACATATTCTAGCTTCCGGTCGGATATGCTGGGTGTGGCTGGGATTCTATTGTGAAGCTTTATTATGTCTGCGATGTTTATTATCTCAGCCGTTAAACAACCTTTACTGCCAAGATATTCGTCATAATAAACATCAGGCTTCTAAAGAGGTGTAGACTCCCTAAGGTGTGGAGCTACTTACGCTTTGGCTCCCTTTGAATCGCCTTTGGCGGTGTTGGGTTACATTATAATGGGGACGAATTTATTATCATTTATTACAATTTCTAATCTCATGCTCCATCTGTGGATTTTGGTTTAAAATTCTGTCCAAGATGGGATTTGATTTCAACCCCAGGACATGAGTACCTAGTGCCTAGTATGGCAGTACGGTTCCTACTATGGCCCTGTGTGACTCATAAAGTCATAAATCAATATGTAACAAAAAGCTTAGGTTTAAAACCTATGCTTTTTGGACAGTAGGCCTACCTACCTATCTATATTCTATCAAATGTATCCAAATCACTTTTTTTGCCAATAATTCAATACTATTCTAATGAATCGTTAATACCATTTAATAGATCATCATTAAATAGTTATTATGGCAGCCTAAGAATAAAGACTCCGTACGGATATCATTCGTGGATTAGTGAAACTGGCCAAGTCTTCCTAAAGTGGATCCTTACTATTCTTAACCATCTTTGAAACCAGTTTTGCTTGTCTTTTTGCCAGGATATAGACAAAAATCTCTTAACTAATTTAATTTAAGCCAGATTTGCCATTATATGTATCATAAAATTGAGCTGATGAAGATTTTTATTTTTTATGATGAAGATTTATGCGTGAATCTGCTCAGGAAGCAGGAAAATTTCGCCTTGATTAATTGCTACTAAACGTGTTTATATTTCCTTACTTTAGGTACCTTACCTATATGTAAGTAGATACCAGCGGGGGATTTTCCTCGTTGCCTTCGAAGTGAAATCTTACCTGCAACAATAAAAATGGGATATTAAAAATTAATATTTTAATTCATGTAGGCGATTGGACTGGACAATTCATCATTATAAGTAGGTAGCGCGGACTCTACCTGCCCTCGGCACATAGCCGGCACATACGCACACTCCGTAAACGCCCTGACAAAACCGGTCTGACACGCCGCCGGCATACAAATGTACTCTCGTACCGACACATTCTCCGTCTTTCATCGGCGCCAAAACATCACATAAATCTAACTCGCTCGCTCACTCGAGCCAACTTCATGGCAATGCGCGCGCCGACCAATCAGCGCTCGACAAACCATCGCCATATTGAATCCACCGATCGCAATGCCCTCTGCCTCAACTAATGCGAAACGTACCTTGTGTTTTCCTCGCTGTTTTTGTGTGTTTTTCTGGGTTTTAAATGTTTTTCTCGGTTTATTTTTCATATAATCAGTGAATTATTACGTGTTATGGTTTTGTTGGCTATCGTTTATACGTTTCAATGATGATTTTGTGCGATAACTACGTAGGAATGTCAAAAGGACGCCACGACGTATACCTAAAGCTAAGTTCAGTTCATGCGAGGGTTTGTTTTTCAATATATTTCGATTTACTCATATCAAAATGAATAAATTTTAGTAGTTAGTCATTAGTTTTACAGGCATTATTTGAAAATATGCCAAAAATGCTTTCCAATTAGAAACTAGTGAGGAGATGCCTACTTAACCTAACTTTTCATACTTTAGAATAAATACAAACGAATGAGCACTAAAGTTAG
Organism: Agrochola lota; assembly: GCA_947364205.1. Classification (NCBI taxonomy): domain Eukaryota; kingdom Metazoa; phylum Arthropoda; class Insecta; order Lepidoptera; family Noctuidae; genus Agrochola; species Agrochola lota. The sequence goes on along the minus strand of OX376227.1, from coordinate 13,902,735 downwards.
CGAAAATTATATTAATTAAATGGCAAATCAGCTAAACAATTTACTTGAATACCCATCCATGATCAAATAATACAAAATAACAGCAACGTTGAATCTCAAAACTTTGTTTTGTTTATCTACCCAAGCTTTTCACAAAATACTTGCCTATTTGCACAAATAAATAAGATTTTCAGTTGCATACTTGAACAAAAGGCAATTCATTAACAGTTCTAATTTAAATTAGAACCAAATCTTGGGAAAATATCTAGAATATGGAATAAAATGTGTTTTCTTTCCTAACCTCAAAGTGTGCTGTAATGATGAAATAACTTGCAAATAAAACAGAAGTTTTCAACTAAAATTGAATTAACTGGTTCTAATAGTCTTTATTTTAACGTTTTTTCATTTATTTAAACACAGATTTCCTTATTTTATTCTAAAATACATAAATTGGAACACCGACGGACGGGGTAACAGCGCTTCGCCGACGGCGCATGCGTTAACTTTGGAGGCTTCTTTGATAAAAGATATATATATACATTGTAAAGAGATTTAGTTATTGTATTAGTAATTATTCATTATATTATTAGTTATACCTATATCTGAAGGTATTTTTCACCGAATATTCAGTAGAAAAGAACTCTCAGAAGCTTTCAGTATTTAGAAGAAATGTTGATAGTGTACTTAAAATATTTAGTAGGTATTTATTTAGTTTAGGTATAAAATTGTCTAATATTTAGCTAATGTAGTAAGGTAGGCTGTCTTGAAAAAGTCATCGGAAAGTCTTGCACATTCTGAACTATTTAATTCTCACTTCAGCTGCCTGCCTAAATACATATTTTATCTTACCTATCAATACTGAACTTTCATCATCTGCCTAGCCTTTTCCCAACTATGTTGGGGTTGGCTTCCAGTCTAACCGGATGCAGCTGAATACTAATATTTTACATGGAGCGACTGCCTATCTGACCTCCACAACCTAGTTACTAGGTAACACGATACCCCTTGGTAATAACTGGCTGTCAGACTTTTTGGGTTTCTAACTACCCGTAACGACTGTCAAAGATCTACAAATGACAGCCGGGACCAACGGCTTAACGTGCTTTCCGAGGCACGGAGGGGTCTTGGTATGTAAAGATGGTCACCCATCCACGGACCAACCGCGGCAAGCGTAGCTTAACCTGATCGATCGACCCGTGCGGCTGTTATAACTTAGCCACAAGCCCCTCAATACTGAGCTTTATAAAAATATTAAAAGCAAGTGCTATCAATGCCATGTAAGTTGAAAATGAACACTGAATTTCAAACACCTAACTATAAAAAACAAATGCAATACATTCAGTTCATTTGACTAAAGTTTCAGTATATTTCTTTGGCTCACTGAAGACAAAGAAGTAGATAAAATGGGAGTTGCAGTGCGATATTGTGAAAGTTGAGCGTACTCTGAATCCTAAATAGGCCACTGACGGATAGCCTTGCATAGAAAAACTTGAAACGATGGCGACGTTCTTACTTTTGAATCCCCCTTTTGAAACTTATCTATATATTACTCTTGTTTTATGTATTGTTGGTAAAGAATTTTATCGGATTAGGTAATTTAATGTGCAAACTAATAAATGTGGAACAAATGCTTGGTAGGTATTTTATATGAGCCATTATTACGGGTTTAAGAAGACATATCTTTAGTTCCACAAAGCTCTATTTCAACGCCGTTTTCAGAGATATGCAGTGCCTTTTCAGATTATGGACGGCGCGAATAATAAGAGGGCCATAAAAATGAAATGTCGCTCGCAATACATTAAGTATATACAACGACTATTTACCTAGATACAGTGCAACGCTTGCATTACAGAGATAAAATACGGTGCCAAGTCTACCCTGGGCAAAAGAAGCGAAACGAAAGGAGAGATTTACTGTGGAAATTTTGGAAGTCAGCCGGGACTGTTATGTGGTGGTTTTCATTAATCACTCGATAGAAAAATACCCTCCACTTCCGACTAACTTCCGCGCTGGACGTCAATTATTTAGGTACGATCCAAAAGTTTTTCTGCAGTTCCATTCCACAAGTTCCTTTATAGGGATGCTTGATGAACCTTCTAAAAAAAAAGAAAAACGAGTGCGCAAGTGATCCAAATTAGCTTTACGCATGTTCCTTCTAATTTAAACGAACGACCAGACCTAAGCCTACTTAAACAAATTTACAACGATCGTTTCTTCTGAAGGTGACCCAAATTACCATGAAAAAAGTTTAACAGCCCTTTATTTCAGAACAAACAGAGGCTGTTGGTGGGAATCCCATGTAATCCGGCCCACTTATCACGCGTGCAAAATGCAAATTCAACCGGGCCCCGGCGTACGCAGAATTAACGAAACCGGACCGGGATACGTACGTCACCCAAATTGTCAAAGTTTGCAAGTAACATTAACGGGGGATAAACAAGGTAATATGAGAGACTCCGGCCAAATTCGGAGACGTTCATTAAACCATATTTATTTTTAGCACTTAAAAATGTTGACAAATAAACAACCGAAAACGGACGTTTTTGAACAGAATCCTCTTAAAATTCAAATGAAGAACGACCAAGAAATGAATTTATGAATCCAAATTGAAACAATAAACAATGCTGTCTAATTAAATGCAGCAGAGGCGTTCTATAATTCATTCTAAATCGAAAAAATGAACAAAGGAGTAGCGTGTGTAAACGCTATAGCACTTGCGCGCTTTTCAATACCTCTTCACATTATTGATTAGTTTCTGAGAAAAACTTGGCACGCCTGTACGACAAAACGCATGCAGGTAAACGTATGTGTGGGGGGTATTACGGGACAATTATGAGAATAGCCTACGTATCGAGCTACGACATTTGTCACAAAAACATTGCCCGTTTAGTGCATTGTTTCAAACAAAACTGTATGCAAATTAAACACAAATATTTTAATTAATTCAAACGACGATTAATTACATTAATTTTAGTGACTTTTGTTTATTCACAACATGGTCGTATGGCATTTGAGTTTTTCAACGTTATGGAGATTTTCGTTTATTTTGATATACGTTTATGTAAATCGTAGGGCTATCAGAGGTCCAATTATAACATAATTATGTTCCAACCTTTGATATTTTGGCTGTAACATTAATATCTGGGGCCCGCACTCGGCTAATCTTTGGCCATTTTAACCGAGCTATGGTCTGCCGAATCCCGAAGCTTAGCGCCCTGTTTGTTGGCTCTAATACGCTTTTAACACCTGCGTACTCGGAGTTATGTAATGTTTGTATGAGATAATGTAGCTTTTGTATGGAGTGGTGAATGAAATGTGGCCAGTAGGTCGGCGTCGGTGGGCGTACCACTGATTGACTGATGCGTATTCACGCATCGAAAAATCTCTCTCATCGTAATATATTTTTGTAAGTACATATAAAACCGGTTTTATGAATACTTTTAGCAATTTGTTGGAGGAAAACATCTTTTAGAGTTTTCAATAGGTGCTTTAGTTTACAAATTGATCTGTTTTAATTTTGATATTGGTTTTTAAATTCATCAATATTTTAGCTTTTGGTTCTGGAAATGCTTATCTTTATTGCAACTAGATTATCTTCTAGTATAAAGACAAGTAGGTACCTACCCATTCTAAGCAAATTAATTACACATAATTAATTAGCAAATAGCAATAAATAAACAAGACAGGTCTGTTTTAATTATAACAATACTATTTTAGTTCTGACGCAGAACGAATACAAATCATAGATACGTAGGTTTCTATCAGCTCACAGCTGTTTATAAATAGGAATGGCACATGTTCTCAATGTCCCATGTTCCTGTTGAGTAATTAATGACTAATTAGATAATTGCATATCTGTTTCTGCTTTTAATTATACATCTATCTAGCTGGCTACGTTACCAACAGATATCTTATCTTATACCGCAAATGTCTTGATAAGATCTCGTCTAATTTATTGACTTAGAAATTATTTAGCAGCATATCAACTGGATACATATTTATGACTAAGATAATTTATGGGAGTGACATTAACTTTGATATCAATGGATATACTTTTTGAACATTTTAAAATAAGTACTTGGGTTTTACATATTTTTCTTTCTAACGATGTACTTAGTTAACGAATCTTAGGGTTCTGAACTTTTGAAGTAGATATATATGCTAAAAGTGTCTCCTTTATTAAGTGACTGCATACCGTTTCCATTTTCCTTCGTTTTCTCTTTGAAAAACAATTCAACAGTACGAAATAAATAACTGATTGAGCGGAAATCGTCGAAGAAAACAGTAGAGAGAAATTAGAAAATTCCTGTCTATAAACATTAGTGTCTATCTTAAACAAAACACGATCAAGATTGACTGAAAGCGATTAATAGCCTCGAACAGACCATTACCTACGCAAAAATCGAATCCTACTTTATGTTAGTAGGTAGGTACAAGCACCAACAAAGTGTTAAGCTTTGAATGTTACTAATATCTTCTACTCAATCAACGTCTGCAAATACGACTACATTTTCCAGACTTCTTATTTCTTCAAAAGCATTCCATTTTGAATCTTCAGCAACTTAGGGTAAGTTTCTTTTTGCTTGTTGGCAAGGACCAGTAGCAACTTCCTTTCAATATAACTAAGTTATAGATCTTACGATGACTTTTGTGTGTTATTTGATAGTTGAGGTGTTGTTTTTATTTTCTTTTAAGCGTCAAAAACAAGTTCTTTGTGATTTATGGGGATATCATGACTTCACTGAGTAAAACTAATCTTCTTAAAAATTCATATGAAAAAATATGAATGAGTAAGTAGAGTAAGTTTTACTAAAAATAAATCTGAAGTAAATGAAATTCAAAATTCAAAGGTCATTTATTCAAACAGGCTGAGAATCGGTACTTTTCGATCGTCAAAATTACATAAGATAGTCCCTCAAAAAACGCCCACCCTCCACCACTTGCTAGTGCTTTAGCTGGGAAGAAGAGGTGCCGCATGAGGTTACTAGGTATTTCATTTAATTCAGTATTTTCAGTCTTCTAAAGCATGTGGGTTATTTATAATGGGTAACTGCACGTGACCTTTTATGTATGCCAGCAATTTTTAATCGGTGTAATTAGAACCATAATTCAAAATGTGTTTTAGTTGGTCGGGGACGAAGTCATTATCAGATAATAACGAATCGTTTACTAAGGGCCTACGCACACAACGCGAAACGAGAGAGATACCAACGCTACTTATGCAAAAGCACGCCACAACACAAATCTATTTAAGCTCGCACGATGTATACGTATTTACAATATTTCTATTACGATAAATTGTTTAGCTAAATTTTGTGGCTTTAGCCCAGGTGAAGGCATATCTGCATATTTATGAAACCACGGAAGCCTCCTTAAGGGGAGCGTCTCGTTTTAAAAATGGCGGAAAATATCTCGTTTTTTTTACCCCCGCAAGTTTTTAACAAGATCCACCTTATTTATGCTGTACTAGGGCGGGTATCTGAAGAGATTTACTGTGGGGACGCGTGACGGATCGAACAACTTCCAACGAATAAGTTTTGGCTGAATTTAAATTGGCTCCTTTACGTATTTGTATACTTTTTCGATAAGGCCGCGCCTAACTCGTTATGTCTACATGAAAACGCGATAAAACTTCACAAAAAAAGAAAACTGTCGCTGAAAAAGTCCGGAGCACTGTCTTACTTATGAATTATTAAATAGTAGGTAAGTAACTTGACTTAAGACATAAATGCATGAGCGAATTTGTTTTGTTGCGTTTAATGTAGGGTAGGGTGGGGCAAATAGGTCCATTTTGCGTTTATTGCCTTGTAACTATTTAGTTATAAGGTTCATAAAAATAACTGTTTTAGCAATGGATACCGCTATCCTTCATTTACAAGAAAGAACAAGTGAACATAAGTAGTGTTTATCTATTACCCAGATATTTGCTTTTTTGAATGTTGAGTCGAATGGTCCCTTTTGCCCCAAGGGTGGGGTAAAAAGGACCGCTGCTGGGGTAAAAAGAACCAGTGTAAATAAATATTTTTTTTAGGTTAATTAAAGCATGTAAATAAATTGAAACTATTTAAATCAACCAGTCTTTATTTTAATTAAAAATCTAAACAACGTTACTTATATCAAATTTATGGCACAGCATTTCAGTCTTAATTAGTCTATAACTTGAGCTTTTTGGTCCGAAACCTATATTGAAACATTAAAACAACATAACTTTTTAACAATTACTCGTCATCTGAATCGCAATTAATACACATATATGTCAAAGATGACAGTGAAGGATTCACACACTTCTCGTGGGACCAACCTTTACAATTAGAACATTGTATCCAGCCTTCTCCAGGAATGCTCTCCAGGTATGATTCACAGCACACCAAACAAAAACATTCCTCTTCTGAACTAGAACTGTCCTCCTTTTTATCAGTTAAAATGTTTTTTTTCACTTGCTTATTTATCTGATTAACAGTTTTTTTTTGAGAAATTGCTTTCTTCTTCTTGTGCTTATTTTGTTGCTCTAAAAGCAGTGACTTCTTTTCCGGTGTGTCTGTTAAAATAGCTGTCTTGCGTCGCTTTCTTCCTCCTGTTCCCTTGCGAGCTCCAGCCTTAGGGTAAGGTCTAATAGCTTCCGGAGAAAACACGTTACTCGTAGATGTTGATGGCTGAGGGTCATTGAAAAAGGATAGAACAGCGTGAGAAGTTGATGGCTCTTGCTCTATCACATCGACAGTGCTAGCAGAAAGTAATGGATCACTTGATGACAATAAGAACGAAGCGGTAGACAAATCAACTGCTGCTGGGTCGCTAGGTGTTAACAATCTTGGTGATGTGGATGAAATAGGTGGATAACTTTCAATAGCTGCAGGCAACTCAGAATTTGTGATCATATACGGCTCAGTAGATGCAGAAGATGATGCCTGCTGATTATTAGGGTTTGGTCGATCCGTCACATAACTTGGAGCGAAGTCCAAATCATTAAAAACCTCTCGATTGAATGGATACGCACCCGTTTTTTGAAACCCATTTGAAATATTGTTGGGAGTTAGCGCCAGTGGTAACGCAGTTCGAACTATACCTGGGAGGTCATAAATTGTCATTGTTTTGCTAGGATTATTACGCATCCATGCATCCTGTGCTGATGATAAATACTTTTTAAGTGGACCGAATACTGACACATCTAAGGGCTGTAGCTTGTGCGAACAGTGGGGTGGATACGAAAGCATTACTACTCCATTATCTTTGGCTAGATCCAATACAGGCAAGGAGAGGTGAGAACAGTGATTATCCACCAGAAGCAATACAGGGGAATCTTTAGTTGGTTTCACATAGCTAATGAAATGTTTCATAAATTGTAAGAACTCCACATCAGTCATCCAGCCGCTTGCATTTCCTGCATTCTGCAGGCCCATCTCGTACAAAATGATCTTGATATTTCTTTCTTGGAAACACAAATAATGGTGGCACAGAACCACCAGTTGCTGAAACCAGTAATGTAACGTTGGTTCCTCTTTCAGCTGATGTGACTGATCCAACGTTTCGTTTCCCTTTAGCCGCAATGATTTTGGAGGGTTTGGAGACAGTTGATACACCCGTTTCATCAGCATTCCATATTTGAGACCCTCTAAATTTGTGACGATCCATGACCTGTGCCAATTTATCGAAATATTCAGCAACATTCGTTCGGTTAAAGGAAGTTGCCCTACTCAAACTGGTAGCCTCTGGTTTCCTTATGGAAAGACGGTCGTTTCTTGACAAGAAACCTGATAACCAATCTTTGCCAGCCATTTTATTTGAATGCCATGTATATGGCATCTGAAGATTATATTTCTCGGCACATTCATATGCTAAGCGACGAACATCTTTGGGTCCTAAACCATGAAAGATTTGCGCAAGTGTAAGCAGATACTCACTGAGAGAATATTCCTGTTCTGTGCTAAATACTAGTCTGGGAGTCCCGTAACCAAATCGTGGCGATTCTGGATTTTCTATTAGGCGTGCGATAAATCTTATTAGAGAAGTTTTACTAATTTCGTAGTCACGACAAACTTGCCGTAGGGATTTATTTTCGTTACTGACTAGCTCAGCCGCACGTTGCATGATCTCGACAGACTTTGTACCTCTCTCTGTGGTTCTCTTGTAATTCCGCATTCTGAAAAGAATACCATAACATGACATATTTTGTATTGGGTTAAAAGGTCCAGAGTGGACCTTTATACCCCAGTCGTATGTTGATTGAAGTTTGGGGTTATAGAGAAAAATCTAAACAGACTATTAAAAAAACACTGGCTCTACGTTAAACTTTATACCACTAGCTGCACATTTAATAAAAGTTCAGTTTTGTATTGTTATAAACACAACAGACAGACTAAAAATAAGAGACGTGAAAAAATTTACTTACGTGAATTTTTTGCACCGCGACCGCGTACACTCTCACCGGCGTTCGCAAGCTCACTGAGCGGGGCTACGTGGATACCCTTCCCGTGTCCCCTTCATACGCCTGTCATTCGTTTCGCTTGCGCCCTTTTAATTTCGGAGATAGGCATAGTGGACCTTTTTACCCGCGGACCTTTAAGCCCCACCCTACCCTAGTTGCAATTTCAGTCTATATTGAGTAAATTCTCTTTTGTCCCTTACTCAAGCTTTAGTGGCATCTTCTTTAGCGTTTTCTTGGCTGTTTGCCAAGGTTCGCTTTGGTCAAGGGAACTCATGTGCTCATTAACAAGCCGCCGACTAGTGCCTTTCATCTGTGATATTAGGAAGCTGCGGCTGCACACATAACGTCTGTCTTTTAACTGCGATGAGGTTATCAATTTATGTAGATGACGTACCTAATAGCTTCTTTGCTTTTAACAACCTTATGATAAAATACAGCGGTTATTTTCTGAGCCGCTAATACAGGTGTATCAGAAAAGTGTGGTCAAATTTAAGGATATATGATACATACCATCAAACTGAACAACTTTCTCGATGGGACCAACATCGCTATCGTGAAAAAATTATCTGCCGTCCAATATACTATTTGAGTCGAGTAGGATAGGTATTGAAGGTTTTTAGGGGAGAGCTAATTATTTATCAGCCGTCCAATATACTATTTCGGTCGAGTAGGATAGGTATTGAAGCTTTGTAGGGGAGAACTAATTATTTATCGGCCGTCCAATATACTATTTGGGTCGAGTAGGATAGGTATTGAAGCTTTGTAGGGGAGAGGTGATAATTTATCAGCCGTCCAATATACTATTTGGATTGAGTAGAATAGGTATTGAAGCTTTTTAGGGGAGAGCTGATAATTTATCAGCCGTCCAATATACTATTTGGGTCGAGTAGGATAGGTATAGAAGCTTTGTAGGGGAGAGCTGATAATTTATCAGCCGTCCAATATACTATTTGGGTCGAGTATAATAGGTATTGAAGCTTTGTAGGGGAGAGTTGATAATTTATCAGCCGTCCAATATACTATTTGGGTCGAGTAGGATAGGTATTGAAGCTTTGCGGGTGAGAGCTGATAATTTATCAGCCGTCCAATTTAACTATTTGAGTCGAGTAGGATAGGTATTGAAGCTTTGTACGGGAGTGCTGATATTTTTTTCTCGATTTCGATGTTGGTCCCATGAAGAAAGTCGTTCAGTTTGATGGTCTGTACCACACCCTTACATTTGACCACACTATTCCGATACACACGTATAAAGCTGCTAGTAGGTAAGTACTTAGATACCATAATATGTTCATAAAAAGCTACTTTTTACTTCATAAACGAACATCAAACACCGTATCAAACAAATCATATTCTTTACATAAGCACAAGTAAATAGGCATCTACATAATGCTCCTATATATCAGGTTCATTACTTAAATAAAAAATTACCTTATCATAGAAATAAAATCTATTATCTTAACCGTATCAGAGGTATTTCATGGCAATTACCCACGGGTTATTATTACCTATTTTCAACTTCAGAAATTGGTAGAATAACATTCTAACTTCTATGGAGAAATTAATGAAGGTAATTTAATCAAAATCTTGTATTTATGTTTTGAATTAAGCTGTTAGTTAAATTCAAGTATAGACTAGTATAGCTAACGATATTTAATTTATCGTTTGGTTTATTACCTACTCAAGCGCAGATATCTTATCTGCTAGGTCAGTATCTAGTTTGATGTTGCCAGGTTAGATTTGGTTTTAGTTTTCCTGGAGATGAGGTCAGATTGGCAATAGTACTACTTGTCTTCACTCTATCATAAGTAACAGAGCCTATTCAAAGTTCAAAATTGAAACTTTCAAATCATCAAACTAAATTATTTGAAGTCAATAAATAATTAAGCACATAATATAATATATATATGTGTAGAGTCTGGATTTGTGCCCGTTTGATGGCAATAGGCTCGCCCCCTATTACATGAGACGTTTAAACATAACTGGTGAAATGTGGGTGTAGGTACCTGCTACAGGTACACCTCTGCCCAACCCTTCGGGGAGACAAGGCGTGATGTTATGTTATGATAAGTTGTGGTATAATAATATATATTTTAGTTTTAGCTTGTATATTGTGAACGTTCTCGGTCTCGCGATCCTTTTTATTTACGTGTCTTGCAATGACAGATAATTGTTCTTATCACTCTATTTATAAGTTTCAAACTTAAATTACAGTTATACAATCTAGTTCACACGTCTGCTCTTCCGATAGAGGAACACCCGAATGCCCGATGCCCGGTGACCTCAGGCCACCGGGATTTGTTTACATTAAGCATAGCTTACAAACATAGCATAGCTTTTAAACTGTTGCAGTTTTTAAAAGAAGAGTGAAAGAACACTATCTGTCCACTTCGTCATAGTTGCATATTTTGCATTTATTATTTTATACTACATTATAATTAAGTATATATATTTTAGGGTTATTTATTTTAGAAGTATGTATGTAAGTTTATTCTCATATTGTATGTTTATAGTTAAATTAGCGAATAATTAAGTGTTTTTATTTTATGTATATTATTTTCTCTTCTAATCTTACACACGTTGTCTACATCTCTTTAACTACTTTCCTATCGCAGGTATGCTGGAAGAGATTTCTTTAGAAATAAGCATCACCTTTGTACGTTTTTTTCTGTTCCTTTCTTCTTGTCTATTTATAATGTGTGTACATAAACTGTTAAATAAATAAATAAATACAATTGTATTTAAGATTTGTAAAAAAACACTTTATAATGAAGTGTTAAAAACAAGTAGAAAATTAATTAATATAGGTTGGTAACCATCCCTAGTAGGTAGGTAATGAAGAAATCTAAACATTATTTCAACTCTAGGGCATCGTCCTAGCAAACTGGTCTCCTTACATAACATCAATTTCTAAAATTAATTCAACCCGTAAACACGAGCTCTTATATCACGACAATTAATTTAACAATTAAACGTCAGTCAATTTAAGATTACGCCCGTCGTTGCTTTCGATCTGTCACAATTTCTAAAGACTCGTTATAAACTTGAGACCAGTCTTATCTGGTCTTTGAAACACCCACACAATCCTTACTTACCCGAGACGTATAAAGGAGGAAGCGGGGGTAGGGAGATCATTATACATTGGCCGTTGTATCTCAGTGCAAATCAGTCAAAGGTGGCTTGAGGTCAGTCTGATAGGGAATGCGTTGACAACGCAATGTTGTTGTATGAATTGTTCTTAATTACCGCTGTATCCGAGTGGAAACGATTGGGCATACTGTTCCTGAATGCGTTCACTGTTTCCATTTTGAGATAACTAAGTTGGGTAAGCAGCTTAAAAGTTTGAATGATAACGTTTAGATTAAATACTGAAAAAATATGATGCGTGATTGTTTTTGCAAGAAGGTAGGTATTTTTACTAAATTATACCTACTACACGTCTATGTCTTTTTCCATAGCTGCATAGGCACCGAATGCCTCTCATAAGGCAAACATTACACATTACTCAGTACGTATTAATTATCCACTATTACCTAATAAAATGATTTTATCAAATAAACTTCCATTTTCAAAATGGTTGTTTCATCCATTAGAAAACCTAAATGACATTTCTCCAGATTTCAATCGCACGTAAAACTACTACATCTAATTAAATAAAAAGAGAGAACTCGATAATAATATCGATTGAAAGATAACACATCGATTGTATTCTCATCGCTCATTAGATCGACTAATTTATAACGTAATCATTCTTGTAGACGCATACATAATTAAACTAAAGATTTATTACTTAATAAACATGAGATTGTAATCATCTATCTGTGAAATATTACCCACATCGGCTCTGAGTACAATACTGTACTTAGTTTAAATTAAATCTTCAAATACATAGATAATACGTATATGAAGATTTCATTTTCATTTTCTAAGCTAAAGTGAGGAGAAACGATTGAGGGTCTTAGGGCTAAGTAATAACAGCCGCACGGGTCGATCAATCAGGTTAATCGCTTGCCTCGGTTGGTTCGTTGATGGGTGACCATCTTTACATACCAATAACCCTCCGTGCCTCGGAAACCACGTTAAGCCGTTGGTCCCGGCTATCATTCGTAGAACTTTGACAGTCCTTACGGGTCGTCAGAAGCCCGAAAGTCTGACAACCAGTCTTACCAAGGGGTATCGTATTATCCAGTAACTGGGTTGTGGAGGTGAGATACGCAGACCCCAATATAGTTGGGGAAAGGCTAGGCAGATTGATAAAGGTAATTTTCATTATAAAATTTGAGGGAAAACGATTGATGGAATTATGAATATTCCTGGACAAATGTATAGATACCTGAAAGTTGATTAGAAATGCAACAAAATCCCCTAATAAAAAAATATAAGTTTATATTTTTCTTATGCGAAATTCGGAATGGATAGATGCTTTCTAAAACAGAGAAAGGCATGTACATTCAAATTCAAATTCAAAAGTCATTTATTCAAAATAGGCTTCGAACCAGCACTTTTCGAACGTCAAAATTACATAAGACAGTCCCCCAAAAACGCCCGCCCTTCACCACTTTCTAGTGCTTAGCTGGGAAGAAGAAGTGGCGCAACAAACTCCCCAGCAGCACAGCTGTCTGTTAGTTAAAGAAACTTGATTCTATACAATAGTAGTTATGCAAAATAGTGTACATTATGCAACATAATACATTAAATTAAATTATTTGCTATATGTCAGCTAGCACACGCAAACCAACAAAAAAAAATATTGCATGCTTCCCCATTTCAGACAGTATTCATGATCTCCACAATTCCTTAAGATGTTTTCCTTTAAGGCTCACACGAACAGGCGCAACGCGACTCAAGCAACACATTTTTTTTTAATTTTCATGGATTTTTTTCTACCAGAATCGCTTAGCACCGTCGCATCGCGCCAGGCTGCTGGAACCTCCACTGTATATTCACAACGAATTTTAAAAGAACAAAAGGACAACATCCATATAAGTGAAACTTAACGAAAAAGTACACACGTATATTATTGATTTCCAATTAAAGAAATTGCCACCGCAATTAACTGTAGTTAAGTTTGTAAAGAACGCATCGAAAAAACAACGATTAATTAAAGAATAATAACAAAAGAGTTTTAAACAATTGCCCTGAGAACAATGAAATGCTCATTAAAAGTACGGTAGCGGCTAACTAATTGCGAACAACTAACTGAAAACTTAACTTTTAACTTGATAATGAACTGACTAGAATAGATGGATATGCCAAGGAATTCAATTTTAAAAGTATAGTAGAGTAAAGCCAAAAATGGTTAGGAAATACAAAAAAAATGTTTTTTTTTTCATCAATATTAGCTGAATTGATTTGATTTAGTTTGTAACTAAGTTTCATGTTGAATTTAATTTCTTCATTAAGTGCGATTTCTAGTATAACTTTATTTTTGGAGCGTCACGTTTTAATAGTTTTGTGACAGCTAAAACGCACAATAATTTTGCTAATAGTCAAAGACAAAGTTAATTTCAATAATCACATCACTTTTCCTTTTACTATAACTTTAGTTTAAGCCACTTCTATACCGTCATCTCCCAAATAATCAAAGAACTCGAAAAACCAAAGAAAGGAACTCATCCGAAAACTCAGCAACTTAATGAGGCCCCCATAAATAGGTTCATGTATTATTTATTACGAACCAAATGCATTTTTGGAGTCTCGCCGCGTTGCTATTTACTTTGGGCTTAAGTTAAGCTGTTACGCTTTAAGAAAACTAATGATACTAGCACCAGATAGTTGCATTTAAAATCAGGGGAATATATTCTGGAACCTGCTTGAGACGCTGAATTTTTTGCTTGATAAAGCGCTTTTTTGTTTACATCAGTTATGCTATGACGGCTATAGGTAACAAATTATCTAGTGCGTAATTTGGAATTAGTATCTAAATCGATTCTGGTTTCACTATCGAATGTATAAACAGGTTTATCAGCTTTAAAACTAGATGTTCTACTGGTCTTAAATTAGGTATTTATAGTAGCCATGTCTTCTACAACTGTTAAGGCTACTAAGCTTAAATACTCACGCAGAATCTTTTCAGTTCTGATTTGTGTTCATCGTCATACTACCACTTTGCCTGGTTTTGTCCATCTGGTACACTATATCCGTAGTCTTATCTATACTATACCCACAAAATCCTTTCAGTATATGCCTTGTTTCATCATCTACACAATATTTCTCATCGTTATTTGTAACAGAATCAGTTCTACTAAAAACCTCTTTATGTCCACACTGGAGTACATTAACAAACACATCATTATTCAGTTCCGCAGTTTTATCTGTCTCTACGTCAACAAAAACAAATCCCCGTTCAGCGTACAGAATGCAACACATGTCACATGTTGTCGATATGCAAAGCGATTATGTATGAATTATGTAAAGTGCCAGGATCCCAGGATCCAGCTGCCACTGGTACTAGCACAATGAACACTGAACGATGTACCACAACGTGCCCGTGCGCCGCCCTTTTGTATACCTCGCCTTAACATTCGATTAAGACTAAAATGGTATCTCATTTTAATGCACCAGATATTCTAGACCCTGGTTGACAATATGGCTGCTCATATTCAAATATAGAACCTACAAATGAGATGTACAGCACGATGTTTTCATAAAACCAATTAATATGAACATCCGAACCCCCAGCGTTTAGAAATTTCATCTGAAATTTGAATTTTAATAATACATAACAATGGTCGTGTTTCATACGTCACATCAATGCTTGTTTCCACGGGCTGTATGTTCGCAATTTACGTCTCTCCCGGGAGACGAAGAGTAATGGCAGTGTAGGGAGAAAAAGTAAAAAAATCGCTACGACTCGGTCGACAAGTTCAGCCAATTATAACTGACAAGCGGCGCAGGCGCGGCCGCTCGCTCAATTTCAAGCCTTCAAGCCACATACTTTAGTATTTCCCTACGATACATGTTTTAGTTGATATTATTATTGCTGAAACAAAGAGGATAGATACATCAATTCAATTACAATTTTAACGAACGTTTCAACGAAATCGTGAAATTAATATTACAAATCCGACTCCAATTAATGAATGTTATTGCTGACTGATTTCAAACATCCTGTTTACAGTTTAACAGCTATTAATTTGTTGAAAAACAAAATCCAAAACAAATTCCTCGTTCCATTTTTTAATTCTATTATCTGCCTTCTACCTTCATTACAGGTACGTTCGGAAAGTTAAAAAGTGACACGGAATGAATCATGGCGTGCGATCCCTAAGAAATATTACACCCAAGCTGGCACCATAAAGCAAACGGCGTGGCAGAGGCGATACAACGATAGCGACACTGCGAGAACCGACAGACACCACAGAACTCGCCTTTCTGGACGCTACAGGGTGTTGCCTCCCACTTAACACCACTATTTAATTATATACTTACGCCCACTCAACAACTCAAAACAATTACACCAAATACTACAAAAAGTTCAAAGTTATACTCTAATTAAAGAAGACAATGGCACGTAAAATATTTAATAGACGAAAATAACTGCTTTGGCAACTATGCAAGTTGCGGCTACCAGTTTTCACATAATCAATTCAAAAAGTCTCGTTTTATGTACGAATGAATGTCTAAATTACAACGGCGCGAAACTTTTTGTGATTATATTTCTACAACTGTATAAAATAAAATATAACTGTGTGGTAGTTATCGCGAGGTAATTACAGCGGCGTATATTTTCGTGAATATAATCTTTATCGCGTCACGGAAAATGATAATAAAGTTCTAATTAGTACGATAAGAGCTTAATTGAGGGTTCGAAAAAGCTCACGAAAAGAGCCACCTGTGTGTGACTCCCACATATTTTACTCACCAACACAGGGACGTAATGAAGCAATTATATATCGATATTTTTATGCATAAAATACTTGGCGGATATCTGGTCGGGCCGCGTTGGAACGTTCAGAAATAAAACAAAGCGAGAGGTTATTGTTGGCGCGGGTAGGTGTGTGCCCGTCTCGGTTATCGAGCTTTTAACCCGACGCGCGACACGTCGCGACATCGACACGATTTATCGCCTCACTAGCCCACTACTCATTCGTATTTCCCCGACAGAATAAATTTCGAATAAACAACCGAAATGATTGAACACGAAGCGCTTCGACTTTTGTCTGCTGGCCGTTGTTTGGGGCGTTCACCGTGACTTATGCGGACCACAGCAAGTGCACTGCTGAATCGGCGAATCTAGATCTCGCAAGCCATTCGAGGTTTTATGACATCTATCTGAAGTATGGATTTGTCTTATACGATTTATTTCTCTTGTACCCTCTTTACTAAACAGCTGGGTGACAAAAACCGCCCTGATTTGTCGTGTTGGCACATCACTTGAGGTCGGTTTCAGCAAAATCTTCCCCATTTTAGAGCATTATATTCTACAATCAAGTAAAACTTAGTGCTTTTTGTACTTATTTATTAGTCCTGTTCAAGTAATTTTCCCTGTTCAATCCAAATCTGTCACTGGTTCTTTACTTGACGTGAGTGATAACAACTAAGATAATAATATGGTTTATCTCTAGCTGAATGAAGACGTTGACTGAAAGGTTTACGCCTGTCGCTACGAGACTAGTTATCTAGAGAAAGGTCTTTTACCTAGTTTTCAAAGTCAAATAAGTTATTTCAAGTAGGCACAAAAACAAAAAAGAATTGAGGTGATTCTAGTCGCCCCTTCCAAAAGGTAGTTTTCGTATTGAGAAGAATGGGCAAGAAACTCCACCGTTACTCTTTAACATATTTTACATTATTTTGTATAGGTAAATTAATATATTAAGTAAAAAGATTTAACACCTATTAAAAACATTTTACTTATGTAGGTTGTAGAAGCTGTTAATAATTATTTTGTCTCTAAATAATTAAAATTGAATAATCATTTATTGAAACGTTTCCACGATCAATTATTTGAAGCTTATTCAATAGTTTGTAGAGACCCAGACTATATTTCTGTTTTCATATAGTTATGACCCAGCACTTGGGAAAATATTTCTGTTGATTTTATTTCGAACTCAATTAAACTTATTGAATATTATTAGTGTAGTGTAGGTATAGATTTCTATCCTCTTTAATGAATAAGTACTAGGATCAAACTTTGTTTTAATTCTTCAGGTCCAATCAATTCTATTCTTCAAATTAGTGATCGCAGTGAAACTAAAGTCCCATGACAAACCACACCAATATATCACTACAAAACAAACGAATGTCCCACAAAAATCTTAACCCTAAACCCAGGCCTATACCTAATTCTTTAAAATAAACAAAAGTGCATCAGTGTGTGTTGGCCGAGTTTGTTCAACTCCGGCTAGTGCGGGGTTAACTCGTTGCCACCGATTTATGTGGAGAACTTTCAGCTCACGACTCCTTCGCGACACTTGCTTCCTTTCCAAACGCGATTGTTTCTTTTCAAAGAATTTTCTTTCTTTTTAATTATGCTTCAGTTGGTATACCTGGTGGAAAGTTTATTTGGCGGGGTGAAATGGAGTGTGGGTCTTATTTTTGGGAATAGCGTAGAGCGGTAATTTTTTTTGCAACTTAATAGTTGCAAGTTTGCGATGTAATATTAGAGGGCTCGTTGCAAACTCCAGATAGCTTTCAGTCTTTAAGATTCTTTTGGAAATAATTAGGTTAGGTTCTTAATATACCTGACCACCCAATTCAATCACGATCAATCACAATTTATTTCATTTTGACAGTTCAACAAAATTCATTGCGCTATTTACGTTCTTAAGCAGACAAATTTACGAACATATGAAGCAATGGATTAGCAATATCCTTCAAAATGATTCAGATTTTGATTGATCGTGTGTAACGCAAGGTACTGCAGTTTCTTGTTTATTATTGAAGGCTAGAAGAATAAACATGTGAAAAACTCAGCAAGTCTAATTAAAATACATATTGCAGATAATAAATAAAAAAATATCTAAACAAACAAATTAATTAACTGACATGCAAACATTGCTCAGTTACAATAAATTGTTACAAAATTTTCGCGTTTATTCAGTTGAAAGGAATGCCAGAAAAGGCCAAATGAAAATCAACAGTAGGTTTTCACTCTATCACGCCCACGGAAAATGGCCAAATATTTATGTGCTACATTACATAAATATGGCTTTTTACTACTCGAACGACACTTAATATACACACGCTAAATTTTGACGAAATATATTGCTCCTTATATACGAAAAACTGTAGGTATTATTGCTTCAAAACTGTAAACTTTAGAACATTACACGTTGAAATGGTTATTTTTAAATATGTTATTGTCATAAAACAACCATTTTATGACTTAATTAAACGTTATATTTATATCGCTTCTGCACACGTTAACGGTTTAAATCTATATTTCTTAGAAACAACGGCCGTGTTCACGGAATTTTCACAGTTTACTTATGTTAGAATCGAGTTTTAATCGTAACCAGTCAGTAAATAAAACTTAAATTTACACATTTACGTGGAGATTATTTCGAAAATTGCTGGTATGTAATAATTTGTTGGGAATTTATTTAGCATCATGGCTACATCACTAGATAAACCAGACTTTGAGAAACATGTTCCAAATTAACAAAAATAAAACATGAGTTGCTACCGAATTCTTGTACGAAAAAGTTGTTGGAGGTCTAAAATACCGCGCAACACAACTTTGTTGCTCCTTTATTTATGCCCGGTGCAGCACAGCGTTAAGTTACTTATACGTGTCTAGTGTCGACTGCGAGTGTCGGACACTTGTGTCAGCGAGCTGACAATTAGCTACGCGACATCTGACGAGGCAGGGCGCGGTCGTGAGCGACGACACCACTCTCATATGTATTTACAACCACCCTCTTTTAAGTAAGTAATAGAATTCTTTATTGTAGGCCTGTTTTACTTAGTTATGTACCTAGATACTAAGGCCCGTATTACAGAACCTCACTCAAGACTCAAGTATCACTTAAAACTAGTTTCAACTAAAGCTTTAAACGAGTTTTAAGTAATGCTTGAGTTTACGGGCCTTATTCACCTGCATTTCTAATAAATTCTCCGACGAACAGGTATAGAAAATCTTTCTGCAATACATTACTTACATTTAATCGACGTTTAGGGTCATTATGATTCAGGAACAACTGCTTTAAGCACCCATAAAGGCTACGAGAAAAACAGCCAAAAAGTTTCCAAATGCTATCAAAATTCGTAGGTATACCACACTTCCATTCATTCTGTTCGCTGATAAGATGGGCCGAATAGTGGCTGGACATTTATCTTTAAGATTAATGAGCCAATTTTCTTAGTTGGCTATAAAAAGAATCGGTAGGCCGACCTCGAAAGCCATCTCGACCACTTACGGGTTAACTTTGGCCAACGTGAACTATGCATTTGCAAATATAAAAAAATATAACTGACCCGTAGAGTTGGTGGTTACTAGTATTTATTTAATACTTATGTTGTTATAACAGTAATAACATTTTTTTTTTTGTTGCATCGTCTGCACATATTATATAACTAATGTACCTACATATACCTACAAGATATTGTAAAAAAAAATAAAAGAGTAACGGTGGAGTTTCTTGCCCATTCTTCTCCATACGAAAACTACCTTTTGGAAGGGGCGACTAGAATCAATAATTTTTTTTGTATATTTTGACGTTCAAAAGTGCCTTGCAAGGACCTATTTGAAATAAATGATTTGATTTTGACTTTGTTACGATGACTTAGAATATTCAAAATTATAAATCATGTAATTTGAATACCAATTCGTGACGCTTCTGACTGATGAAATATTATGCATCTTACATCATAAAAACGGAAAATTGACGAACTTTATTTTCAACCATAAATAAACTTATCTTATTAACTGTCGTGATGAGTAATCACGTCCTTATAAATATGTAAATTAACGTCTGTTTTTACGTAGCAAAAATTAAAACGCGCAAAAATTTATGAAAATGCTTCCGTCCTTAAGGGACTTGGCTGTCTATAAACAAAAATGGAAAATTTAAATTCAAAATAACAATTATAAGGACAAAATTCTTCCCCTATCCCTTGGGCGGGATATAAGGAAACAAATTGGATTAAAGTGTCAAAGGTGAAATAAAAAAGGCGCATATACTTTATCTTCCGCGATGTCTGTGCAACGTCAGCGCTCTCAAGAGTGCTCACACAATATTGGATATGCGAAAATCGTATTTTATTTCACGTAAATATTTAACAATACGGTTGAAAATGGTGTATAAAATATTTTTTAACATCTGTAATGTCACACCACCGGCCGTAATCGTATTTGCATTTAAAACGGTAAGTAAACAGAGTATTTTTTGAATGGACGAGCCCGTGTTTATGAGTCGTTTTATGACCTGTTAAGAGTAAGGATCTCTCGTAAAATAAATTGTTTGATGGCTACTCTCTAGCCATTTTTATCTTTTAGTTGCCGTTTTTTCGTTAAATTACACCTCCAAGAAATTGTGCAAATCCCTTGATGAGTTAGCATTTAATAAATGTTTCTTTCACGCCTTAATTCCGAAAAACCTGTTATAGTGTGAATTAATTTTCCTTCTACTGAAAAAAGTTTGTTAAAAGTTATTCAGTGCACCTGAGACTTAAATGATATGCAAAATGATTGACTGGAGAACAGAACGTTACTGTGCATCAGTTTAAAATCATTGACAAGCTCTAACTCACAAAGTAGGTATGTAAGTACACTGTCCGCTTTGTTTTCGCCCACATAAATCCGCCGTGTACCGCGCGCTAACTTATTTTTGTTCGTAGGTATACGCGCGATAGATGGATCCAATTCCAAATTATGTCTATCTTGGGAATTAACGGTGGGACGGGGAATCCAGTTTATCCAAAAAAAGCGCGGGGAGAGGGCGAGAAGTGGGGGTTGGAAGGGGAACGGATGGAAGTTATTTTGGAATTATGATTCCGGATGCGTCCTGCGAGCGCCGCGTGTTTCACGCCTCGTTTCGTGTAATATCTGCCGGTTGCAACCGTTTACGTTGCATTTGGACGCAATAACGTATTTTCGGGTAAAGCTGTGTCTATGACTCAATGATGGTAAAATAAAATCTATTCACAGGACACCACATGATGTCCAAGAATAAACATTCCGTATGTAGGTTTTAATTGGCATTTTTACACGTTACAAGTGTGAAGTAAATGTTGTTTACATCAAACCTTGACTTACAATGACCCACTTCATCAATGCAACATACCTACTACCTACTTCATAAAAAAATATTTAAATTACGAGTCTTGATGTTAACCCTCACAACGCACACCCATTTTAAAAATGTACACCACAAACTCCGGACCTAATCCAATTCGCGTTTGGGCCGAAATTAAAACGTCTGGCCAAAAATGCGGGACGTGTGTTTTAATGGGGTGTCACCAGGGTTCTTAAGTATTCCACCGGCCCACCCTATAATACCCAGTCTCCTTAGTCTGGCACGTCCTCCCCGTGATATATTAGTCCCAGTTCGTCGTACATAATTTTGTAGAGGGTGGCACCTCCTCCACTCCCCTTGTAGCGAGTGAACCGACCGATCCTCACAATACCAAGGTTTTGTTTATTGGCGTATAATAAGTGTAAAAACTTAATGATGTCAGTCAGCTCAACCGAGTGGATGTGTTTTGAATTGGCACGTTCGGCCCAGAATAATTTCCTTAAACACTTGGTCCGAATCCGAATGGCTCGCAGTCGCAATTGTAGGGTTAGTGCATATTATCCTTTATTGCATTAACTGGCTATAAAGGCGTATACCTTTTTATCGGATTGCCTATAATAAGCTTAAGTGTCTATAAAGATATTGGAATGTCCAATATTATTATCGATCATGATTTATGGCAAGCTTTTTTTAATATCGGCAAATCATAAATTATAATAAAAATGTGTTTTATAAGGTGAATATGGGATAAATGTGGACAGTAGTGACGTTGCAAACAGCTGAATATACAAGGTGTACAACGTTGTACGGGAGTTCAGCTGTTATTTAGTGCGTCACTAGTGTTGTACCAACAACATGCGCCATTTGCATTATTCATTTTTACTGTTTGTTGTTGTATCAAATTCGTACATTATCATAAAAATATAAATATTATTTATTACTATTAAAAAAAAATATTATACCTAAGCTTGTTCTGTTTACTTGCCTACTATAAAGAACATTCCATTGAAAGCCGGTTTATTTATTTGCGCTCAACAGCTTCTAACGGATAGATATATTTTGTCGATAGAATCTTTAGAGTCAGCTGTCATTTCCTTTCTGTAAACATTTTCAAATATGGAAGATTTTTGAGATAGGTAATTTGAGTTTAAAACAAATGGACGTTCATTTGTTTTAAACTCAAATTATCTCTAAATTCTTCCATATTTGAAAATGTTTACCTTGTGTATTTGATTCTTAACAAGATTTTCTTTTTTATAATGGTCGAGAAGATGTACAACGTGAACAAGAAAATTACGTACGTGTAAGTCCTGTGCAATCTACATACTTTAGTGCAAAAAAGGTACATACCACCCTAAATAAATCGCCATAAACAGAAGGTATCTTCAGCGTTCTAATACACAACAAATATGTAGTAGCTATGTAACCTACGCACGGTATTGCACACTGTGGTAAAACTTAATTACAGCGACACAGGAGTGTCGTCAATCTACTGCGGTCACGTGTTCTTCAATATTGAGTTAGGTGCACAGTGAGCCGACATCCAATAACGCTGGAAAAATTAGGGGCGTTGGAAAATATTGGCTGACAAATGAAAATTGATGTTCTATTGAACACTTTATGAGGCAATACGAGTCCCACCTAATTTTCGGAAGTGAAAATAAATAGAATGATAAATATACTTAGGTATTGTTTTGTACACAGGAATTCAGAAAATACATTTACGCGAACACAACAAAAATTGAATACAACCGCAATATAAAAAACTTTGAAACAATTATGAACTTTGAGTAATTTTGTTGTGTTAGTAAACTTGTTCGAAGTAACTTTCTCGGCACACAATGGCCGCCACATATTAGACACAGTATTATATTAGTCCATTAGTTAAATTAAGTAAGATTTCTCACCCTATCTTGGCAAGTTATTTATCATGCGTGTATCTACATTAGGGACGCGTTGCAATACATTGCGGTTAAGGCATTTAATTTTGTACTGTATATAAATCTTAATTTTGCTAATGTGCATGACGTTAGGAGTAATTGAGATGCGTTTAATCGAATTAGAAATACATGATTTGCGATAGGCCTGTTAAAATATTGAGACTTTGCACGTAATTTGGGTAAGTACCTATATGAATTTAAGACAGAGATCATTTTCCTTGGCTGTAAAAAAGCAGGTAAGTATTAGATTTGGGGCGTTACCTTTGAAGGAAGGGCTTACACCTGCTATTGGATTGCAACAGCCTGAGTTGATACCGGCACATTTTTTTATTCGTAAAATCAGAAAATATTTTTGTCTATCCGAAAATAAAAACTGCCCCACTGCCCAAATCCTAATTAAGGCGAAGTCATATCAATGTCCAACATCTAATAAATGCTAATATCACAGATATAGTTAAATGCTAAGTTTGTAGTTGTACTATTGAGTCATTAGAAAACAATATAGCTTAAGCACTATAGATCACGTCCCACGCACCTTCAGCACGAGCTCTAGTTAGTTTATGACGACCCTACACAGCACAAAATAATACTGATAATAGTTTGTGATGGTGTGGAGGTAGATTGGAACACAAGATGGCTGTGTATCATCTGTTGTGAAATTGATGAAAAGGACAGTGACAATTCTTGATAATATGGCTTTGTTTTAAACAAAATAGTTTTTTTTTTTTAAATTAGGTACCAACGAAAAATCTTTAAGGCTCTATTTATTTATTTTTATTTTTTATTTTTCTGTACAATTGTGGTTAAAGGCAAGGCACGTAAATTATAAAATAAAAAGTACCACTTGATCTATAGAATCTATTTCACACGCACAATTTAAAAACTTCATTTAATTTACGGATTATAATAATTTGCTAGAGCCCCAATTTATTTTTTGTCAACACAAGTACCTTTATAATTTTTTAAGTGCTTCTGACGTCTGTATATGAATTTCTTGTAGTAAGTGCATTGTTTCTGTGACAAGGCGAACCTCAACGGTTAAGGCTGATTTTAAGTAACGACATTGATAAACTTAAAATTAACATACTTAATAATATTTTTTGATGCCGTTTTAAAAAACCTACCATAAAAAATTACTACTTTTTGATGGAGATTATTTATAAAACATTGTAATGTGCCTGCTGCCCGGTACCAGCTATTGTTATTCTCAAAGTACAAAATATGAAGCAAAATCTAACCTTACCCAAAAACTAGCGAGCCTTACGGTAGTCGCATATGACGTTCATGTGTAACATCTAACATTTTGGCTGACAGTACCAATGTCTCGAAAAATGGGTTGGTACCATCTGACGGCCAACTCTAGCACCGCGCGCGCTCATTGGTCAAATTAAATAGCGCGCGCTTCCCCGGCTTCCTGTTACACACTTCCGTCCCTTTTATGAAGTCACTCCTACAGATTGCAGAAAAGCGAGAGGAAAGATGTTACACATAAATAAATATTATGTGTAACTTGCAAGAAAACAAGGATTAATATAGGAATTAACCTCATTTATGTTTAAAAAGATCAGTCAAATAGTCCTTACAAAACGTAAACATCTTCAGCTTGTTTATATTTGTCTAACTTGTTTACATTACATTGCAGCTTAACATGGAGATACTTCTATTAAAGACGGCGATGTGGGCAGAACAATGAACAACCAAAATAATGGATGAAATGACTATTGTGGTGCACAGAAAAATGAGATCAAAATTCGTATAGTCAGAGTTGAAAATAGAGCAGCAAGCTACACGGCGGGGAAAGAACTAAATATTGGATGGCATGATGAAATGTGACAGTTCATTATGCGGAAGATAACGGACGCCACAGCATACAGTAAACAGTAAGTAGGTACTTGTGTTATACGCACCTACACTTTAGGCGGAGTCGAGTGAGGAACGTGTTTTCTTGGAGCATGCGTGCATAAACCATCCAGGCATCCGATTAAATTATTTAACGTCTTTATTCCCCTGTGGTGCACGCAGGTTGCATGCCGGCACGCGGATGTTAAGATACATGGACTTAGCGTGTAGGTTACCTAATCTATATAAAGTCCTACTGGAATAGGTGCATACGCTGGTTGTATTATAAATCGATTTGATTCCCATTTTTAGCCCTTATTGTAAACCTTATTCTAAAGAACAAGTTAGAGTTTTAGATGGATGAATAACTATTAACTATACAATTATTCCTCATTGGTTTCCATACAAACATTTACTCGTACGCGCAATAACTCCTTCGGTCTTTTGAATTCATCGTAATCGGGGAAAAATGGCGCACAGCCAGCTGTCAGTGGATTTAATGTCGTCTACGAAACAAGATTTCAGCAAAACTGTTGTAGGCACGTTTTTAAGTATCTCCTTCTACTACAAAGCTCTGAAGAATACTGGTCGATATAATGTAAAAAAAAAAATGATCCAAATTTGAAACGCAAAACAAAAAGGTCCTAGAAACAGGTCTAGGCAAAATAGTTCCTAACGTGAATAGTTCTACAAGGAGGTCCTTAGAGGGACTTCCGTAAACGATTTGTTGACCTTGTCGATTGGGGTCTAGCACTCTGAACAAACCGGAATATTAGGAAGGTCACATCAAACCATTTAAATGCCGCAGCCAAGGGCCATTGAAACGCCTGTTAGAGTGATTAATTCAATAATTATTTTAGACTCAGTTATAAAGCCACTTAATAATGGACTAAAGTGATAAACTAGCCCAAATTAACGAAAATCTGATAAATTCGTAAGACTGATTAAAATTTATATTCAAATCTCGGAAGATTTAGAATGGTTCAAAGGCAATAAAGCATCGCCGAGCATTACATTTAAGGCTTTAACTGTAGTATATTATTTAATATTAAAGATCTTAAGGTAAACGGGCGAAGTGCCTGCAGTTCCGCGATAAGGCAACTCCGCCTCCCGCCTCATCCCCCGGTTTTTGGGGGGTGGCAGACTTAAGAGGCGGCCATACTTCAAATTGCGTTTAACTTAGATAGCTAGTTTGATACATTGCCCCCATTATTGCATATCAAAGGGCTCTGATAAAATTGTGGCGATGATAAAGTCAGAGGTTTTTTATTGGGGTTCCTGATCTACATAGTTTAGATTTAGATAAAGTACCGTGGAAAGCCGCTGTCGATTCCATTTTAGATTCATACCTGAAACAAAAAGAAGAGATTTGTTAAAGATGTGAAGTGTTTTAAGGAAAAGCTTCTGTTGGATCCCTACCTTTTATTCGCCTATAGATAATTCAGTAGTAAGTAAATACTGATACATGCTAAAGTTGGCAAGAATTATATGTATGACTCATGAAAATCATAAACAAAATGCACAGGCTCTATCAATTATCCATAATGTATCATTGGAAAATTTCAACAATGCGGAAATTATAACTCATACAAAGCACCAATCTGGTCAAAAGTCAACCAGCCATCACCTCAATAAAACAACAAAAAAAAATACGCATTTCACACGAAAATTTGATTACGATAAATAATGTACTGTACGGGAATTCGTAAATGAAGTATCACATGGTACACACACACGCATAAACCACGCAGAGAACGAATTGCAAACTCAGCTCTATATCACTAGCACGTAGACACAAACATACTCGTAGAAGCGGGGATATAACATCGATACGATATCGATAGATACGTATCGATAGAGGCAATAGATACTATTGTCACAGTTCAATTTAACAACGTACGCTCTCAGATTCCCTCGGATATCGCAGTCAGTCGAACTGAAGTTTTCGTGATTCGAATTTGTCTTTTACAGACTTATTTATATCGAGATAGTGCATAAAGTTTATTGTATGAAAATAACTTTAAACAAACGTGACGTCTTTTATATCTTTCTACTTTAAAATTATAGAATTGTAAGTAGGGTATAAGCTTTCACCATCTAGCTCCTTGCTAACACGTTCTAGTCCTTCCCAGCCCGTTCAGAGATCCAAAGGATAGATTATCGCCAGCTAATAATTCTCTCACGATTCAAAACTCACAATAGCCCGAAGCGAAACTGTATCGCTACAGATAGATTAAACATCGGAGCCCAAATGAACGCACGATAATTTATCGGAGCAACCCCCGTGTGTATTAGCTGTATCCGACTAATGCCGGCTTTCGATATTCGGCGCTCGGTCGCGATTCGATATTTACGATCGAACGAGTCGCATTAGACTGTCCGCCCGTAGGTAAATTAGCACAGATGCTCGCCACTGTTACAGTGATTCATTCCAAATTGGCTTTTCAGCGGGGAAAAAACGGTCCGAGCCAGCCACTGCGGTAGACGCTATCTAGGGACTGCAGCTAAATAGCTTTTAAAAGAGTTTGCATTTTCCTTTCGAGCATCGAATGGACGCGAACATCTGTCGTTCAACTCTTCTTTCAGGAAAATTGCTTGTCTGTTTTACAAGCTCATCCTGAATTTATGAATTGATTTTTATGGTTCTTTTCACAATCGAGCTCTATTTTTTGCACAGATTTCTAGAGCTGCTACTTCAAAAGATTTTCCCACATAAAATAAAACGAGTTACGTAACAAAAACGCACTAAATAAAGGCGATTTGCAATTAAACGCGGTGTAATGTGAAGGTTGGCCAAGATCGCTGGTAGCGGCAACGCCTCGCGATTCCTATCGGTCCGGAAAGGGCCGCCTTAACGCGTGCTAGACCACCAGATAAAGTATTACAGCGAAATTGTATGAGTTATATTGTGCGAAGTGCTTGTTTAAATCGTACTGGTAATTTTATACGCTGAACGGTGCTAATGAAGGATGTTATTTGGTTGCAGATTGCAGTGAAGAGGGGAGTGGTCGCGATGTCAGTCCGTGTTGTGAGTTGAAATATGGCGTTGTACGAATTAAAAGCGTCGTGTGAAAATGGAAAAGTTTTTTTAAATACAAGGTAGAGTATGCAGAAAGGGTACAATTATTGACAGGTACCTACTGGTTAAAGGCTCCCGCAAACAGAATACCGTGAAGTTTTCTAAGAAATTGTTTTATTAAGGTGCTCCCTCACCGGGAGCATTCGCCTGTAATGAAACGTTCAGAGTCGAGCATTACATCAGTGAGGGAGGACAACCGAGCATTACAGTGCGGAACCTGTAATGTGACAATTCGGGCATTACATCAGTGAGGGAGGACAACCGAGCATTGCAGTGCGCAACCTGTATTGAGAGAATTCGATCATTACAGTGCGCAACCTGTAATGAGACAATACGGGTATTACATCAGTGAGGGAGGAGAACCGAGCATTACAGTGCGCAACCTGAATGATACAATTCGAGCATTACATCAGTGAGGGAGGAGAACCGACCATTACAGTGCGCAATGTCCGTTATATTTAATCTGAAATGTTACATTACAGGCGAATGCTCGTGAGTCAGGGAGGCAGTATTGTAATGTAATGCTCAAAATTGAATCTGAAATGTTACATTTCAGGCGAATGCTCCTGGTGAGAGAAGCACTTTTAGAGTCGCGTCACGCTTGTTTGCAGGAGCTTTTTAAGTCTCCTTTTTGAGCAAGTGATGGGTGCCGATAGATGTCGGCAAGCTTTTGACAAAAAAATATTAAGCATGACATGTATTTCCACAAAATTTGACAACAGACAGTATTAAACATCACTCAACAACCGAAATGCACTCATAGCTTATTTTTAATGAACTGCAAACGATAGTCAGTGAAATACGCAAATGTTACATTCCCCAATAATGAACCGGCGATATTACCTTTAGTATAAATAATCCGTGCCAAAGGGTGGCTTCGATGCGATGCTACTGCAAATCAACCCCCCACTACACCCCCCCACCGCGGGCTGTCGACGATAAATAAAATTCACGTTTTAACAATAAAATGCATTTTCCGCAAATGCTCCCGGTGAATTATTGTCCGGGCTTTACGAGCTTAAAATTATATGGGCACGTGAAATTTTCGATCTCGATAATGCATGGCCAGTGTACCGCCAACACTATTTTCGGTCGATACAATGAACGGGATTTTTAAATTACCGACCACTTACATCGATCAGTTTAATTTATTAAAATGCATTTGTTGCTGCACAATTTTGCTTAGTGCTTCTTACAATAACTTAGACTCGGGGTAAAGTAGATAGTTGTTAGATGGTACGTATGTTGCATTATGGGGGTTGCATTCTTTATGCATTTTTCCATTTACAGACAAACCACTGCTCCCCAAATATACCTTACCCTAAAATAACACGTCACGTAGCAGCCATAAAAATACTTATAAAACATTTCCCGATGGAAAAAAAATACAATGTTTTATTCGCAACAAAAATACATCACACGACCGCTTGATGGAGAACCAATAGCGAGTGTCCCTCCGGCACAGATGGCGACACGGACGCGGAGATAGCAGAAAAATATGAATTGTAGCTTTCGATATTTGTCACTTGAATTACAACTCCCAGCGGACACCCAGAATGGTGCGACTGTGGGACTACTCGCACCTCGTTTGCTGAATGATCTATTTTTTTCCACTGGATTTCGGCCAGTGACTCGGGGATAAAACGCCGGTTCAGTCACTCGTTGAGTAATGCGATCCACGTGCTGGCGGTACCCATACATCCTACTTTCAAGTTCAAAATATTTTTAGTAGGTAAATAAACTTCCCTATAAGTATATTCAAAATAATCTGAAATGTTACTATTTTAGCATCAGTGACAGAATACGTTATTATTCTATATTTACATTGATTTAATTTGATGTTGTATAAGACCCTAATACATTTCGTTTAATGGTAGTAAACTAATAAAACAAGATTGGAGTGACCACCGCCTTTGGCGGCTAGCCTTAATACGACAGAATCTTGAAAAATGATCCCCAACAAAATCTTCTGATGCTATTACAAGTTGCCACCGTGCGGGGAGCAATAAGTAAACAAAACTGGTAATAACGGCCAGTCACGCCAAGGAAACCAATTTGGGAGGTATTTGTAAATGTCAAATATGTTTGTGCGCACCTATTTATTGCGAGCATCCCTCACGTACGAGTAAATAACGGAGACACTGCGATAAAGTGAAAAGAGATACCCAAAAAGTACGGAGAGCTACGCCTTAACTGCTTAACTGGGGTTATCCAATATAACCTTTAAGTACCTTGTTGGAAAGTTGAAATTTGATCGAAGAATTACAGCCCTAAGCCAGTTGGCGTTAAGGTTCCTGTGTATACAAGTGGAAAACTCAGTGCGCCACGTGCGAATGATTCATGTTCGTCCCTTAATTAAAGAAGATTTTAATTGTATCGGATGTCTGTGAAAGCGAAAATAATGCACTCCTAAATTGGGGTTGGAATTCGGAAATTTATTTTTGTTAGCCCACCGAAGTATTGCTTTGCGTGTTTCACTTTGATACCGATTTTTGGACGTTGGAGTTTTACCAGCTTTTCCCTGGTAAACTTTTTCGACCAAATGAATGGGGCACGGGAAAAATATACGCTAGATAGGCAGTTTCAAATACGGACACAGTTCTCGAAATAGTTGCTTTTCATCAATCTCATTTACTAGATACCTACCTAAACTGGTCTGTATGTTTGCTAACTGCAGGCAATCAACAATGTCGTCTTACAAAATTCGAAACACCCTAAATTCAGTAAATTCATTTTCCGTATATAAAGTCAAGCTGCCGCCGACTTAAAATATCTTTCTTAATTACAAAAGCCTTTGTTGAACGTATCTGATCTATGTAAGCAGTCGGGGCGAATGTTTTAAATAGCAACCCAACAAATAGGTTCCGGTTGAGCGAAATAAGCAAAACTCCTTAATGAAAGAATATCTGAAGGGTTGCCACTGTTCGGAAATAAAATTTATGAAAAGCGATTTTCAACAAATAGGTAGAGATAGGCAAGAAGTGAGACAGAGAAAAGAGAATGTGTTTTCAATGACAGCCAAATAAAATCAAATTAAAAAAAAAATGTCAACTCTCTGAGTTAAAACGAATGCAACCTGTTACCTCAATAATAATTTGAACACAAACATCCACTATTAACAGAGAACAGTCGATGTTCCCGACCATAGAACGATGACGGAAGCAGTGTAACGGCCCTGTAAGCTTGCCGCGTACTTCATTTGGTGAACAATGGAAAGGCCCCGTCCCACGAGCCCGCAGCGACACTGGATAAATTGACTCGGGCCTTAACTCGCGCCCGCCCGCGGAAAATTGGGGAAAATCGATTTAAATATCTTAAATGTGATGGCTTATCTCGATCGCAGGAGTTAACCCGTGCTCACTGCAGCACTGCTATTGACATTTGTGTAAAAATTTAAATCCTTTAAATAAGAACTTGGTACCTACTTTTCGCTTTTGTGAAAAGGAAAATTACACACCGAATTTGATATTGAAATGTTCAACACTTAGAACTCACAATCTAAAGATATATTTTAAAGCTAAAAAAACCTTTTGTGCTGATACATTTGATTAATTAAGTGCGAAATCAGAGCAAGATACGCTTTTAAAGTAAGCTCGAATAATCAAGAAATGCCAATTAAGAAGTGTAGCCCCTTCGAAAGGCGAAATCTAGATAGCTGGCCAGTCGGTCCAACTGAACCGAGGCCTGATGTATCTCGACTTGCACGCGAAGTTGAGTAATTCTTAGTAGCCAAATGTGGCATAATTTAAACGGAGAATATATAGCAAAATATACAGGTAAAGCAAATACTTGTTACACTTTAAAAACACTCAATCAAACATAAATCGTAGTGCCCATTTTGTAAGGCCCAAAGACCTCAAAGCAAAGTAAACCTCCCGCTTAACTCAATCTAATAGAATCACCTCGGATTGCTTTCCGATATTTACTGTTTGATTTTTCCCCTCGTGTCGAGATTTGGGACGTTTACCCAAAAGAGGCGTGTACTGCGATGGTAATGGCCGGTAGGGTCGTTGGATACATAACCTTTATAATTAACAATACGCCCTACACTCTATGAGGTGAGAGTTGATTATTTTACGAGTTCCGCTTTTTCATTCCCTCTCATTCTCTTCGTTGTATTTTCGTTAGCACTTGAGTGGATTAATTACTTTTATTGTAGCTTGGATGCCGAGTCTCGGTATTTTATTAATACTTAAAAGAATTGCGAAAGGAAAAAGGCAATACTAACTTTACAAAATAATAATAGCCAGACATAAGTTTTATTTATTAAATTACACGAGATTGCCCAAGGAAATACAAGCGTAAAAATAAATCAAATTATAATTCAACTGCGTAGCAAGTTTATTGAATTGATCATGCGCAAATATTTATCGATGGGGACGTAACAAGATAGGGTCAGAATTTATTGAAAACCAAGAGCAGTGGCATACATAGGTAGGCAAGTTACATAAATTGACATCGGCGGCAATCAGACAAATTGGCTCCATCCAAACCCCTCGCTAACCGAATTAATCTAATACGTAGGTTTTCTTAGACAAAACCACTTAGATGGAGAAATATAGAGGACAGCAAGAGGGAACACGAATAGACGCTGCTGATGCGAATTGTATTATTTATTGTACATTCGCGAGACCAAACAAAAAATAGTGCCTAATGAATTCATGCTAAATATACGTATGGAAGAAATGGGGGAAGAATATATTGACATTCTTTGACCATTTTCGCAACAACGTTGCAACGGTGGTATCATGATATCTTTTTGTGTTGTGTACTTTATTTCACTTAAAAATTCACTTCAGTAAACTTTTTGTTGAATAAAATACATCTGTATCGCCCCTTAACATGTGTGTAGAGTACGTGAATAAATATTCAACAAATCCACCTTTAAATAAACAGTATGGGGGAAATAACGTTTTGCCTCATTCTGAGTAAACGATGCTTAAGATATTTATTAGGGGATGAATTGAGTTTTTAGATATTGCAACGAATTTTTTATCTCACTTTTGCGAAATACAAAATAAAGCCACGATTTTTCCGTTCGTTCCGAAGATTGTTGTGTCAGCATTTTTATTCCGTAATATTTATTTAAGTTTTCTATCTTACAAATAGACAGGCCACTTTAATATGGGTGGGAGAACGTCAGTCCGTGACTTGCAGTTGAATAGATCCAAGTTGCAGTAAATACAGAAATTAGTTTGAATAAAGAAACACTAGCACGCTTAGCATGACCACAATAGAAACGGGTTTTGTCGACGGAAGAATAGACAAAATGACAGATAAACAATCACAATCTGTCATTTTGTCTATTCTTCCGTCGACAAAACTCGTAGAAAACCCGTTTTTATGGTTGTCATACTACGCTTGCAGCAGTGATTAAGGAGCTTAGAACAATTTGTTTATTCCTGATGTAAAATGGGGTATAACATTAAAAATGTTCGGAATTGCTATCTCCCCTTGTGCGTAACATTAATAACATCTGCTCAAGACGTTTAAATCCCACTTCTGGTGGAAAAACTGATTATCTAATTAGAAGAAAGCCTCTGCAAGAGTCTCCTAACTGAGGGCTAATCACAAATTAATGAGAGCTTGTAGCAGGGTGTCGCGGGGCGATGATAATTCCCCGCCCCGCTGCGTTAAGATCCTCATCAATTATGGCGAAGCCACCCCCGTGGCCTGAAGGTTGTGCACCCCTTCGTGATCTAGTCACTACGGGAATCGTGCTAGGTTTCATACTATTAGAAGTATTATGGTGTTTAGATGCTTAACAATTGTGGGTACTTTGGTGATAATTCGTCTAAGGCTGAGGTATGATCTGCTACAATGTAGGTATGCCTTAAAGTAGGTACCTAGTGTTGTCGTGCAATCAGGCAGATAGTTAATTTATTGCAGTTTCTTTATAAACTAATTGAAATGGATTTTCCGAATCCATTAAAAATTATAATTAGTATCCATAAATATCGATTTATATGATCCCAACTTGTGGTTGGAAAAATACCTAGGTACAATTAGGTATTCATTTTCATGTAAAGAAAGAAAGAAAGAAAAGAAGGAAAGAAAATAAATAAAAGAAAGAAAGAAATAATAAAGTATATGTGGACACAGTCTGTGAAACACAATATACAAATAACTAAAAATAAAAAAAAATGTTTTAACCACAAAGTGTGTGCCTCACTGCTGCGCCAAAAATGATGAACCTTTTTGCCAGCCAGATGCTGTCTGACGCTGGTTTTCTAATGAACCTTTAGGGATAAGTGACGGGAAGAACAAACAGTTTCAACCCTAATACATATATTTAATACTTATAAATAAATAAACTAGTAATTTCAAACAAATACAATTACAAAAACAACAAGAACTGTCTCAGTGGCAAAAGCTGTTCTTCGCGATTACATTGATCCGTACACGGTATGCATGTGAGCATGCATGCATGGTGCATGTAGCTAAGTATGTACCTACCTAAAACAACTGCAACCATTATTGCGAAGTAAAAAGCTAATACATTATTACACTGTTTAATTTATTAGTATAATTTCATCGAAGTAAAAGCCAACCCTTGCAATAACTAATGGCCCTAAGACAGTTGTTGTACCGACACCAAATGCTTCCGTTCCGAAACCACACTTGATTTGTTGTTCCGTCCGCCCAAGAGTTACTAGCTAGCAATGTTTGAAACACTCTCCTCTAAGCCACCATATGCTACGGGTTCACACCCGAACTTGTTATATTTAGAATAATTTATTCCATAGACACTTAACATTGACACAAAAATATATTTACGACCAAATAAATATACATTCGATGTATTAAGTTAGGCATATTGCGTTATCACATGCAACGTTATATCAATATAATTAATAGTGTTTTATATCAACGCAGATATCACGAAACAACTGGTTTTATTGAGCAGACTACAGTTTGAATGGGATCACCCTAAACGGAGCTCTTGTTGTTATGCCATGAATATAAATCGTGATAAATTCCTCGCGAGACTGAGGGGGGAGCAGGGAGGGGCGGTACAGCCTCAAGGGCTTTTTTCTTAAAAATAACTTTTGTCAGAGTAATTCGGAGGAGTCCCGGGATTTATGGAAAGGTGGTGTCACCCCAGTAATTAGTTTTTAACTAGTTGTGATAAGGGTCCGCCGTGCTTTATGCGCCCTCTGTAATAAGTTTAAACTAATGCTTGGATTTCTGGGATGAATTAAATTCGTAACAGCTGCGGTCAAAATACAAACAATGTCACATAGAAATGTTTTAACTCAAAAACTTTCGTCAAAACAAAAGCATCGCAAGCAATTGTTCTGACATGTCACAATATTTTTATTGTTAGCATATTTCGCGCGTTTGCGGCCCGTCATGCCGCTGGAATATGGGTATGATTTACGAACTAAAACAAGAAGAAAAAAAAAGAAAGTTCTTCCACGAAACTTCTTTTATTCTCGGAGAAAGTTGCGTAAAAAACTGTAGGCGCTTAGAAAAAAGCAATTTTCTAGCTCAGGTGTGTGAGATGTTCTTTATCTAACTTTGCATCCGAACCGCTTTGTTTATGACGGCATATTTTTTCGAAGTTTTCAACATTTTATTACGTTGTACCGTGAACTGGTACTTTGTACCTTTTAACAGGCCCCCGAAACGGTAGAACAATTGTTGTTTTGTAAACTATATTTCTTAAAAAACTGGACCCGCTACCTGTAACGGTAAGTATTACAAAAAACATAGGTTAATATCACCATTACGTAAAGCTTCAATACAAAAACAAGTTTGTACAATTTGTAACAAAAGTTTGAATAATAAGCCAGAGAAAGCCACATCGCCTTTTTAATGGACACGGAAAATATAATTTGAAATACTCTTTATAGCTCCCATAATGTAGCCAAGTGGGCCAAAAAATGGTTGTCACCGTCTGGCGTAGTACATTAGCATGAAGAGTGTGAGGCAAGGAGGCTTTATCAGGAGGGCCTTTCCTGAGGGAGGGCCAAATAATGCGATATTGCTCGTTTGTGCGAGGCCCTATTTATCTATTAAAAAACGCAAGATTTACGGGCCAGTATAGGAAACTTTGGGAAGTTTTTATGTTTTTCCGCCGCTCTCGGAGCTAATATAAGAGATTGATGCGTGTTATTTTAACTTTGTTTGGGTGTATATTAGCTGGTTTATTTTGATGTTTAGTGATATTTTTATTGCATTATTTTGGCTACAAAAATCTTAATGTTCTCTGCATATTATGTAGATTAAGTAAGTATTTGTTTACTAGGGCCTACTATCTAACATATTGAGATATGTAGTTACTGTTTTGACGTCAAGGTTTCGCTCTATGACCTACATTAACTGCAAATAATGTATCTGCGGACAGATAACTGATAAGGCGAGTTCCTCATTTAATAGTCTGATACATTATTACTTTACGAAGATTCATTTACAGTATCATCTTTTTCAGTCACGACTTCATGATTCTTTCGAACTAAATGAATAATAATTAAAATATTCAATAAATTCTGCTACCGCATTGGACTAACGAGGTATTTGCACATATCTCGAGATAGCTAAGTTTGAGTGGCGTGTTCTTTTAGGCCGGGTGTACACTGTACACGGTAAGTCGTGACTCTCGTGACTGAGCTCCAATCTGACATCACGAGAGCTTGTGTAACACGTCTTTATGAAAGGCGAAATGGAGCTGTTTTTAATAGGGCGATATTTTATGTCTTAAGTAATTAAATGTCTGTAATTAAAACAACTTTTATAGGAAAAATAGGTTGGTATTCTAGACATCAACCGTGCAAATCATTGAATGTTGCCCTAAAAAAGGCTCATGTAAAATAAATACTACCTCAGTCAGTAAATCTAACGATAAACAAACATGATAAAATGACCTATCCAACAAACTAATACATTATCTAACTATTGCAAACGTTAGATAGAGTCGGTTGTTACCCTTTATCTAATATATTATCTGATATCTATTTAATTTATTACTTCACCATGCTTCATGAAGAGGAACCGTTGAGTTATCACTTATATTACATAATACATAAGTGGGTATATTTACATAGGAGAACGAGCTGTTCCACAGACAGAGAAAGGGTTTGATAAATGTGGCAAAAAAAATACAGCGCAATGCAAAAGTCTTGTATTAGTAATTTATAATATCCTGAACAACATTTGTAAAGTTGCAATTTATTTATCTATTGCACAATGTAGGTAGGGCAGAGTGTGTCGTATTAAAGAGCCAGTTTTAAAAAGTATTAAAAAAAAAATTGCCCGATTGTTTTAAAATAAAAATACTTTTTTTCAATAATTAGTTTAATAGTTATGGTACTCAAATAAAAAAAAATAGGTAACAAATACATAAAAATCAGTCTCAAATAATATTGAAACTCGGATATATCAATTAAAAACATTTTTGGCAGAGGAAATTAATCAGTCTAATATTACCACAAGACTCATGTGCCCATCTACCACATATTTTGCACTGGTAAAACCTTCTTGGCTCTTTCATAGACACGACAATTGGCTCTTTCAAAACACATAGTATTAAAAAATATAACCTCAAACTGCAGCTAATTTACCTTAACATCATAATAATAATATTTGCGTAAAATAATACCAAATATATACATAACAATATAACATATTCATTTTGTCAAACTATGCTTTACGTTTCTGGGCAAAAATAATAGAGTAAACCGAAAAATACTTAGATTTTGGATTCAAAATTTTAAATGCAGTCCCGTCCTGTGACGCTATTTGATTTCCCAGAATTGTTAAATGTCTGTGGGTGACAGCTGTCCATCGTTGATTTATAAAGGCAATTACGACTAATCTGTTTCATTTTGACAGTTCAACAACATTCATTGCGTTATTTACTTTGTTGAGCAGATTTTTTTTTCGAATTTATGAAGCAATGGATTAGCAATCTGTTTCAAAACGATTCAGATTCTGATTGATCGTGTATTACGCAATTAGGGTGTACCCTAATTGCAGGGTAGTCACTCAATTACCACACGAAAAAAAAAAAAGGAAGTGCATGAACGGGCGTCAGAAAATTGATTAAATTATATTTTAAAAGATGTAATAATAATGAGCAAGCATGTGTGTGTTTACTTTTCTATAATACTGAAAATAAATATTAGGTAGGTATAATTATGCAGCATCTTAGTGAAATTACATCCAAGCTTGTTTTTATTAAGAGGCTCTGTAACATCATCATACCAACAGATTATATTGGGTGAAGTTTACCTAAAAATTAAAACTACATAAAAAATTACCTTAATAGAGTCCCAAAACAGACTAACGCATAGCAATACTAAATAGCTATGTAGGTATATGATGTATGTTTATTATCAACAGCGAATATTGGCTGGAAACACAGTGCTAAATTCGCGGGCCGACATCCGATAGTGTGGTATTATCTGCTATTATTTGTCACTGGGTGAACAATGCGAGCTCGGAACATACCTATCGGCTATCTTATAGCAATTTGTCAACAATTATAATAATGGTGTGCGAAAAGTTCATTAAGAGCTGTAGGTAATTGTGGGGTCAAACGTTGAGGAGGTGAAATAAAAATGATAGATTCGAATGATGTATTTCTGTTTGTAACTGTTCGCAACAATGTTTTATGCTGTAAAAATGTTTGAAATAGAATACTAGTGATTATTATTGATGTAAGTTTATTAATGTCTAAATATTTCTGGCTCTTGTGATACACGAACGCCTACTACAAGAGCCAGGGCTACACTGATGTTTGTGTCTCTGAAGTGGAAATAAAACGTTTTTTTTTATGTTAGAATCTTATGACTTTCCTACTGCATTAAAATAAAGGTAGGTAATAGCTTCGCACAAAATCAAGAGTAAGTATAACATCTGACCTTCAAAATTATCACCTTTGCTTAGGTACTGAAGAAAAAGTGAAAAATGAATTGAAGTTTAAGAATCATTTACTCACAGTATTTTTTATTCAAACGATCAGTAGTAAGTATTGAAAAACTAAGGCTATTTGTAAGAAATATCTTACAAATAGCCTTAGTTTAGAGCCCGAGCATAAGCCTTTTATATTCGACCATATGCTTAAAACATCAGAATAACTATATACCCACCTACAAAAATGTTAAACTCATACAAAACCAAAAACGCTTTATAAAACGCAGCATACTATATATCAGCTGACAGATGTTACACTTACCAAGAGCTACTGTACCCCGACGGAACCCAATAAATAATAACACTGTGAGTTAAGACCACCTAGCGAGGAAACTGAGCTTGTTTATGGTACTACCCTACCAGTATTGTGGGCACCTACGCTATATATTTTGCTTAGCAAATTACTCGCTTCGCTCAGGGTGTCTAATAACCCTTTAATGAAGGAAGAGCTCTGATGTTTAATGTTCTTTCTGCTTTATTAGGGAGATTTTTGCTGGAGGTAATTGCTGGTTTGTAAGTTGAGGAGTTGTGAGTGTGAGTTTTAAGGTTAAGTTGGGCATTTGCATGGTTAGTGGGTGTGTGTTTTAATTGATAAAATATAGTAGACTAATTATTAAGTCTGCTTTTTACTGTGGAGCTTGTATCAACAGGCTCTTAGTTAGGCTTAACTTTCTGACTGACTGGCTCTTTGACATCTATATATTTTGCTTAGCAAATTACTCGCTTCGCTCAGGGTGTCTAATAACCCTTTAATGAAGGAAGAGCTCTGATGTTTAATGTTCTGTCTGCTTTATTAGGGAGATTTTTGCTGGAGGTAATTGCTGGTTTGTAAGTTGAGGAGTTGTGAGTGTGAGTTTTAAGGTCAAGTTGGGCATTTGCATGGTTAGTGGGTGTGTGTTTTAATTGATAAAATATAGTAGACTAATTATTAAGTGTGCTTTTTTACTGTGGAGCTTGTATCAACAGGCTCTTAGTTAGGCTTAACTTTCTGACTGACTGGCTCTTTGACAATTATTATTCATAAGTGGCTGTACATGATTTGAGTTGTAAGTTTTAATTAAACTACTTATTAGTTATGCTTTGAGGCTTATTAAACTCTACAAGCTCTTGTGTGTTCTCCGGAAATTGGACATAGGGACTGATTGGGCAATACAGTGTGACCAAAATTGATAAACTAAAAATTTCCATACGTGAAAGAATGCTTCTTTTCCTATACGAAATAAATCAAACTTTTTTTTAAAATTCATACCGTATCCACACACATCCTGCATTACTTACTATTTTATTCTAAGACAGCGTAGTATTTAGTAGTGTGTTTTACCTGCAACAAAAAAGCGAATACGTTACAAAACAGCAATAAATAATAAGCTAATAGCAAGACACAAACGCAAATCTCTATTTCACCATATGCCATATTAACGAAGATAATATTTAACATGCTCTTCGACCGATTACTTGACATGAATTAAACGAATCATCGTCTTACAAACCTAATAGAAAACGCCCCTTTAATAATATAATAGTAAATAATTATCACATTTAAATAATGTAACGCAAATTAATTCAAGCAAGAGCACGCGACTCGACCACTCCATTCACAAAACTCAAGAACTGTCCGTAATAGCTCATTTGAATACAATCTGGATAGTTATCGCCGTATAGACAACACTAGAACATTGTTATTATGTAGTTCACTGAGTCTGAACGACCATACACACGAACTCAATTATATAATTGCATTAGGACACTTAATTCCCAGCTATAGACATCTAATGGTTATGACAGTTTGAATGCGTGCTACGTCATTAGCGGCATTCTGTCGTGGACTTACGAAATGGGGTCAAGGAGAGCTAAAAACGGATTCATTCTATACTTAAAAATAAGCAGTTAACAACAAAGGCTTTAAAAAAGGAATACTTTTAAATCTCTTGAAAAGGATTTTTATTAGATACGATATTTTAACTGTGAATAACAATAACATTACACATTTATATTGTAGTAGGTATGTGAGCGTCACGCACACATAAAGTTCGAACTTTGGCACACTACCATAAATCAAGGGGCGTTATACGCCATGTTTCACGAGCCCCATCCTTCTCTGTCACTCTGCATCCATTCTTTATATCGCTATCCCGTTCTGGCATCAAGCAGGAGCTTTGAGGGGTCCAGGGGAGGGGGCAGATGTCTAGTCGTGACGTATTACTCGGCTGGCGGTCGGTCGGGTCAGTCGTTAGTTAGTAACGTTAAGTTTAATTGCTTAATTTTGTACTTTATACTGAGTTATATAAAAAAAAAGAATTAATATTTAATGATATTTTACTGCACTCTCCTAGAGGGCGGAAACATCGACTAATGAATTACCTGATAAGAATATCGATATCGACATGAGCGCTAATTACTTACAAACCACGCCACATTATAATGTATGCCGAGTAGGTTCCAATGCAAATCGCAAGTTCGATTCTAGAATAGACAATGCGACCAGAAGTTTATAGGACCACCCACACATCTGCAATGCATGTGTTTGATATGTAGCACGATTCCAATTTATAGGAAAAATATGAAAATAGAAATTTCTTCATTAGAATT
This sequence comes from Agrochola lota, assembly GCA_947364205.1. NCBI lineage: Eukaryota > Metazoa > Arthropoda > Insecta > Lepidoptera > Noctuidae > Agrochola > Agrochola lota. Next base: position 13,860,792 of record OX376227.1, on the reverse strand, counting down.
ACATTGTAGACGCTGGAACTTGGAATAATGTTGTTTTAGTTGTCTGGGAATATTTTGAATTGTTAAAACCAATGCTTTGTAACATAATAGGTAGTGAGAATCTACTAGTATTGGATTTAGTGCCAATAAGATTTATTATGCCTACACATCTCACCCATACATCACGGTAGATCTCTGCAATAGATTCGTGTTGTCCAGGCTAATACGTGATCAGAATGCTAGTGATGCGCAAACCATAATTTCATATACCTAGTTCAATATCTACACTTTGTATTATTCTACTAATATCCTACTAATATTATAAATATTAAAGTTTGTATGTTTGTGTGTTTGGATGTTTGTTACTCAATCACGCAAATACGGCTGAACGGATTTGGAGGGAAATTAGCATACAGATAGTTTATAACCTGGATTAACACATATGATACTTTTTATCTCGGTAGTACGTTCCTGTGGGATAATTCCTGACCTCTACCCGGGTAAAGCCGCGGTCGAAAGCTAGTAATTTATAAGTTATGAAAGATAATTACCTATTTCATACTTAGATGAAATACATGGTAACTTATTAAAACATGTCCCAGACTAGAGATGGGATTTAACAGGATACTACTGTTAACAGGTAACTTGTTCCTAGGCTCTGAAATTACCTGTTACTTTTAACAGGGAAATTTCCTTCTTAAGGTAACTGATTAGATAGAATAATTCATACATACTTCGTAATATTTCAGACAGATAAGTAATTAGTTAACTAACTTTTAATGCAGTAGGAAAAGAATTGCTAATTCTTTGTCGCATACTTACATTCATTTAACGTCACTATCACTAGTGAGCGACCTTCCCAAGTAAATACCGAGGAATTCCCAGTCATCGACAAAATAACTGATAAATGAACGAGAAACGAACAAACGTCAGGGTATGGTAAACGGTGAAATGGTAACAGAGAACTGTGAATTCAGTTCCTAGGTTATCTGTTAAGCAGCAGTTACTAGGTATTTGTTAACAGGTAATTAATTAGCTCATCTCTATCCCAGACTACATTAGACGTCAAGTAAAATGGAAATCTCTGAATGAAAGTTTCGTTTTTTAAATTGGGGAATTGTTCCAAGTGAGAACATGCGAATGCAAAATTCCCACTGTATCTCAGGATGACACCTCTCCTGCCGATCGTGTGTGCATCGCCTTTATTGCTATGTTCTTATTTGTATCGACTAATTCGTCGGCCGTTAAAAGTATCGCGGCCTTGTTGGACATCTCATTGGTCGGCAATAAATATGGCGTTATCTCTCGATATCGACCGCGGGCCGTACTTCGCTCCACGCGACCTACCCCCCGCTCTAATGAATTACACAATGAACTCTCATCTAAATACAGAAAAAAGCTTTTAAAGGCACATATCAAAAATGCCCACAAAAGCCTACTAAGACAGGACTCACAGATTTATAGCTCTCCCTTTGTTAAATCACGTAATCTCCACGTGGAGCCGCGATATAAATGGAGGTAAATGAAAATAAATGTAGTTCCTCATTCTGCTGCTTGCCTATTTACATTGTGCCCAAACATAAATCTGGCTCTGTTTAATAGTAATCTATTTTAAAAATTACCTGTTAAATCACATCAGGACAGATAACACATTGTTTGGGGTATGTGGTTTAGAAAAAATGTTTGTCGGCCGACACGGCTGAGATTTGTTGCCTTCAGGGTGGCATTTACATCATCGGTCCTCTCATATATTATGTGGTACACGGCTCGGAATACATTAACCAGGTACCAAATATTGATCCCGAAAAATATTTTAGTCAATCCCTTAAAATTTAATGGTATTTATTTAGTCGCAGTTTTATATGCGTTTGTGACAAATTCTACAGTCTTAAATCATAATGATATTGCTAGTGTGTGGGCGAGTATCGAATTTAAATGAACGATTATTTATCGGCCATGTTTCGGACATCGATACGTGGCGTCCGCACGGATCGTGTCGGGTCGGGCCATAGGGCCATTTTCGGCAGTTTCCGGGTATCTATTCTGTAGCTACGTTTATCCTACTAATTTATATGCATGACGAGCTTTACAGCTAACTACGTTACAACAAAATGCGTAGATTTAAAGATAAATATATTATCCATATTTAAATTTACTAAGCTTTATTATTCAAAGGCGTTCCCGTGCGCACGAAAGTATTGAATTAATGAAATTCCTGAGAGCAGCAGTCAGCGCTACAGATCGCGAGACTAGTTTATAAAACAACAGAAACAATCCGGCAAAATAATAAAAATAATAATTAGTGATGCGACTTCCCGCGGTCTCGGCGACCCACGTCGTAAGTTTCGCCTACATACGCGAGGCGTCATGCTAACGCAATAAGAAATAAGAGGTGAATAAAAAGAACTGGCCCGGAGCGTTATTTCACCGACAGATCTGACCGAAAGATGCTGATGTAGGGAACTTGTGACAGCAAAACGCTGGGATCTTTGCTATACTTGCAAAGATTTTGCCAATTCATATAAATCACACTTTGTTTTTAAACGAAAATCCAAAGACAGATTTTTACTTCTATCTTGCGCGATTTCTTCGATAGCCGTGGGACAGTGATATATTTCCAATGTGCCTCCGATAATCCCATTCTCTTTACCATCTCACTCAATTTCAACTTCTATTACTCTAGTAGTCTCTATTACTTATTCGCTACGAGACCGTTGTATATTACAAGCGATATTGTATATATCGTAAAGCATATAATAGTTCGGCCATTTATTCGGTTTATCGATACGTGACGTAGCAATTAGCACATCACTAGACAAAGCGCTCTCGGGTGCGAGCCTACAAATCATACAGATACCATCTTCTACAAATTTGAATCGGATCTTATTTATGATTTGCCTTTTTCACGGCTACGTTTTGGGGAAAACTCGAATATAAATCACTGATAAATGGTTATTGGGTTTCGTACCTAATTCGAACTTTGTTACCGCCTACCGTACTCCAATACACAAACAATTTATATTTATAATTACCTGTTGTTGTTGTATCTCTTATCAGAAAAAAATTGGAACGAATTGGTCGAAAGAAAAATTCCAAATATCAAAATTTTCCCACGGTATCGTTTTCATTATTCGCAACAACATAATAATCATAACAAAAGCATGTACAAACACCGTACTTGGTTAAACAGCAATCGCATAAACAAACCCCAACAATAAAGCCAAATAAACGCTCGAGCACGCCATCCAATCGCACCTTGAATCGCACATAAAAGCCCATGAACACCGGTAGAATTGAATACAACGCTGCTCAACAGGAGCATCCAAATATTGCATTCCCAACCGTACTCGGTCGGGTAATATCGAGCACGAGAGTAGACTTCGTTAGTGCCCATAAAATCGTTTACGAGCTGCCGAAGAACCCTCTTCAATAAACGTGCCATAAAAGTTCGGTTATTCGACGCTAGATGGCGACACTAGTGGCCGCTTGAAACAGTTGCAACGATTTTACTGCCATCTATGGAGCTTTTTAAGCGTTTAAGGTCGGCGTGCGAGCGAGACAAGGCACCTCGTCTCTCTTCCACGGGATTATGCTGAAGTTCGCCGGAATGGGTCAAGCGTGAAGCGATTTTTTTATATTAAGTTTTATATACGGTACGGAGGTGTACGGTTGGTTGGCGCGGATGGTTCTTTTTATAGCAATGAAAAATAAATAAAAATAACACTTTTAGAATGGTTGCCATTAATTAAATTGACTACATTTTTCCGCGACATTGAGTGTTTTCTTATAGCAACAAAATTATGTGTGAAAACAACAGACAAGTATAAAAATTGTGGCTGAACAGGTGCTTATAGATAATGGCAAATTTATTCAAACACGTAGGTAATTAATTAGTCATAAATGTCACTTATAGTCGCGATGACGTCACAGTAGGTAAGCAACACGAGGCTTTACCTCGAAGGTTTGAATTTCGAAGAGCGTGGACGCACTTCGTGTGATGAACGGTTTCACGCGCATTACGCCCGCCGGCTCGTAATAGGGTTGCCGACGTTCATAAAAACTGTCGTATTAACCTTTTTAGACGATGTTTGCGAAAAATTCGTTACATTTCCGCAAATAAAAACGTTTGGCATAGGTTTTATAAGGGATTTGTTTGGGACTTTATATCCACGTTCACTCTAGACTTCAGAAATTTATTGTTATTCAGAATAACCTTTTGAACTGAGTTACTGCAGTTTCCGCCGTGCTTGTTACTTCATGAATTCTCCGTATGACAGCCCTATCATTCACGTCGGTGGTCTCATTAGATGACGCCCATATTGTCTTTTTTCTTTACATAAATTATAAGTCATGTGCAACGAAGCACGTTAGGGAATTCACGGCGTACACTGCTAAACGTTCCTAAACTATGGACTAGAACGAGGAGAAAATGGCGCTAAATAATACCCATACTATACATAAGTGAAAGATAATTTCAGCTATCGTGGCATTTCTCTAGTTAAAGCTGATATTAACTGGAAAATTGTAGTCAGTTATTCTATTACAATTTTATTAGGAAACGAGGTAAACGCAGCAAGGCCCTAAGTGCTATCTATACCTTGGCTCTAAGTGTAATAAAATTATAGGGTGAAAATGTTTTTTTTTTTTTTTACTGTTGTTTCTTGTTGCCTAAGCACTGCCTAACACTTCCTGATGGCAAAGAATAATTTATATATTTATTTTTTATTTTTATAAATGTGAAAATTGAAGATAGGTAAGTTAAATTTGCAAAAAATATATTTAGGTACTTACAGTATTTGTAGTTATAACAATCATTATCATTGTTTTTTTTTCTTTAACTTGTGAGGCTAAAAGTTCATATAAGGGCGTATGATTTAAACATTAATCAACAGCAGGATTCTAAAATCATTAATTTTTAGACAAAGAAGAAAATCAACATAAACTTTGTTCACAAAATAAATCTCAATAAAATTGATCTGATCTTAAATAACATCATATTGGGACCGCGAACGGGAAACGGTAGAGTCGGCAAAGTTGGCCACTAAAAACTAAATGATATACTTATATATTTTTTTATTAAATTAATAATTGATTATCCATGAATACGAATACGAAATTAATTCACTATAACATTAGATTGGTTTTACGATAAAGGTTTTTTCAAATCAATTATTTGGGAAATATCCAAAAGTATTTGATTACCTTCTTCTTTTCTTGATTTGGCTTCACAGGCCATCGAGAAATATCTCTCAAGCATGACGGTTTCCTCACGATATTTTCCTTCACCGTTTTTTAAGCAAGTGATAATTATATAAGACGCACATGAATCTGAAAAGTCAGAGGTTGCCTTGGGTTCGAACACGAGACCTATGACTTTGCAGTATGATGGTTACACCACTAGACTATCACTGCTCATATTATAAAGTTTAATTAATTGCTTAGGTAGGTAGGTACTCAAAGTTAGGTAAACGAATGCAAGAAAATAAAACAACAATTCATTGCATTCATTATTTATTTATCATTCTCAGTGTTCATAAACTGTTTATTACAACTATCATACTGTTTTATGGCAACAATAATTGCCACTTACTTCATCAAATTACACTATAAATTACACACATTTCTATAAAATGTCAACAATAGACTTATAATAAAATATTAATAACAATCATAATCGATCACTACATTAAATCATATAAGGCAATATCGATTAACACTAATCAATAATAATTCTCATATTAATAAAAGATACAATGATAATGGCAAATTTAATATTCTAAAAGAACAATTTATCATAATGTTTGTTGAGAAATAGTATTGACACGTCCGCCAATTTGTTCATAAATGTATTATTCTACTAGCTTCTGCTCGCGATTTCGTTCGAGTGGAAGTCGTAAGACACCACAATTTATCTACTAAAATAACAGCCATATTTTTATATAACTCCTTTTGATTGCTTTCGTCACATCATATCGCCCGCCCGCGCTGTAGCGTTCTTTCTGACATTTTATTGCTCGGCTCCTAAGGGTCACAGCGTGATGATAAATACCCTATAACCTTCCACAAGAACTGGGCTACCAAATTCAAAAAAAATGTTTCAAATCCGACTGGTAGTTTAGAGATTAGCGCTTTCAAACAAACAAACTCTTCAGCTTTATTATATTACTAGCTGCCCCGCTCCGGCTTCGCTCGGGTAGCACTATGTACTTATCTACTGCTTACCTACCTACCCTACCTACCCTACCTGCTTACTCTACCTACCCTACCTACTTACCCTACCTACCTAACTACTTACCTACCTACCCTACCCTACCTACCCTACCTGCCTACCAACCTACCTACCTACCCTACCTATCCTACCTACCTATCTACATACCTACGAACCTATTACTCTGCTAAATACACATTCATCAAACGTTTTTTTTCTGCGCAATTTTCTTCTTTTTTTTCTGTAAAAACCTTCTCCTTACAAGAACAAACACAACAAAAAAAGAATTAGCGAAATTGGTCCAGCCGTTCTCGAGTTTTGCGCTTACCAACACATTTAGCGATTCATTTTTATTATATAGATTATGATATTATTATAAGTTTAGAATAGATTACCATAATTATTTTTGCGGACGGTACCGTGTAAAACGGGTTTCTTGGTATGTTTTATGTTATACCTACTAACACTAAACGTTCTGTCTTTTTGTCCGAATATTTCGGAGATTGTTATGTGAACTATGCCTAATGTGGAAATGGCAATGTGGATATTGACATGAGAAATAGTAATAGAATAGTTCGTAGTAAGAATCATTTTTACAGTACATACGGGCTGATACCAATAATCTCTAAAATAAAAGTGATTGAATCAGCCTTTTCTTGCACAAATAAGTTTGCTAATTTTCAGTTCAATTGGATTCCAGGAAGTGCTTGAAAAATGGATGACATTTGGACACAATTTGAATTTGACTTACCTAAAGCTTGTATAAATTGGGTCATTTCATTACTGGTTGATGTATGGTACCTACTAGTGCTACTAGTGACGTCTGGTCAAAGTAAACCCTTTTTTGAGCTTTTCCTTTTCTTAGAAAATTTCCTTGAGAGGTTGAATTTATTAAGTTTGATACGGACAAAGCTGTGAGTTTTAACCAGCATAATAAATCTTTAACGTCGGCTGAAGAATTTACGAACTGACAAGATGTTCATATTTTAAAGAAACTCCCCCCGGGCCTTGTTCGACAAATTATTAATTTTACAATTATAATGGGGATCCCGGGGGGTACCAAATTTGACGTTATATCTACCTAGAATTTGAACATATTTAGGTAACAAACTCACTATAAGAGCGTAAGCCTTATCACACTGACAATTTGCCAGCCTGTTTCTAGCAAGGTGATCTGAACGTGCTCTCCACGGGTACGAAGCGACCTAACCGCGACTTTGCGACGTCTACGCCGCGTTTTCACTTATCGCATACTCGCTTCTCTCTCTCTCTTGTATATTCACGTCAATCGTTTCGTTACGCAAACGCGGCGAACACGTTGCGCACACGTTACATGCTCGCTATGCACACGCAGTGAGCGCGTTGAACAATCGCTTCGCTGATAACTCGAAGATCTAAAATCACCCTTATGGAGCATCTGCAGAACTTCTGAGCCGATAAAATGTGCTGAGAAGGTAGATAGGTATACCGTATCATACGACTTTAATTAATTTATTTTATATTAAGTCATTGATTTGATCACAATGTGTTTTGTTTACATGGAATAATTTTTATTTAGTCCTCTACTAACTCATGAAGTCGCAACCCTATAGATGCTGATAAATCTTAAACAAAACAGAGTTAGGTACAACAAAATAAGGACCTATTATAATTATATAGGTACTTATGAGCATAAAGGCTTGTGCAGACCAGCGCGACTTGCCGCGCGACGCGACAAGATCAATACAATTTCTAAGAAAACTTCACAGTATAACAATAACCAGTGTCGCGTCGTGCGACAAATCGCGCTGGTCTGCACAAGCCTTAAGACGTGCCTAATATTAATTTATCACAAATTCGCTAGAACAACCTGCCATGTTCAAATGCGACCTTTATAAAATAAACTAGTGACCCGCCGCGGCTTCGTAAGGTTTTTACGACTTGAAAAACCTCGAGATTTCTTTATTATAATTAAATATATAATATTCAATAAATATATATTAATAAAGTAAAATATATATTTTAAATAATAGTGGTACTAATATAATAGTTTATTTTATACAGATATCAGTTTTCGCGTCGATGTCCCTGCCACCCTGTATAATATTCAATATTATATATATATAGGTACTTAATATATTATAAATTTAATGTTCTTAGCGTGTCGATGGCAACTTATTTAGAGTCGTCCAGAATTTGGCTACGAGTTTGGCACCCTCAGTAGCGTCCATCAGCTCCTGTATCATACAGGTAACAGGACACGCAGTACACGATATTAAGTGCCCCATTGTTTGTGGGACAGCACCAAATTTACACTCCAGGGCGGAATCATCTGTGAATCTCCACCTGAGCAGGTTTTCCTTGCTTCGATCTACCTGGGTCCGGACTCTATATAAAGACTTCAGTAAGCCAAGGCAACTCATGTCCAGCACAATCTGTATATTTGTCTATTCTTCCGTCGACAAAACCCGAAGAAAACCCGATTCTATGGTTGTCATGCAAAATTTTCGAGAAAGTTGAATATTAATGCTTTAAGTTAATTATATCATACATATAAACCTTCCGAAATAAATCCTGTACTTAAATGATGGTGAAAACTGCATCAAAATCCGTTGCGAAGTTTAGTAGAACAACTTGGTTACACAGACAGACACGAAAAGCGACTTCAATTTAATGGTTACAAGTAAATTATGGCAATTCAATCGCTCACCGAACCATATGCAGTGGTTATAAATAACTTAATGAGTTCAATTAGCCGCCATCTTTAAAATGCATTTTGGCGTTTGATGTCGTGCAGTTTACGCTTTCAAGTTTAACTTTGTTGGACTTAAATAAAATTGAAGTAACTACCTACATGATCACATGTCGGATGTTGTTAATTTAATTAAGATCTTTACTTATTTTATATAGAGGAGCTCACAAGGGTCGATCCATCAGATTAAGCTACGCTTGTCGGGGTTGGTCCGTGGAAAGGTGACCGTCTTTACATACCGAGACTCCCCCGTGCTTCAACATGCACGTAAAGCCGTTGGTCTCGGCTGTCTTTCGTGGATATTTAACAGTCGTTACAAGTCGTCAGAAGCCCGAAAGTCTGATAACCAGTCTCACCAAGGGGTATCGTATTACCCAGTGACTGGGTTGTGGAGGTCCATGTGAAATACTGGTATTTTAGATGCATCCGGTTAGACTGGAAGCCGACCCCAACATAGTTGGGAAAAGGCTAGGCAGAATGATTCACCTATTTTATAGGTATAGCGCAGTTTTACAAAGCTTTTTAGTGTTTTTAATTTTCTAAAATACTGAAGTAAGTAAGTACTTAGCGGTATCAAAAATCTACCACAACTTCACGTTTAATTACCTTTTTTTTCGTACTGCTTCGTGCACCCCTCAGTGCATTTTTACACTCCACGCCAGGATAAGTATTTAATCCGTTTAAAGATAAAAGAAAATTAAAAGGCTCACATTAAAAATTATGAATAACAAAGGCTCATATCTGCGGTATCTACACGCGAACAGACAGACAGACGGACAATGAAATTTTGCACAATTATCAAGATTACGATCGGGAACAGATATGAAACATGCCCTAACTGAGTACGTAGTCAGTTACGTACTTATTATGGTGATTTACAAGAGCATCGGTTTCATTGAGTGGTTATATCTTCCCGCCTGGTCTCTTTTGAGTTAAGCAAGCATAACGCATCAACGCATTATTATGGAATTTTCATAATTAATGTGTGTCTGAAGATGATTAGTGCTAGGAGTTGTAGCAGCATTAGCAATGACAATTAATGAATTAAGTCAGTTAAGATAGGGATCGTAATATGTAAATGGCTATTAAACAAATCTTTTTGCACGCAAGTGTATTGTACCATCGCGAACACTGGCGGTGCATCACTTTTCAACCTTATAACTTAAGGCATAAGGGTGAAAAGTGGTCGATCGCGCCAGTGTCTGCGGTTGTACTAAGCTATTGCTTTCGTTAAAAAAGGAGAAGATTACTTTTTTGTTCATAACCCTAGTTCCAACATTTTGCTGATTCCTTAGTAATGTAACTTTATCGATCCTTAGACGATTTCCCTGTTTCAAATGTTCAATGTAACCGATTCTGATTACCATTGAGTTTACATGATTAGGGTGTAGGTTGAAGACCCAAATGAAGCAATGGTTAACCTCCTTTAATGTTTGTACTTACGACATTTATGCAATGCAAATCATTTTTGCTTGTATACGTATAACCGCGGACATTTGCAGTGAACCACTTTTCACCCTTATGCCCTTAGTAATAAGGTTGAAAAGTGGATCACCACCAGTGTACATTGAAAGGGTAAGCAGGCTCTTGTTGTACAAATATCGCCTAAGGCGGTATTAGCCGTTCATTTACCTAATAAGAGGCCAGCGTATTGTCGCTGTCGCTAATGACTCGCTAAGCCACTGAAGATCACTTTGCTCACGAGTCGCATTCAAAACCTCATGGTTTGTAATTCCCACTATACGATTACTTATAAGGTGTTCATTTAATACTTAGTTAATGAAACGTTAGTTTAATAAAACGCACTCTATAATTTACTGTATTAGAACATTTTCTTACACATTAAAGGGAAATGGGTGTGAGCTTGCATAATAGGCTTTATCGCCACATATGGGCTTTGATTAGCCCACGTTACCTTGTAGTTTAATAGGTTCTAGTGTAAAGTAATAATTTTACCTAGATTCTGCTTTATTTGTGGCAAATAAAATTGCCGATACATTAATTTACGCTGCAACATTTAGGTCAGTCCATTCTCTACTTAAACTTTTTGCCACAATAACCGGTCAATGCTTTTACTACCCGATTAAATAGTGATAATCGACTCATAATAACCTCAATTTATTTAATATTAAACTCTATTGTTTAAAAGATACAGCGTAATTCAAAGTTGTTGAGAATTTTCATAAAAACGCCTTGAGTATCGTGGCGGTGGTCCGATGGGATGCGCGATGCCTGCCTCACAGGGCGTCCGCTGGCTTGTAACTCATATTACATTGTTATTTATTGAAAATTAATTGTGTGAAAACACCACGCGAACTATCTCTCTATCGAACCTACCACGTGGAGAATAATAGCCTCGCAGCTTGCATGCAATGAAAACAATTCAACTTTACAATACTAATCTTACTCATCATCGCTTATTGGTTTTCTTATACTAAAAACGTTTAAGAACAACATAACCTCAAGACATTCTACCACACATTCATCTTCCCGGTAATAACAACCGCCAATTTTATTCTTCCATCCATATAGCGAAATATCGGGGAGATGAGAATCCGATATCCGATTATTCCGCAAATTCCCCGGGTAAGAAAGGCCTTAACACGTCAAATCCCTAAATACCAAACTAAACCGATTCCCTAACACCTTAAAGTCCATACTTCAATAAATAACGTTCTGATTTATGAAAATTTATCATACACTTGAGGCTTAATTTTGAAATGATCTCTTCGCGATGCTAAAGGATATGATCCGCGCTTCAATGACAACGGAAATGAGACCTTGTGTTTAATAGAATACATTAAAAACTAGTTTGTGCGATGTTGCGAAGAAGACATTTTTCAATGCATAGTTGGAAGTGTGTCTGCGTATTGTTTTGATAAGCTGCAGAACGGGTTTGCGAGATTTATTGCTGGTATGATTTAATGCGAATAAACTACTCGCCTTGCGCTCGTTGTATTGATGAATGCTCTATTTTTAGTGCAGTCACCTATATTTTAAGTGATGCTTAAAATATCTATCACATTTTGATAAAGAAAATAAACAAATAATTGGCGTTGATAACTTTATGTGCATTACACCATAAGCACTTGATGAGGATTTTCATTTAAACTATCAGGTGATCCGCGGTTCCTCTTGCTAGACTAATTTGAATAAAATTAGGTTCCGGGCACTTATTCAGCGCCGCCGCCTTAAGAATGGGAGAGGATAATCGCTGTGTTACATCCGCTGGGGCATGACTCAGTAATTATTGTAAGTCCTCAATTAAATTATAATAGGGGGCTGTGTTGGGCATACGTTATTTGTAGATTGGCAGCCCTGTCGCTCGGGGGCCAATGGGAACGTTGTAATGCGGCGCCTGCGCATGATCGCCCGCTGAGCTTTACAGTTCAAACAACATAAGAAATATTGTACGAGGAAATAATTTGCTTATTTTTGCTTATCAGACCATCTCAACAAGGTAAGTAGGCATTAAAAATTACGTGATCAAAGAACATATCGACTGGCGTAAATAGGTGCTAACATAAATGGTTATTTAACGGCTGGCCTAGATAGGGGTTATGGCAGTCATGAAAGAAATATTCAATTTGAAAATTGCATACCCAAATGTGATTCACAAAACCCGATTACCAAAAACGACGTAAACAATTTGGGTTCCCTAGCACCGGATCAAATCTATTACCGTATGGAAGTATTGACGAATCAAGGACCGAATGTTGGAATTGGTAGCAAATTGTTCGATCTACATCGGCCGGTAATAAATCATGTTCAGTTAGTAGATATTTGCGTGTCGCAACTGTTAAATTTATTGCGATGACAAGGTCGGACTTAGCAATGGTAGGTACATGAAGTGCCCAAGGCCTTCCGCTAAGTTTAAAGGCTCGCTCTATGTTACGTTTAAAAGTAATTTGGATTAGCCATATATTATTATTTGGCCAGCTGTGTAAGTGTAATACGGCCTTGTGGAATATAAAACTTAGACCATCTATTTATCGAAACACTTATTTATGTTAGGTTAGTCTACGGAATTCTGTCATATGCACCAGAGGTTATATCTGAACTTATGAAAACTACCTACTTACCTACGTCTTAAATGTACTAATGTAAAATACTGTATAAAGATTTAGGATTTAAATAAACTCAGGAAGGGCTAAAGTAACTCCAAGCTGCCATGAAGTTCTTCTAGTAACTTCAATAGAATTCACAATACTTCATCGCCTGACATAATTACCTTAAGAATAGTCTCGTTAATCTTTCTGCGTGTACCATCAGCTCTCATCAATTACCAACCAGCTTGGTTCCGTCATGAATTTTAAACCGTACACCTGTATAAAACTAGTCAAAATGTCCTACTAAAGATAGCAGCTCGCAGTATATGTAAGCTACAATTATGATGGTGGTTGTAAATCAACCACGGGAAATGCCATAGCAATTACTGATCGATCGGCTGCTAGATTCTCGTGTTTGTGAATGGAAAAATAGAATTCCTTTGGCATTTTTGTTGTGATTGTTTTTGCATTTAATAATAATAAATAATAAAAAAATTATTCAAGTATAAGTAGAAAGTAAAATTATGATATAGATTAATTACAATCGAGGAAAATTAAATTCTAACTGTAATGTAGACCTGCCTGATCTAGGTTTATGAAAAACCTGTGTTTCAGGCCATCAATTTACATCAAACATTTAAAAAGAAGACAACAATAGGTTTATTACTAAGCTAAATTAAAAGAAGACATGATATTTTCAATGACTTAAAGAGTAACTATTTATTTGGGTATTTTTTTTTTAAGACTAGATTATTTAAGATATATTATGTTTAAATAAATTAACAAATAATATTAAAGTAGATAAACTGGACACTGTTATTAATTAATAAATAAATATAATATAATTCGATCTACGATATCGATGTAAACAAATAATACATTGTCCCGTTTCGTGACTGTCTGTGTGACCGCGTTGTTCTTTTAAACTACACAGCGGAATTTGGTGCGGTTTTCATTATCAATCAATCAATCAATCTGCCATGACTTTTCCTAACTATTTTGGGTATGGCTTCCAGTGTAACCGGATGTAGCTAAATACCAGTATTTTACATGGAGCTATTATTTACTTATCTGACCTCCACGACCAGTAACTGGGTAATTAAATAGTAAATACGATACCCCTTAGTAAAGCCTCGTGCAGACTAGCGCGACGCGAAGGCGGGACCCGACTCCAACAATACCATTTCTAAGAAAGCTTCACGGTATAAAAATAACCTGTGTCGCGTCGCGCTAGTCTGCACGAAGCTTTAGACTGGTTGTCAGACTTTAAGGCTTCTGACGACCCGTAACGACTGTCAAAGATCCGCGTATGACGACTGGGACCAACGGCTTAACGTGCTTTCCGAGGCACGGAGGAGTCTCGGTATGTAAACCCATCCACTGACCAACCCCTGCAAGCGTAGGTAGCTTTACCTGATGGATCGACCCGTGCAGCTGTTATAGTAATAACAGCCGCACGGGACGATCCATCAGTCCACGAGCGAGAGAATCTATTCCGGAAGGTTTATGTGTATAATACACTAATATTAAACTTACATTTAATAAAGAAATCACATTTTGTCAATTCGTAAAAAGCGTGCGAAGCAGAGTCGGGTCGCTAGTTGATTACTTACAAAAAGCGTTTTTCTTAGAATTCACCTCGCTTTTTTGCTAACATCCTTTGTCTGGCACCATTTTATACTAAATAAACCTCGATACTTGAAGATAAAATATAATAACTCACGATAATAACCCTTTACCCGACGCTATATTAGCCGTTTTGGGCACCTCGCTCGGTGCTATAGTCCCGATACACGCTACATGAGTGATAACTCTATCTATTTGATACATTACCATCAAAATAATAATGGAAGTCCATTTGCTCGACAGAAATAGGTTTCGCGATTTAAGATCAAAGAGTAGTGGCAGTAAATGGTCAAGGCATCAGTTTGAAAATTGCACCTAAACACAAATTGAGTACCTAAACCCTAAATCTAAGATAAGAAAATTATTTTGATGATATTATATTTTCAATAAATGCAACTTTGTTGTCTGTATCTATTTAGAACCTAAATCATTTCCGTAGCTAAATATTTTTTCACTATCAGTCATTCTACGTCGGAATTTCTATTTTCAGGGCTAAAATGAACATTTTCAAGCTTTAAAAACAATCCTACTTGATAAAACTGCGAGGTATTACACCGGTGACGCATGACACGTTGGACGGTACTGCTATTACACACGCACCCCTGTATAGAGACATAAACATCGACCCTCACTATCTAAGCGAACGTAAAATTTGGTAAAATATTCATCCTCTACTATGACACAGGCTGAATGACTTTACTTCCTTTGCCTGGGAGACGAAGGCAAACTGTGAGCCGCCATGATGGTTTTATTCGTTTTCATGACAATATATAGACTAGACGTTTGTAAAGTTCCTTCACACATTTTTCTTTATTCTATTGTATTCAGTACAAAAAATGGACGTTGATATGCGTCCAACATTGTGCAGTTTAGTTATTTGTTAATTTATATAAAACAATGAAACACGTAAACGCCTTCTGCAGGCAAAGTTTTAAGAACCTGAAATGTCTTTGTAATTACAACAATTTTCTGACTACAGGTGTGCAATAATCGCGTGTAGGTGGCATCTTTTGACAACCCTACAATAAACTTGAATATAAATGGAAACAGGTGAATATTCAATTATTATTTCCATGCAAAAAGTTAGCTGGCAATAGAAAAAAAGTAATTTGAGTTCTACTAATCAAGTTTCGAATCACGTCTTATTTGTTGTAAGAACTGATATTACAAATCATCAGATAGAAAAAAATGTTTTATTTTTAGAGAGCTACTTGGCTTTATTTTTTTGTGAAAGATCTACAATCAACGTCATGAACTAATTGGTTGTTCGCAATCATGACTCGCTTAATTGATTTTAATTCAAGACTTGTTTGTATTGCATAAATGTCAATCCCACTTCATTAGTTGTTAACAGTCGCGACTTATGATCATAAAACCGATTTTTATTAACAGTGTTGCGTCAAAATATAGGATTAAATAAGTATTTTGTTTTCATTAAATGAATTAATTATAGATAGTAATAAATTGAACTGTGAAAAATAATAGCTAACAAAGAATTATTTTCTCTAATTTTCTAATACTTAATTCAATAAAGGTTTTTCAATCCAAATAAAACACAAGAGTACTAAAAAATTTATTGAAGAATATGTAGACATAGTAACATAAACACAGTCTTAGTTATAATGTAAGCAACACATTATAATGTTATTGCTAAATGTAAAAATATATCTCTCTAGCATGTATACATTACACAGATTTTTTTTTCCTTTTATTACACTCAGGTACCTACATTGGATTGCTTACAACTTAATTTTCAGTTAGGAAATAAAATGTATAATTACTTTGAGTTATGAGTTATGAGGAGCTCGTGGCTAAGTAACAACAGCCGCACTGGTCGATCATCAGGTTAAGCTACACTTGCCGGGGTTGGTCAGTGGATGGGTGACCATCTTTACACACCGAGAATCCTCCGTGCCTCGGAAAGCACGTTAAGCCGTTGGTCCCGGCTGTCATTCGTGGATCTTTGACAGTCGTTACGAGTCGTCAGAAGCCCGAAAGTCTGACACCAGTCTTACCAAGGGGTATCGTATTACCCAGTTACTGGGTTGTGGAGGTCAGATAGGCAGTCGCTCCATGTAAAATACTGGTATTCAGCTGCATCCGGTTAGACTGGAAGCCGACCCCAACATAGTTGGGAAAAGGCTAGGCAGATTGAATTACTTTGAGTTATGTTATGACTTGAACTGGTTATTTTTATTATTAAATATATATAATAAAATTATTCATTATACTGAGGTAGCACATACACAACAATGTGACTCATGTACAATTTTTTTTTTATTTCATGTCGGGTATGACCCAGTATAAGTAAGAAATCAAGAAGCATTACTGTCTTTTGTTACCTCTTTTTACAGAACATCGGATGAATTTTTCACAATGTTTGTATTTTAATTTAACATCAAACAATAAGCGTGGCAGTGTCTCGTGACCTGTGGGAAACTCAACAACTGCCGTGAAACATGTTTCATATTATCTTTCTCCGTCTAGACACATTTAATATTGAGTATTAGTGTCGCCCTCGAACAGGAAATGTTACAATAACCCGGTCCATTTAAACAAATTGACTTTTTCCTTACAAACAATTGTGTAATAGCAATTATTACAGACAATAAGTGTAATTAGTGTCAAATTATTGAAATGTACGTTCAATAAAATAACGTATTTTTTTTAAAGACTTATAAATCTATGCGTTAGCCACATACAGCGAATAATTTATTATAATATGCTACAAAGAATAAAAATAGGCATTAAGTCCGCCTTTGCACCATATTGTGTGCGAGAAATTTAAATAAATAAATAATCAAAATGCCAATTACTTAAATCATTAAATCACTAAAAATGAAACATAGAAACAAGAAATCTTATCATAGAACAATACAAGAAAACATTCTAAATTAGTATCCAAATGTACAACTTACAAATGATAATCAGAAGTTTAAATTTAAATTTCAAATGCGTTTATATCGCTTAAATTGTCATAATCAATCATGCGGCAGTCGACACTAGGGTGACAATAAACAATAGTTTTAACATAGTGGCCGAATGCACCCGGACGCTATGCTGTGAGCAGTAGGAGAGTTGTAAACAGAATGTAGCCAGCCCGCCATTACTTATGGACGCTAGGGTCACCTCGCGACACGGGGAAAAACAGACCGAGGAAAATTGTTGTCATTTTCTCTCTCATTGTTTCTTACTAGCAGCTTGAATTTACAATTATCGAATGCCATTCAATAAAAATATGATACGTATTTAAATTTAAACAAATTAGATAATTAAAACATTGTTTTCAGTTAAAAACACTTTTTAAATGTATGACGTTAAATTACAAAATAAATGCCAAATCAATGTAGAGCTAATTTGGCATCCCTAAATTGTGGTATCCGAGCTACGAATGCTGTAGCAGAATCAGTAGGATCCGATCTTAAAATTATACGTAACAATACAGACTGCTTACAAAAAGTTTTTAATTCAGTCGGCGTCTAATTTCATACTTGACGTAAATATTTTATAGTACAAGTACCTACCATCGGCTACCTAAAGCAGAGTAGTTACTAGTTAATTAAGACCAGTTATTTTGTTTAATTGTAATTTAAGTTCCACGCATTAAGAAATTAAGATGGCAATCTTGGAGCTATAATTCAAAATGATTACGACAGCATACTTTTATTGTGTTCATGACATAGAGAACAACAAATTTTTACTAAGAGTGGGAAAATTGAATTCGTTTCCTATAGAATATTAAACTGTGTACATTGTAGTTTTCATAGACGCAAGAAAATCGTGACAACACTATATAATTTTCAATCAAACAAACTACCTGATTGAAACTGTTGTCACACGAAGACAAACGGCACAATTACTAGAATCATGAAACCACTTTTTCTTCACAACACATTGTTCTAATTACGTGTTCTACTCTAGATTTTTTTTCTTTTACTATGTTTGTATTAATATGTTTATAAACAGCCAGTGTCGCGGTGTTTTATGATAAAATATCGCGCAATAATTCGTCATATCCCCTAGTCTGCTGCTCACGTGGGTAATTTTTATTGGGGCCTTGAACTTGTACACAATTTGGACGGTCGATATTACAGACACGGCCGGCTTTACCACCGCCGGAGATGAATCGTTCTAGTTACATTTATATGGAGTGATATCATTCTTAGTGGCACTATTAAATGATATACTCGTATGGATTGAGAGAAGACTTTTGCGGTTTCACATGTCAGTGGTATTTTTTGGAAGATGTTATGTCTTTTATTTAATTGACTTTTACATAGTTGTAAAGTTGGCGTTTTAGTAAAAGACTGATAAGAAAAATCTACAAGTTGCCATGTTTTCTTAGGTAATTCTGCGCATATAAATAACTCTACCTACTTTGCAGTTATCGCCTTAATAATAGGTAGGTATGTCTGAGAATGTTAAAATCGTTTACTGCACATAAATTAATAATTCAACAGGCTATATGTATATCAGTGACAATAACTTCTTAATTACTGTGTAATAGAGCGGAAAGGCGGAATTTTGAATAATTGATTGAGAAAAACTGCATTGCTACCTTTTGTGTGAAGCCGTCACTTAAGTGTTTTTTTGTTTTTATTACGGTATGCTTCTCATTACTTTCGTAAAGGGAATGATTGGATTTTCGTGTAACAATGTAATGACGGATAATCAGCTGTTGTGCAAGCAGTACGGTATCGAGGCCCTCGGGACCTAACGGGCGCAGTCTTTCAAGCTTTCTCACAGCTCAGCTATACCCAACTGACAAACTATTATTTATTTACTCACATTATCAGATCCGTTCAAAACAATAAACTGCTAGTATAATCCATCCAATTTACATACGTAATTACAAATGTTATTACACCAATAAAGTTTTAAGAAGTTGATTATAAAACTATCAAATAAAAAATAGTGCTTCCGTGCGAATGGAATGAGCGTACTAAAATTTGGTAAGTATTCTTAAAAGTTATAATATTAAAGATTATATCTATGACGTAATTAGCGCTGTATCTACACGGTAACAAGGGGGGCTATAAAGCCCATGCGTGACACCATACAAGTTTCAACAATAGTAAAAACTTATTACGAACTTAAGTAGGAATTTAATAGCTCACAGCCGTAGAACAGAAAGGTATGGATTTTTTAACCTTCAAAAAACTACTGCCGAGTCAGACATATAAATCATTGTTTTTGCCAACCGACATTGCTTGCGGTTTGAAATGTAATATCAAAAATTTATTAAAGTATGTGTGTACCTCACGATTTTATCTCTTATTAGGTATGTTCTGCGGAAAACTCCTTGAGTCTATGAACGCCTGGGTAAAGCTTCGTGCAGACTAGCGCGACGCGATATTGGTTGTGGTGTTATACCCTGAAGTTTTCTTAGAAATCGTATTGTTCGAGTCGCGTCGCGCCGTCGCGTCGCGCTAGTCTGGACGAGGCTTAAATTGGAAAAAATATTGAAGGAGGTAGGTATCTAACAGGTTGTTAACGAACAAGCTTCTTCATAGTCAATTTAACTCTATGCATTTATCCGATCAATCTAAAACCTAATCAGCTATCACGATCTATTTTCCTACCATTCATCTATATAAAAGGTGTTGTCAATTTCGACAGAAATTCTCTAAACAATTTTCGATTGAGTATACGGTAAAACCTGCCTCTGCCTCCACAATGGCAAATTACTGATCTTTGACATCGGCAGGAACAATGGGAGACGCAACCGATTTATGACGTGGCGGGACTGTCGCAGATTCAATAATCTTGCGCGCACGCACCGCGCGGCCCACGATCATGTGACGTACCTAGTAATGTACGGGTAATTTATTATAATTTGCATGCGGGTTAAATACAGGTTGGTCGGCTAAAATTACTAGCAGTTTAAGGTTAGCTAGGGTTTTGAAGATCAAGGTCGAGAAATTGCTTTGATTACCTCGACGAGATGGAAAAGACCTCGGCCTTATACGATGATTAAAGAATTAAGTGAACTAAGCTGGGTTAAGAAGTAAATTTTGCTCCATTTTTTATTTTTACTGTAGATTTTACATTGATGGTAAAACTTTGACCTTAAGCCGGCCTAGCGTAGTGTGGAGTTTCAATAGAATAAGAGGCCAGCGTATACTGGTTTTGTTCACACTGACGTGCAGCCTACCGTACTAATTTGGTGAATTATGATGACTTATTTCCCGGAAAATAATTATAAAACCTTCAGCACCTCATGTATTCTTAGTTTCCACGTCTAAAAAATTACGTACATACGCATCATAAATCGCTGGCATCATAAAGTGACGCAACACAAACGCTAATTAAGTAATACGATTCCTGTAATTGCATTTCATAGATGTAGGTAACTCGGTAACTGTGTAGCTCTGAGATTTTTCCCGACATCTAATTAGAGGTTTAATTACCTCTGATGGTATCTAGAGACAAGTATCTACAAACAGGATGTCTAACAATATTTGTCATTTAAGTGGATGCTCTATTTTTTTACTTTTATGATGTTAAGATATAAAAATTAACTAATAGGAGGTCCAGTGAGCGCCTTAATGTTTTCCGGTTTGGTCGTGAGAGTCGTTACAATGTCGCCGCCATCCAAGTTCTAACAGTTGGTTTCTTTATTACTGTACACACAACCATTTAAACACCCTGTAATTAATCTGATTTATGTTTAAATTTAAAATCTAAGAGCTTCATTATATATTTTTTTTTGTTTTCGCAAACAAACTTTGTTGCTTGTAATTAAATAATTAAAGTAACTTGTTTATTTTTTTGGCGGAATGTTGAGCGTTCGTTATTTATTTTTGTTACTAAAATATTGCTATACGACTCAATAAATTACATAGCTCTTCAATAAACCGATTAGTTTATTTTTTTAAACGTTCGAATGTCAGATTAAAAAAAAAATTGTTTTCAGTTTTTACTAGTGTGTACAATCTATGAAAGTGTGAGGACGGAACGAAATATAACAGGGGTCAGTGGAGGAAGCTCGGCGGAAACGTAACAAAATACAGAGAGGATGGCGAGAGATTTACACACCCTGTATCCAGTGGTTTACAAGTGTGCTGTTTTATGAGACGCCTAATAGATGTTTCTTTGGACAAGTTGGCAAAACGATGAGGAAAAGTGGTATAAGGGAATTTATCTGAGCAAGTAGATGATCATGAAATAAGCATTCAAACTATGATCGATAGAAGTGGAAATGACTAAAAGACAAGTTAGTACAGAGTTCATCTTCCTCGAACGATGAGAAAACTTTTTGGGTGACAAATTTGATAGATAGTTTTAAACGGAAAACTATTTGTACCTACGTTTTCATTCACCCTTGATTCGCTTTTTGACTCAAAAAATAAGACCCACAACCCAAAAAGACGCCTTGTAATTTTAAAATATAACCGTTACACGATTCCAAGAACCATTTTATTGTTAACCTTAACAAAAATAATAGTTTTAAAGGATCCCATTCATTAACAACAATCACCTGTGACCATAAAAAGTATGCAACGTTTTTTGAACCATAAAAGTCATAAAACAGTTGTAATTCAACGGTAAACGAAACAATAGTTCTGTACCTGCTGGACCGTTTTAGAGTTCAAGAATTTATATGGTTTAACAACTCTATTGCATAAGGTGGAGATGAAAAGGATAAATAATTTAAGAAAAAAAAGATAGGTAGCAGATGTTTTACCAAAAATAATTACTTATCTCAATGTAAATTGTCCAATAACTTAACTTAATTTCCCCTACACTTAATTGCGAGCGATATTATCCTGTTTACGTCTAACGATAAATTTTTCCACCCTAAATTTTCTCACCTAGCGAGTTCATTATAGAGGATTGCTTGAAGCCCTAATCCGACCAGCTGTAGTGACGTAATCAAGCAGCTGATGCTATAAAATACGTTGTAAACAGAACCGCAATAAAAAGGGACTGAGAGAAGGCGACACACGCACGGAGCGTCTAACGCACACTGAACCCACCGCACCATACATTTCGAACATTTTCATTTTTGGAACAGAAAAGACCTAATTCTTTTTTCAAAACATTGAAACGTAAGTAGGTTTTAATGATTATTAATAGCAAAGAGTGCCAACACTACCCGTCATAAGGATTACTAGGTACAAGAAGCAAAGACTCGGTAACTGCCAGAAACAAAATGTAACACAGCGATTCGCGTGTGAATAATTCATCATAAAATGATTTATGACACGATATAAATCTTTTATGGCAGAACAAAATACGGAATAACGTACAAAGTAGGTTCTATTTATAGAATCGGCTCTGTTACTGACCGTGGATACCCTTCATTATTTTTTAAGACATCGTAGGTAATGCCTTAAAATTTTTCTTTCTTTAATGTTTCGTTATAAACGCACCTTAATTCTTAATTGGCATTTCAATTACAAGAGCGTAACAATTTGTCGAAACGTAAAAAAAAATCGTCTCCAGTCGCGATATCGCTTCGCGTCGATAGCCGGTGGAGCTAAAGCTAACCCATAAAATTCTCTTGGTTACTGCGTTCGGCTCACAATGTGACGTTTTATACAGACTCGAGCAGGTGTGAACATTATCTTAATTCAAGTGCTACCGAACCGATCGAGGTGTGCTCCGAACTTAACGTACCAAATTGAAAAGAAGATTTTTTTAAAGGAACCGATATTTTGCGAGATTTTTAAGGGAATTTGAGCCTGGGAACAAGGAAATTTACATACAGTGTAATTTGTAACATTCGGTTTTGTTGTTTCGTATGCAAAAAAAGACGCAACCATTTAATCGAAGACGTTTACTTGTGTTTATTACGTTTTAATTAAGTACCTATATATACTAATATGAAGGGTACAGGGGCAAAACAATCAATGTCACTAAAACCGGATTTTGTGTAATCAACATTTTAATGTTTCAAACTTTTGCACCTGTACAGGGTTTTGAAATATTGTAGTTATGAAGGACTGTGATTGTTTCTACGCTTTTTACATATGCCACATAAAAATACGCGCGAAAACCTAAGTGTTACCATACTTAACTTATAGATATTTGATTTTTTTGTCACATGTTTGGCGCCTTCATATGATAAAGCTGAAGAGTTTGTTTTTGTCTGGAAGCACCAGTCAGATTCTTAACGCATTTGATATTCCTATTCTTGAGGAAGGTTATAGGCTCTTTACCATCACGCTACTACCATTAGAAACCGACCAAAACGAAAAAAGAGTCAGAAAGAACGCACAGCGAAAACGAATACCGCGGGCGACCGATAATTTCACGCGGACAAAGTCGGTAGCAGAAGCTAGTGTTATTATAACTACCTAAAAAGCGTATAATCAGAAGTTAAAACAATGTATTTTGCTCGTCTTTTTCAATTTTAGGTAGATACCATACCGTTCTGATTTTAAAAAGGTTTAATTAACAAAAAAAAAAACGATATCAAGCACGAGTCTAATAAAATTACATAATTTATGTTGTAACGTAGCCTTAAAGAACTTATCTAAACCTGTGAAATAGATAGATATATACCCCTTAATGTTCTGAGAATTAAGAATATATTGTTAATTTATTTAAATTTGTGAAATCAATTCCTCTTTTAATTGAAATTTTGTAGTGTTTGTTTTGCTAAAAGCCCAATTCCTGTTTTACGAAAGGTGAACTAACTCTTATTAAGTTAGTTAGAATTAGAAAAAAAGTTGTTTGGTCAATATTATATGTAAATTTTTGATCTTTAGTTAGTCGATTATAGGCAGCTAAATAATTATTTAAACATCTTACTATAATTTTCCGATTATTTGTACAAAATCAACACAATCTTATAAGGTCCTTATCGCTTATATTTGCCAAAATTTAAATACAATAAATCCTTCGTATTAATTAATACTGAATCATTAATGATTAGCATAATGAGATCATAAAGGAAATAAACCGTAAAGATACTTATCTTTTAAATATAAAACTTATTGGCTGGATTTTATAAATCACTGATATGATCCAAAATTCAACAAAAGTAAACCCTAATTTAATTCCTACCAAGTAGAGCTACTTTCAGAGCATTACAAAACTTCAAAAATTGTGTTTTAATCCGTAAAATTCTACTTTTAATATTTGTGCCGAATACTTTAGTTTTGAGAATGTTTGAAATTAATGTACATAGTTAGCATTGCAATCTAGTACGTAGTTAACAGGAATAAGTTTACTGAATATGTGTATGAATATTAAAAAAAATAACAACTTTTTTGCAGATTCATGAAATAAAAATAATACATTTTACACACATTAAATACAGATTTTTTCTAGTATTTCAGACTTGTTTCTTAGCCAAACCAATATCTACTCATTTCAGACAACTAAAACTAAAATAAAAAATACACCTAACTCTCCACACTTTCAAACCCTAACAAGACTAACCTAGCACCTAATTGTCCGAACGTAGAAGTAAAGTTAGAGTGAAAATTAGTGAGTTGTCTGCGAGTTAGTTTCAGTTTCAGCAGGGTCACGGGGCCAGGCGGAAGGGCGGAGGTCACCGCCCCCTGTGCCCTGGATACTGAACACTAAAAGATTGTAGAATTGTGTTTTTGAGATTTGTTGTAAATCTGGTGGAAGAAAAGTTTGTATTTGTAGTGATTTTTTGAGATAGGTTAGGAGTTTTGTGAAGCCCTTTGGCAAGGAAATAAAAAAGTTTAGACTTATGAAAAAAAAGTTTAGTCTTTGAAAAAACAGTTAAAACTGATTTGGAAATATAACCTAGTCATGATGTATTTGATACATACATCGCAATAGACCACATACAGGATACAGGACTAATAATTTAATAAGAAAATATGAATGTTCGAATTTGTGTAATGGAATTTTAGTATTCACCATGTTTTGCTTAGAAGTTTTGTATAAATGCTACTTCTCATGTGAAGTATTTTACTCATGACTTTGTGAGTAGCATTTTTCTCTAATTAAGAAGGAATTTAGGTCTAGTTTGTAATGTTACACCTAAGAAATAGTTAACTTTACTATGCTAGCAAGAAATTCACTTCATTTATGGACATCAGTCACGCCTTAAGTATTGGACATACACTTTAACATATAATTCCAATATATTGGCAAGAAAAATACAAAATTGAATTAAATGGCAAGTTTTGTGGAGTGCAATATTAATTCATATTTAATCAGAAATACAGGCAAGATATTGAAAATAATTACAGAAAATACTGTCGTGACTTAGAACATAACACGTCTTATGGAAGAAAATTTCCGCCATCAAACTTTAAATTATTCATGGAACAATTACCGTTGACTTAATTGAAAATTAATTTGTACTATTATTTTAAGAGCATAGCGAGGGCAACACCACAGTTTTGCATTATGCAAGTGCAGGTTTTTGTTAAGGCTACTTATTCAAGGAGCGCTAAGACCGTGTTTGGTTTTACTTGTTTGCGAGTACATATTTTCGCGGCGGCTCCGTGCGCTCGCATTCATAATATCGGTGTTTGACCTCTTAAAATTACTCACTGACACATTTTAAGCACCATAAATATACTACAGTACTCACACAATCGACCATAAATTATTCACCACGCCACGTTTTCTTATAAACTAAACAATAAGGTCGCAGATTATTTTCGTAATTTTAAACGCATTAAAAAAGTCCGTTTAGCAAACAGTTCGCGATTTCATTTTCCGTTGTAAACATGACGGCGAGCCGTATAATGTTTATGTATCTCGAGTGCAGAAGGAAATTCTCATCTAAATTCTGCGCGAGCGCCGATGATTCCAACATTCGTGCGTTGACAGTGAAATACATCTCGCGTCTCATGCGTGTGAAAAAGTAAAAGCAAATTGTACGATATCAGAACACTAGACTTGGAAATATCACTGGGGGTTAACTGAGAACAATCACTGGCCCACATAGTCGGTATCGGAAGTGCATGGCTGGTTCAGGGGCAGCGGTACATGATCGTCGAACGATGACAGCTGCCAATGGGCGATGCGTAAATTACCGATACGTGTGTCGCATCGAATTGCATGCTCAATACACTTTGATGTAACTCCGCCGACAAATTGAGCTGTGGTAGGTCACCGCGCTTTACAATTCAGATTGCATATTGGTCACTAAAACATCTCACTAC
This sequence comes from Agrochola lota, assembly GCA_947364205.1. Lineage (NCBI taxonomy): Eukaryota > Metazoa > Arthropoda > Insecta > Lepidoptera > Noctuidae > Agrochola > Agrochola lota. Next base: position 13,834,095 of record OX376227.1, on the reverse strand, counting down.
CACTGTAACGTAACCACTCTTTGTAACGTCTGTCACACTCGAAAAACAACGTTGCACTAAAATGTATAATCAAAAGGATACCGCCATAGATACTGAAAGGTGGATATCTTAATTTCCTAGTCCTTCGAGTTAATAAATTATAATTTACGATTGTGTTTTTGGCCGGTGACTATGGTAAAAAAGCGGCCTTCTATAATAGAAACGTCGTTTTTTTTTCACCCGCATGTAACGTTTAACCGAAGTTGAGCTTTCGATCGGTATCGGACCTTGGCCATTTTGGTAGGAGGAAGAGCTGTGGTAAACATCGTTATCTCTTTCTTCAAATTTTATTTTATATGAAATAATATTTTATGAGGCTGAAGATAACATATTACTTTTAAAACAATGACATTCGAAAGTGTGTGAATGCAACCGTCTACTTATAAAAAATTCAGAGAAATTACTAAATTTGAATATTCCATACTTAATTTTTTTAATGAGATGCATGATTTTTTTGGTTCACGCTACTCTCACTGATTTTCCACAGTAATTAAATTCTCTCTAACAGCTAGACATTTTGCTAATGTTTAAAATCAGCAATGCTCCGTAGAAAACAATCAAATTGAAGTAACAGACCGAGACGGATATATTTCACCGCGTGTGTCCTTAAACTGGAAGGGTTTATTAGTTAAGTATGTGGTGGGGCCCATACATCATGGGGAACGGCGCCGGCGCAAGCTTTCCGTTCGATTCCCGCCGTGAATATTTCAATTTAATATCATAACGACTTCAATGCTATTCTTTTTTAATGTTAACAACTTTGAATTCGTTCTTAATTCGTGGATAATTAAATTGTCGTAAAACATTTGCTATAGTGTTAAAATATCAAAAGGTTGCCGACTTTCACCGGCTTTAGGTGATAAAACACCAACAACAGTCACTTCTATAAAGTTTTATAGTTGAATAATTATTGAGATTCCTACTGAAATGGTGTGATAAACTTTATTGGTCGTTAGAATGAGAGCCGAAACAAATCCGTGAGTGGCGAGACAAATCGCATAGATTTGTTACGGACAGTAATATAGCTTGTGATTGACCAACAATAATTAAAAAGTAGCGAGAGTGCAATAAAAGTGAGGTGAGCGCACCTATTCACGTCCCACTTAATGTTTTTTTGTTGTAACATTTATATTTTAGTATTCTTAGACTAAGCAATCACCAGAAAAACGTGTTTTCAAACCAATTGATACAGATTGATATTATAGTCGATTTAGATGTCTACCGCTACCGATGTGTAACTTTGAAGTCGTTTACCCGATTGATATGAAATAATGATTGCCTACTCTTATTAATATTTATAAATAGTCAATAAGTGTCAATCATATTATTAGTTAGCGTAAGTAACACTTACAAACAATTGCAGTCTGATAACACAAAATGGCTGGTTTATGACGGAATCATAATGGAAGCACGATTAACCGACTTTGTTTTAAAAGAAGACACATTGTTCTGTAAAACGCTAGTTTCGGCACGAAGACCTCTATGTCAGGGAAATAAGTTTAAAATACCAAACACGATCCTTGATATCCTAAATGGAACTTTATCCCACAGACTTAAGGTTTACGGAAGGTTTCAGGTCGAAAGGCAACGAGAGCCCTTGCTTATGAAAAATGTACTTTTAGGATAAGGTAATAAAAATTAAATTTGAATGTTTATAGAGATTTTTAGTATCGAATGAAAGGCGAATGCAGCTCAGTTATTTATACCGAGTATATGTTACCGTGCACTGTTTATGTGAAATTAAATATGGTTTAATAGTTTACTAAGAACGGGTTAGCGTTGCAAAAATTAAACGATGCAGTTTCGATTAGCCGGATGTGGTGTGCTTGTATAACCAATATTGATACTGGAGTACATACTTCGAAGCAAATTAAATTTAAAATTATGCTACGTTTCATTTTATTTTAAATCGAATATAAGTCAACTTGCAATAAATCTGTATGTCACTTATGTAAATGTGGTGACACAGACTTAGATCTCTGACTCATATTCACCTAAATCGATTGCATTACTCATATCATTTCGATTTATAACGAAATCGATATATTTCTGCATGTGTCTTAATATTCAAATACCGCGTGGTAGGGCACCTCAGTGTTGTATATCGTGCAACAATTAATTGCCGGCCAGACATCAACTCCTTTCAGACCGCCATCCATGCGAAGCGAAGCGATAATACTCATGAATAACCAGCTACCACAGCTTTTTTTTACTGTTAAACGACGCAAATCGCTCAAAAGATAAATGTTACTAATTGTGCTATTTAATCCAATCACAAGTTAGTAAATGTTTTCGCTAAAGAGAAATGATTAACACTTCTAATAGTGCAGAAAGTCCATCTAAAGATTAAAATCGTAAACGGTAGTCACGAATATGCAAAAGAAATGTTGGAAGTTTTTATTTCAAATTATTCTAGGCGTATTCCTAGGTTTCATTTATCTGTAAAGGATTAAAATAAAACACGACTGTTCGCGGTAGCTTCTGAATTATTTACGTGTTAACTTGCTATCTAAATTATTGCTCCATTAAAGATACCTACGGCCATTTTAAAATAGGTAATTATATTTTTATGATGATTCTGAATGTAGTTTGAATTATACTGTTGTAGATAATACGTATCAAGCGTTAACTTGGTGTGCAACGTTAAATAATTGAAGAGAAAATCAAACAGAATAATCTAAATGGATTTACACCAGCTTTACTGCTGGGTAAGTATATAAGTTTCATCTTCTATAATTTTAATGAAGTTTTATCGCTTTTATAAGCAACGCATCCGACTGTCTGTGGAAGACAGGTGTAATGTAACGTTCCCAGCAAGCGATCGACCGCCCGATCAACGTGTAATAATACATTTTTACATACTACGAGCAAAGAAAATAAATTACACACGTACGTTCAAAACTCATGTTGGCATTATATGACAATTTGACGTCGGGAAAAAAGTTCTGGCCATCCTAACAAGCTTTTGCATCAGAACAAAAGAATAACCAAAATTATATTCAGCAAATTATAACATTTTTCGACCCTGTTTCATTACTTCCTACTTCCAAAGATTATCTACTTCGATAAGAGTTTAAAATACGATTACAGTATACAATTACAAAGAATTTTAAACTGATTAAAATATGAACACATCGTTCTCATACTTAAAATTACAAAGCTTGGACTTTTTACGACTTTACGGCAGTAAAACTAAGATAAGACATAAAAACCAAGTTTTCAGTAGACAAAGAGGTGTTGTGTATAGGAATAAATGCCTAACTATAGGAGCTGTTGTAAAGATTGCGGTACAAAACGGCAACTATAGGATGCAGCCCCGTGATTTTCAATGTAATGCATAATAACCTACGTCAGGTCACGCCGTTTATGAACACTAGCGAACTGGGGATACTTTATAACTACCTCTAACCACTTTTTGGTGCCTACGTACTGTGTTAAACAAGTTTGGTCGACATTATGTAGGACCACGTATTCGGCAATGGAAACACTGGGCACTACTTATTTTTTTGATTGCCTCCGCTTATAGGCCTGTGGTTTTTTACCACATCAATTACGTGAGGTACGGAAATCAGTATTATCATAATTTGGAAGTGTTTCTTGTAGCTCAAGAATAGCATTAAAATTAGGTGCCAAAGTACATTTGCTAAGTTTTGTCAAGAGACCATAATGAGGTCTTTACCTTAATTTTAAATCTGAATAAGTTTGTTCTAATTTTACAATATTAAGTAACAAATACATGGGAGGTTTTTACACATTATTACACACAAGGACACTGTTCAAGTGTTCGAAACACGTTTAATTTTAGCTTCAGATTGACTAATTATCTAATTTTATCTTGCAGAGCTTCCAAGAAGATGTCCGTGAGTTCGTTCCAACGATTCCACAAAAAGAAAGTCCACACCACGAAGCAGTTGGGATTCATATTTATCACTTCACAGCTGCGCACCTATGATCGATCTTATCCAAGATGGCGGCCGGCGCGCCGCGCGAACAGGCGGGAAACAAGCGCATGCACACCTCCTCCGCCATAACGGACCCGTCAATCTTCCGACACATTTGAAATTAGAACACTTTATTCTTCTTTATAATGATTCGATCGCCAAATACGTGCTGACTCGCGGACGGTTTGCGTTGCACTAAATTAACAAAAAACTGTTTTAACGTATTCAAAACTTGAAACCCATAAAACATATCTCCCCCATTATTAGTTTATGGCTTGCGACTGTTACGGGCCTATTATGCTGTTATTTTTCTGTGTATTGGTGTTTGTTTTGACTGTATGCGGCGGTCTGGGTTACCACTGTGGGGTACCATTACAGAATGCTTCTATTGAGTAGGTGCCTGTTATCCGTTTTTAAGTGACTCTATTATCATTCTTGTTCTAAAGTTTTTGTATTTCCGTCGTACCTATATATTTGTTTAACGGAGACTGTTCGAGATATACTTCGACTGTCATTATCTGAACTTGTTTAACTAATAAAATTATGAAACAAGTTTTTATTACATACTTAATCATAGATTCCGGGCCGAGATCATTAATTTAAAACTGTAGAAAATGTTAGTGCAAAGTTAAAATAAAACGAGCTTTGCTAAATTAGAGTTAAGAGAACTATCCGATTGATTGATTACAACAAGTTTATTTCGAAAATAATTTGAATTTTACTCATTCAATATTTAATTTAGTGAAGGCATTCTAGACATACACAATAATTTAAATGCAATTTAATATTCAATACAAACTATGAATTCGATTTTCGTTAGAGCGGGACTAAAATCAACGCAGTATTAACTTTGTCGAGCGAAGTAGAGCCACTTTCGTAGCGTCTCACAAATCGGATGCACACTCACGAGTTCCCATCACTACGAATACGATACAAACTTATAATGTTATATAGTACCTTGTGCATCGAATTCCAATTAATTTCATCGACTTTTCTAAGAATATTTAAATATTCGCTATTGTTTTGAATAATTACTCATGTTATTGACATTCATTGTTTTGCTTTGGCAACTATCGAGTATTCAATTGTTTTTTTTGTGTAAAGAATAATAAGGACAAGATTTTCTTTTAGTTTTATTATTTGATTATTTTTTTATTTCTCTTGGCTTTTTTAAGGCAGATGATTGAAGTTGAGTAAAAAAAAAAAACCACCTACCTTTTATGAAGATCTCGAACAGTTTAAATTAATATACAAACAAGTTTAAAATCGAAATCAAGCGTGTAACAACAGAATACTTTGCAAGTATGTAACTTGTGATTACAATACCTCATTTCCCTTTAATAAAGGTGCATTTAAAATCATTCGGTGCCCACGGCAATATTCAGTCGCCAATTTGGGAACTTGTTTAGAAATTATACGTTCAACAACTCTCGGCATGAGTTTAGGTTGAGTTAAAACTTCGATGTACTGAAAAATAAGCAGCACAAGAATGAAAATAAAGCTGGCAATATTATGCATTTGTTAAAAGGCTGGGTTCTGTACAAAATTCGTTTTTTCTTAAGCTCTAATAATAGGAGAGAGAAAATTTTATTTAATTCGTTTTCAATTAGCTTCATTAAATTATAGGTTAATTTAATGAAGCAAATACTTATTGATGCACTTATGACTTAAAGATTTTATTTTTTAAATGTTATTTCAGTTTATAATTACTTATAGCAAAAGATACCACTGTATGATTGTTAGGTAGACCAATATTAAAGATAATTATTTTAATATGACTATTAGTGTAGATTAAAAACTGTTTATTTAGGTGTATAGTATGTATTAACTTTAAATAATATTACATTAAATGTAAGGTTATTAGATAACCGGTAAATAAAACAAGTATTCACCTACTGGGGCTATGCAACAACTTATCATGGAAACTATTACTTTGTAATTGCTTGTTTATAATTTTATTTGCTTATAGCCAGTCGATGTGCACTCAGTTATTTGATATCAGTCAAAGAACTGCTTGTTATGTCTTCATAGTACTTTGCACTGTATACTTATTAACTTAGTTACCTGCAGTTAGTGGGTAATGCAGGTTACACTTGAGCAATTTCTGATTTAAACGGACGGTCACTATTCTGAAGAAGTTTTTGCTTAATAGGATTATTTAGGTAAATGTCCACATTAATATCATCGTAGCTGTCTCTAGAATAGATATAAGAAAAAATTAGATAGAACATAACAATTTAAATTTTATGTTAAATAATTGAAATGTTTTTTTTATTTTTACAGGAAAGCTTTTGTATTCAGCATAGACACGTGACATTTTTTCACGAACCCAACACAGGTCGGCAGATCGTGTTCGCCGGACAGCGGACAGGCCGGACAGGCCCGACAAGCCCGAACTTTTCATACAACCCACGTCCAACAAGCGTCCTTGTATTGTTTCGCGGGCCGTGTTGCGTGAACACCGAGTGAAATATGGCCGACAGTTCGACTACTTATTTTTGTTTTATTTTTTTAGCCCGTGTTACTTAATTTTATCAAGTCGCATGAGTTATGAGAGGCGGGACCACACGCGTTGCGTTAATTACGCGTTAGTAATGTACAGGTGACTCGCTCCACGCTGCGGCCATGATTGATTCGAAGACAAAAATCAGATACGATCCCTGAATCAAACCAGTTATTTAATGCAGCATTCCAAATTGAATTTAGAGTTGGAACGTCTCTATTTTAAATCATACCTCCAATTAGTAGTTACAAAAAAGATTCTAATAAGTCGTAACAGGAATTTTATTCAGTGTTAGTTATTGGTGATAATAAATACATACGCGCGTGGATTCTTTGCGGCGTCTTTAGCACATCACTAAAGTTTTCGTCAGGGGGCTATTACTGCTATTCATCACTCAAAATGATCTAGTCTTGGGCTTTCATCTTAAGAATCGGACGTATAATCGAGTGGTCATTTGTCGAGTGGTCAGTGGCACTCCTCAAGTTAATAATAATGCGCCCAAACTAGATCGGGGCGTTGACCCGGGCGCTCGGCGCGGGCGCGCCGTGCACTCCCGCCATAATTTGGAGCACTAAAATGCTACTGAAGACGTTTTACCGAGATCGTGCGCTTCATCAGAATAGCACTTTTATTGATATCATAAAATATGATGTTAACACAAAATGGTGATGTTAAAAATAGAATCATGAGTAATTAAAAATGGATAGATTTATTATTTCAATTAATAGAGAATATGTTTTGATAGGTATGATGAGTTCTGTTAATTTATGACTATGCTGAAATAATGATTAAGTTTAAAAAAAATACTTTAACCATTTAAATCTTGTATTGATACCAAAATAAAATTCACGATTCTAATAGGTAGGTGCGCTTACAAAAAGAAATCAATTCGGTAGCTAGTTCGAGTGTGCTACAACTAGAACAAGAAAGAGCCTTGTACTTGATTGTAGTAATTTACAGGTTACACGCCCAATGTTAACAACCTTCTGTGATCCATTCATGATCCATTAACCTATTGTATTACACTTTTGTGTGAATTTTTGTATACAAAATAGGCTGTTTATCTAACTTTCAAACTTATATGATTTAATGGTCGATTAAATTAATTACCTGTTTTAGAGGATTATAAAATTGAGTACCGACTTACTAATAAAATAATTGGAATTTTAGTGCGTGCGGATACATTTTATTCACCACGTCATGAATAACTTTAAAAATCTAAGAAATAATGTATGATGTAGGTTACTCATACCTACTCGGTGATTTCAGTTTTATAAAAAAATTGCAGTATTTTTATGATTTTTAAAACACTAATGGCTCTATAATGCATGTTTCTACAATTTATATCATATAAACGCCATAAAATGGCACATTAAACTACAATATCTATCAAATAATTGAAATATAAGGCAGTAAATAAAATTAAAACCAACCATAAAACTCTGCTCAAATAAACTCTACCGCGACATTTATTTATTTTTTATTGTCACAAATTAGTATTTTAATGAAGATTCCAAGAGTTGATGGCAACAATAAAGTTATGAATGGCACTCAAATCTGTCTTGACTAATAAGGTGCTAACGAGGGTCGTTCGTTTTATGTGCGTTTTATTGACACTTGAGTCGAGTTGTCGGCTCTACCTGCCACCGCTCTTCTTATTGGTTTCCTACGAGACTTGAATGGGAATTTCCGATTTCGGGCCACACTCCAATCGGATAGCGGCATTTTAGGGCTTATACTGAGAGACTATCAGTGTATGGATGTTTCAAATTTTTATTACATATTATTGAGCAATTAAAAAGTTATTATGGTGCTGTTTGAGGTTTTAAAGTTTTTTGTAAATTAACGACTAGATCAGATATTTTTCTGTTATTGTTTCTCTACGAATTAAATGATATTTGGAAGATAACTAACCTGCTATGGCCATCCAAGGGTAGAAGGTGTGGTTGGTGGGCTGGTGTTGTACTGGCTGTGTCGCTGCGGTGGCGGCGCCGGGCAACGCGCACTGCTGGCCCCAGGGGAGGGCTCGACCTGGACTCGAGGACTCGCTGTACCGCGCCTCCGGGGTGCAAGCTGCGGGCCTCACAAGAGCCCCTAGACCAGAGCCCCAAGCCTCTTTGCCTCCATAGCCATTCTGTTGTTCTCCTCCTGGCTTAGAACAATCTGCCTTAGCATATTGCTGCTCCCCCGCGTATAGTTTACAAGCGGCTGCCACCGACGCATCGTACGGCGAGTCCTGGGGTCTCGGCTGGTGCAAGGCATGCGGCTGGGCATATGTCAGGCCCAGTGGGAACCCGCGGTACTGGTCACTGCCGCCACCTCCCTGGTGCACCCCGTGGGCCCCGTAAAAACCACCCTGCTCGAAATAGGAGTTCATTCTGATCAGTCACCGACACTAACGTCACTCAGTTAGGGAACACTTATGTCATCGCGGCCCCACGCGCCGTGATAACGCGACCTCCGCCAATGTCACTCCAAATACGGACAATGTAATTTAATTTTATTAATTTTATTGCCTCTTAAACGTCACTCGAGCGTCATAATGGGCTTCGTTGGCGATAAAGGCCAGTTGACGTGTGTTTACTTTTTACGATTATTTTACGACTTGGGAGCGCGTGCCGCGGGTTTTACGACTTTTTAAGCGGTTGTATGCGGCGCCGGCTCGTCTCACAGTACTCGCACAAGTGGCGGGTGATGTGATTTTTTTCTTAAAATTTTCAGTTCGCGATGTGAGACGCAGACGCGTGTGTCGCGAGCGAAGTTTGTTGGTCGCGTGTGGCGGGAGCGCGCGACTATGTGCCGTGTGCGACCGGCGCGGCTCGGCTCACGCAATCTACTGAGAGCGAGCCACGCGCGCCGCCCCGCGCGCTGCCTGCGATCGCAACACCGACGATTGTTCCGTCCCCTTTTCGCTAATGACTATAAATATTATCAGTTACGCTCTCTTTTCCCTTTCTTATCACTCCTCCTGAAGCACGTGGTGCATACCTATTGTGATTATTAAGACTAGCCCATATTTTCAGCCAACTCCACGAACTACATTAGGACATGTGAGTATGCTCTACGACTAAACTTGTAAGTAAACAAATGCACCAACGAGCAATCATAAGCTGAAAAACATAAATCATAAATTGTCATCCTTTGACAGTAGTGCAACGGTACAACTTAACTTGTCGGCCCACGCAATGCAATAAATAAAAAAAAGCATCGACAAAACCCCAATAATGACTATAACTGAAAAGTTAAGCCGCAAAAGTCGTAAACTCATAAACGTACAATTAGTGAAACGGGCGAGTAAAGAAAAGATTTTACAACCACTCCTCGACCGTGCCACAATGAGCGCGCAGTATCGTAACAAGGTGCTGAATAGAGTGAGAAGTCGTAAAGATGATTATTATTTCTTCTACTACCTGTTTTTACGAGTGATATTGCTGTTACGCTCGCGCGTAAGCGTGTTGCATAGGGGGGAAAGTGACGGGAGGTTGGGAGCGGAATGCTTATCGCGGCGTTGGAGCTGCAAATAATATGTCTGTCTCTTTCTAGCGCAGTGTGGCGCGTGCAGTGGAAGGCGCACTATCGAAGGGTAAACAATAGCGCATTATCGCAAGCACTCAGTTCGCGCGTCCAAATGAAGTCATCAAACGAATGAATGGCTGTGGTAGTGCGGCCTACCCAGAGACACGCTCGCATTTTTATTGCACTCACCTCTTTAAACAAATATTTATCGATAAAAAGGATGGGAACGGGCCCTGTGTGGCGATTTTTTGTGTGTGCGTGTAATTGGTCAATTTAGGACCCAAGATACCAACACGTCCTAGGCGACGTAGTTTTATATAGAGCTAGATTACAGGTAGCATTAATGTTTTTGTATCAAGATGAACTAATAAAGAGATAAAAATATCATAATGATAAATTCTTGGAAATCTACAGTTTTTCATCTGGAGCTATTCTCCACACAATAAATACATCGGTGAGAAATCTTCTAGACGCCATCTTCAAAGCTATGTTGAAGAGAGCCCATTAATAATAATGAACTGGAGCAGCACTTTATTTGTAGCATCACCTAGCTAGGAGGAGACAAGAAAAGCTCAAAACATTTAAAAGAAGTAGAATCAGTTCATAAAATACAATACCAAAAATACTATTAGGAAAATAGGCACTTTCCTGGACCATCTGACAGTCTCTCATGCCTCTTCATAGAGTTCCTGTAACCAAGAACTTCTACTGAGTTCAAAGTTTTCTCTCATACAGCAAACGAATAGTAAGTTAAGACAAAGTATAGATCAAAATGACTAATTAGGTAACGGTAAAAAAAATATGGAGACCCAAAAACTACGGTAATGTCCAAAAGCTCACAAAAAAAGGTCTGTCCCTACATTGGGAAGAACAAATGGCCCTTAGCAAGTCTTTTCGTTTCGGAATACTTAAAAGCCCATTGCTCTCTTGAGAAGCCATTGCACAAGAATTGGTAAGCCCATGACGAATCGTTCTTCTGGCGAGTTATAGCTTTAGTGAAAAATATCGGGTAGGTACCTACCTAGGTACGTACATTGAGTGCACAGCCGTCCAAGGAAACTATTTCCGTCTTACCAAGTTATTTTCTTGAGACTTGGATTGAACCATCGAGCCATTTTTTTGTAATAAGAAACCAACTACTGGTATGATAGAAATAATACAAAACTGAGAACTTAATCCGGTACTAAGTTTTGTATTAAGAACTTTACATTGGTCGAAATAAAATTAAAAATATAAAAAAAGCTCGAAGTTTTAAGATAGGACTAAAGTGAGATCTCGTTTTGTAGACGGTTTTTGACTCTGACAGTGCCTCTTTTACGTAGAAATACACTACGGAAACCACCCTTGGTGATAGTTCAAGTGTTGCTTGCTACTGACGTGTAGCTTTTTCATCATACCAGTCACTGCTAACCTGAATCAGTGAGAAGATTTTCAGAAAAAGGTACTCAGACATACAGAAAACATCACCCTGTTTTACTTAGCCAGCCTGATATGTTGACCAATTTCTTTAGTTTTCTTTTAAAAGAGACTGATGAAATACCCGCATTTTTGTACTAAAGTATTCTTCGTTCTAAATACAGCTCAAGAGCAAAAGCGTACCTGTCAGAAGTAGAACAGTAGAAGGTAGGTTCCTACCTTGGCATTTCTAGTAATAGTCTAGTTTGCAGTGTAAAAAACAGAATTTGAGTCCAAAGGAAAAGCCAACAAAAGAGTTTGCTTTTGTTCTAACTTTACGCTTTCTGCCCATCCATGGTTCTTGGGGCACCCAACTTTGATCTGCAGATTCTTCCTAATGCGATAATATTGGCCAACAGAATTAAGCTGCATTTATACCCGAGATACTACCTACTAAGCATCGTAGCGAAGGATGTGTTATTAAAATTTGGGTATGACATCAACCAATAGAATCGTTTGATTTACATAGCTCTGGTGAAAAATGGTTCAACGAAGTTCAGCGCGTCTTCAAATCTTCATAGCACACCTTTCCTGTTCTAATACACCACTTAGCTCTGGTGGAAATAAACACATAGTTTCGTAGCTTAGTTTCACCGCTGAGCTTCCTCGCAGATTGCTGGAAAGCCAGCCTATTATAATAGTACCTTAGCTTCAGTGCTACCTTAGCTACAGAAGCAACAACCAGAAGGTTTTTTTATATATTTTCATGAGACTTTAGTTATGCCATAAACAGTTCCACTCACAATCAGAAGGCACTTTAATTTATGGAGTACCTGGTCCACATTTAAATACTCTTTGGTTTCACAATATTAAGATTATAACAGTTTTCAAAGGAACCACTGTTTTGTAAGCTATTCACCCACATTTATTTAAGAAGCCTTCAAGTTATGAATCTAATTTAGACTGTAGAACAGGCACAGAATGACATTTAAAACTCATAACTTTCAATACATAGCTTTGAGATTACAATAGGTAATTTGTAATTATTGTTATACTTCATTATGAAGCCTCTTATCGAGGTAGGTGCTCTAAAAAAGGTCACAACCTCATGGGCTACGTTTCGCAAATGAATTGATAGATTTTGCTAATGTTAAAACAATCAAGTCGTAAGAACTTCGTTCAAATTATGCAAATCTCGTAGCGTTTGTCTACGCTTTTACTGTCATTTAAATTAATATCCAGGTTTTTGAAACTCACGAATACGAAAATGTAGATTTATCCCTATATCTACACAATTATGCCACAAAATTTAAGATCCAATGACAACGTTAAAAAATCCAAACTAAAATAAAAACTCGTAGATTCGTAGCTCGCGTAACCGTAGACTGCTACGAATACATCTATCACCGTAGCACCTTCACTGAGTAACTTAGGAGCTAATACGATACGTGATGGGATAACAGCCGATACTAGAGTACTTATAATGTAAGTAAATACTCATATTATGGACCTAAATACCCCAGCATGGGCTATCTATGTACCTATATTTTTACTCAGAATCGTCTTTCGTAGCGGTCTACGAAGTACGATCATGTTTATATTAAGGTCATTAATTAAGCACCTACTCAGGCGTGTGTATGGTTTACACTTACTAATGAGCATTACTTAAACTTAATAGTAATTTCTTTAAGCAAATAAAATAATTTTTTCTCAGGCACTAGTAAAAAGCCCTGGAAAATGCTACGAATAAACACTACGAGTATGTGTAACGTGGCAATTTTTATTTTTTTATTTTGTAACATAACATCACGCCTTTATATAAAGGTGTACCTATAGTACACCCCCATTTTGCCATTTCGTAATGTTTTTACTTGTTCCAGTGTCCGCGATAGTCCTACCGAAGTGAAATCCCTTGACAATTTAGAAAATTTTGTACTCAGACCTAAATTCATCAACACACAGAAAAGGGCGACTACTTCGGTAGACCTTTACCGAAATAGCTTGGAATGTGAGGCAAACAATTCAGTTCGAGTATACCGTTTTTCGATATGTAGACTGGCTGCTTAAGGTACCTAGAGTATTAAAAAAAAATGGATTTGGAGGTCTACCTACTTTACTTTTCATAATAAATGTACTGCCCAAAGGATTGGCCCAGGCCTGTACTAACTGCTTTGGTTGTATTGGCTGTATTAGTAGATACAATTTAATTCATTTTCATAAATCGTCTGTTCATTTGTACTCGTAAGTGGGAATTTTAAGCTCTATTTATTCATCATTTCGTCGTCACCATTCGAAGACAGCAGTGGTGCCCCAATGGTAATGACCGCTGCTTACGAGAGTCGTAGGTTCAAACCTTGACAGGCGCTTTACTTTGTGTAAATTATTTCATCACCACTGCTCTCAAAACGGTGAAGGTAAACATCGTGAGTTGTGATCATGTCCTAGAACCAAAAATTCGAAGACATGTGACATCTACCAACCCGCACTGGGCCGCGTGATGGAATAAGGGCCATCACTCCCTCTCACAGAGAGGAGGCCTGTGTCCCAGCAGTTCTCAACATTATATTTTAGGGCTGATTATGTATGATCATGCATTCGAAGACCAATCAAGAATCAGTAGTTGCATCTCCAGTTTGGCTGTTGATACTTGAACTTACTGAAAGCCAGCCAGCAACGTTACTTATGAAGTATCAGGCTGACTGTCTACAAATATTTTTATCGAGAGACAATAGTGATGATGACAAAAAATTGTTTTTTTAGTCCTCATGATGATTATTAAAAAATATTGGACACGTATTTTTTTCTTTTTTTACGTATTCTAAAGATTACGGCGATAAATTGAATTAAAATGTCCCATGACGTCACGAGTATGTAGATTTTATAGTTACTTGTGACGTAACAACCCCCACTCCCCAACTTAAAATACGTTTTATCTAAGTAATTTTTTATTAATATGATAAAGCAAAAATACGTGTCTAATATTGTTTTATTATCTGAATGACGGTTTTTTTTTTTTTTACCCAGGTACTTCCCTGTTCTAATGCCTCATCTACCTTTTGTGTAAACTCTTCGTCGTAGATCCTAATATTATACCTAATGTCAAATGTTTATAATCCATTCATCCAATAAAATTTTCCATAGACCTCTCCAATAAGACTACAAATATTTCCAATATGCGATCAATCTCACAAACTGGTATGAATTTATTACATTTCAGGAGCTTTAGTAGTATTTAATACACTGTAATTACCCCTCTACGGCCGAATGGGCGGAACAAAAACCCATGAAGCTTCAACAATGTACAGACAACAAAAAAGTTTGGTATGCATGAAGTAATACCACGAATCATCATTCAAAATAATTCTCCGTTACTGCATGTGTATTCACTTTTTTAATGTTGATAGGTAACACATAAGATTTGGCTGATCGTTTATTCACATCATGAACTAGAATGAATTTTAATGATACTATTTATTTCTGTAACTACCTAAGTTTTTCTTACAGAAACTTTTACATATTACCTAATGATTTTAACAGCATATTTCAAACTAGATGGCGCTGTAATTTCTTGGCTGACGGTAATTATTATGTGAGTGGAAATCCTGAAACAAATTCAGAGATCACTCTTAATTGAGTCTGAATATCAGTTACGCTAGTCATAGATACTTGCCTACATTTATAGGTAATGCCAGCATTTTACTTTTCCTTTGCAGGGAAAGACCTTTTCGCATGCAGGGAAGGAACAAGCATTCATCACCACGATTATTAATTTAATGTTTTCAGATCATTAAAAGTTCAGCACACCAATTGTGTAACACACTTTCTATCACAATCCGAAGGATTTTGAAAGAAATTCCTAATTCGTTGCTTCATATGGTTGAAAAATGTGTCTACTCAACAACGTAGATGATGCAATTAGAAAATGTTCTTGAATTGTCAAAGTGAATGGCATTGTAAGTGTGTTTCACAATTACCCCGCAGGTTCCTGTGTCCTCACTATATCTTTTTTTTCTCCGTATTACATTCTGCAAAGGTATCTTTTTTGTTGACTGTACATTTGCAGTTAAAAGCTGTTTCTTCACCGCTTACAATATTGAATTTTGCAAAGTACCTACCTACGTGATAATCTAGTGCTCTTGTAAGTTATGCACTTTTAAGTTACCTACCTATAACTTAGTTATCGTATTGTTTATTTCTATTAAGGGTTTGCATAAAGCGGTTCTTACGGCGAAGACTTGATGTCTGGGTCGAAGGTATTTAGGCCCGTATTTACAGAACCTTACTCAAAATTCAAGCATTACTTAAAACACGTTTGAAGCCTTTTGATTGGTTGAAACAAGTTTTAAGTCTTGAGTGACGGGTACACGGGCCTTAGAGTCCTGTGTTCCCTGAAGAGAAAGGATAATAAAAATAGTATGATGATGCATAATATTTTATGCACTAGTAGGTAGAATATGATTGATGTAGTCAGGCTGTAGACTTTTAATGGAAATCTTGGGCTATCTTTTATACGTAGATCGCAATCATGAACGATCTCATAGCATATATTATATAATTACAACTCTTGGAGGCTAGATTGGTAATCTTAATAGGTAGGTATACCTACAACGATGGGCTGGTGCCGATTGATAAATTATCCTTGCGACTTTTACAATAAATGCGAGTAGAATAGATACTTAGTTAAATACAAAAAATCTCAAAATGTAGGTACAGTACGACACAACTTAGACTTAGCATAAATTTGAAATGTTTTCATTCATTCATTTCAATTTTACAAATGTATTTGGTTATATGACTTTACAAGTTATTGCGTTTTCGTAAAGATCATTTTCACCTGAAGCAGTTATAAAGATTGGTGATTTTGAATGCGCTCTCAGTTCGGATGGTGATCGGTTTTACGAATTTTGCCGATGCTACATCTACGTTGTGTCGTACTGTACCTCGTTTTATTCTATGAACTATATCGTCCAGGGATATTTGATTCGATTTCCGAGCGATATTTGAGTTGAATGTGGAACAACATATACATATACAACACATATACAAGATATTACACTACTTTCCTAAGTAATTTTAAACTTATTCAAAGGCAGGTGAAAAAAACTCATAGGTATTTTAAGAAGGAAAGTCATTTATTAGCTCTTCTATCCCCTTAAAATAAATGAAGAGTGTCATCACCAACCACTTTATTACCCACTCGATAATCCTCAACGTCAATATCCTCTTAAACGTACAAAAAATAACCACAAGCTCGAAAAAGCCAGGAAGCAGTCTAAAAATAATAAAAGACCCATTTGGGGAAACCACTACAGACTACAGTAGTTCACGTTATCACAACAAACGAAAAAAAACACATCTCATTCACATTCAGCGACAGATGTGATGATATTCGCATGGCAGGCGGCGCGGGCGCAGCGCACGCGTGCCCGCGCGCATCGTAAACACCATTTTTACAACCACTCGAATGCTCGTAAACGTCACGTGAATTGCGCCGTTTGTAGAACTCCCAGTAAACACCGCTCAGATTATTTCGTATACGCCTCCGGGGCTAAACCTCGATATAAATTGGTAACTTTATTGACGCAGCCAGTGAACGCACGTGGATTGTTATTATGCCGTTCTTTAGACGTTTATTGAACCATTATTGACTTGTTTAAAGTATCACCCGTTTAATAGAGATAAAGGAGTCGTTGATAGTTTATGTCTTCATCGTGTGAGGATATAACGACGTCTGTCGATTTGCTCGCTTCCTCAGCGTCTCGATGTCTGGTTTGACTCGATTGCGGGCGTTTTATGACTGTAATTTTCCTTTTTATTGACTCGCAAGTTATTGATGATCATAGGATTGATAACAATCGATTTTGTATAATGGATTTATAATTTATAGTTACTATATTTGTTTATTAGCAATATATCTATGGTCCCATAATTAAATACCGGTAGCGATGTGTGAACGGATAAAATAGCTGTTTTGGATATAACATTATTAAGAATTAATTTTAGCTCGATGCCTAATATTATACTTATGCATATAACCGAGGTCAGATTTGAATAAGAAAACTATTAGAATAAATAATACAATGCAATCATTAATCAAGATTGACTCGACTCTTTATAAAGACAAACTGTATGGGAGCTCGACCGCGCGACAGTCACGCCATCTATCATAAAAAGTGGAAAGCTGAGTTCAACTAACATTCACTCTTACTTACACCTAGTGAATACGCATGTGAAGAAAACAATATTGTTTTATTAATTATCCAATAAATTAATTTCTATCGTTTAATAATTTTGAATAAAAAGGTTTCTCCTCTTGGTTGATAAAGTGCCATCTCTTGTCACCTTTGCGCGACCTCTACAAAAGCTTGCGGAGGTTTACAACCACTCCGAAGTATACTCTGAAAGGTCAGCGAACGATGAATTTACAAAAATGACTTTATTATGCAAACAAAAGAGAAATCATATCAAACTATGAACAATAATAAAGTTACGAAGATATAAGATGCAAAACAGACTATAAATACTTCTCATTAAAATCTTATCAAACAAAATGAGTCAATTTAAACAAACAGTCGTCTACCAGCTATTTATAAAGTAATGATTTAGTTTTATGTTCCACTATAATGTTACATAATACTCATCTCCGTATGAAAAAGCGACATAACTGCCAATAGAAAAGCGATAACATGAACATAAAAGCGAATTTTATTGCTTTATTCATCATTCAGCTATATAAATTCATCAAGACACTTGTTAATCGTAAAATAAATCTTATTACACAGTAAAATGATGTTTAAATTGACGACAAGCGTTTTATTTTCGTCATAACAATAAAATTTATTTTTACGAGCGGTGGGTTAGTGCGGTTGTGTTTAGCGCCATCTAGCTGTAAGTGATGGGACTACGTCGTCACGGCACTGAGCTGACGTCACTTCAGTGAGAGCTTTTACGATGCGTACAACTCTTCAATGAATGGAGGTGTCGTAAATGTGGATTTGGCGGTTTGTATAAGTACGATCTTGTAGTCACTTCTATACTACACTTCGTGGGTGGGGTAACCCTACTAAAATGCGGTGGATTCGGTGGACATTTTCATCTGATTATCTGCCGACCTTTTCTACTGATGCTAACGTTGAATTTAGTGGCCGTCTGCTTATCTCGGATGACTCATGGACACAAAAATAGCATAGCCGCATCATTAAAATATGCTTATCATTTTTTTATGATTTATCGAACGGAACACAAACAATTTGACTTTATAGTAGATTAGGTATGTAGGTAAAGAAGAACTTGAAACAATATGGGAAGGTAGTATCAAATCATAGGTAAGTAATAAAAAAATTAAAAAAAAATTAAGGTTACAAAATGAAACCTGTTGTTAAAAAGCAGATAAGTGTGAGCAAGAACCTAGCTAGCTACCTACCTACTTACTACGTACTTATTTAAAAATTCACACAAACAATATCTAAATACAACACACAAAAAAAAAGTGAAAAAACTTTACCTAAACAAAATATAATAATAATTAAATAATAAAAATCGGCCTACATTTTGCTACGCTAGAACACTAGTTCCTACACGTGACACCACCCGAATGAAATCTAATTTATCCAATGCACACACACACAAATGTCCCCACGCACTTTCCCAGCCACATTAAAACTAAACTAACTTTGCATAATTGTCTCATTCACGCACGTGCAATCGTAACGGCACGACGATGATGCTATCTCTGTCGCACGCGATCGTCAAAATGGCCTCCAAACGAGATATTTTGAAGGAACGCCGCCAACTTTTGTTGCTGTAATGGGCGGAGCGTGCATGCACAGGGGCGCATTCAGTTGACTCATCTTCTTGGCAAAAGATGACATTTTTTAAGTTCTGTTCTGCTTGTTTATTACCGATACAATTGTTTGATTTTCTATGAATCAGGTCAGAATGAATATTAATAAAATAATACCTACCTGTTGATTGTCTTTATAAGTTTTGAATTTTTTGTTCCTTGCCGAAATCTTAGATGAAATATACTTAATAAAACCTAATAAAAATACGAGATATCAAGTGCCATTTTGAATGAAATGCACCGACTCAAATCAATCATTTATTTGCAATAAGTATTGGTCTTATAGTCAGTAGGTACCTAACTAACGAATACAAAGTCAGACATTTGACATGTAAAACATTACAATTTTAATATAAATTAAATGCTAGAATATAATGTTTATGTCCAATGGCATGCTTTAAATGTTTCTATTATGTATTAATTTTACAATACCTACATTCATTATTAATATTATCGTCACATTAATTAAAATAGATTCACCAGACTCTATAAATCAAATGAACCCCAAGATTTGCACGATGGCGATATTATGGATGGGTATCTTTTTACGACGTTCCCGTCAGGTTGATCCAGGTCCAGCTTCACCGGTGCATCTGCTCTTTGCTATTTCCAAATGTCTTCATCTGAGGTCTCGCTGCTATCCGTTTCAGGTTCTTGTAGATCTCGCTAGCAGTCTTCTTAATCTTATGTCGGTCTTCAGCCGTGTCCATCCTGTTATAGGTTGTCATTTCATGTGTAAATAGGTCGGCTGACTATCTTGTAATGCATGTTTATTCCTAGCGTAGTTAATCAAGTTTCTCGTGATAACCAAGATGTCTAGTGCCATTTCTTAGTTACAACAATATTTTTTAAATAGTTTTGTAGGTAGATACCTCCTTTAATTTAATAATAGATATGATAAAAGGAAGTACGTAAGTACTTCGATAATACCTATGCTTACATTACCCACTTCGGTATTAACGGCAGTTCGGAATTGCAACGGTGGGCTAAGTTCGTCGTAGTACTGAATTGAGGTGTCCGCATCGGTGTCAAGTTAAGGATGAAGCTGGAACTCATCTTTGACTGCCGGTGGGACTTCGGGCCACTTTCAGCGATTCGTTGATGTGCACCGTTCAGGCCCTCCCGCGGGGGCTGCCCAATCTGGGAGGACCCAATACCTCCTGCAGACGGCTTTGACTGGCTGATCTGATGCACACAGCGGCACAGCCCGGCACAGCCTAATGGCGGTGGTCGATGCTCCGGATAACCTATCGCTTCCGGTTGTGGTTTAATCCATGGTTAGGGGGCGAGAGCGCGTGGGAGGCCGCCGTCACATTCCTTTGCGAGGAAGTGGTGGTCGCAAAAGAGTGGCGAAAAGGGAGTGGATACAAACTCTCTTCCTATCCGCACCAGACGTACCGCGCTCCAGCGGTTGCAAAGGAACCTCTAGCCGCCATAGGCTACAAAAAGGCAGGTAAGTTAGCAGTCACCATTCTAAGATAAAAGTTAAAAGGCGAACCAGACGTCACAATTTTTCAAGATTGTATACATAATAATTAAATCATTTGGTAACAAGTAACGACCAATTAATTAAGTAACTTACCAATTTGTCAAGTAACTTGAGCTGCGGAATCGAGTTAAAAACTTAACTGAAATAATTCTCAATTCGTTCTAAGTAAAAAACTAGGTACTTGTACCTACACATCTAGATGTATCGGTCTCAATTATGAGTCAGAGCAAGACTTCTTTAAATCTAAGATTGTAGGTACAGTACATACGGCAGGTAAAAGAAGGCACAGGTACTTTAAGGGAGTGTAGTAGATACTCATGAAAACTAACTTCTTTTACAATTAGACCATCTCTGAAATATGAAAAGAACAATCAGCTGTTACATATATTTTGATCGAGATAATGTTGCACTTTTGTAATTTTCATGAGTAGGTATCTACTTACCTACTACACACCCTTAAATTAGGTTCCCCTGCTTTTACCTCAGTAGTACCTATTTTAGATTTTAAAAAGTATTAAAATAAGGATAAAATAGAGATCTTATAATGGCCCACTAATAAAGCGGCAAACGGTCTGATTAACACAGGCAAACGAGCTAATTAACAAACATGGTGAATAGTACAGGAGTTCATTCTTTTTCGCAAAATAAAAAATCTGCCAAATAATGCAGTAAAATTAAGAAAAACAATACAATCGATAATTAAGTAATTGATATAAAATTACTTTCATGTACCTAAGCACAATGATTATAAACCCAACTATAGGAATGATTATTTGAAGAATGCATAAAATAAACTAAAATTCACTTAATATTATTCACGAGAGATTCACAAAACACTGTGATTACGTGACAACAGACATAAAAAATAAATCTCCCAAGGTCACTCAAATTCGTCCCTGGATATAGGAATTTGGATATGGCGACTGATGCGCTGTACGACGAACGACCAATGTGATTTTATCTACTTTGGAATGTGTTATTTCGCAGTTAAATCGTTAGGAAACTAGTGGATAGTGCTCAAATATAGTGCTACGATATCTGTGTTTAATTGTTAAGTGGTTAATATTACAAATAATCAATTAAATCGTTAAAATATCAAATGTGTTTGTATCGTCCGCCATTACGCTCGTTGGCGACGCGTCGCCGTTCGTAGAGATCGATAGCCCTATATCTGTCTCTGTCACTCTTACGGTAATAAAATGTAAGTGCGAAACGATTCGAATTTTGTGACTGCCATAAAATAATATAAAATTAATTTTTAATCGGTTGTAAAGGAGTAATTGGATACAATTTTGATGAAAAGTACGAAATATTCTTTTAATGTCTGGTACGGTAATAAAATTGTTACAACCTTTTTCACACCTATTTTGACTGCTGCTTTTATTTGGGTTTTATGGCGTTGTTAATTTTTTTTAAGTACCTTTTGACAAAGATAAATTTTTCTTTTTAATGTTTGTTTTTTATTGAACAATAGGTATCTAGGTACCTGCGCTCGGGTAAACCTAGGTAGGTAACTTGAGCGATGTAGAGACTCTTTACATCTTACCAAAAGGCATCTTACCTACCTAAGTATAAGAAATCTATGCTAAAGGTTCCTACCTTCATAACCCTGTTTTTTTTATACCTTACTTCGAGAAAAAGTGGCCTATACCTATCTAAAGTGCCTATTTTTCAATAGTCATAAAAATATTTTATCTGAAAAATAAATACTTACTTTAAGTTTCACAATTTTTTTTTCGACCTGAAGGTACAAAAGCTGTCAAACCGCAATTTATATTCCTCAGATAAAAGTTATCAGAAAATTTAAATATCGGCCCTTTATCTAAATAGCTGAATAATAGGCATAAATGTAGATGGGCACAATAGGGCCTGTTTCACTACCTACGATTAAGTTCCTATTAACTTAGGTACTTATAAAATTTCTGTTCCATTTTTAAATTTATTCGGTAAGTAATGGCTATTCGGACATCGTGAAATAGGCCCTAATTGTCAATAGGTAGGTAAGGTAAAGGCATATTAAAGTAGGTATCCTTACCTAAGTACGTTAGGTACTACCTAGGTACCGTACCTACCTGCCATTTTTAGGCAGGTGTCAGTAGAAGTCAATTATAAGTAACTACTTACGTGATTTTTTATTAAAATATCACAAAAAAGACAGGATCTCTCCGTAAACGGTTCTAACCTTGATATAAAATTTACTATAGGTACCAGTCGGCCACCAAAATAATACCACAGTGAATAGGTTTAGGTACATACCTACTAGTCACCTATATAGGTACCGGATGCTTATTCAGGCAATCAAGGGCAATCTTGGCCACAATTCAAATCCATAACCGAACATGCCAACGAAAAATATCAGCCATAAATTAATTTTCCGCAAAGAAAACACATTTCCCAATTATTATCCATTAAAATGATTTCTTAGTTAAAACGGGGCAAACCAAACATATTCGGGTATACTGCAACAAAATTAAAAATTGATTGGGCAATTTAAATTCCTAATCACGCTTGTCCCCGTCGGAAAGCTAATTTTGCCGTAACACGTAACCATTTTAAAAAGACCTCTTTTTCTGAACAAATTGCGGTACAATTATTGAAAGCGTATGTGTCTACATAATTTTTCCTAGTTGTGTTTAAGATGTACACTTGATATATTCGTCCGTTTCTATTTTTATAGTGCGACCAACACGGACGTTGGATTAAGTGGCTCCAGATTAAAAACTTGCCCACGCGTTTGTAATAGAATTATTTTAATGGCTTTTATATCAAGTGGATGTGAGTTGTATTGGTGATCTTATTACCTAGTTGAGAATGTGTTGTTATATACTTCGGGCGGATTTCACCAATGACACTGAACGCGATCAGCATGGGCTGATGTGTCAATATTCCACATCAATGATGACATTGACAGCTCTTGAACGCGGTTTAGATGTTAAACCGCGTTCAAGAGTTGTCAATGTCATCATTGTTGCGAAATATTGACACTGCTATTCTCTCTCATTAAATTAAACTGCCAATTTATATTATGGCAATCATCACATTAAAATCTCAGGCTAAAGGTACCTATCCCTGATGGAATACCTAATTGTGAAGGTTACACTACTGTTATCTGTTAGGTAGGTTAGCACTAAGGAACTCAATGAAAATGCAGCATACGCCTTAACAAAACGGATCCTGAAAATATACTGTAAAATGCTATGATGACGCTGATTTAGATCCACATCTATCTTTCTGTAATTTAGGAGTTAGTATATGTACTTAGATACAAATCCTAGCCAAGAAGTCATTCTATGAAGCTACAGCTGTCAATGGTCAAAATAGCCTTTCGTGTCTACCTTGGCATTTGAAAGTCTTGCGACTCAGGGCCATATAGGTAATCCTATCGTCAATTTATTACAGACTAATTGCATTTCACAACAGACGCTGAACAGGTCTTCGGTCTGAAATAAAATTACCTACCTGAGATTCTAGCTGTGACTTGAAGTATCTGCGATGGTAGAAGCCTAACTTGCTGGCTTTAGATCTATAAGACAGCTTTTAGAAACCTCAAAAGAAAATACCTTAGTACCACTTTCATCTCTAATTAAAATTAGCGCTGAAAATAAACAAAACTACTAAACCCAAATGGACCTCACAATCTGAAATCAATCAGCATACAATGTAATGGAACCCCAAAAAAGCTCGGCTCTATTCGGGTGTCATCGTATCGGCTCGCGCCGTTCGTTCGTCGTCGCCGGCGCAACCCCGGACATAAAACGTAAATAAAAATATAAATATTTCGACGGATATCGGCAGCACGTGCGCCAGCGCCGCTGTAGTTTAACATTCAACTCCTGCGCATTGTTTGTTTTCACACTCGATAGCTTGCTGGATCGCGTGAGCATTTTATTGAGTGATACCTATGATGGAATGTCGTTTGTGATGTAACCGATTCTCAAGGCTGTTCGGAATACATGACTTTATTAACTTAAGTGGGGATGCATGCAATGAATAGTTTTCCACCGTTTACAAGTTGCAAATTGACTTGTTCCTGGAGATAGAGTGCGTGGTCTGTTGGCCAATTAAAATACATTCATCGATCAGCTGATGTAATTGTTTGCAAATACGTGTGTTACACGGCTGCATGGTAATTGTGACGAAGGTTCAATGTCAATTTCTTTATGCTGGGAATGTATGACTCAGAACTGAGGCAGTAGATTTACTTTGTTTTGAAGAAAGCACTTTTGCACTGAAATTGTTATTAGCACTTGACTGTATTATATTTTGGTTTTTGGCATGTTATCTAGTTTAATTATCAGTGGCAATTTTTTTACCGTCTGTAGTGACGGTTCAGGCCTCAGGATGACATTCACATAGGTAGTAACTTGAAGCCTAGAATGCCTTTGCATTCCACAACTTTCTTCGACAAATCCTTCACTGTCCAGGCTGCTCGTTTATGGAATGCATTGCCAGTTGAAATAAAGCGTGCGCAATCGTTACCTGTGTTTAAGAGGCTCGTGAAGGAACATTACTTGTCGTTGTGATCTTGTTCTCATAACTGTAATTATCTATAGTGTTCATTTTTTTTCGCTGCTTATATATTTAGTATATATCTATTATTTAGGATATGTATTTATCTATGTATCTATTCTAGTATATTGTATACTTATAATTTGCACCAACGACAGCCCCATTTTATGTCCAGGTAAATCACTGTCCATTCTAAGATTGCCTGGAAGAGATCGCGGGAAGCGATAAGGCCGCCCATTGTATATTTTGTAGTATTTGATTAGTATTTTTTTGTTATGTATTTTTGTGGCTTACAATAAAGTATATATAAATAAATAAACAAGTACGTCCTTACTTTCTACCATATTGGTTGCTTCCCAACGCCGTTTGTTGACGATGCTGGGAAGCTTGTTAATCCTGCTCTGCCATATGCAAATTTCTAAGAGGTCCATCTGTCAGGAATGCCATGTATTCTAAAGCATTGGAATGAGAACAAAAACTGTTCTAAACAAATCCATATCAGATATCATAGGAACAGGGATTCCATACCAATTCAGGCAGAAAATTATACCAAGAAACAGAAAACATGTAAAATAAAAAGCAAACGGTTTTTCCTTGCCAACGCCATTTAGGAACATAGAAACGTGTACCATCCTACTCTTATATGAATGTGTTTTACATATACTAGGACCATATCAACACCAATGGAACAGGAATAAAGTAGAAAGGTGTCTTCAGGCCCAGTACAATAGGACGCTACCTCGCAGATAATTTCCTATAGGACCACCATAGTTTATTGCCTTAGTATTCTATAGGTTACGTGCCTTTGTAACCATGAAAATTAATATCAGTTTCCGTATTCTAATTCCCGAGATTTATTCCTATCGCGCTTACAATTTATTTGGCTTGAATGAATAAGTAGATTTATTCGAATTGATTATGTTAGACCATTGTTTGTTGGGTTGTTTGTCGACATTCAATTGTTTGGTTTTTGGTTATTTATCGTATTGTTGTCGTAGAGAAATTAATTTCAGTTTGTGTATAGAATTGTTAATGTACGTTGTTAATAAATTCATGCGGTTGAACGGGCTTCCATAGAATTTCCCAACATACACATTCCTGCACATAAAAGTAAATAATGACTTTACTGCCACAGTTACTCAAAAACTTTTCCAAGATAAACTTTATCCATAATGTAGCCAAGATATTTATTGACTTTATGGTAGCATTCTTCTGAAAAACAATTGCAGATTATTACCCATAATAGGGCTGATGCCTCGGTAAAAAAAAAAGAAATTCTAATTAGTCCGTCAGTCAGATAATACAAAAATACTAGACACGTATTTTTTGCTTTATCATATTAATAACAAAATACTTAGATAAAACGCATTTTAACTTGGGGAGTGCGGGTCGCTACGTCACAAGTATTGTATAAAATCTAGGTACATACTCGTGACGTCATGGCACATTTTAACTCAGTGTATCGCCGTAATCTTTAGATTACATAAAAAAGAAAAAGTACGTGTCCAATATTTTTTAATAATCTCCAAGACGGACTAAAAAAATATTTTTTGTCGTTATCCCTTTTAGTTAGGTAGGTACCTACTGTCTAATAATAGGTAAAGTTAGGTTGTATAGAATGACAATGGTGGTTTTAGAATAGGTACTTACTTATTTGGTCAGGTACTTTTAGGTCTTGTTTAAGATAGCAAAGTTAAGTTGAGAACGGGTCGTAGTTATTAATCAATCTGCCTAGCCTTTTCCCAACTATGTTGGGGTCAACTTCCAGTTTAACCAGACGCAGCTGAAAACAAGTAATTAGTTACAGATGGCAATACTTAGTGCCAGTACATACTTATTAAGGCTTGTGCAGACCAGCGCGACTTGTCGCGCGACGCGACACGAACAATACAATTTCTAAGAAAACTTCACAGTATGACAATAACCGGTGTCGCGTCGCGCGACAAGTCGCGCTGGTCTGCACAAGCCTTTAATGTAAGGTATAAATATTGGTACAAACTACCTTAAATTCATTTGAATCAACATACCTAATTTTATTGTATTGTTTCATGTACAATAATTTGTTATTTTTAACAAGTTGTTGCTGCTACTATTTTTTTCTAAAATAGGTATGTAAATGTTATTTTATTTATTTAATCATTTAAGTGCACACACAAACAGAGAGGAAGAAAGGAAACAAAAAAATACGTAGGTACAAAATTGATTCTATTTCTAAAGAAATCTCTTCCAGCATACCTGCGATAGGAAAGTAGATAACAAGAGATGTAGACAACGTGTGTAATAGTAGATCAGAAAACAAAATACATAAAATCAAAAAACAACTCACTAATAAAACATACAGAGAATATGGTTACATAATCTTGAGTAATTTAGGTACTCCTTTTAACATCAGCTACCTATCTGTCAGTGAAAATCCCGTCAAAATCGATCCACCCGTTTCGGAGTTTCGGTTTTTTGTTTTAAGTAGTTACCTACCGGTTATACCTACTTTCATATGCATACTGCTGTTATTTTGACATTACAAACAGACACTTTAATTTTATTTATTTGTATAGATGTGGTCATCTAGTCCTACTTTGACAATCTAGGTAGGTATACCTAAGTAGGTAAATGCAATCGAGATAGAGATAATTTACACTTTTTTCGTGAAATAATGTGTGTAGTTTATTCCATTTTTATTAAATTTGGCAAAATTTTGATGAAGTTTATTTTATTCATAAACTCTGTAATATGCAATAGGATGATTCAAACTTCCTAAAACAAATAGCACTATTCTTTTTTACAATAGGTAGATATAACTAAGTAGGTACGAACTAGTGACTAGAAAGTAGAAGGTGGAGGTAAAGGAACAAAAAAGACGGTCGGGACTCGGCAGTCGGCGCCGGTCGCGTCGGCTGAAAATACCCACCCTTCATGAGACTGGTTTACATGACGATGAATATATTTTTATATTTTTTAGGATATTTTTGTCCGTAATACTTAGTTTAAATTGTTCTTAGATATTTATAAGTTCTGCTAGTAAATAGGGACATGAAAAATCTGAAGCCACTTCAATAATTTTATTTGGGGCAGGGTTATTAATAAATTAATCAATCAAAATAATAAAAGTTTTTCTTTTTTGTAGGTACCTATTTTATAAAATAATTACACCTACTTATTTTAAACACAATTTGAAAACAAAAAATTATGTGAATTCCTAATAATATATTTTTTATTTTTTGCTTGCTTAGTAAGTACGATTTTTTTTCAATAGCAAAAAAATATTAATTAAAAAAAAATTAAGCCTAAGACCATCTTTAAAATCTGTAAAACCTTAAATTTTAGCTCAACACACAAATCCACACGACACAGACATTGATCTACCTATCAAACATCCAATAGATAAGAAATCTAAACCGCAACCAATATTTGAACACCATATTTTTAATTTTTAAACTCCGCTCCGTATGGCCTACACACAATGCGCGCGTTCCCAATCGCTGGCGACAAAAAAGTCGGCCATTTTGTCTACGTGTGAGCCGACTCGGCCCCTCCCGCCACACTGGAGGGGGGCGCTATACAAAGACTTCCTATAACTTGATACACGCGACGTACGAAAATAGCCCGTATGGTTACTTAGTAAGGGTTATATTAGGTGTCTATTTGTACAAGATAGGGTAGTATACGGGCTGTTTATGTAGCCAAAACTGCCGCTTCATACAGCGACGGCGTCACAGCCATCACTTTCATTATTATTGGGCGATTCACGGCGTTTACCCGGCACTCGCCGAGAATCTCTGTTCCGTTGTTCAATTAAAATCTAGGCGATTGTTATTTTGATTGTTTCCGTTTTTGATGTAGGTATTGTGGTTTATTTTTTGCTTGCTTTTGCACGTAAGTACTCTACGCGTGGGAGTTGGACCAATTTTGTTATGTTTTTGCTAGAATTGGTACTGGAAATACTCAAATGCGTATGATAAATTAAGTATTACTAAACTGTAACTTCAGACTGTAATTCAATCCAAGGTCAATGTTCTACTATATATTTTAAACTAAATTCATTCCAAAAAAAATATCAACAAAATTGATGCGGCTATATATTTTACACATGTTGTCCTCTAGTGCCACCGCATTACGATCGAAACTTACACAGCGGCCCGTGCCGCAGACCCCATTTTGGTTTTTGGCGAAAGCCAAACATTTGGTCCATTTACACTCTTAATAGCCCATCCTTATTAAATTTATACTGGATACTGTTAAAATTTCAGTTGTTTAATTACACGGAATTTTGGCCCAGGGAAACCGTAATGGGCGCAGTGTGCGGACGCAGCGAAATTAGGTGGTTAGACCAACAGGGTAGGTATATCATTCTGTGTTTAGGACGAGCTATATTGTTGGTATCCGCTTCCGAACTCGGAAAGATAACTAAATGTTTATACGTAGGTACAGAATATGCTTATTATCAACATGCGACGATCAGCTGATGTTCTCGCGACATCTGTTTAGTGAATGAATAAATTCGAGAGTCTCAACATACCATAACTGTTATAACTCAATTCCTGTCCCTCAAACGACTAAACCTTGTTGAGGCATTCGGCGTTTTATATTATGAGTGCGTCGTAAAATAAAAGTGCATCAACAGGCCTCCCGTTTGCATTGTCCGCGATTAAAAACCGTCCGACTCCAAAACTGTGTAGTTTCACTCGCCCACCGCATTCAAACTCGCCTCTTTAATATAGCCGCTTTACCAGGGTTCCTTTACGATTATTTAGTCGTAAAAATCAAAGTTATAGGCTATTTACACCCGTAACTGTATGTTAATCTTTGTTTTACGAGTGTGCGGCGGCTTATTATTTAATCGTTAATCACTTAACACTTGAGGTTCGTGTATGGCCGTTTTATACCCCGTAATCTTGATTCTTGAAGAGATTACTCTACATTGTACTGGATTTAATCGGTGTCAGCTATTTTTAAACGCCTAGAGGAATTTATCGCGCGCCTAAGTAGCGAGTTCGCTATGATTCATACATACTACGTTTACGTTGCTCTTGGATTAAATTAAGCATGGCATGCTAATGTTATTTGGGTTATGATAATGCTGGCCGTCTGTCTATTGTTTCATATATAGAGACACTTTTTGATTGACTGCTAGAAAAGGATATGGATTGTCATGCAAATTTTTTGTCCAGGGGTTTTTCGGCTACGCACTACGCAATGTTTGATTTAGAAAGGTATAAATTTCTATTCATTTTCGTGACGGGCATACGTTTGATGATATCGAAATAACTGTTCAGTAGGTAGGTAAGTAGCTACATGACAGTGTTTAGGCGTATTATAAACGTGCGTAGTCTCACGTAGGCATTTACTTAGCACTATTTTAAAAATACTACTTACTGTAGGTGTAATAAAGTTACCAAAGTACTAGGCAACAACTCTATTTATTAATGAATTCTAAGTATTTTGCACATTTAGGTGAATTATTGGGTAAATTAGAGTCGATCATCTCGTCCTTCATCAGCTGATTTTCTTTTGCTATAGATGCCAGAGACCTGCCTTATATAACCTGTCATTAATTAGATAAATGCGTACCCATGTATTAAAATCAATAATAAAGAAATCAGAACATAATTAGCAATACAGTTCAAATGTGCTTTGAATATTGAGTATGTGCATGGAGATATTGAACCTTGCACAAAGAGGTATCTAAGACAGGATAATCACTAAAACGCTGAAACTATTGGCAATTTTATTAAGTGACAGAGGTGGCAGAAATCAACCGACATTGTTCCCATAATTTGTGCAGTGGAATCTCATTGGAACAGAGACATTAAACACGGGTGTCAGGACCTCAGACAATATTCTACACATCGTTCAGTGTCTTATAAATCTACTCATGTCCCAACATATAAAACAGCCTACAACACAGTTCATCCCAATGTAATCTGAACCTTATTTTCTCCATAAAAGGTATCATTTCCTGGAGTATCTTTTAAAACATATTTGAATGTGTTCGAACAATGTTTTAAATGTCGTTGAATTAACTGCGCGGACGCATTTGATTGCATCGCAATTTGCGTTGTTGTTTCTCGAAGGGAGAGTGCCTTATTGATAGTACGTTTATATTTTTTGATTAGGTACGTGTTTAATATTTTACTGTCATTTTTTATGCTGTATATCTTGAATAGTTTTGCTAATTGACGGGCGAAGTAAAATATCTAGACACGCTATATTTTTTTCTTAAAAGTAATGGCTACATAACTAAATGTTACACCTGTCTCATTTAGATATTTTCACCTGTAGTCGGTTATCATTTGTCGAGACTAAGTGCTATTCATTTGAAATTTTTTAACACTGAGAGTAAATTATTTTTATACGTCTAATCAACGAATGTGATCAGTAAAGAGCTTCATGAAAATTTAAAAACCGTTTACAGATATCAGTAATTTTATCAGGCCTACGGCAAATTAAATTTACAATAATTCAGTATAAATGAGAAATAAATTGACTAGGAATTTAATTCGAATTGGCACTGGATAGAGGTTAATTTTGCTATAAACGGAATATGACTTATGTAAATTGTTTTGCTAATCAATACATTTATCCATCAAGATTATGATTGTAATTTGAATCCAGTCAATTTACTGAATAAATATTGACTTAGGTTGTATGTTGTTCTAGGTGCAGTTAATGAATATTGATACTTACTTGCGTTTAAAAGCCGTCCATACTTTAAACCTACTTACGTACTAAGGATTATGTTAGCTATCTTTTGAAGATACTTAAATTTCGCATTAATAATTTTAATACCAAAGCAAGAAACAAAATACCTACGCTATTTGTGGTAAAAATGATGCCAGGAAAGAACACAATCACAAAAAAGAACAAGTTGGGAGAAAATATGACACTTCTCAGATCATCCTATTACAAAATACAATAAAAAATGCTTAGCTGGAATCCAGAAACAAAGCCACAATGCCGTAACGACTGAAACATTTGGCATGCAGTTAATTCAACTGTAAATTTGTTGTTTGTTCGATGAAAATATTCCTGAAATACTTAGGTGCCTAGGAAGGCTAAGCCACTATCAAACCCCATAACTCGTGCCAGCGCAAGGTGTTCTAAACAAAACATCCACTCTTAAACTATAGTTCCTACATAGATGCGTGGTACAAGAACAAGGGAAAAGCTCCAGTTTCCGTGTCGCAATACCCTTGGGCCTTGTAGCTTTATCGTACCTTGTCGTGAAGGAACATCCTTTTACAGCACCCATAAGTTGCCGGCACAACCTAACAGCCGAGCCTACTGCCTACCACCAGTACCACCATAATGTAGATGGAGCAGGATAAAGGAATGCTCGCATTCTGATTTATACACTGCTAATTGTCTGGTTTTGTGTTTCAGGACGGTATTTGGTGCAGATTGTTATGTATTTTGAGGCTAATTTTATCTTTGTTCGGCATATCCGCCTTGTTATTTATTGGCAGATAAATTTGAACGTAAGGGACTTGTTTTTCGGTTGGCTATTTGAGGGTAGGTGTAGACAATGAATTCTACGGAAAAAATTAAATTCTGTACCTACATTAAAAAACAAGAGAATTACGAAAGGATATACGCCACTGAATAATTCGAAGCAAAACGTGATAAGCACTTAATTCGATAAACGGACGCTCCCCACTTTGAGGTTCGCATATAAATAAAATAAAAAACAAGAGACATATAACGTACGAAAAATTCGAATGACGAATCAAAACAAAGTCCAAGCGGTTATTTAAGTAACAGAATAAATCGGCTCGCATTTCGGTCACGTCCGAAGCCAGTCGTGACAGAGTATACATCACGGTGAGATAAAGGCCCTTCGTATCGTTCCCTGTGCCCACTCACGGCTCTGCTTTGGAAAAAAAACTGAGAATATGCTCTTTAGCACTTAGTGTGATTCAGTACTTTGTTTTCTTGTTCTCTAGGTCTTGGATTTTCTATTGTTGTTAGAAAATCAAGATACTAATATTAAGAGCCAGTGCAGCAAAAAGAAAAAAATACAGAGCCAAGTCCTGAATCCAAATTAAGTAGGTATAGCATGTCTATGATTTATGTTTTCGGTTAGGTATATTTCTGGGTCCTAATGCTACAATTTTCAGTTGACCTATTTGCAGATATTTCAAAGGCCATTTTCCTTAAAATTGGATCGTGCAAAATCTTCAGACGAAAATTTTGAAAAAACCGTAGCTAAGTTGATTTGTTGAACCTGCCTCAGAATTAAAGGGCTTCTGTTTTATATAAAAAAGTAAAATGAAAACTACTCGTTACCACTCCGAGTGTGAACGAATAGGTACTATGTGCATTGGTTATTTTTATAACAACAAAATGATACGTTATAACCATGCAAAGCGGTCAGAAGGCATAATGAGGTATAATGCAATGTTTTGACCGATGTTACCTGCTTCACTGATTGCTAGTTGTTCAGTGAGTAAAAAAGTTGCCACGAAGAAAAAGTTTTTACACAAATTATATGGTAAACATGCACGTATGTTGAGACAGCATAAATTACCAATGTATACTTATTTGTAAGTATTTACATATCGATTTAAAACACGTCACGGAATGTATGTTTTTTCTTTGGAAAATTTCCTATAAATCTTTGGTCAATCAATATTCATGAATAATTCTAATATAAAATATGTGACTTCTGTATTAAAATACCATGAAAGATACTGGTAGTTGGAAAATCAAATTAAATGGAAGCTGTCAATTGGTTTAACCGGTTTCTGAACTGATTTATGGAAAGACCCTTGGCTTTTTAGTGACTAACGTAGACTAATAAATATTTAGTAAACATTTGGAATTAAGTAGAAAAAAAATAACAAAAAACCTACTGAAATAAAACTGACTGATCGAAAATGGCGGCCAGGACATGTTTTTTTTCATTAACCTAAAAGCTAACCTTAAATAAACAGATAGATAAGACAAAAAAACACGCGAGTCCCCAGGATTATTATTCATCCTTCAGGCATTACTTAAGGTCCAAAATCAGATACCACAATCCACCTAGTTGCATGGTAGAAACATACACCTCATACAAACTATACAGCCAATTATCGCACCCAATAACGCTAACTATTCTTACACCACCATCAGTCATGCACGCACACGATCAGATATTCGCGCCACAGAATAAACAAAACTAGGCAAAAAGGGGCTCTGCAAACAAGAATAAGTTGGCAATAATTTATTCAAGTGTGAGTTATGTAGTATTAAGTTTATGTGGGCGGAGGGGTGCGGGGTGCGGGGGCCGCTATCTGCTGGCAGACACGAGGACCTGACTTATGGAGGGACTGACTAAAGACCTCTACTAAGGGCTGCCCGAGGATTTATATTGGATGTTATTTAGGATTGCGCTGTGATGTGATTGGGAGAATACCGGTTTTGTGGTACCGTTGAGAATAAAATGTGAAGGTGTTGCTGACTTTAAGTTATAGGTATCTTGGACCTTTATTTACAGACTAGACAGTTCTTTAATGTTATACGTCAGAACGCAAAATTAAAATGACATTCTGATTTAACACTGAAATGATTGGGTTGCTGAAATATCAAAATGGAAAGCTCTGCGACTAGGGCATGAAAACACACGCCTACGATGATAACAAATTCAGAACATACCATAAAACACTTTAAAATACATTTCTGTACCATCAAATATCATTATTAAAACAAAGGAACGACAATTATTCGTGTTACCATAGTAATACAGTTGCTAAACGCGGCTGATTCTCAAACTTTCATTGGAATGCAGATGTTCACTTCTTTGATTTAGATTTTCCACTTCGCTTGTTGGATAATTCATGCCCAATGAATAAATGAACATGCTGCGAGGTTCAAAAACGGTTGGAAAAACTGTGTGAATTTGTAGGTGAGACTGTTATTTTTTACACTGTGGCAAGAAAATTAATTTCTTGTTATGATTGAATTATTGTTGAAGGTTGGAAGAAATATAGAGTGGTGGTAACTGTATAACAGTATTGTGGTATGCATATTTTATTGGTAAACAGAGGGGCTCGAATTCAAGGTCTTAGTAACTGTAACAGTTATCGCTAAGAAGTTGAGTAATGCGATTAGTGACTAAATCAAATTAAAAGTAGATAGGTAGGTACTGAAATTCAAGAAAAAGAAACTTGTTACAAAATGTCAAGATTTTTGTATAAGTACTATTTATTTCTTCTTCTATTTTATTAAGAATGGACAAACAACCCGAACGGTTCAAATCGTGAAACAAAAACAGTCCTTCAAACAATTTCAAAAAAGGTGATGAAGGACGATGCGATAAAAACTGTTTTCGTTTTTTCAGGTAACTTCAGCAGCCATTCCACGAAATAAGACCATGATGTTTTAAAGATTGATATAGGTGAATTTATATCATTTATATTGGAACGACGAATGCAAGCAAGAAACATAAAAGATGTAATATTTTGAACACGTCATGCACCTTTGGAAACCACTGCTACCACCCGGCATCGCACCCCGAGCCAACCAAATGCCACGATGCACAACTACTAAAGAAAGCCAGAATTATTGCACGACAAGACGGAGATATTATAAAAAGACTGTGTTGGGTTTGTTTTATGTTTATATTTAAAGTCAGTAAGGGCTTTAAGTAACGAGCTTGACCTTTGAGTTTTCAAGCGACTATGTTTGATAGTATTTTTTGAATGACAAAGGACAAAAGGTCAATTCAAAAATTAATTTTTGAGGACAAATTATTGTATACCTACTTCTTCGATTTTGATATTATTGTTATTATTTCATAGAAATTTGTTTCAGGAATTTTTGGAACTTTCTAAACTTACATTGTGCCCCTCGTTATTCAAACTACGCTCTATTTTCCCGAAAGAGTCATTTTCCTGAAAAATTCTAGCAAATACAAGACTAGTTGCTAGTACCACAATATTTATGTGTCAGTACAAACACATTTAATACATTAAACGTTCATTTAGTAATAGGCGTTCAATATAAGTGGGTAGTATTTTTGTTCGAGAGCCGATTCAATTTTGTTGTGCAATGTAATTGAGCACTTATAGCTTCGGGCTTTGGCTTCAATTACGGCCTCCTTTTGGCCTTTTTATGAGCTTCTTAAAAATAAGTTTTTGTATGGCCCTTTTTTGATGCTGCGAGACGAATTCCCTGTTTTTTTCGCGTGTAAAATATTTTTTAACAAGATGCACCTACATCAAATTATGTAGGTATTAGATTTAATTAAGTTAATTTTATGTACCTGTTTCAGTTTATCTATTTAAAATAGAATTTGGTATACTTAGTTTCGTTTTCATTGTTTTTATTTGTAAATAAATGAAAACTATATATACAATAGCTACATTGTTTTATCGTTTCCTTTACTATTTTTAAGTGCTGTCTATACTTAAGTATGTTCTGCATAGGTATCGTTTTGCCCGGGTTTCCCCCATGTTACCCAAACCACAGCAGATGGTAAAGGGTTATTTAATAGTGTTCGAAGGTGGCAGGCTTACTTACTTACAACCTGTCATTATTTATGTGTGCACCATTAGGATCTTGATATGGACTTGGTAATATTTATGATGGAGCTTGCAAATGGTGCTGAGATAAAATATTGTCGCTTATGTTAATATCGATTTCTGGATATTTTTTGTTTGATATTTATTTAGTGTAGGAGGAGCTCGTGGCTAAGTTATAACAGCCGCACGGGTCGATCCATCAGGTTAAGCTACGCCTGCCGGGGTTGGCCCGTGGATGGGTGAACATCTTTACATACCGAGACTCGTCCGTGCCTCGGAAAGCACGTTAAGCCGTTGGTCCTGGCTGTAATTCGTGGATCATTGACAAGTCGTCAGAAGCCCGAAAGTCTGACACCAGTCTTACCAAGGGGTATCGTATTACCCAGTTACTGGGTTGTGGAAGTCAGATAGGCAGTCGCTCTATGTAAAATATTGGTATTTAGCTGCATCCGGTTAGACAGGAAGCCGACCGAACATAGTTGGGAATAGGCAAGGCGGATTTATTTATTTATTGTAGCAGTCCTTCACACTCGAAGGTAGGTATGTGATGATTTACCTATCACAAGCAAACCTCTGTTCATTGTATCTGCGATGTTCGTTGATGGTAGATTTTGGTTGTACTATTAGTAGATTTGGTAGGTTTGTTACATTTGGTAGTAATGATGCATAGTCATTGCTACCAATATGTCAATCAATAAATCTG
This sequence comes from Agrochola lota, assembly GCA_947364205.1. NCBI lineage: Eukaryota > Metazoa > Arthropoda > Insecta > Lepidoptera > Noctuidae > Agrochola > Agrochola lota. Next base: position 13,796,656 of record OX376227.1, on the reverse strand, counting down.
CCTACCCATTTCCCAACTATATTGGGGTCGGCTTCCAGTCTAACAAGATGCAGCTGAATACCAGTATTTTCATTGCTACCGATTTGTACCCACCATTATTTAGAAATAAGTTAACTGAGATGGATCTTACTGGGGTTGATACTAGACTATTAGAACTAACACCTTAATTTACAGTTAAGATACCAATCATTACAAAATTGATTATCACGATTCTTAGGGAGATAGAGATACCTATACACTTCCAACTGGTACCTACAGGCGTGTTCTTAAGTAAGGCCACGCCTTAAAATGCAATTAATTAAAGCCTTAATAGGATTTGAATAACACATGTATAAATATAAATCATCGAAAACACATAGGTTACGCGATACATAACACAAATACACTGGCATAAATCATTTGCTTGAAAACCCTGTAAAAACGTGGAAATATATTTTGATCTTTTTTCGATTGATAAAATGCAAATTTTCTGGTCTGATAGCAATGTCTGTCGACTTAGTAATGTATAATTAATTAGAATCTCGACTATCAAAAGGCAGAAAAAAACTTGTTTTGTGGGTAGACGCCTAAATTGATACAGACATAAATATTGCATCTGTGAATATTTCAATAGATTATACAAAATATAATATGGTAAATACGAAAATTCTGTTTTAAAAGCTATATTTTTCCTTTTTTATTTGCTTGGAACGTACAAACTCCTAGTTTTGTGCGTTTGCACGGTTAGGTTTTAAATTGATAAATACTTTTAGGTAGCTACAAAAGACGTGACATAGGTAACAATTAAGGACACTAATACCTTCCCTTATACGGTAAATCACTGTGACAATAAGGTAGGAATTGTTCTCACGACTAGTCGCGACCATTTGAACTGCACTTGGAACCTAATAAATAACATTACAGTTACTGAATGTGCCTTTCTTGGAAAATATAGAAGCTCAGTTTTACAAAGGAAATATAATACAAGACTTCACGACTACAGAAACCATGCGATACAAAATAAATAAAATAGGAACCATATGTTATACCGTGGAAAAATTACTATAAAATATTTCCTTACCTTTAACGGTGAACACGTATCAGGGCACTCATTAACACTAATTAACTTATCCTAGTTAAACGGAAACTTATTTTTAAACTCTCACTGATCTTGTAGAACTATAATTTTATTATCTCTCATAGATATCTGAAGGCAAGCGTGCACATGAAGGATTTTTTCAAGACTAAATGGCTAACAACAAACTGGCCCTAACACAATAGCCTCAAACGTATATTTAAGTTCGATAAAACAAAACAAAAACTTAGCTAACAAAACGGTTTAGCCTTTTGTAGAGAACGCGTTCGCGGAACCCTGTTGTTACGAAAAAATAAAAATAAAACAACGTTTTTGTTAAAAAACTTAACCCTTACAGCGACAAAGAACCATTTTTTGGGCCTCAAAATGGGTTAACTGTGTGACGTAACCTTGAAAGGAAGTGTAATAAAAATTTATATTCAGAAAAAAATACTGAGAGCACCTTTCTCTAATGTATTGCGAATAATATCATAAGAATCCCGCAATGTTTGGCCTTGTCCGTACCGATTTTATTGCTCCGTAAACCACTAAAAAGTACCTTGTTAGAGAAACATTGACAATGTACAAAGGTGTTCCGGACCATTAGGCTTGTTACGAAACAAAGGTACCTAGATAATTACACCTTCGGAGCTTTTTTAGAAGAAAGTCTTTCTACTATTGTTGTTTTTGCGAATAATTGTGCAAAATTATTAATTGTTATGAATGTTTTCAAGCGCAATTTAGCAGGTGATGAGGACAATAACGACATTTCTCTATTCAACAAAGAAATTTTGATTTTTGTGTTACCTACATATTTCAGTTTGTTTCTTACCTTTGCTGTATGCAGTGAGTGACTTTGCTGTGCTAGTTTCCCAGTAAAAGAAAAAGTCCGATCAGTGATTAATACGAACAAATTTTTCTCATCATTTCAACATACCTTGGTAAGTTTTTTTCAACCATCAATTTAAAATTAATATTCAAACGACGCATTATTTTGGCGGACGTATTGGTCTTAGCTACCATAGTGCTGCCAGTACATAAATCACTGGCAATATATAGATAGTAGATACATTTGCATATCTAGGAGCGGGCACGTACTGGTCGAAGCCACAAAGCCGCCTAATGGAGCGACAATCGGCGCCACATTTCATAATTATCGCCTATTTTGACTGGACAATATCGGAAGCTTACAGGGCCGCTCGTACTACGGCCGGTAGATTAGATACTGTTACTGTCCTTTACTGTTAGAATGACAGTCGTATTTATTTAGATTGGGATTGTTCTATGGCAGCAATATTTACTGGAAATTGTGGTTTGCTCCATTTTCTTTATGAGAAAATTATATTTACGAGTTTGTGTGAAAATGCGCTGTCTACGTTTTCAGTGGATCACTGTCAAAATTGAAGGTATGAAAGTTTTTTTACCAATTTCCTTTTTGGAATTTCTACATTATCCTTATTCTTTGGATTCAATTATGTATAAATAATAAATAAATAAATTATTTATTTCACCAAAAGCCATCACATTACAAAATCAAAGACTAAGAGCATATAAGGCTTATAACTAGGTCACAATAATTTTAATACTCTGACTCCTAAACTAGGTGTATGTGCTTGTGTCTTAGGAGTCAGTGATTCTCCGAAACAACAAAGCCATATTATACTTAAACATGACGTTTCAACAATAAGCAAATGGTGTAAGAGAAAACAGGATATATGTGGTAGGGAAATGATGACACAAAGTTTATATTGTGCCTTTAAGCGCCAAAATTATGAATGGGTTTGTTTTTTTCAATTAAAACAAATCAAAAAGCATCAAATGCTTCTACAGTACTTGAAACATCACCGACCATCATTATCGCGCGTTTGTTCGACGTATCAGGATCACAATGCCGCTGCCAAATGCGACCGGACTTATGATAGGACACTTTTAATGCACCATTCACTGACGCTAATAGACCGTAATGGGCTACGTTGCTGAAATATGGATTGGACGATAGGTTTCCGGGTTGCTGTGGTACTATAGTTGATGGTTTGATCTGCTTTTGTCATAGGATTCAGAGCAGATGTAGGTAGTCCCAAACTAGTCACTTAAAATTGGAGTGATTGTTTAGAACAAGTGAAAATCAACGTCGACTGTGTTTTGTTTCTTCAATACCTACTTGTATTTGGAATTAATCGTCTTCAATTGTACACACACCAATGCCTGTAAATAGGAATGACGACAATTTTTTTTCCTTCATGTAGTTTATTAAAAAATATTGGACACGTATTTTTTCTTTTTTTACGTAATCAAAAGATTACGGCAATACATTGAGTTAAAATGTGCCAAGACGTCACTCGTATGTAGATTTTATACTTACTTGTGACGTAGCGGCCCTCACTCCTCAACTTTAATGCGTTTTATCTAAGTCATTATTTATTCATATGTTAAAGAAAAAAATATGTGCCTAATATTTTTTATTATCTGACTGATGAACTAAATAGAATTTCTTTTTTTTTACCCAGGCATCATCCCTTTACATTTCTCATCATACCTCTATGTGACCAAAATGGTTCAAATTTTTCAAATGATTCTATTACGACAATTTTAAGTAGATTGCTTAGTTAAGTGGCTATTTAAAGATACTAAAACATGTTACTTCAAATAATCAGTTTAATTAAAATCCAATGCCGACCACTACAGCACTTAGAAGACACAAAATATACCTACCTATTACATAGATATTCAAATATACGTTTCGGCATTTCGGGTCGGCTCATTACACTTAATTGTAGGGTCATTCGCGGACGCCCATTAGGCCTTGATGGGTGGTCCCAGGCCAAAATAGCTGCACTAATGCCCGGGCAAAAAGTTAGGTACCGGTTAGGAAGTATTTAGCGAGTAAAAAATTAAAACACCCTCCTCTTACTAGGTCGGATAGGCGAAGTGGGTGGTTAAATAACAATTAGGATTCGTGTTAGTGTTAGGATGGTTTTATGTAATTTTAGTGTTTTTATTGAGCTGTATTTATTTGTTACAAAGTGGCTACATATTGTCTTGAAAAAATATTTTTGTAATAAAAAATGTGGTGTAGTTTCAAAGTTAAAATAGAGCCAGGCCCATGCCCATGCAATTCAAAACTATAATTTCAATTTTTATCAAGCTACCCATATATTTCCAGTAGGTATTACGTAGTCCACACTTCCTAACAATGGTTCATAAACATTTCAACTTATACATACACTTTAAAAGGAAAACAATTTCTCGCTTACTTTGCGTTCAGGCGACTAGGGAAATATGTGCAGGCATAATAGATAAGCCTTACAGTAAGTCGCCTTAACAGCTTTTGTTTCCGAGAAAATATAAATTTTTCATAAACGCCCTAGGGCGATGTGATGGAAAATTGCCTGTAATACATAAGATACAACGGTCATAATTGTTTGAATTACAATATTATGGGCTGAACAGCGCACGTGTAGGGAAAATTGATCCCTTTTAGAGCAATTTACAACAATTTATACGATATCTGTGTTGTGATGGGTTCCCGTTGGACCTATTAAGTTGTTAGGATGATGCTTGGAGTTCTGCCGAAGTTCGGTCTTAGGCACTTTGTGACTATGAAGATCATTTGATTTTAATATATTGTAGCGCAAATAGATGATGCATTTTTAATATTGAACGTTCACATTTCTGGCATCTGCCTCAAGTCTCAATGCACGGCAATCGTTGTTTGTTGTTTTTATTTAAAACAACGCCCTCTATAAATTAGGGGACTAATCGGTGGTCGTCCGCTTACATCGCGTGCCCACAGCCTAAGGGTTTTAGCTGTGCAAAGTGCAGTTATTAATGTCATGCAACTAGACCAAGAGTTTTGATCATGCAATCAGGCATTTTTGTAAATGTAAGTACTCAACGAGAATTAGAAAATAAATCATGGGGAAATGGGAAGACAAAAACGTAGTCACTTGTTAGTGTCAATGTCTTTTCTAGGGTCTACCTATAACCGTCTACATGATAATCGATTGTTATAGTATGTCTTTTGTTTTGCCAATAAACGGATTTTTCTTTCTTTCTTTTCTTTGTCACAGAAACTTGTCTTATCGCTGTGCTGGGGAAAAAGCCTACTTCTTTCGAAAAAATTCTGGCCACTTACGAGTGTAAATGGCCAGAATTTTTCGAAAGAAGAAAACTTTTTAGCCAGGAATGCAAAGGTCTGGTTGGGTCAACCAGACCTTTACAACCGTGACGTCTATGCCCTCGTCAGGTGCCCAGTAAGTCACATCACGTCATGTCCTTCCCTATCAGTCAAGGTGTATTCGAGCTACATGACCACTTGACCAGCCCACTACCACTTTAAACGAGCCATCCTAACAAGCATGAATTTATTCGTTTAGTGCAATTACTACCAAGAACACAGAATATGGTAAATTGCTACAATCTTAAGTGGCACGAAGTATAGAGACAATACATATTAATTCCGTGCTAGGAGTTACTTAGTAATTAATATTGATAATTTCGTAGAAGCTCGCGCTGTTAATCAGCCATACACAGATAGCGTTTGGTAAATAATATCGTTTGCGTGTTCACGAATCGTATCACAGCGATATATCGGCGTTCACACTGTAAGCTATTGTTTTGTTACTAAAAACCAATCGGGAGTTTATTTAAACGTACGAATGCCACCGAGGCGAAATTAAAACCTGCCACGGTATCACAATTGGCAATAACCAATCTCTTATCCGTACATATCTCTATAGACCTTTTAACATAAACGAAGCGCGGCCGCGGGCGGCGAACTAATCTCCATAACTTTAATCCTTTAACCCTCGCAGTACCAGGAATCCAATCAAACAGTACAAGCACCCCCGCCCCCCTCTCGCACCCTGCATCCCCCCCTGCGTCCCCCACCGCACCCCTCCCGCGTCTCGCCTACGCAGCCTGTCCCGAGTAATTATCAAAGCTTTAATGACGTCATAAATCGAGTGTATAATCTAATCTGGAAAAGCCCCGGGCTCCAGCGCGCGGCTTAATGGTGTGAAAGCTACCTTATCTCCCGCCATGTGTGAATAGAGCTTTATACGCGGCCGCCTGAAAGCTCGCGCCGGGAAACTTTGGAAAAATATGTCGTAGAACATTCGAGATAAGAATGTGGGACGTGGAACGCTTTCAAGTTTAATAGAAAATCGAACATTATCGTAAAGGAGATGTCTTTGCTAACAAATTCTTTGGAAGTGTATCTTGTACAGTATGTAGTAGCTAAAGTACGGGCGGTAAGAGGATTATAATGCTACGCACACACTACTGTACGACATGACAACACTATTAATTTCACTGTTAGGTGCTGAACATCAAAATTGTTGGACGATTAAGTTATTAACATCTTAGAACAACGACTTGGAGAAACACTGAAAAACAGTTCTGTTAGAAATGTTGAAAATGTGGTTTTTATAACTGTCTCGATTTTATGGAAAACAATGAAACACTCGTAAAACAACTAATTGCGCAAATCTAATTATAAAATCATCACGACTTTGAAATAAGTTTTGATTAACTTTCATTTTCGTGACGGGGTTTTTTCAGAAAGCAATTTTTTTGTAAAATTTTATGATTTTGAAAGTCCCGAATTAAACGTTTAACGATTCACTTTAACACTTCCTAACGATGTCTTCTTGGTGTTGCATCGCGATTTCATACCCAAAGGTCAATCTCTCTGTATCAAATCGTTGATTGCACATAATAGTCGGGCAGACTGTGAGTGCCGCCGGTGTTCCGACACTGTTATTGAATTACACGCCAAATTCAATCTAACGCCTTTGTAAGGCTGAATTATAAAACTGCGTACAGTTTTATAGCCTTCGATTCGATACACAGCCACAGATTAACAATAAACGCTCAATTCAACTCAACCTACTGCAAGATTCTCAATTTAAATGTCAAGATTTTTTTGTCTCTCACCTTCTTTGGAATGGGAATCTTTGGTACGATTTGTTTAATACCTTTATGCGACGATTCGATTTTAACTAGCCATCCAAAGCAGTGAATCGATTTGTTGTTTCTCACGTTTTTGTTTCGTTAACCTTTCGTGTAATTGATTTATTATCTGTAATAGTTTTTATATCTGATTTTTTAAATCGATTTCTGTGGCAGATCACGGATTTTTAAATCGAAATATTTGTGAATTTTTTAGGCTATTAAAATGAGTCTAGAGAAATCTATCTTTTAACACTTCGCGCACGTTTTATTCCACAGCTTCGGGGCAAAATTTGGAATTGCTACTTGAAAAGAAATCGGTGTACAAAAAATTATAAGCTGCGAAATAACGATAAAAGTTAATGAAACCCGTTGGTATAATTTTATTTGTTCGACGGATTTTCCACTATCAACCGCATACGCCTTAATAATCTATGCTCATAAGCACACCATACAGCCATTATCCTAAAATTCGTCTCTCGCAGAGATCCCCCGCCTCGCTGCTTAATGAACGAATAAATAAATTGAGCCCTTCTTGTAAACAGCTAACGTGATACTCTTAAGGGCCCCACTGTACGGGGTAAGTGGATTTCTGTGTTGTACCGAATCTGTATGTACTATGTGAGTACATAATGTGGGGTCTGCGAAATTGCTTGCTGCGAAATTTCGAGTTTTATTCCAATATACATTGCTCTATATCTTCCGAGCGAGATCGCTTCTTTTACCGAGCATCGATGAGAAAGTTCAATGGATTATAAAATAAATGGTAAATAATGCTTCGTGTCTACAAAGCCGTTGTTGTATGTTGGGCTTGGGTATAAATCTATTCATGTTTGGGCATAGTGCGTGCACTATTGGAGGGAAACTAACTAATAAGTCACGTAAAGGAATTAACTGCAGGGAAAATGAGCCCGCTCGTGCGTAGAGCGGTTGTTAAATCTAGTCAAATTATTTATTAAACAATCATAAATATATCTGATGTTGTGTTGATAAGGGTTTTTAATCGGTTTATGTTTTATAATAATGTTTAGTAGGTACGGAAGGTGCTTGTAAAATATTTGTGTGGGGATGTTGAAAAATGTGTAGCATAGGTAAATAAATATAAAATGCATGTAGGTAGGCACGCAGTAAAATTGTATTTTGGGGGTAACAGTATTTGAAGTTTAATATGGCGTTATAGGTATGTGTGTACTTAATACAAGTTGTAGTGTGTAAAATGTTAAATATAAAAACCGGCCAGGTGCGTGTCGGACCACGCACAATCTTCTTTCTTCATCCCAACTACGGAACCCTTCGTTCCGTAGTTGGGATGAAGAAAGAAGAGAAAAAATTATCCCAAGAAAAAACTTAATATTGTAGTCAAAATACATGTTCTCCGATACCTTCCAACTGCAAATTTAAGTTTGTGCACACAATTTTATATGTATTGTGTTATTGCATGTGTTTTTATGTGTGTCTTATAGGTATTTCTGTAATCTATAAGGTCTTATAGAACTATTTTCTGTATTTTTTTTTTCAAAATTGAAGGCTCAGTAGAGATAAGGTGGAATGGACAATTTTCGTCTATTTTCTTAAATAACTTTATAAAAAATATAGACAAGGCCCTCACAGTAAGGCCTTTCTTTCATTTGACATGTCACACGGTACAGTTCGCATAACTTTTATTTGTAATTTCTTATTTTTCTCCCAAAAGTGACTCTTACATTCAAAATTCATTTATTTACGTTACACACCCGTCTTTGTTTCACAGAAATTTATATGTGTACCAAATAACTTAATCGGTCCATTCGATTCAGAGCAAATTGGCTGTGATAGACGGACATACAGACACACGAGTGATTTTATAGGGTTCCGTTTTTACCTTTTGAGGTACGGAACCCTAAAAAGGAATTTCTCGATACTCGTACAGTAACTCAATTATAACTAGCCAAAAGAAAATAAAACACAATTTATCATACAAAACCTATTAAATTAATTACCATCGACACACTACATCGACAACATGACCCAAACAGCATTTCGCCTCCGAAAACGCTTATTCGTTCCAACATTTTGCTGTCCATACATTAAAGTGAATTATGATTTTCTGCGTCGTATTTAATATCGTAGGCCACAAATAACTGCGATAACGCACACTGTGCTGTCTTACCTTAAAACGTTGAGAATCAAAGTGTTCTTCAAGGCTGATTGGTGGTTATATTCGTCTCTCATATGCTGGCGATGTTCCGTGTTCAATGTTTTGACATTGACTTTGCTCATCCGCTGCGAGAGTAATTTGATCATGGCCTTACTAGAGATTAGGGTTCCTTTTTTAGGTACGGGATATTGTTTCGGCAGTTTACCTCTGTTGTATGTCATTGATGGAGTATGGAAGACTGATTTGATCTTTTGAATGCCTATTTAATATTAGTTCTTGGGCGACCGAGCTCTGCTCTGGTTTACTAATTCCATGGTACCACGATAGTAGATACTTACTAAGTCCATGCTGCCATGATAGTAGGTACCTACTTACTAATTCCATGCTGCCATGTCTTTATTCTAAGGTAGCCATCTTGTTCTAAACTTTGGGCGACCGAGCTCTGCTCAGGTGAAAATACAGAGAAAACTTCACTTGACGTTCATAAGTGCCTTTTATGTGCCTAATTGAAATAAATTGTTTGACTTTGACTTTGAAAACGAATTTTCCCAGCTATGAGACTTAGCTAGATTGATTTTTCGCCCCCGCAAGCCCCTATATTGCAACTTTCATCAAAATCGTTAGAGCCGTTTTCGAGAACGTGTTTACAAATATATATATATATGTACAAATATTGCTTGTTTAATAGTATGTATAGGAATATAAGCTTAGAAAAACTCAGGTAACTACATATTTTCCTTTATATTAAAGGCTGAGCAGACAGGCGCGACGCAACTCTAATAAAACAATATCGAAGAAAACTACACGGTAGAATAATTACCGGTGTCGTGTCGCGCCAGTCTGTATGAGCCTTAATTAGGTCATACCTAGATAACGGATAATCTTACTACATAAGCTTTTGAAATGTGAATATATCTTCGCAGTAGGTACCTACGTAGAAGACATAAGTACTCCTTCTGTAAACTATCGGTCAGAAAATAAACAAGAATACTTGACCACACCGAAACACGATAATGCAATAGTAGGGGTCACTGTCTTAATGGAACCCAAAGCTTAGATTACGTAAGGCAACCAATATAAACAAGGCTTGGTTACCGAGATAACGTGAGCTACGGTATTTAGTCATCTATTTAAAGAAAGAACACCATTAATTTCGGTGGAGCATTATTTACTGAGCTAAGTAGGCACGGAACGGGTTCCCTGTAACACGATAAATCCGGTCGAAAGCCCCGAATAAATCTCATTGGTACGCGATAAGAATCAATGTCTCACGCGACGTATTTATTTATTTAAACCTTAGCATATAATACGGAACCCGGAAGAGTGGGTGTCGACGAACTCGATATTTTCGATGCTTTCTCTTTTCAAAAATAAATCGACGCGCCCCCTGCTTTTTCCGATTATGAAGACAATCGAGATTCTCGATTCTCGAATATCGAATGCTGCGTCGATTTCGTGACGGGACCAGTGAAAACGGACGAAGGTAAGAGCACGTATTTATTGGACGTGAAAATTATCGCTTCAGTTTTACATATGCGTAAATCTGATTTATCGTGAGTTATCTTAACTACGGTCGACGTGACTTACGGCGAACTCACATAAAAAACGCGAAATGTCCTCCCTCAGAGTTTCAAGACGAAAATATAGTAGCCATGAAATAATGTACGAGTAATCTGCGCAATCGAAACGGTATAAGAACATTTGTCACTGAGATATTTATCGATGAATTTACGAGAATGTACAAAATTTTGTGATGTCCCATGGTTAATACGAGAAATACAGTTTAAATTTAAGGTGACGATAATTTAATGATTCTTTTAATGATTTTATACTGAAGACAACGTCTAAACGACCAGTGTTATTGATTTGGAAAAAATATATGTTAAATTAGAGCATTTTCTTAATAACATAATATATGAATATTTTAGATTATGTTTATATTACATAGTGAAATTAATTTGTATAGTTATGTGTAACGCAAAATCTATCATGCGTATTTTTCTGAAACCTTCACCATTTAAAGATAATTTAATTATTGATCTTTTAGTATACGTGTTTTATTAAAATATCTTTAGTTTTATATAAAATAAATTAATAATGCGTCTAATTTGGGACAGCTCTCCTTGATGGGCGAGTCCTATTACTGGCTGGACGTACAACGCGTTGCGTGAGCTCAGTACAGAACACGCAAGCTAAACCAAGGTCCTTGGCATATATCTAGGTCGTAATAAAAATATATTTTTTCACGTTGTTTTGCAACTACAAAAAATTACTTTCTTATCGTCTGCTGTGCAACCCCATACACGACTTAAAATGTAGGTACACGGAAATCATGCCACAGAACACACAGACACAGAACAACATGACACCACACACTGGAGGCATTACTGTCAGTTTCAACCTACGTGTTTAATTTATATCAAACCTGGGTCCAGGTGTTGCTAAAGTATTAATTATAACTCGAACAGCGTTGACGTATACGTAGTACACACGGCTGCACATCAACCTATACATTTACAGTATATGCTGACCTCGCATTGTACGGAAATCCTATACAATGTGAGATCAGCATAAACTGGACATGTATAGCGTGATGTGTAGCCGTGTGTAGGTTTCTAGATGTACAGCGACCTATTTTAGTTTTATGCGTGTAAATAATAAATAACTGTAAATAATAATAATTAACATGGGCTGCTAATGACCGTGACAATTACTGATTTTATTAATCAGGCATCTCCGCAAATCTGCAAGCTTTTCAGACGTACGTCTGAAAAGTTTATTGGTGAGTGCAGATGTGCAGAATCTTGCAATTTGGTATGTAGAAGGGTGTATCCATATAGATATATTTCATGGGGATACGACAGAACAAGAACAATAAAAAAAGACAAACAAACACAGGTGTAGGGTAGCACACACACCTCATAAGTATTTACTTTTTTACCATTCGTTGAAATGGAACGTATGTAGACTTTTCTTGATCGGGAACTACGCTAAGAATATTATGAGTAACATTATGTATCTCTATTGTAGAATAGAGATACATAATGTTACTCACAATTTGCTATTAAATATGTATATCCAAAATGATTTACGTCCAAAATAATTGACTAGATCAAAATATCTTTGAGTGAGAGCCCATAATCTAGACTAATATGGGATATAAAGACAGTTTATGTGTTTGTTTCTTTGTTCGTCGATCTAATCCGAGGAAGTAGTTACTTTAACCGACTTTTGTTTGTTATATATTTTATGCGAGAAGTTGGTGACAAATGTTGGTGAAAAAAAACAGCGGATGGACTGAAATAAAGTGTCTTTTGAGCACCGGCGATTGGGTTAGTTGATTTCGGAAAACGAGGCTAATGAACATATATCGATCTAATTAACTGCTATGGCAATAGCAGTTAATTAGATCGATTTATAAATCTTAAGTTATTTTAGTTCGAAAAGTTGCAAATATTTATACTTACTGGATCTTAAATGATATAAAGAAAAATTAAAAAAAAAAAACCGAATAAGACTATACCTATATTTTCCCCACAGGTTGTATTCTGATATTAATCATTACATAAATATAACAACATTTATTTTTTAGAAAATAAAACAAATCAGTAGATATTGTATTAAAATGAAGTAGCCACAAAATTGTTTTATGTTCCACTGCTTATTACGAATTCAACATTCGGCGATGAACCCGTGGAAACCGGAACTACTACAAGGGATCTGTAGTATAGAAGTCGACAAAAGTTTTCAAAACATTTTATTAATACATTTTAAAGAAATCCGAAAAATAAATAAAAACTAGGTTAATATTTTTTGCCGTGACCGCTAAAGTAATAATGGAAACCTTTGCATCATATAAAATATGTATGTTTTGATTTTGATAGTAAATTCTATGTCACTGTCAAGACAGTATGAAAAAAAAACAAAACAAACTACTAAAGCAGTTGTAGGTATGAAACGTCATATTAATATAAGAAAGAGACAAAAATACAGAACTTTAGTATGGAAGAGAAGTAGGTTAATAAATTATGTCATGTGACAGGTCATGTGTGAGCGAGACAGACATAGGTACAAGTAGTGTTTGATGTCTTTGAAGAGAGAAAAAGTGGGCGAAGCAATCTCTAATTTACACATTGATATTTAGATTACTACAATTACTCCTTGATGAACAATTTATAAGGTGTGTGAGAATAAAATGCTATCCATTAGGTATTGAAGAATCAGGGGGTAGGTACAACAAAAATATCGACCAATCGTGAAAAAGCACTCAGTGACGTCATTCTACAATGCTCGTGCCCTCACGTTTAAGTGGTTTATTTTTACCCGCGACTTTTGATTTATACTCAACATACACTATTTAAGAGAATACTACGAATTTTTCAAACATAAGAATGTATGAAATATCAATAAATTACCTGTGCTTTTAACATTGAAACGTTTAAAATAAATCGCAATTTAATCATTTTTAACGTGCTTTAGGGAAACTTGTTTAGAAATGAATTGTGCAACATATTTTTTCATTTACTGACAAGTGCCAATAAATTGTTATTGCAGTTTGCTATTTGCAACATGCAATAGAAATGATGGCTTGTGCCTGAATTATAAATAATATTTCTGTAATATAACCTCACATAAATCGCGTTTATAGATTTGCGCTATTTTCTTTGGGATCGATATTATTTGATTCGTTTTTTGCATAACATCTGCAATACGTAGTAAAGTACCTATTTTAAGGCTCGTTTTCACCACAAATTACTAAAGACATTTAGCGTTAAACTTAATGAAAACATCATTTTGTCTCTTTCATCTTCAAACAATTGACAGAAGCAGAACGATGTTTTTAATTCTTTTCGCACTAAATGTGGCTCTAATTTACCGGTTAAAATCAACACTGAGTGAAATAAGTACTTACCTTAATTGTTGTAGGTGTTTTAACAGTTTTTCCCATTTACTCAATAAATACCTGAACGACAGCTTAAAAAATAAAAATAATAATTTGCAGCCAGTGTAATTAAAATTGGAATACATAATTTATACTTTGAGCGTTTGAAAAATCCACTCAAAATTCTAATTTCGAATATCCGTATTACATAAGCCGTGTTGTCGAGTGTACTCTGTTTCATAACCGAAATGGCGTTCAACGACCCCAACCGGGGAGTGTGTCGGTTGGTCGAGGCCACTGAGACCGTTTATCATAGCGATATAGTTCATAAAACTTGGTAAATTATTTGTTGCTGACATCACTACGACCCGAAGATATCTTCAGATAAAGAATATTTTTTTGGAAGTGAGTTGTTATTATTTTATTAGTAATGTTAATTTATTAGGAGAATAAGGCATATTGCTTGCTTGATTAACTTAAAATAGCCCTTTATTTGCCTAAGTCTCAAAGTCGCTGAAATTATTTTAATTATTAGTTCCAGAATCTGAACGCAACGAATTTTCCGAGCAGCTATTTTGCGTGCACTGTTATGAAATTCAATAGAGCATAAACAACCCAGTTTTAACTATATCCATTTTTCAGTGAGGTATTAGCATAAATATGTAAATTAATTCAAGCAAAAACTATCAAAAACAACACCACATTCCTTAAACAATTAATTTCGTGCAAAATTTCATTCATGCGATCAATAAGACCATCAGAATGAAAATAAACATTCGCTCAATAGTGTTCAACTGCTTAGTGAACGAATTTTCCTCCGATTTCAATCAGTAGGAACATTTGCTTTGGTAAACAGTTTTGACTCACTGAGGCAATTCACGGCTCCACTAGACTCGCACCTACACGCGAGCTGAATGTGTTATTCTGCTGAGCCAATTATAAACGTTAACGAATTAGAAATAAAGATAGTTATTGCTTGATGATAATGAAGTACAGTGGTTACCGTGTGCACGGGCATACATCGCGTGTCACAATTTAAACGAAGACATTCCATATTCTTTATTTGGTTTTTTTTATGTCGCCAGTGTTGGATAGTTGGCCTTTTGCCATTGTGACGGTGCGTGAGGTGAGATGCATGCGGGGAGGGGAATGGGCGTTACGAATGGAAATCAATACTAACTGCACACTACTCCACTGCTGCATTGCTCCAATATAAATCAGCCCCTCTGCCCGGCACCCCGTTGCTTGCCAAACTTGCGTCTATTCAAATTCAAGTTTTATTTCTTGGGGCAAAGACACAATCTTGAACGTCGTTTTTTCCAAGAACGGTCGCGAATCTATTAGAAATAATGTCACCTATAAGTATTCTTTGACATTTTGTATGGATATTTATTGGGATTTTGGTTTATTACACCTACGTGTAAGACGGTAGGTAGGTATGCTGAAATTCCGATTCGAGTTCGTTATTTAAAAATTGTTATGAGTTTTTCTCTACAAACCGCGCGGTTGTCAACGTATTAACGAGAAAAATAAGAAACTGCAACATCTGCTAAGGCAGGTTTTCCAGCTGCACCTTGTTATTGATAACCACTCGCTTCCAAGGAGTATTTATTGCATTTTCCTTATCTGCGTTTCATACATCGTAAATATCGACGTTACAGTCTTAAAAATGGTGTGGTCTGTCTTGTTAAAGACTTGTGCTTATTTTTTTGCCATTTATAAATATGTAATTGATCCTGTGGTTTCTGACTCATAATAAAGTATCCATATGGTACTGTGTTTCTCCCTTTTTCGCGTTGCAAAAGACAAAACAGAAGAGCCCAAGAAAAACATAATCAAAAAGTTAAGACTTCCAGAAACCATATGTCTTAAGGCTGGTTTCACAGTTGTCCGGGAGATCCGTACGAGCCGTCCGTAAACGGGAGACTCGTACGGGTAGCGCCGGCAGTGCTCTGAAATGAGGGAGTACAATATGTTGTAGGTACGGGCTTTACTCGGCGCGGGTCGCGTACGGACCAATCCACGTCACTGTGAAACAATGTTTTCGATGTTTTCCGCACGTGTGTCTCCGTTCCGGGAGTTCCCGGTAGTTTCTGGGTGTGTTCGGGTCTCCAGGACAGCTGTGACACCTGCCTAATAGGCTAACTACCACGGGGGCTATTTTAATGGCTCCTTAGGGAGATAACTCTTTGATACAAATCATTTATGAACAGCCTACTCACAATTAGTTTGATTCGACTTTCATCATTAGTTATGGCTATTTTCAGTATTTTCCCAACAGGAAACGTAATCTGAAAGGATAGATTTCTTCAGGAAACGGCCATATCGATGTTGTAAGCGCGCAGACAAACATATCTAACTGATACGAAAAAAAAAAACCACCCAAAGCTCCATTCACGTTAAAAAAATAAAAGTAGCAGTGATAACCTAGTGTTGTGACCGTCGGCTTCGGACTGCTAAGTCATAGGTCTCGAGTTCGAACCCAAGACACGCACCTCTAAGTTTTCGGAGTCATGTGCGTATTGTATAATTATCACTTGCTTCAAAAACGGTGAAGGAAACCATCGAGAGGAAACCGGCATGCTTGAGAGATATTTCTCGACGACATGGGGTCAGAGGCTCATATTTTTTTTATTTTTTTTTGTGTATGGGACATTATCAAATAACTTCTCCCGATCTGGGCGGAGCGGGAGGGCGTGTCAGACTCTTACTCATTACAACCCACCCGTGTTCCTTCAGTTGCCTATACGTTGCCACAACATATAGGACGGCATGTGGTCAGAGGCACATGGGCGGCATATAAAAATCTGAGACCAGGTTAGTCACTAACCAAACGAAAAAGAAAGAAGAAAAACGTTCTCAATTCTTCACAAGTGCTTTCCCTAAAGATTGAACACTTATCTTCAGTAAACAGATACAACAATATACTTTCCGATGTACCTAAGTATCTAACTCGGTGTAGGGTTACCCGGTCTAGTACACACAGTCGGACAGATAAGGAACAAGCCTCGCTCACGGCGAGTCTTAACTCTCCTCTCCTTTATTTATTACGCGCTACGTGCCCGAAGCGAGCGATCCTTATACCAACACATTTTTACTATCTGCCAACTAATTGTCAAGCGATTTCCAATCTTAATCCTCTGCAACTAGTAACAATGGCTAAGTTTGGAGTGTAAAAATAAACTTGTTAAGTAGTTCTAATTGATAACGCGCACTGTATCTGGTATTGTCATGATTTAAAAGCGTCTTTGGAATTCGATGCGCGATTTATTTGCGGACCGTGGTGTACGTTCTGTACTAAGCTTTATTTACTACGCTTAATGCAATGATGACGTACGTGTACTGGGAGTATTTGATTAGTTGTGCTTTTGCCGCCTGTATTAATCATTTGCCGATTGATTAAGTGCCTGTAACGTATGATAGTGTAAATAAATTGAGGTATACAGCATGAAATACATTTGTAAGTAATATAATTTCTAATCTAAAACAATGAACATTGATTTATCCTTATTATTATCGGGTCGTAAATAACTATTATATAAACAAGAAGATACATACGAGCTCTTGCAACAGTAATTTATACCTAAACAGAATGCAGCTAATGCAAAACATAATGGTTTCTAGTACCTACGCTCTACATCTTATCTCCCCAATAAATAAAGGCTCTGACTTACGGGCGCGACGCCACTCTGTTAACGAAATTCTGTTCTGTTCTACAAAAATCCCGTCGCACCGTTGCGTCGCGGCTCTCAGTTAGCCTTAAATAATTCGTGCCATTTCCAAACTTGTACGGAACGTTGGTAGGTAGGTAATCTACTTGCTCTAAAATAGATAAGATGATTAGGTAAGTATGTGTGCAGCATTAAGGCGCTCTCGGCGCAGCAGGCGCGACGCGACGACGCGACGTGAATCTGGTGGAACAATTCCTATGAAAACTTCACCAAAATTGTTCTACCGGTGTCGTGTTCTGCTTGTCTACGGGCGCCTTTAAAACTACTTGAGCGTTTCTGTCTAAGGTAAATAGATCTTAGTAAATACTGAATCTTATAAAACTTAAATTCTTAAAAAAACTTGCCTTCACATCATGCGCACCCTACATTTTTCATTCCCAACTACGGAGTCCACATCGACTCGCAAATATAAAGACAGGCAGCGGCCAACAGACAATTTATGTATATTCCTAACAGCCGCCATATTTAAAATTCATACCATGCAAATTAGTTAAGTCCGATGGTAAAGCAATTACCCAAGCTTTGGCCCATAAATCGAAAAATGTTTTATGTGCCAGCAACAAGTTAAGAAATAAATAAAACTGGAATCGCCGGTTTTAGCTTACCTGATGCTTGCATCTCTTTCTTTCCCTACAGTTTTGGTGTGAGTACGAAAGAGATGGAAGATAAGACGAATTACCCGTTCGGAAACCAGTTTATCATCGGTATCCGAAATTGTCGTTTTTTGCGAACGTGGTAGGCGTCGATGGCTGCGGTTATTGTGTTCTTCGAATTTTGAGGACCCGGAATTTATGCGGTTCGGTTTCATACCTACTTTATAAGAATTACCTGCCTGATATTGTATTATTAGCGGTGATTTTTTTGTTCTTCAAAATTGCGCAGTAATGTCTCCGAGAAGGTACAGATTTTGGTGGCACAAATTTTCCGCTGATTGCAAAGACAAACTCGGAACCTTAAATTCTTTAATCTCTGAAACATTTTCTTAAAACTGCAGCACCCGTCTCAAAACTCAAGCTACGAACTATGCTTAACTTTAAAAGCGACGAAGATTAAACAGTTGGTTGGTAAAGTTTTAAAATAATGGAGTTGGCGTGGCTGTTGGAGCATAGCGTGCCATCAGGCGGCTACTTGGTGCTATAAAGCAGGCACGAGTGCGATTTACAATCGTTCAAAAGTTAGCCCGCGCGCTCCGAACAAATTAGAGCTTTTTAATAAACGCCTACGGTGCTACGCTTTTGAATTAAAAAGCTGTGGAATGAGCTTGTTTTTTTTAACTGTTTTAGTATAGTTTGTATTGAGATTTGAGATCCTAAATTTATAGTTACCAGTTCCGTTTTGCCACTATTGGCATTTATTTATTTATTTATAAAGGTACACCAACAGCTTCTGTATATAATATATCTTACGTACTATAGGCAGTAGTACAGCAGTGGAGACCCACTGGTAACCGCCCCGATTTACGAGTTGAAGGTGCTTTTCGTTGTGTAAATAATTTCTTCACCACTGCACTCAAAACGTTGAAGGAAAACATCGTGAGGAAATCGGCCTGTCCTAGAACCAAAAATTCGAAGGTATGTGACACCAACCCGCACTGGGCTCGCGTCATCGCGTGGTAGATTACAGCCTTATCTCGAAAAGAGGAGGCCTATGTCCCAGTAGTGGGAACATTACAGGTTAATGATGATGATGATGATGAAGTATTATAGGTAACAATAGCCTCGGACATAAACAGTCGCCAATTACAGGATAACCAGCAATCACAGAAATAGCTTCCACATAATAATACAAAAACTAAAGGTATGTAACTACTAGAAATAAGAATTTGGAAATGATGGCAAAATACTTCTTCAACTTAAGATTAATAACATAAGAAGTATAAAAATTTACAAGACGAACAATATTGCAATTTTGCCCACTTACTTAATACTATAAACAATATAAACTGAAATAAATATGAGATCTTAACGGAAAGTATATGTAGTTTCTAAAAAAAAATAAAAAAAGGTGAAGAGTTTCCAAAATATACTAACATACTACGTATAAATTATCAGATTGCGTTTTTCAAGACTTCAGGATTTTGGCCCTAAAGACTTCTATGGAATCATGGTATAGGTCGACATCTGGTACAAATTTTATCAAAGAATTTACCTCTCTACTGAGTCTGTTATGTGGTGAGTTAACCCCAACAACAATGGCATGACTAAATAAAGCATTTTTGAACAGATAAATGTTTTAGTTGAGGCATTACCTACCTACGTACTTACAGTAAGAGGAATTAACTGTTGAGCCAATAGGGATGATGACTAAAAATTTTTTTTTAGTCCGTCTTTGACATTATAAAAAAATATTGGATACGTATTTTTTCTTTTTTACGTAATCTAAAGATTACGGCGATACATTGAGGTAAAATGTGCCATGACGTCACGAGTATGTAGATTTCATACATACTAGTGACGTAGCGACCCCCACTCCCCAACTTAAAATGCGTTTTATCTATTTATTAATATGATAAACCAAAAAATACGTATCTAATATTTTTTTATTATCTGACTGACGGACTAATTAGATTTTTTTTTTTTCATCCAGGCATCATCCCTATTGATACCCTAAGTCAATTTTCCGTGTACATACATACAACTGTCAAAGAATAACAGTTGTGATTTAAATATACGATCAATTTAATTTGATAGGCATCTTGCATAACAATTCATTTCCCTGCTTTTACTTAGTTAATAAAAGAGATTTGTGTATGGCTGAAACCTGTAGGTCATAAGGGTCTGGGCAACTTTTATCAACCTCGAGAACTGAATCTTTTTGATGAAAAATATTGACATTTTCCCCAAGGATTCCGTAAAACAATGGCTTCACGCAAAGCCGTAGGCTATAATACCCATAGTTTCACTATACAATGAAAATTAATGGTAAGTAGCACGAATGCCTTGAACTTTAGCTCAGATTCCCGATGTACAGACAAGTGGGTGCTTCGTTAATGTATGTCCAATCAGCGGTAACAAGATAAGTAGCCATTATTCTGGCCAGGCTTTCTCTTATTATACACCTACTGGGCTCGATGTTCCCATGGAAGGGTTAAACTTTAGAGTATGGTTAAGTTAACATGATAAGGTTTATTAATGATGGAATCAGGTCGGTTAGGACGAAGATAGAATTGAGGGATCATCTACAATAAGTTTTTTTTCTTAGTTTCAAATCATGATTTTCTGTAAAACCTTGGAATATTACTGTAGGTATGTAGGACAATATTGCCTATTTTTACAAGGTATAAAATTTGCAAAGTTTTTGTGCAAGAGAAGAATTCTTTGTGGGCGTAAAATTATTAATGTATGTCCAATCAGCGGTAACAAGATAAGTATAAGCCATTATTCTGAACAGGCTTTCTCTTATTATACCCCTGCTGGGTTCGATGTTCCCATGGAAGGGTAAAATTTTAGGGTATGTTTAAAGAAACAAGATAAGGTTTAATGATGGAATCAGGTTGGTTAGAAAGTAAATAGAATTGACAATAATCTACATGAAGTTTTTCTTGATTTCAAATCATCATTTTCAGTCAAATGTTGGAATAATATTGTAATGTTGTCCTATTTCCTATTTTTACAAGGTAAATATGCAAAGTTTTTGTGCAAGAGAAGTATTCTTTGTGAGTGTAAAATTATTAATGTATGTCCAATCAGCGGTAACAATATAAGTTGCCATTATTCTAAACAGGCTTTCTCTTATTATACACCTGCTGGGCTCGATGTTCCCATGGAAGGGTGAAATTTTAGTGTATGGTTAAAGAAACATGATAAGGTTTAATGGGGGAATCAGGTCGGTAAGGAAGTAGATAGAATTGACAATAATCTACATGAAGTTTTTTTCTTTGTTTCACATCATCATTTTCAGTAAAATTATGTTTTTTTTAAATATTATTGTATTATAGGGCCTTATTTCCTATTTTTACAAGGTAAATTTGCAAAGTTTTTGTGCAAGATAAGTATTATTTGTGAGCGTAAAATTATTAATGTATATCCATTCCGCGGTACGACAAGATAAGTAGCCATTATTCTGAACAGGCTTTCTCTTAACATACACCTACTGGGCTCGATATTCCCATGGAAGATTTAAACTTTAGAGTATGGTTAATGACAAATAATAAGGTTTATTAAGGCTGGAATCAATCAGTCAGTTTACAAGTATGATAAAATTGAGAATCATGCTTGAAGTTTCCTTGGTTAAAATCTTGATTTTCAGTGATATGTTGCAATATTATTGTAATGGTAGAATTTCCTATTTTTCCAAGGTGTAAAATTTGCATAGTTTTTGTGCAAGAAAAGTATTCTTTGCAAGGGTAACATACGTAACCGTCTCAGCAGACTAGTGGAAATAAAATGACCATTTCGTAGATAATGTCAAAATAATAGGCTCGATAAGAAACAATTAGCTTCACAAAAGGTTTATAAAATACCTACTTTACAAAGTCTATAAGCCGATACGATATCCCAAAAAACTACTAATTCTACGCCATACATTACTTGCTTACACTGTAGGCTCAATAAATTGTATGTTTTTGCACCAATTTACAGGACTTCATGTGCTACCAGCTGCTAGAAAATTAGCCAATTAATATGGGGGACGTGACTCCGATGACAGTGAAAAAAACATTCGAAATATCCAGACGTATTCCAGAATTTATTGTCTTTTTGATATTGAACTTTGCAGAAAGGATAACTCCTTCAGGTTCTGCTAAGTACCGTTTTTTGCTACATACATTACGTAAATTTAAAAGGAGCTACGATTCACGATAGGCAACTTAAAAACTCTTGGAAATAAGATAACAGCTAACCTTACATGCTTATCGACAGTGTGTAGAGTTCTGTACCCAAGAAACTATGTTTTCTCATTTTTTTTTTGACCAGTAATATCGCGATCCGATATTTATGCAACTGCTTACACATTAGGCCAAACAAAAGGGTACCAGAGAAAAATTCTATATAACAACTTACCTACCTTGTAAATAAATAACTTCTGCAGATGTCCTTACTCGCTTTACCTATAAATAAAATAAATACATGATAAGCAAATGAATGACAAACAGCAAACATTAATTTAATACATTTTCTAACAATCCATGTTACTTTGTACTGCAGTAAACCATTTGACCTGGAAAACGAAGCTTTAATTCTTGAACGTCAACCGATAAAGTTTAGACGCCAAATCGGGAAATCTATTGATAGCAACCTTAATAAATCAGCCTAACCTAAGTAAATGATAATAATCATAATCACGACAAAAGCAGAAAGTGAATTTCATGAAATAGGTACGTATATCTAGAAGGTACTTGTACATTTGGTAAACAAAAACTCATCGGCATTTTTACTTTCGACTCACATAGACAAACTGTCAAGCGTGGCATTTTATAATAGCTAAAAACAATGGACAATAAGTAATTATGGGTTTGGTAATAAAATATAGTGACAATAATGAATTTATGTACAAATCATCGGGATACCAACAAGTCGGGAGCCCATGTAGGGACGTGCTTAAGTAATTATGAGCAGTTGTCTTTTTGTTCAAGGTGACTAAATACTGTAGGTAAACTGATGCTTTTTACGTTTGTACGTAATGTCCGATAGTACGTAACAGATTTAGTTAGATTTTTCCCTTAAAATATATGACCCATTTTTTTGGCATTTAGTGTATTTATTTAGGGGGTTGAGCATTTGGTGATATTCAAAATCGTTTCATAATCTATAAAAGTAGCACGCGATAATAGATAATATACCAAGATTTCTCAAAAATTCGACATATTTGGAAATGTATGGGGCTATGCCTATGCATGTCTTATTTTTCATTCTATGTACTATGTTACTATTTTACAAAGCTTACTGAACCTAGTGATAACACTAACTAAGCTTAGAGGTACTGGGGCACTTTGTTTTTCAATTAAGATATGAAGTAATAAGTAAAAGAAAAGCTATTAGCGCAATCTTTAACGACAGTGTCTATTTTCTTTGGTGTAAATTCCAGGACCTTTTACGTGATCTGATTAGCAGCCTGGCTACAGAATTGCGGTATTAGAAAAAAAAAAAACAAAAAAGCTTACTAAAAGTAACTAACTCACCTGTAGATTTAGTTATTCTTTTTCTGAAAATATTTATGATGAAATTTTTTTTTCCTCTGTATTTGTTTTTGTATAGAGATTTATTGGGAATCATCCTATGCAATTTTTTTTGCTGTCCAGCGTAAAACCTTTACGTTCTCAGTCCATAAGGTTTTGGTTAACCAGTGAATCAATGGGCGCAGACACGCTATCGGCATTTCTCGAATGTTTCCACTTCTTTTGAAACGGCCGCTTCAAGTTTCAACTTTATCTTACTTAACGGGAAACTGGTCCCGCTTTTTACAAACTTTTTCAAGTACGGAGCCAAGAAATCAGCGTGACTGATTCGGTATTTCTGTATTGTTTAAGTGGGGTGTATTGATTGGACATTGTTAATTAGTTGGTCATACGTTATTATCGATTTTTCAAAACAATCGATTAACATCGCTAATCACTTTGACATGCATTGGTAACGGACATTTTTGTTTTTTTTTCTCACAAACCTCTTAGTGCGTACTTGTTTGGTTCATATATTTTCTATAATATTTTTCTTTACTGGTTTTCACGCTCATAAGGCCTTGTTAACACCATTCTTCACATTATATAGAAGAAAATAACTCCAACAAACATTTAATTACTTTCAAACGACGATTAAGAAACCACCATCATAACGTGGGTGTCAACAATTGCCCATTAAGATTTATCAGATCGGATCGGATTGCATTGGCAGCTAACTGTACTGTGTGATACGATCTCACTGCAATCAATACGGCTTTCAAGTGGTACATCAAACAGTAGGACTATACCGCCCACTCCTGAGCTATTGTTCCTTAAACGTTCTGCTCATCGCCCGTTCCATAGCTCCGTCGAAAGATTTATTATTTCGAAAGCTCCACCGACAATTTTCGAAGCCGATAAGGCGAATGCGACTGTTTAAGTAGGACTTTGCTGGGTCACAGTTCTCGTGAAAATATAGCGTTGTCAATTAAAGGTTAACTTTGTTTTGATTAAGCTCGTTTTGTGGGACACGTGGCTCCTCCGTGCCTCGGAAAGCACTTTAAGCCTTTGTTCCGGGCTGTCATTTGTAGATTTTTGACAGCCGTTAGGCTAAAAAGTCTGAGAACCAGTCTTACCAAGGGCTTACATAGAGCAGTGATAGCCTAGTAGTGTGACCGTCGGATTGCCAAGTCTTAAGTCTCGAGTTCGATCCCAAGGTACGCACCTCTGACTTTTCGGATTCATGTGCGTATTGTATAATTATCACTTGCTTCAAAAACAATGAAGGAAAACATCGTGCGGAAACCGGCATGCCTGAGAGATATATCGGCATGTGAAGCCTAGTCAGAGACCCATGGGCGGCTTTAAAACTCTGACACCAGGTTAGGCACTAACCACACGAAAAGAAGAAGACCAACGAAGAGGGGACCTAGTAACTGGGTAGTGGAGGTCAGATAGGCAGTCGCTTCATGTAAAATACTGGTATCCAACTGTATCCGGTTAGACTGGAAGCCGACCCCAACAGCTGTATCCGTTGTTATATGTCCAACATAGTTCGGAAAAGGCTAGGCAGCGTGAATTAAAGGTTAACTATGTTTTGATTGAGCGTAGACGATTACAATTTCTCGGTTTTTATCAGTGATTTGAAAACCTTTTACTGTGTGAGAGCATACTTGAAATGGTTGTAATCATTGGTCCCGTACTTGTGATTATAGTTTTAAAGCCATGAAGCAATTAGGGTACGGTAGTGATGGGTTGAATTCGTTACGAAATGTTTTGGAAGAACATTGAGTTAAGTGTTATTGATTGGTGTGTGGTAAAGATTATTGTGTTTAATTAAGTTATTATTTTGATCACGCCGTTAATTTGTACTTATCTACGAATTGTAGGTATATTATAATAGTTTAAAAAAATTACTCTAGGTAATTAATGCGTACATGCGTTTTGAATTTGGAACAAGTATATTGAATCCTTTGTTCTCTTCATCATGCCTAGCCTTTTCCCAAACATGTTGGAGTCGGTTTCCAGTCTAACCGGATGCAGCTGAATACCAGTATGTTACATGTAGCGCCTGCCTATCTGACCTCCACAACCCATAAACTTGGTAATACGATACCCCTTCGTATGACTGGTTGTCAGACTTTCCGGCTTCTGACGACCCGTAACGACTATCAAAGATCTACGAATGACAACCGGGACCAACGGCTTAACGTGCTTTCCGAGCCACAGAGGAGTCTGTGAAGATGGTCACCCATCTACTGACCAACCTCGGCAAGCGTAGCTTAATCTGATGGATCCACCCGTGCGGCTATTATTCTTTTTTCTCTTATTACCTATATATATATTCATGTGATAAATATACGTAAATACTATACTACAATTTATTTTCTCGCAGTCAATGTTAAAAACTAGAGTACATAAAATGTGAAAAAAAAATCACTGAGATGATTTTTTTTTCAGACACTTTCAGAATAAACGCTCTTAAGGGTAATTTAAAAAACAACATAAATCGATTGTCTATTGTTTTGTTTATACTTAGAACAAATGACATAATAAAGCAATTAAAACCCAGTCTGTTGTTTAATAAACATACTCCTTCATACATGAATGTATCGTAACATACACTTTCCTACATTATGCAGTGACTGCGCTTGCTTAATTACGCAAATTAATACAATAGGTAGTAGACCTTGGTAACATGACATAGTGACAATTAGCACTGCATGTAATTAAGGTGCTTTTACTATTCAATTAACTGATTAATTAAATACATACCTAACGTTACGGTCGTGAGTGGTGTGGTTTGTTTTAATTTTAATTATTTTCTGATTGGTTGAAAAAGTTTAACTTGGGAGGCACTGACCACTAAAATATAAACAATGGTGTTATCATTGAAAAAATACTTAGGTAAGTACTTCTGGTTTAAAATAAATAAACTTAGGTAATTTTACGAAGTAAAAAAAACATTGATTTCCAAAATAATGTATCTACTGTGAAATTTGAACTAAAGCCAAAATAAAAAAAAACCTACAAACCAGTCAAACATCAATATCATTTAACGTACAGTTCTTATTACCTACTAATCCACCATTAACGGTATCATAAAACAGTTAAACCACGTTTAAAATAATCATCCGTCATAAAATCAAGGTTTTATAAGTCCATTAACTAATAGACGCATAATTTAACACTCGTCAATGATACAATCGGTCCACATCAGTATTCGTAATTGAATCGTTTTCACTTTTATTCACATACCAATTGAATCGATAAAAGTGAAATGATTATCGGAAATGAAATTCCAATACTTAAACTTACGTATGTAGAACATGTTAGTTCAAGCTCAAGTAGGTACTCAACCGCAGACTTTTGCGGAAAACCACTTTTCACCCTTACGACCTTAGTAATAAGGTTGAAAAGTGGTTCCGCGAGTGTCCGCAATGGCACCTATAGTCGGTTCCAAAAGTATCTGATGAAAACGTAAACAAATTTATCAGAACACGTAAGTACTAACCTGTGGACGTCAATTTGTAGTTCCACTTACATATTGTGTGCTTTAATTTGATTATCCCAATACTACTGAAAGTCTAATTAATTAATTAATTTAAAACACCTTCATGATGTTTTTCATTTGACAATAATTGTAGTTAACTTAATTACAATTTAATAATGTTCATGATCGTCATTTGAACCGAAAGACGTCCGTAGGCGCGGGCTTGCGGACGGTGAGCAATGGGCAGCTCGCCGTCCGATAAGGACCAGGCCCGTGTCGACAGCGCGTTGTGTTCCACGCGCGCCTCAAAGAGATGTCAGCACCAACCGACGGGGTCGAAAGACCAATGCCTGCTGGGGTTGCGGATTTGTCCGAAAGGGATATCGCGGCCCCGGCATACAGGCAACGGAAGGAACACGGGTGGGTTTTAGTCAGTAAAAGTCTGAGACACCCTCTCGCTCTGCCCAGAGCGGGAGAAGTCATTTGATGATTTCCGATCCTCAAAAAAAAAAAAAAACCGAAAGACGTCCACTGCTGCTTGGGGGCCTGTGACTCCTCCACAAAGATGGATAGAATTAAGGAATAGAAAAGTAGAATGGACCGTTATTGGTCTCAGAATAAGCACAGTACACACTAAAAGAAGACTATCTATATCTATATATATAATTTTAAGCAATTTGTTATCGATTAGAATATTCCGATAGAGCGTAAGTAATCGCTACTTCATCGCCTTCAGTGCTATTAAATTACAATTTCCTTCGGATGACACTTGCAATTTGTATTCGAAGATAAACATCTGCTTCTATTGAAATAACCGCGGAAATTACCACTACTACTTGATAACCTGGAATTGCATGAAATTATAAAAATAAAAATAGGCTAGGCTATGTCTGCTAATTGAAGCAGTGTCAAGATGTGCAGGAGAATTCTCAGTGAAATTTAGAACCCAATGAGATTGATCAACATGCATCCATTTTCCAAGCGTAGGAGTTAGGTAGTTGTTATGGTAATATATATTCGAATAGATCGAGTTTTCATGGCAGGGCAGTCACTGATTTATATTTAGCACAGAGACGATGGCATATTTTAAGTAGGTAGGTATTCGAAGGCAGTTTCGATATAGTTTACGAATACCATCGTAAAAATTTCCGGAAAAATATTTTGGATATTTTTAGGCAATCACAGCTAAGGTAGGGATCCAAACGACACGATGAGGCTTATGCGAAAATTATTCATGGGTGTCTGCAGCCGCGAAAGCCTCTCGCCATGACGCCGGATAAACTCTGGGATGAATACATTTAAATAGTAAACGCGACACTACGTTGGATTTACAACAGTATAATGCAGCGGGGTACATAAGTCCTATTACTCATGGATATAACTCGTAGTGTTATAAATATACACTGACATGCTTTAGAGTCGCGTCGGCCGTTACTTTGGGAGTACAAAAGGGTTTGTTAGTAGAACCTATGAAGTATTGCTTTCATGTTTGCCCACGCGCGCACGAATAGAAGCTGGCCATTGTGTACTATCCAGTACCCAGCTAATCTTAGATGTGGCTGCCATACCTATCTAGACTACTATGAGTAGACAAATAAAGTGGGTGTTCACCATTGTAGAGGTGTGGCTTTTGTAAGAGAAAATAGAATAATGTAATCTTGTTGTCGCTAGAAATATTGGTACCAGTTTTTCGAGTGTAATATAGTCGACAATCATGCTATATAACGAAGGCATTCCGGTCTCCTCGATAACAGAGTGGTTGGCCATGTTTGATAGGTAACCAAAATAAAATCCAAAGCGCTTGGTACTAGCGTCTATTAAGACACTACAGTTTAATAATCACAAAGATATCACGAAACTGCCTCGGATGCAATAAGATTTAGAAAATAAAATGGAGACGCGGTGAATTCAATATAGGATGGCAAGGGGAATCTTTCGCAAAGGCGTCTGTACCAAAAAGTACGTTCCGTCAGTTCTGACGTTTAACCTTCACTTTCACAAACTTCAAAAATATCAATGTCAACCGGCCATCGACAGCCGTAAACCCAGTGTTGCTGCTTTCAACCCATTGTTGCCACTTCCTAAATTAACCTCACCCAAGTACTCTACGACGTTCCTGGATCAGTATTGACGCTCCGATATAAATACCACCGCCCAACACATTGATTGTATAACCAGCTAGATTCATTATCATTTCAGAATTAATTGCCGGTTCGTGGGTCCCTTAATTTCACCTCTGCCTTTTTAATATGCGCGACCTACACCAATGCTCTAAATTATTCAAACCCGAATGCCAATTTGTCACACATGCATTAGGCACTATAGTACCTTCACACATGCATTAGGCACTATAGTACCTTCACACATGCATTAGGCACTATAGTACCTTCACACATGCATTAGGCACTATAGTACCTTCACACATGCATTAGGCACTATAGTACCTACTTACTATACTCCTTCATTTGGCAACAAACGCGAGATTAACGCCACTAAGAATATGAATCATCGCTTTTGGCAGCGAAACATCATTATGCGAACCGCTTCGTATATTTCACATACCTTGACATTTTAACGCTTTTTACAATGTATTGGTGCACTAAGATCGAAAGTTGTGACATCGAATTATATTGACCCCGTTGGCTTACATAACATTGAAGTCTCTTATTGATTAAATCAATAGTCTGGTTATACCTGATAGGGCTTTAACAAGGAATTGTATGATAATGTGAAGGGAGACTCTCTCTGTACATTATCGTGTCGAATATTTTTTTGCCACCATCTTTCCAAATCGATTATCGATTTATCAACTTGATTTTTGGAAGGATCTCTCTTGTGGCCGACTACCGAATTAAAGATATACACAAGTACGTATATATCCATCCTATGTCTGAAAATACATCAAGGAATATGACACACAGTTTAATTTAATTCACCTAAAAATAGAAAACCAAGTTCGAATAATAAACACGTTGTCGTCACTAAAATCAAAGGCATTATGACCATGAAACGCAAACTGAACATTTCAGAACCATAATAATGAAAGCAAATCATTCTAACGACGTACTTCAGAGGGAAATGACTGAAAACTACGTTTATATAGTCGTCCTTCAGTAGAAACATTAATGAGGGGTATATTCTGGTTTAAGGGAGACAGCATACGATCAGTTTTTTGTAGGTCTGTTTTAACCAGCCAATTTTCTTGTAGGTCAACAAATTATCAAGGGTCCCAATTCTTTCGTAAGTAATCGATCAGTCTGGTAGGACCTTTCTGACATCACTGTTGATGACTCATGTTTTTGCGTTCTAGAATACAAGATTTAAAATTTGATCGGAGTTTTAGTTGGTCAAAATTTTTTCTTAATGTCGACAAAAAAATCAACCACCGATTTTATCTAAAGTGTGTTAAAATGGCGAATTTCCATGCTCATCATGCTCCATCGAAGTGTATATCAGCGGTTTGTATGCCAAAGGAACAGAAATGAGATCATTCTGTAATTAACGTCAGAGAAACCCTTTGATCCGGGCACCTTAAATGTTCATGAATGTATGACGCTCATGCGTTCAACATGCCCCTCTTGAAACAGCGGCGTGAGGTATGGACAAAAGCGGGATTAGTATCGCACCTAGTTTAACTTGACCTTTTGGGGTGGCGCTGTCTGTGAAGGTAAACGTCCAAAAGATGTCAGATTCTGTACTTTTAGACCAAGTTCTTTATTTCGCCATATGCCAGGATATGTTAGGCATTGAATAATTGTATCTGAATGCAATTAATGATGTGTGAAATTGGAATCCTGTAAAACTGGTTTGAAGAACGGTAGCCGCAGTGTAGGTATGTTATATAATTTTTAATTGTTGATCATGGATCAAAATAATTACAGATCTGTATCAAATTAAACCTTAAAGAACGAATAATTGAAAACGTCTAACCCACAATTAATAAAAATATGAATATTTTAATGGCCGAGGGTAGTTGAAAGTTTTAAAAAGGCACCACCTTAGATTTTTCGTGTAACGACTGTATCTTCAATTCTCTAACATACTTGATACGCTTAATAGTCGGCATAAAACAGGTCATTTCTGGACTCTTTGAGTGAGGCGTTTGTCCCGTCATTTGATTGGAAAAAATCCAAAAACCAGGATATGGCTTGGGCAGATAATGACGATGATATCTACGCTTTTCTTCATTTCGAGTGTGTAATCAATCGCCGCGGCTGCGAATTTGACTGTCTTCTCTCCTGAAAATTCCCGCGAACCCTTTCATCTTACACCACACACCATCTCGCAAATGAAACTTGTGGAATTTATATGAGCTCTGTATGGGCACGTGTTTTGCGTTTATTTTGACGTTTCCTCGCGAGCAACGTTCCACTTACAATTAGTCCGCACACCAATGAATAACTACGACTGTTATTTGCCTTCATTTACCTTTATGTGCCTCTGATTTTCATACATCCTTTGATAACTGAGTTTTTAGTTATAGCTTTAATAAGTTTATGTCGGGGGGGTTATTACAACAGTGTTACGCTCGTGGTTTAGTGCTATTTTTTCAAACAAGAAAAAAATTATGAAAAGTGTGGCTGTTATGAGATGGACCTGGTAGTCCAATGCAGCATGAAATTAGACATGCTTGATTGATATCTTGCTGTAAACTTTATTTGGCAAATGAAGTTCCATCTTTTACTGAGTCCAATGGATTCAGTAAAAGATGGATTGGTACTTTATCAACGTGTTGTTGTTTTGCCAAAATCTCTTTGTCAACGTAGTGTAGGCAAGAAATAAAGGAGATGGTAAAATTTTCCACAAATTGCCTCGTGACTTCGAAGATGTTTAAGAAGCGTGTACTTATAATACTGATATACAGTAAATAGTCTGCGGGTCGATCATCTTAGTGAGTCAGCTGTCGATGCATCTTGCGAGCTTGCCAGTGCCAGACTGTATATAGTGCATGTAGGCATTATATTGAGAGAAACAGCTGTGTGACATACTTTAGTTATAAAAGTAATCTAAACAGTCTATTACGTAATTTGTACTGCTTAATGAGAGAATCAAAGTATTTCAATGACTCACTGAAAGCGTTGGGTTAAAGAAACCTTGCACCTTTTACCAAAACATTTTTGTTATTTCAAAAATGAGATAAACACATTTATTATCAATATTAGTATATTCTGAGGAGCTCGTGGCTTGGCGTGGTAATACCAGACGCGCGGGTCGATCCATCAGGTTAAACAACGCTTGCCGGGGTTGTTCCGTGGTTGGGTGACCATCTTTACTTAACGAAACTCCTCCGTGCCTCGGACGCCGTTGGTCCCGGCTGTCAATCGTGGGTCTTTGACAGTCGTTACGAGGCGTCAGAAGACCGAAAGTCTGACTACCAGTCATACCAATGGTTATCGTGTTCCCCAGTAACTGGGTTGTGGAGGTCAGAGGGGCGCTCCATGTAAAATACTGGTATTCAGCTGTATCCGGTTAGACTGGAAGCCGACCCCAACATAGTTGGGAAAAGGCTAGGCAGATTGAGTATATTCTGATGAAAAATTGTAAGATTGACCCTTAAATATTTGCTCTCCTGACACTATTTTAGAAATTATACTTGTATTTCAGGAGTGTCATCAATATAAATAGACCTTTAAATACACAAGTAACAACACGACAACAGCCACCAAAATAGACCCAAATAATTCAAACATTCTTGTAAGTCAGGCCTAAGGCTACGTTTGCATAGTCAAACTAGTTTGTATGGATATCACGTACAGGAACATGACCCATGTGGTCAACTGATGTGGAAAATGACCATTTTAACTACCACCGGCCTATGTGTACTGGCTTTATCTGTCACATCTAACCTTGAAGATGGTAGCACACTGCGAACGTGAGAAAATTCTTAGATGTTTTCTGTTTGTATTTTAATGTAATTTTGACTTTAAGTGTGGGGTTGAAGATTCTTTTTTGATTGGTGATATGACTATGAGTTATTGTGATAAAATTTTCTAGTGTAAACACGGTAGAACTAAAGTTATTGTAGGTAAGATTGTGTAAAATCTTGCGTAGATGTTTTAAACGTGTAACTTGTAACGTTTTTATTTTTGCATTATTTTGTGGAGGTATTACTAGAGCCATGTTTTTCTTACTCAAACTACAAAATAATAGATAAACAGATAAACTCTCATAATCTACATATGTTTTAAACTTTGATGACGTGGTACGAAATACTCATTATTTTTCTTCAGAAGATAATTTGATCTCAGATAAATACATTTTCCAAGAAATAAATAACCATGTATCAATTGACATAAACTTACGAGCACATAAAACATAAATTAAAGGACAGAGTCCAATAATTTCTAATTTGCGCATAGGCCAACAGTGATCCGCAGTAATAAAACGACTTATTATAACAAATAGAGATGTAATTATTCATTTTGAGTTATTGAGGCCAAACACCTTTCTAGCCGTATCATTGTACTTGTTATTGTACTGATACAGGTTTTATTTCTTTAGAAATTGATTAGTGTTCATTATTTTAGTCGTGGTGAAGAATTATTGTTTAATTTGCCACGTTATCTCGTAAAAAGTATTTTATGTTATGAACTTGCTGCCTACACCCACCTACTGCTGCAGCGTATAAAAAAAAAGTGAATTTATTCCCTTAGGTAAAAATTTCTTTAAAATATTGATGAAAAACATTTTTGGTATTCCCTAATAAAAAATAAAAAGTAGTATGTGTCTCAAGACTAACTTTTCAACAAAACACTTCCTTAAATAAAATAATAAAAAACTTAACCCATAAATAGTTATAAGTGGCAATTAAAAAAAGGGACTGTTATCTGATAGACCTGGTAGTCCAATGCAGCATGAAATTAGACATGCTTGATTAATATCACCCTGTAAATTTTATTTGGCAAATGAATTTCCATCTTTTACTTATTTTTCCAACAACAAAAATTAAAGGGCTGGCCAATCTAAAACAGTCCAAACTATGCATAAACATGCTTCATAATATATAATTTAACGCACTCGTTACTCTGACGCGACAACCCATAATTCTCAATTTGTGTCCGCGGCCCCCTTAAATATGTGCGATGTGCATCAGAATCAGTTTATAGCTAGCTATGACTGTAACTAGATGTTACATCACTTCGTGTCATTCATTTGCGTAGATGAGGCACTTTCTATCTAAATAACATCTTTGATTATATAGTGTTTTGGCAGAGTAATCATGTTAGTTGCAGTGCGCAATGCTATAAGCGTGAGTTCTATCCCTAGCTCAAATGCAGCCTTGACAAAATTGGCAGGTGATGAAATCATATCCCATCACTCCTGCCAGGGTTGCGAGTTTGTCCGAAAGAGATATCGCGGCCCCGGCACACAGGCAACGGAAGGAACACGGGTGGGTTTTAGTCAGTAAAAGTCTGACACGCCCTCCCACTCCACCCAGAGCGGGAGAAGTTATTTAATAATATCCCAAGCCCAAAATAAAAAAAAACCCATCACTGCTGGGACACAGGCCTCCTCTTTCTGAGAGGAAGTGAGCCATAATCCACCAGGCACCCCAAGTGCGGGTTGGTAGATGTCACATTTCTTCGATTTTGTTCTAGGACATGCCGGTTTCCTCACGATTTTTTCCTTCACCGTTTTGAGAGCAGTGATGTTGAAATAATTTACACAAAGTAAAGTGACGACCAACAACTTGTAAGTCACAGCCGTTACTAGTGGACTACCACTGCTATAATGGTGACATAGAGGGTTATTATTATAGATAAGAGTAAATAAGGAAACCCGAAGAAACGATGGATGGGCTGTGTGAACCATGATAAGGGTAGAAAGGAGATGATTACTGAGATGACAACGAATAGAGAAGTACTTACGGAAAGAGAAGACATTCAGAGCTTACCCCAAATATATTGGGATAAGGGGAAGAGAATAATAAACACCTAAATAAGGCAAGCCAAGAATAGGACAACATGAAAACAATAGAAGAAAAACCAGACATTTTGGATTAGAAATCATCGAGACAGAAGGAGTGATAGACCAAATATTACTAACCTTAAATGAAGAAGACGAAAATAGAAAAAGAGGTGTTCCGAACCAAGCAATATCTGTGGTGAAGCACTTTAAAGGAAAGGTTTCATCATGGACGGGCTCAACAGAGCAAGAAGCAGAGGTACCCAAATTATTGGACCATGAAGTTAATGTACAAAATAATGATTTACGATCATTAACAAGTAGTTATTACTTAACATGGATTAGTGATGTGAAAAATATGGGATAGTTTTATACTCTTATTTGTAAGGTACCTAATACAAATCCCCACAATGAGATCAGTATGTGTAATTTTGATTGCATGCATATTGGAGAATGTAATAAGTAGATATTTATTTAAGGCATAATAACTGTAACAAAAATTTTTTTGTTATGTTGTTTCCTTGCTTATTATAGATATGTCTGCTTTGAAATTTAACTGTGTAATAATTAAGATTTATACATGTAATGTTGTATTTTCCAAATAAATGTTATTAAAAGTGACAGTTCTCTTTCTGTATAGTTTTGGGAGTATTGACAGGATCTGCTTAGACACTTCATCTGAAAAGCGTTTCTTACTCATATTGATCGATAAAAAGTTAGAACTTATGTATATCAGTATTCATTGCCTCCACATACACACTTTCATACCTCGAATTAGTTTCTAAAAATAGCAACAGAAATCGGTTTTTCTAGAAAAAGTATATTAATATTTGCCGCAACTGCAGAAACCCAATTAAAAGTAATATCTGTAAAAAAGAGAAATTCCAGTGAGTTGAAATCTATTAATTTCATATTAAAAACGCTATTTTTATGTTCTAATGGCCGCCACTAGAAACATATACAGGGTAGTAAAAATAAACGCTAGCACTAGGTAATACCTAGTTCACACTAGCGAATGACTAACGGTTACGGTAACTGTTATTTCCCGCTGTATACAAATATAATGGTCACGAACACCAAACCGAAAGATTTGACTTGTTTTCTATTATTTTTTATCTCCCAAGAGACTTTTTATTTGATCGGTTCGATGGAGATAACTGTGTGTTATTTATGTTACGTTTATATTACACAAGTGTACTCTATGAAATAGTTGTAATTCGATAATAATTATTGGGTGTGATATTGAATATTAATATTCGTTCCTCAGTAAATCTCGTTGAAAGTAGATGAATGGAATACACGCCTTAAAGTCAGGGACTGCATTATCAAAAAATTAAGGAACCTTTAAATTTCGTATGACGTCATACCGTTAATGGTTACCTAAATATTTCGATACCTTTATTTTTTTCAGTACTTACCGGAATTTTGAAGTTGGAAATGCATACCGGTATATTTCGATAGAAGTACTAAAATACACAAGTTCGACCCATCCGCGCACCCACGCCGCGTCGTCTTGTTTTTCGGTACCGAAATCGTGTAAAGGTTTAAAAAGGTATCGGTGTAGTTCAACCCTTATTTTAATCCGGTACCGGTATATTTTTGAGGTATCTTAACCTTTAGCCGTAACCGCTTTCAATCCCTGCTTCAAGTTGAGTTTTATGACGCGTTTCCTTACAAAATAGCGAAATACAAGCAACATTTTATGTATCGCTCTTGTTATATTATATAAAAACAGATAACAAACCTTTCCAAAGTACACACACATAAAGATTAACACCAGTTTTGCTACCAACAATTAAAATCAGATACAGAAAACTAATCAACCTTTGCCCAAAGGCGCGCGGCGCGGGCGCCGCACAGTCGCGCTTACCATCAGTGTGCCCACCGCCTTACAACTTGTTAAATTATAACTTACTGTTGATACTATCAATTTCAATTTATGTACCAACTGTGTTTTATTAATCTAATACCAGCACTAATCAATTGATTGATTTCACAGCTGATTCGAAAGCGTTGTTACTCCGATTTTATATGTACGAGTATTTTAGATTTCTCCGTTATTTTTTTAGTTTAATTCAATTGGTTTTAGATAACGGGATTATGCTATGGGTTTTTAATGATCACTAATGTGTTTTCTGGTTTTTATAGCGCGAAAAATAACGCAAAAATGTAATAAATAACGAAATTTTATTTATTTCTTATGCTAATTTTTTGTTACGAAAACAGCTTTTGATGTGTGGTCGGCATTTTTGTTAATTGTTATTTTAGTAGCCTATTGTCTGTCCAATAAGCTAATGGCAAAGTTATAGTTTCGACGTAGCATAAATCTAAAAGGCTAAAAAGTATTGTTTTACAAAATGTTTTCAGCAATGCATTTACTTAAGATAACTTGTATAATTTATAAGTAGGACATTTTATTTTATTTTTGTTTTTCTACCTTTCGAGTATCACAGCATAATAAGAGAAAGAATTTATTCTCACATTGGTAGGTATGCACTACCTACCCCCTTTACCGATTACAGGGTGAAATATAGAAATAGAGCCCGCATATCCTGGCGATAGGACGTCACAATACATATGATATCAAATTGCTTCAAATAAATTCTCCGATTCCCCTACGTAAGAAATTCGCTAAAATATACCTAACATCCAATTTGCTAATTCCGCTTTTGGCAACAAACTCCGTCCAAGTACATACGTAGGTAATCCTAGTATCAACCTAGGTAATTAACAAAACTTTTCTTATTACGTACTTAAGCTATATCTACTTAAGTTTAAGACTCTTAAGTTTAATTAAAGTTCTCCCTGTAGCGCAACGCAATTACTCGGCCCGTGTAAATGCAAATAAGTTTGTAACACTCTGATGTTTATACTGGCCACTGCGACCAATGGGCGTGTTTCAGCTGGGCACACAGTGTCGAAATCCTTTGACTTTTAAGTGGGTGTTAACGTACACGATGACACGGTGTCATTTTGCGGGGTTCTGTGTTGAAAAGGTACCGATTTTGGGCTCCCCGCAAACTTGTTGTAACTTATTGCGGATGTCCCGTAAGTTTAACCGCAACACTGAAGCTTCCCAAGTTCCCCCGCCGCGCCGCTGTTTAGAGTTTTGGTTGCGAAGTTTTCAGACTTGACAAGTACTAAGGTTTCATATCTACATCATGAAGGTTGTTTTGTCGCAATGTATGCGTATATAGGCTTGTATAGTTAATTAGGAACTTGAAACTGTTACCGCAATTTAAAACGCTACTTTAACTCAACTTGTTTCTTCAGACGTCGTTCAATGAATTACTTTACTTCTCAGAAGAACTCAAGCATTAACACTTCCATTCAAGAATAGCGAGATAAAAATGTATGAAATATTTCTGAACAAAAACCTCAAGTTATGATCTTGACAGTTCCTCGCGCCATATCCATTATACTCGTAGTTACGATCATGAGATGTGACGCGAATAGTACCTACAATAACAATTAATTGCACCTTTTCGAAATGTCAACGTCATTATTTTTTATTTATTAATCATTCGAAGGACAAAGGCTGGAGTTACAGCTAACGCTAACTTTTGAAAGCTATTAGAAGATATTATTATGCGACTGTTTCAAATGCAAATTTCTTACAGTGTGGCAAATGCATGCGTGTATTTAAAGAAATTTTTCTGTTTCAAGTGGGTACCTATAACGTCAATGTTTACAGCACAGCATGCATTTTTCCATCCAGTTAGGTAGGTCCAACTTCGAGAAAGAGGTCAATCGTTGAATCCGCCTCGGCTGGGCAGCGTTCGCGAAGCTACGCAATATCTTCTCGTCCCACATACCGCAGTGTCTCAAGACGAAAGTCTTTGACCAGTGCGTGTTGCCAGTGATGACCTATGGTACTGAAACGTGGTCGCTCACAATGGGCCTTATCAGAAGGCTAAAAGTCACCCAAAGGGCAATGGAGAGGGCTATGCTTGGAGTTTCCCCACGTGATCGAATCAGAAATGAAAAGATCCGCAGGAGAACCAAGGTAACCGAAATAGCCTGAAGAAACTTAAGTGGCAATGGGCAAGGCACATTGCTCGCAGAACAGATGGCCGATGGGGCCGAAAGGCTCTGGAATGGTGACCGCGTACCGGAAGACTTAACGTTGGAAGGCCTCCCACAAGGTGGACCGATGACCTTGTGAAGGCTTTAGGAAACCGCTTGATGCGGGAAGTACAGAATCGGTCGAAGTGGTGGTGCTTGAGGGAGGACGTCTTTCGGCTGAAATGATGATGATGACGCATTTTTACATTCAAGGCCTGCTATAATAAACAGTATAAAATTCTCTGCATTGCAGTGTTTGTAAAGCTCTAGATGACAACCGTGAAGGGACCTAAATACCTAGAGAAATTACTGCGAATACAACCATATAGAATATGTTCTGTGCGCCATAGTTATCTATGTTCTGTACTTGCGACAGTTGTGGAGCACGATGCAGACATTTTGAAACCTAGAACTAGGTAGCTTATTTTATTCGAAGGTGCGGCAAAGCAGCTTTCACGCTACGACTAACATTTTCCTTTCTGAAATATAGAACATGAAGTTTTAGTATTTTTCTTGGAAAAAAAATGGTAGGTTATCTGAAAAGAAATGTACCTACAGTGAAGATGGTTTAACTTTATTTTGAAAGAAAATACGTTTATTTGCGGTAAAACACGGCACAACGAAATAACACAAACACAAAAAAAAAAGTTGGAACACAATATGCGTCACATCCACGCAAGACGGCCTCGCTTTGCATAATGCTGTGACGCTATGCGAGACAGAGGCACAGCGCTGATTTTCAGCGACAGCTGGCGGTGACCTGGCCTTTTAGCTTCGTTCTCGCTCATTACTCGCTTATCATTCTACACAAGCTCATCTTTACAACAGATGAGTTATAATAACACATCTGATGAGTCCAGAGTCCTTGTCGCACTTCTGGCTATTATAAAAGTACTTACCTACTAGTTTTTGTTCTTTGCATCACTTAGGTATGTGCCATTTATAGTTCTCCTTATAAAGCGAATTGATATTTACGTCGTTGTCCATAGACTCATGTATTTTTCAATCGATAAATTATTGAGTGGTTAAAAATACATTGCGAGGTTTAAGCTGAATTTTAATGTGCTAAGTATCGCTTTTTTAACCGACTTCCAAAAAGGAGGAGAGTTTTTTTTTATATGTATGTCTACCGGTTTCTTCGTCAATTATGAACCAATTTTGAATTATTATTTTTTGTATGAAAGGGTATGTTTCCAAGTTGGCCCCATAAACATTTTATTAACTTTGCTCTGATAGTTTTTGAGTAAGCTTCAATAATACGTATCTTTCCCACTTAGTATATGTGGATGATATGATGATAACTTCCTGTCATTTATTTATTTATTATTTATTTAAACTTTTCACACTCAAAAAAGTACAAAGACGGACTTAATGCCATGTCACATGACTTATTGTCATTGTTATTTACATAGCAGATAGTGGTATTCGATTTTGTGTGGGGTAGGTACCTACCCCACACGAATTAGTTACCCCATAGTTAACTTTAATTCCGGAAGTCGGTTTTAAAAAACGAAAATTCAAAACCAAAGACACCGACTTCCGAAATTAAAGTTATTTTTCACATTGTAGTGTTTTTTTTTAAGTCGGTTGTTTTTATTTAATTTAGAACTTTTGCTATTATAATTCTATATTGATTTTTATTTAAATACTTTAGTAATTCAAAAACATGTCACACAAACACACATCACAACGTGATTATTACTTTCATGAATTCGAAGACGGGTTCAGAAAAGCTCGAATAAAATTGGATAAGCTTCGTGACGACTTATTCGCCGCACTGGGAAAATAAAATTGCACCTACAATATTTTACTGATACAATTGA
Organism: Agrochola lota; assembly: GCA_947364205.1. Taxonomy (NCBI): domain Eukaryota; kingdom Metazoa; phylum Arthropoda; class Insecta; order Lepidoptera; family Noctuidae; genus Agrochola; species Agrochola lota. The sequence goes on along the minus strand of OX376227.1, from coordinate 13,755,520 downwards.
AACAGTACAAATAACGAGTAAATTACTACTTTGGTTTATGTAATTGTGCGAATTTACAGTAATGCCCAACAATAAACAATATTAACGTAAATATTATACACTATTTACAAACAGGTGTACCAACATAACCCTTGCACATACAATATAATTCTGGACGATACTTTAAAGAGACAAAGAGTGCAGTATGATTAATCAAGCCAGTTCATCGCCCTCAAGGCGAGACTGATCAAAAACTCGTACTTTAACCGGCGACTGAGCAATATAACATTGGACTGTGGAGATATCGCATCGGAGCCCCGTTTGAGCTCGTTACACACCACTAGGTTAGCTTACGATTTATTTACAATTGTAGGCGAGTAGAGTTATGGCTTGAGGATTTATTTTGAGACAATTATCTTGCTGTCGGTACTGGAGTGAAGTACGATTGTTGTGACTGTGGAATTGGGAAATACTCGATTGTAGATCATGTAAGTCCTATGCGTTTGTTAGTTACTGTTTGAGTTAATAAATAATAAATCAAGCTGACTTTTGTGCCAGTAGCAAGTTTCAAAATGGGAATGTTGTGGCTGACAATGAATTGAAAATGTCTTTCGTAACATTCGGTTTGGTAAAAAATAAACATTTCAAAACTAAGATGACAAAACGATACACTAGTTCACCCATTTCAAACGTCATCGTTCACAACCCATAAATATATTAACACTGCAGGTAGACGGATTCTGTGTCCATTCCAGCTCGCTCGATCGAACAGGGCACCACCGCATCCCGATTCCCGTCCCATATTTCAATTCGCGCATCACGCATTAATGCCTTCAGGAAAAATATAGAATGCAACACTCGTAAACAGTTCCGAACGCGTTGCGTGCGGAACGCATCAACGTCTGTGACGTCAATTAGCAGCCTGGCTGTAAACAAACGGAGGTATTATAGAAAAGATTTATTTGAGGGATTTATTTAGCCGCCAGTGTGATGGCACGTCACTAGTTTTGGTAGTTAGTTGTGATGAGTAAGCGCGATTTACTAGTTTCGGTAATTGGATGTGGGGGGCACTAGTGTTGTGGTAGAGCTATAAACAAGACTATCCCCAGAAGTGTACTTTGATAAATAGAGTTGAAAAAGCTGGCCTTTTGCGTTTATGTGTTTAAGACAATATAGCGTATGTCACATACCATGATTTAATTTCCAATTAAAATACATCAATACTTTCGTTTTTTTTTCGTTTATACAATAGTATGAGTGTCCGTGTGGTGCCGGACGTTAAGAATTGTACCATCCCATTTCTTCCCGTGGGTTTCGTAAAAGGCGACTAAGGGACTCACTAGAAAATGGGCAGCAGCGTTCTCTACTCATTTTAACGCCATACTGCGATCGCCAACCCGCCTGCCGAGCGTGGCGATTATAGAAAACCCCCCATTTGGGGAGGCCTATGTCCAGCAGTGGACGTCTTTCGGCTGAAATGATGATGAATTGTATGAGTTATTCGTCTATGTAACCAGGTATTTTATTTAACTTATTTATAAATAGGCATATACCTATGTAGGTACGAATGTCATTGAACTTCCACAATTAATTAAACCTACTTCAATAATAATTATTGTTATGTAACCACCGGGGATCATTAGCGGTAATAAACTTATTCCAATGAGAATATTATTTCTCGATGTTCTTAGATTTTTATATGTTGAGAAAGATAAAGTAATTTATTTTACATATTTACATGATTTAAGCATTTTATCTGTGTATACGTAGGCCTGATGTATTTATGTACTTAAAATTGCCTTGGTATCAATGCAATAAAGAAGATAAGAGAATTCTTTGACTTGAAATGCAAAGTGACCATCGGTCTGCCGCTGCTATGAATATAATTTAAACCCAATTAAAAATATATTATGTAGGTGGATATTCATTATATATACAATGTATAGGTACATACCTATAAATAAAAATAAAAAATATTTTTAAATTTTATTCTTGCATTACATAATAAGTTAGTAGGATCTTAAAGAGCAGGTGATATTCTGTAGCTTCTGCCTAACCTCATGTGAAAAAAGCATGAGTTGCATTTTGAAAGTGGGCAACATCGCAAATAGCTGTCAAAGATTTCGCTGTTTTGATTAATTTGGCAATAGTACTATATGGAAATAGGAAATATGGCTAACTAGTGAACTAGAATATTAATAATGAATTGCAATTAAAACCTGAATTTGATGTTGTAATCGCTTTAGGTAAAAAAGGCATCTGGAAAGTTTCCAAATACTTTTTTTACTTGAAAACTAAATATTCAGTGTTTCGATATTAATTATTGCATTTCATAATCATTATTTTAGTTTACTAGTCAGCAATATTTCTAATTTCCATACAGTAATATTGCCAAATTAATCAAAACAGCTAAATATTTGACAGCTATTTGCGACGTTGCCCACTTTCAGAATGTACGCTCTGAAGTATGTGTAGTTATTGTGAGTGCAATTAAGAGTTCTTTATGTAAGTAAAAATCATTCTCAGGAGCACTTTTCATTTTCCGTTCGAGAGTACAGTTAAGATTATAGAACCTAATTGACTCCTATCTGATCTGGAGAAATAACAGCTGATTAAAGCAAAGGTCACACAGTGCCCAGCCTCTATGAATATTGCAGAAACACCTCCGAGACCCACCTCCACTGTTTTATCCACCACATTCACTGTCTGGATTAGATAGGCGTAACCTAGCAACACAACAACACAGCCAGGAATGCGAAATAAAAATACTTCGCGACAAAGAATGTTGAGAGACATTGTCGCTAGTGACATAAACACTCGCCTCCGTTTTATTTATAATAATTTGATTATTCGAAGAATGTTCAGTTCAGACTTTCAGAGGGCAGTAAATCGTCAATTCTCATACAACGAACATATTGAGGCCGGGCAGATTCATTCCGCAAATTGAATGCGCGAACGTTGCCGATTTACGACCGTGCCGCCATCTACCGGCCGGCGTATTTTTAATTATTTGATCAGGCAACACTGATAAATCAACTGCTGTAATTGGTCGGCCAGTGTTGCCCTTTAATTAGTTTATTTCATTTCGCAAACGCCCTATAGTAATTAGTTCATGAATTTTAATTCAAATGCGATCTTGTAGGCGTTAAATGATTAAAGGATAGTTTGGTAATGTGTGTAGTGATTTTTTAATTTTGTGTGAAATTGAAATGGTTTACATAATATAGGTATTTATGTAAACTTTTAAATGGCTGTATCGTTTATCGTTCAAGATAAAACATGTAAAAAACGAGTAAACATGGAATTAATCCATGTTGGTAAGAGTATGTGCTAACAATAAATCTAAATGATAAAATCTACCAATTCTTTTTTCCTGCCGCACTGGCGTAACCTTCAGCGTGATTTATTTTGTACTTGAACACATTTATATGAGATGGTGGTAAAAATATTATGTTCTCTTCAGCTTAAAAAGAAAAAAACTGGGTTTTCGGAAGAAAATACTTATCTTGCAGTTTATAGAAAAAAATCACACTGTTTTACATAAAATTACCACACTTAATTCATTTTTGTTCTGTTTCCAACTTCTTTCAGCCAAACAAAGCCGCTCGTTATCGCAATTTGTTCGATACAAATAATAGACCATTCACTCGATACTGTAATCGATTATTTGCATTGTCACACGAACGTCGGAACCTAATTACTTACTGCATCAGAATTATGTGGACTATTGAAATGTACTCAAGCATGTAAACGTTGGGACGTAAGCAGTTATTATTTTCCAGCACTAGTAATTATGTTGTGGTAACTAACGTAACTTCATATCGATATAACTTCGGTTTGCATCGTACGATTAATTGCAATCATTTATTTTGTTCTGTTTGGCACCTACAACAGATGTATAACAAGATTTTTTTTAAGTGTCTCTATTTGATACTATGTATTTGGGTAGTAGATAATTATCGTTTTCTCTGCTATGAAGTAAGGTAAAATAAACGAGAGGTAATTTCAGTTAATTAATAGAAAACTCTAGCTTGAAATGTGTCACTAAAACGTACAATTTATGGCTATTTAACACATAAATCTACAAATAAACAATTTTCCTAAGGAAGCCGTAGACATGTTATTCTTGGAAAATTTATCATTAAGGTTGACAAGGTCTAAACCTACTCAGTAGTGAGTGAATGTGGGTGCAATTGATTTTTAGTGTTACAAACAAATATTATTGACCATTTTACTATTCAACCGACAAACTAAAACTGGAAAATTGTCGACGTTAATAAATCTATTGCTCTTATTTCCTTTTGAAACTGTTGCGATGACCAATAGCAGCGCAATCATGGCGTAGCTTACTAATCCGCACATTTATCACGGATAGCCAGTCCCCGCACAGACTGGTGTAGTAACCAATGGTTTCTTGGTCGTATATCAAAAGTCGTGGCTTATAGATAGCTGGGGATCTATGACGGCGATAGGGCCGCGATAGGAGGCGAGGATCGAGCGCACGTTGACGTTTTTACGGCGAGAGCTATCGCGGGCCGTAAATAGTTGGACTCGGGATACGTGCGTTCCGTTTAACAGCGTTCCGCGTTCGAAATTCGAACTCATCAGAGATTCATGCATTTTCATGAATGTTATTGATGTAAAACTAAATTGGCTTTTTTGTATATTGCGTATGTTGATCCCGAAACAATCAGACCTTTTTTTAATTAACTAGCGATCCGCCTCTGCTTCACACGCGTGCAATGGTGACAAAACATCAAGATTTCTGCGCTGTATGCAAGTTAAATATTAATGTTTTTATACACATAAACCTTCCGGAATAAATGTTGTAAATGATGATGAAGACCGGATCGAAATCCATTGTGTACTTTAGAAGAACAACACGGTCACACAGACACACACGAAATGAGACTCTGTTTATACTACCTATACCTATTGCAGCATTACACTGCTAACTAAACCTCTTCGCATGGAAAAAGGCCGAACATGTTTTATTTGTAAAATATTGACACTGTTAGACAGAATTTTAAATTTGATTTTATCGAAACAGAAATAAAAAAAAGATTCGTGTTTGTTTGTGTCAGTCATCAGTCACCTTTCATAGATATTTAAGTATGAAGTAAAAAAAAATCCTGTGAGCAATTTTTCCCGCGAACAGGCACCTTCCAGCTTTGGCTGTTTTTATTAGGTCTCCTTCCCAGGGACCAACCGGGATATTTTCCCTCGAAAGGTATTCTCCGTATTAGCGCATAGAAAAGGCCGATTTCGGCCATACAGTTGGGTTATAGCTGCTCCACTCCCAATGCATCGCCGGCCATACCCTACTGCGGGTTGTGCGGAACCGAGTGCCGCGTCCCGGCACCTCGACGGGCGCCGCGGACGGTTCGGCGGGTGACCCCGAGGCAGCGAATACTGAGAGCGCTGGCCGGGTCTGCTAGTAGCGCATCGCCTTGCCCTGGTACAGCCAACTCCCATGCGGTTCCACTCCTATCATCAGTCCCACCTACTATTTCCTTAGTAAACGTTTTGTTGTAGCTAAATCGGTGTTTTTTTTGCCGTATTTATTAGTCTCGATTAGGCTCCGTTCCCTTTTAAAAAAGTACTCAAACAACTTAGGTTCATCGGGACGAATATCATTTACAGTGTTAAACGCGAAAATCGTCGGGGGCTTTACGAAGCGATAGCTATCGAAACATTCGTCCGAGTCATTCTAAAAATTGAGTTAAATCACGTACGCCGATGGGCCTAGAGTTATTTTCCGAGAAAGATAAACCACTGAATAATAGATCTAACGTGTTAATCAAAAGTTTATTTAAACATAAACTCTGACGTCGACAGCTACATTTTCTTTAAAATCTTTTCACAATTTTTATTTGTCTCTTTTTTCTACATAATTAAATCAGTGAAATATATCAGTGCAATATATCTTGTGATTTTACCTGAATACAGTACTACACAACTTTGATGTAGCATACATTTGAGAATTTTTATTCATTCATTTCAATTTTACGAATGTATTTGCATAAATGATTTTACAAGTTATTGCGTTCTCGTAAAGACCATTTTCACCTAAAGCAGTAATAAATATTGGTGATTTTGAAGGCGCACTCAGTTCGGATGGTGATCGGATTTACGAATTTTGCCGATGCTACATCTACGTTGTGTCGTACTGTACCTCGTTTTATTCTATGAACTATATCGTCCAGGGATATTTGATTCGATTTCCGAGCGATATTTGAGTTGAATGTGGAAGAACATCCTTTTATTGCTACACTATGTAGGTATAGATGATGGACCGTAAAATCAAGCGCGTTTATCGATTAAAGATAGATCATCAATCATTTAAATTCATACGTGTAGTAGACACGTATGTATTTAAATAATCAAAGCCATTAGCCATTCCTTGAATTGATCACCCACTTAGCGCCCCATTGTGTAATTCTTATGAGTCACGGTAATTGTCACTTGTTCATCGTATTGTTTTCCCGGCCTAGGACTCCACTTTCTTTGAAACAGTCGTGTCCTGATTAACATTTGCATACTTAATCGGTTTGTTTATTCATGTGTGCGAGTTCCTGGATTTAGGTAGGTACTTGCGTCTATCGTATGTTAGGAAGAAATTGACTCTTGGTTCTTCAAACCCATCGGCCATAGTGAAATCTGCGCTGCCACCGACGATGATGCCGTGGCGAAGTGGCGAAGCGTTGAGCCATCAAAATCTAATTTAGGTACTGCGCCTTCATCAGCACGAAGAAGAACTTAGTGATATGGATACGGAAACTTTAATCCACAATGTAAGATGACCTTGGTACAACATGATTCATTACATCACGCCGTGTTTCTAGTATGCCCACATTTCGCCAGTTATGTTTAAGTCCGAGCACAAATCCAGATTCTACTGAGAAATTTCATATAGAAAACCCCAATATCACCTAGCCCACCCCGGGAATTGAACCTAGGACCTCATGTTCAGCAGTAGCGCTTACGACCACTACACCAACTAGGCAGTCTAACGTTTCAATAAAATAAAAATAAAACTACAAGCATTCAATCAATCTGCCTAGCCATTTCCCAACTATATTGGGGTCGGCTTCCAGTCTAACCGGATGCAGCTAAATACCAGTATTTTACATAGAGCAACTGCCTATCTGAACTCCACAACCTAGTTACTAGGTAACACAATACCCCTTGGTAAGACTGGTTGTCAGACTTTCGGGCTTCTGACGACCCGTAACGACTGTCAAAGATCCACGAATGACAGCCGGTACCAACGGCTTAACGTGCTTTCCGAGGCACGGAGGAGTCTCGGTATGTAAAGATGGTCACCCATCCACAGACCAACCCCGGCAAGCGTAGCTTAACCTGATGGATCGACCCGTGCGGCAGTTATTACTTAGCCACGAACTCCTCAAAAAACTACAAGCATTGCGTCATATAAAAATAATATCTAGTTATCCTACAACTGATGTGTTATTAATTTTCGCTGACGCATATTATTATGGCAAAGAACTGGCTACAGCTCAATTAATGATCTTGATTGCGCATATGTTTAATTTATGCTTCCTTCATTCCTCGTAGAGATGAGATATTTGATAGTTCACTTGCTATATATTTTTAATTTAATCGGCATTGCTCGAAGTCTCCTATATTTGCATGGCCAAAATCTAATTAATATCAAAAATCAATGATTGCCAATCAAATCACATAGCCGCTGATCATCACCTTATTTTTGGTAGAGTGTAATGATAAATGAATGGTCGAAGTCGGTGGATGATAGATGATAAGAATAACTAAGGAATACCAAAAAGTACAACTACTACCAATTAGCGAATGTAAGCAAAATACTCTTAAATATAAAATAACTACATACAGTACGACACAACTTAAATGAAGCATCGGCAAAATTCGTAAAACCGATCCCCATCCGAACTGAGTGCGCCTTCAAAATATTTAGGTGAAAATGATCTTTTCGCAAACGCAATAACTTGTGAAGTCCTATAGCCCAATACATTCGTAAAATTGAAATTATGGAATGCAAATTTTCAAATTTATGCTACATCTAACTGGTGTCGTACTGTGCCTATGATAATCCCGTAGTCATGTCATATCGTGAAAGCTCTAAAGGACAAATATTAACGTTTGAGTACTAATCATTTCTGTAGAGCTGGAAAGAAGGACATTGTGTAAACATTTCTGACAAATCATTTGGTAAGTATGTTTTCTTTTACTCAAATAGGTGTTCTCTCGTTTTGGTAAAAAAAAACATACTTACCAAATGATTTGTCAGAAATGTTTACACAATGTCCTTCTTTTTAGCAGACGACAGTGTTACCTATGATTTTTTCAGCCATTACAATGTTAGTGTTGTATTATTTTTATCTTTATATGTATTGACTAACTTCTGCCAGCGGCTTTGGCAACGTGATATCTTTATAAATGATGGCCTATGTTACTCAGCGATAATATAGCATTAAGGCTTGTCTAGACCAGCGCGACTTGTCGCGCGACGCGACTCAAACAATGCAATTTCTAAGAAAACTATACGGTATAACAATAACCGGCGTCGCGTCGTGCGACAAGTCGCGCTGGTCTGCACAAGCCTTTATACTGTTGAAAGAATATTAAAATCAGTCCAGTAGTTTTCGAGTTTATTCATTACAAAAAAACATACAAAATATTAAATCTTTTCTCATTATAATATTATTTTAGATTACATCACAGCACAGTAAGGATAAAAAAGAACTTAAAAAATCATGTGGTTGTGTGGTTTGAATATTCGGTGTAAAACCAGTTCATGAATTTCAATAGTTTAAATTGGTACAAAAAACGTCATGTTTTGGGCTCTCATATCTTAGTAGGACACGTAAGTACACCTTCATAAATCTGCCTGCCATGTGTGAATCGAATCTAATATTATTAGGTACAATTAAAAACTGATGTTGACATACATACTAGGTACCTAATTTAATACAAGTAGTATATAGAAGATAAGTTGGCACTTGGTGGAGATATAAATTTTGCACATGGCCTTCCTTCAGCTTATTTTACATGCATTGTATATTTTGTTTCCTCATTTTAGATAAGTAGGATAACATAACTCGGATATAAATAGTCTCTAACGAATTATACTTTAAGTAAATATTCAAACGAAAATATACGACGATATTTTTATTCGTAATTAAAAAAATAGCAAAAGGAGTAGGTGTGTAAGGATTGTGGCAGATGGCGTTCTATTATTTCTGACTACTTCTTTGGTAAGATGGCGTGAGTTTATGTTACTTAGAATGTAAATATTCAACTACATTCCGGCCGTCGACAAAATGCATTCCTGACACCTGTCAGGTGGAAAATTTCTAGTAATAATAATGATCAAATTCGCAAAACCTGTATTAATCAGTATGAAAGTGACAAGTGTTAAGAAAGCATTCTGTCAATGGCCAGACTGTAGGTAGGTTCATACGTAGTTGAAGCAAGATGCAGGTAAGAGTCATCTCTTATTTTCATCTTGCTTTCGAAAACTTGCTGAACTTTTCTATAGAATAGGTACTAGGAACATTCGTTCTTAGTACCTATTCTGTAGAAAATTGCACTGCATTTGTGTAGTGAAATTATTCACTACACAAATGCTTGTTGAAAGTGTCAATAAAGTTTGAGGATTTCCCAATCTATCAATGTTTTTATTTTGTGGACAGCACTTATGTATAGTCACGTGCAGAATATGTTCTTCACCTTTAGGGATTTTTTTTGTCTTCTCGTTGCAAGATAGAATCTACTTTACTGACTCAGCATTATAGTTAAATTGCGTCGTAATGTCAATACCGCAGAATTATATTCAGCCATCTTCTTTACATGTCAGACCGAATTAAAACTGTGACACTGAGACTCTGACAATTCAATAAAAAACAAAAAGATTAATTTCGTAAAATGGTCAGGCCATTAAAAAGGTTTTAGATTGATTTCAACACGACATTGATCAAAGTTGTAGGTACTGTATGCTATTTTGATCTTAGTTTTCTTTGCACTAGGTAGTGTGCTCAGTGGCGTAGCTTCAACAGGGATTATGTTCCTTGACTTGATATAATAATTGAAAACTGACGAAGATATAAAAGACTTGACTGTACTTTGAGGCTTCAAAATTAAATCAGAAGTTACTTAAGTACGTAGGTATTTTTACAGAAAACAAATCATGCGGAACCCACAAAACATTGTGTTTGTCTGCACACTACTACAACGTTTATATAAATCAATAGAATTTATTTGGTGTCGTCGAATGGGTGTGGTCTAGGTAATAGATACGTTATTTATTTAGTATTTAACATAAGTTTACGTTGTGTGGTCCTATGTGACTCACAAGTAAATTAGCAGATTATTTGTAAAACTATTTATTACATTTTACATATTCTGCATTCCGTTTGTATAAAGGCCGGTAGCTTATCTTTAATGGCTTTCAGACGTTTTATATTGACCAAAATTACTCGAAACGCCTTGTAAATGGATCGTTGACTGAATACGAAACAAATGCCCGCAATTTTGCGAGGAGCTCTTTCCCTTAGTCATATCAAGCTAACTCTCGGTTTGTTTGCATAGAGTGTGGACTCATCAGACCAGTTTTCAAAACCAACAGATAATATTATGAAACTGTTTTTCAAGTAGCGTATAATCGCAATAGGAAGTATAGACGGCTTTTTGGTGATTCACCCGAAACGAGCCAATCGACAATAGGGATACTGACAAAATATTTTTTTTAGCCCGGCTTGGAGATTATTATAAAATATTGGACACGTATTTTTTCTTTTTTTACGTAATCGAAAGATTACGGCGATACATTGAGTTAAAATATACCAAGACGTCACGAGTATGTAGATTTAATACTTACTTGTGACGTAGCGACCCTCACTCCCCAACTTAAAATGCGTTTTATCTAAGTATTTTGTTATTAATATGTTGGAGCAAAAAATACATGTCTAATATTTTTTTATCATCTGACTGACGGACTAATTAGAACTTCTTTTTTTTAACACAGGCATCATCCCTATTATAAATAATTATCCTTTTTCTTGAGGCGATTCACACGAAATTAATTTATTTGTAGGTGAATCAACGACTCTAGAAATCGATTCGCCTACAAATAAATTAATTTCGTGCGAATCGGCTCAAGAAAAAAATATATTATTTATAAGTGTCAATTCGCCCGTTTTGGGTGAACAAATTCGTAGATGGCAAAGAATAACTGAATAATACTTACCTAAAAAGATCAGAGTAAAAATTAAATAAAAACAATATGAAGTAGACTCTTTACACTATCATAACCAAACATTAAAATAACTTTAAGACTGGTGCATATACATACATAAAGCAGTTTTATTTTTACCATCTTTCTCTTCCCCCGCCGCGTGCCCATGACACTGTGTAGGGTAACAACAAAGTGTCAAATGGCCCGGAAATATCGTAACCTCTCCCAGCCAGACATTTCGTTCCTTCTCGCTGGTCACACTCATTATCTGCCATTCCAAATGCTTCTTTGTTGGTTTAAGTTGCTTTATTTACTCCCCGTAAGTGTACGAACGTCTCTCCTACACTAACACAACCATTTAAAGATTAGCCAATCACGGAAACCTGTTCTTTTTCCCGCTGTTTATCTAAACTCATAAATTACAGCCATTTTTGCCGCTGTTGTACATAATAGCTAATAAATAAACCAAAATATATTGCTTTAAATAATAATATTTACATAAATATTTTAGATGTCAATTTTTTATAAATTCCTACTGTGTTTAGTTGGATTTTTATTACGTCATGCGGGTAGGTGCGTAGATAAGATGACAAACGAAAAGCCAAATTAAAGATTATTATCATAAATTCATTAACTTTATTATGTACGAACAATATTAGTTACAGCGTGGGTGTTTTATTATTTTATTAATTTCCATAGACTCAGTTTTAGCGATGAGAATAATTATGGTGACGGTCGTTGATTATTGAAATGGTAATGTAATGTGTCGTACCGAACATTAGTATGTCATCGAAAGTTGGGAATACAATAAATAATATATGACAGTCTCATAAATAATTCCCTTCGTTTCCGACGGCGCGCTTTCGCATCCGGTAGGGCGGAACCCCACCCTACGCGCCGCCATTTTACATTTGAATTTGAAATGTCATTATTGTTATAGGAAGATGATAAACAATGATCCGTAATGTCTCTTTGGAGTACCGAAATATTGATGCTTATCGTAACTATGAGTTTGTTTACACATACTATTGCTTAATAAGTGTTTTTTTATTTTTTGTGGGAAGCATGTGGGTTGTTATTTTTATTTGATTTTTTATCGTTTAGAATTTTGCTACCAGTTGTAGTAGGTATAATTAGGTATTGTGAGAACATTTCCTTCCTTTCTTTAATTATGCCTATCACAAGTAAGGAAAACTTCTTGGATGTGTTTTGGCTAATGGAATACCTATTAATAAATCTGTGAGTACAGAGCTATCTTAATGCAATTATAATTTTTAAGTTTCATTTCTTATACTTATAATGGGTATTTTTCTGTATTCTGTACTCGCTTGACTCAACAAAAAACATCCTTTTTAAGCCCTTATCCTACTGAAATTAATCTTACTCTTGTCAAAGACAACATGCGTGGGTAAGCTCCCACATAAATGAAATCATGGATAACCTACTGACCGACATAACGAGACCTACCCTTCCCCTCTCCTCTACTATTTTTATTTCAGTAAAAGGGGTGAATTGGTTATGATTCAGAGGTCAGGATGGAGTGGGCATAAAGTGTACTTATAAGTGAAGAACAGCAGTGTTGATTAAATTAAACAGTAGATTTATGTGGTCACCAATTTAGCAATGATGTGAAATGGCGATCGTATAGGGGCGTTGTGTACAAGTTAAGTGGTATATGAGTGTTAATGGCCGTGTCTCTAACAGTTTTAATAGTCATTTTTGTATCAAGGGGATGGATTTTTTAATTACATAAACGATAAATATTAATCTTTTTAATGAATAATGTTTTGTGTGAGAAAAACTGATTAGGTAATATAGAAGCTGGTTTATTGTCTAGTTTTGTTATGTATAGCTTTGATTAATATTATGACTCATGATAATAATACGAATATTTAATTCAAAGTTAAAATCAAAGTCAAATCATTTATTTCAAATAGGCCCTTGTAAGGCACTTTTGAACGTCAAAATTTACAAAAAAATTGAATTGATTCTAGTCGCCCCTTCCAAAAGGTAGTTTTCGTATGGAGAAGAATGGGCTAGAAACTCCACCGTTACTCTTTTAAAAAGTTTTACAATGTTTTGTATAGGTACTTACATTAGTTATATAATTATATGTGAAGACGATGCACCTAGAATAAAATTACTATACCACAATAGGTTAAAGGAATTAAAAATAAAGCAACGACTGATAAATTAATTATGTGATAGATCCATACTGTAGGCGATTTTCCAAAAATTTTACAATTAATAAGTTAGTGTGTGAGGACGTAATCACAGAATGTAAAATTAAAGTCATATATAATAAAAAATAAAAAATATTGAATTAAATTAGCAACCAGTTTGATTTTGTCTAGAGTTAGAATTAACGTATGGTAGGTAATTTACTATCATATTAACAATAATCTAAGTTGCCAAGGTTAATCAATTAAATAAGGACGAACCTTGAAATAACTATAAAAAAATGGGCGCAACTATTGAAAAATGAATACCTAAACAATTTTTTGCATTAAGTACGTAGGTACTCGATTGGATGCTAAATAAAACTTAAATTAGTGCACAAATCATCACGATGACATTTAAATACACACAGGGGGACCAAATTCAGGTAAATTAATATTCTATTCATTTAAATTTCATACTAAAACACTTAAAACGACATGAAAGTGATTACATAACCACTGAAATTAATTTTACGACGATATTACAGTTTCCTACCTGTGCTGCCATCTCGTAGTGTTTATAGGAACTGCGTAGAGGCAAAGGCTTCTACGCTATCAAAGTGATTGGAAACACGAACCTTTGATTCCTGTGGCGCTGAAAGCAGTGTTGAGCTTTTGAAGTTAAAAGGTTATAATGAAAAAAAAAGGATTGACTGCGGTTTTATTTTTCATTATGATTTTTTTAAAAGTTCTTGGGTTGATTTGCTTAAGTCATCATGAGATAGTTATTATTATGCAGTTATCACCTTTTGTAACCTCACTATGGTCATTTCACAGATACAACTACCAGGGCCCATACCACATAACTTTACAAGAATACAATTTTACAAAATTGTTAAAAAAAATTGCTTAACACAGTTATTGCAAATATGTATGAGTTACAATATAGTAGACTTGTCACTACACCTTACATATTTGTAACTTTTTCCGTTACAATTGTGTGGCTTAGAGTTCAGTGCAGTACACGCACTTTGTTTAATAATTGTAACTTGTTGTAATTGTAAAGTTTTGTGGTAAAAACAAAAATTACATCCAAGATAGAGTATGGTATCGGGTACCTACATATTAAAGCATCTATGCCTACCTATCTTAACTTAGAAGGTTAGCCTTTGATTTCCGTATAGCTTTATAAATAATAAGTCCTGTGGAAATTCTTACGCTGCTGTTTTTATACTTTAGGTCAGTTAGGTTAGGTTAGTATTTATTCGTTTTGTCAGTTAAATATGGAATAATAAATAGATCTCGTCTTTCTCTCTTAATATCCTACACACACGTTCTCATGTCATATCCTAAAAACTATAAGAAACGCATAAACTCAACCTTGTACCAACTTCCTTCACCAAACAATCTGAATAAATTAATACTTAACAAAGGGGTAGAGACAACAAATCTATTCATTACTTTGCGAATGCATAAATACCAAGCCGGGATACCTACTAATTTATAGAGATGTCCCCGGTATAAACCGCAAATGAGAATCGTATATCCCACATCCACTATCCTAGTGTCCCTAAGTGAGTGGTATGCCCGATAAGACTCACCCTTGGGTTAGACCGTGGACAGAACTCCCGATAAGTTTCGATTTAATACGTTAAAAGGTGCCCTTAATGGGGTCATTCCCATTCGTTATGGGTTACCGTCGGACCGTATTTCGAGAAGCAAACGTATTACATTCAGAAAACGATTTTAATCAAACATTGAGTTGTATGCGACGTGGAGGCTTTCAAAAGACTGCTCTATGATGTTCAATTGTTCACAATTATGGCAATGTTTTACTTCAAAAATAAACATGAAACTGAAAAAAAATCGTTTCGGCTCAATCAATCCATCTTTGCCAAAAAGTTTGATGATCCATTGTTCTTAAAAAAAATTAAGATAGGCAAGTGGCTTTACAATCAGAGCAATGTAGGTGTCTATTCTTCCATTCTATTTTGCTTGAAGTAATATCATAAATTTTATTCTAAAAGAAAAAGAAAAATAAGAAATGAGCAAAGATTTATGTTCACAACATTGTTGCACATCTATTTATTATTAGGTAAGCTTTATCAACGACACATTTCGATGAACTCAATAAAAATAGCAATCATAAAACATAAAGTTATGAATTATGTTGTGTAAATGTATCTTATGTCTTACGTTAAAGCTCTAATATAAATTAAAAAGATATTCCCGTGAGCTAATTGAAATAAAAAACAAATTAAAAATTGTTAATGTATTCAAAGAACAATTAAATCACGTATGATGTGATATTTATGTATGTTTGTATGAACTCAAAAAACCTCGTGAATTTATTGTTATCTTTGGAACATTTTTTATTTTAATACCTATTGGATATTTAAATAACTTTATTTTGTCGCTTTGAGGAAAAACTGCAGTTTGATTTGGTTATCATACTAATGTAGGTGAGTCGGTAGAACTGATCTGTCGGTCGATTCTGTAAAAATATTAACGTGAAGCTTAGGTGAAGTGAGCGTGAAGTGAGCTGTCACTGCCACAGAATCGACCGGCAGGATGCTAGGGATTAACACTATTGACAGCTCACTTCACGCTCACTTCACCTAAGTTTCAGGATGATATTTTTACAGAATCGAACGGCTGTTCTGAAATGCATTTAAAAAAAAAACTCAAAATCAAAAACAATATATTTTATTTCACATATACCTACATGGACACTTATGAAACGTCAGAAGCTATATGGTGCACGGTACCAATTGGTCGTTTCCTATGTAGAAATGAAATGAAATGAAATATTTTTATTTTAAACAAAATGCTTCTTAAACAATGATTTGTGTTTGGAGCCTCCTTTTAGGCAAACAATGCCTGTGTTAGGAGACTCCAAAATGTAGAAGAGCCAGCAAGAAACTCCACGGTTACTCGTTTAATAATAAATGGCTTTTACAATGTTTTCTAAACAGTGTCAATATATATGAGTAACTTACTCTTGTCTCATAATTAGCGTCTCATCCCGAAAATTAGGTACCTACTCAGTTGAATTTGGGTCTTCTAGTAACCTTGGATGAAAATACGGGATAGTGTCTTAATCACGCTCGATAAATGGATTGGTTATGATGTAGCAGAGGTCATTTGCAACCTAATGACCCCTGACGACCCTTATGCAACAATTTTCGAGTAATTTTTCCTTTTATATTTTAAAATGAATGAAATAAAAATATAAAATATCACATGACTCGATTTTTTTTGACATTTGCATAGGAGTCCAAATGGGTCAATTGGTTGTTGTGGTTTGGTTGTTTGGTTGCTCTCTTACCCCTTTAGTGGATTGCCGACGTATTACCAATAACTCTGTACAAACAGACAGAAAGATCTGCACTCCATCATATCTACTCTTGATTTCTAATCCCTTTTGCAAAACCATTAAGAGGGGGAGGAGGATCAGTGGGCTGGTGAACATCATTATCGTAATATTATCTCCCTACGTTCTCTGTACATATTATAAAATAAAGTCGGTTTTTTTTCTGTGGGCCACACAAAAATACACGAAAAGCGACTTGGTTTCAGCTTAGGTCTTCTAAACTACACATACATACATAATTACCCTATACGTTCCCATTGCTGGGACACCGGACTGCTCTTTTCGAGAGGGAGTGGGCTATAATCTACAACGCGGGCCTAGTGCGGGTTGGTAGATGTCACATGTTTTCGAATTTTTGGTTCAAGGACATGCCGGTTTCCTCACAATGTTTTCCTTCACCGTTTTGAGAGCAGTGGTGATGAAATTATTTACACATAGTAAAGCGCCTGCCTGGGTTCGAACCCATGACCGACAACTCGTAAGTCGAGGCCGTTACCACTGAGCTCTCAAGCTACACAATGGATTTGAATGCGGTTTTCACCTATATTTATATGTGGGTATTTAAGTTTGGGCACGCGGGTCACTAATCCGTTATACAACAAAAAGACACTATGGTGGAAACCAAGGCCTATTCTTTGCCGAGGTTTTGAACTCCGGCGACTATAGAACATGACGGTTCAGAAGAATGTTGCTATAAATTTTTCGTAGCACTGTTACGAATATTTTTCTAAATTGTAACCACATAAATGTATTCGGTTATCGTAAAAATGTACACATTAACTCTGGGAACCAAAAACAGCATTGTAACGCATTCTTTCTTTACTATTTAACGTCTAAATTATAAACAAAAAAAATCTAATTAACATAAAATCGTACAAACATACGGTATGCGAAAGTATAAAAACAGGCTCATTAAAAAAATCATACAACTTAATTTTCTATTCTTTAACAGAGCCGCTATTTTATTCACTTCATCATCATAAAAATGGTTTTAATGAGAAAAATATAACGCATATTATACAAACATTCTTTGAAGTTTATTTTCACTAAAATGCTTTACATATTTAAAAAAAAACTGCTTGTAAGTATGAGGCATGAGTAAAATCTTTATTGCTTTTTACTACTTAGGTACCTACATTCTTCTTGTGTTTTTAACTATGGGCGGTAAAATTAAAGGGAATTTGATACCGTTATTAGATACTTGAAAACTGTATCTACCTAGTTGAATATAGTGACTAGTTATGTAGGTCTCTATATTGTAGCTTTCACCTTACACAGGACTACTTTCCTTTTGCAGAAGTCATGATCATAATTCATAAGTTTCATAAAGAGAGCAATCAGTTATACCTACAGTTGTGACTAAGTGGGTACCTTAGGTTATTGCAGAGTCTAGACCTACAAAGCACAATGAAGAGGCTTATGATAGACAAATACTTAAATCACTAGAACTTATTCAAAATGTAGCAGGAATTAAAGAAGTCCGAGACAAACAAACATGAGGAATTAAGAATATAGAAATTATAGAAAAACAGATGAAAGCCGGAAAGTGATAGTCGACGAGTACAACTAAACGATACAATAACAAATAAATAAGGACAGTAATAATCAACGATACGGCCTTTCCCTTACTTTGATACCTTTTTAAACTGTCTGGTAAGTGGAAGTCCATTCCAGCTACATACTTCAGCATGATGAAAATCTTGAAGTTCCTCTATTTCACCTACACTCTGGCCATCACTATAACATCAAGCAATCTCAAGCTAATAGAGGTGTACTGCACCTAATCTTAACGACTAGACTTGTCAACTTTACGGTCAAACGGTTGGTTAATGGCTTATAAAGTGAACGTAGACGCTCCTCTAGTGTGGCTGTTAACGTTTTTAAAATGGCCACCAAACGATACAATGTTCTTTATTTTATTGTTACGTCTCTGTGGGAAAATTAGGAAATGTGTATGGAAATTTTAAACATTTTTTAAGTTTAATTAGGTGTTTCTTTATGTGGTTTAATGGTGGAGGAAGATTTTTAATTTTAAAAGGTATTTAATAAGGGACAATAAATAATAGTATTCTTTCATTTGGACTACACATACAAGTACTTACACACAATCCATATAGTATTAGGAACAATGACTTAAAAACTAAGTTAGTAAAGTTTTATAAACTAAAAATAACTAGAAATGACATGGCCCAACACACGTTGGCACGTGCCTCAAAAAGAATGAATGATGCTAATTTGCCTCATACATTTGGAATACAATTTAATTTTCGAATTCATTTGTGAAGATACCGGCTCTTATGCTGTCATAACGCTGTGTTTTCTAATTATACACATTTTAATATGGTTTACAGAAGAGGACTTTCAGGACTTATAGTTAATATAAGTCTGAATTCGCCAATCACGACCTGTCTTGAGCAAGCGTGGCGATCAATCCCCCAGTGTTCTCTGTATGAGGAATGGCGTTTGCCTTGCAGAGGGACAATATTAGGCTAGTATTATTATTATGAATAGAGGCAGTAAATAATAAATCATATCATCACAGTAAACAAAAATATTATCCACCTACTCAAGCAATACTATCAAATAAAAATATGCCTAGTGAAAGTTGCTGAACAGCTATTAAAATTTCATGATAAAGTTCAAAATTACAATAAACGTAGAATAGATTTTAAAGAAATATTGACATAATAAATATCTTTTAAAACGACTCTGTTAGAAACTTTCCAGACGTTAAATTATATTTTCTAAATTATTCATTCTTTATTGTAATGATTCAAAAGTTTATTTCAAATCGAAAATGGCTTGGACACGATTTTATGTTCATAATTTGATTTATGAAAATAAACAACTTGAGATTGGTATATAAATTATTATAAATCTGATATATTGAGTTGAGTGTTTACTAACGATTATATATTAATTTTAAAATAACATTTTATTTTTGTACCTCATACAATAATACATAAAATGTAATTGAGTAAAGGCTTCTGCAGACCAGCGCGACTTGTCGCGCGACGTGACACCGGTTATTGTTATACTGTGAAGTTTTCTTAGAAATTGTATTGTTCGTGTCGCGTCGCGTGACAAGTCGCGCTGGTCTGCAGAAGCCTTAAAACTTGCAAGCAAAAACAAATGGGTAGGTATTTTTTTCCAGATATTATTCGTTTTAGAGTAGGTATACCTACAATATCTTTAAACTGATTAATTTTAAAATCCCTACCAATAATACGTACTATAAATAATACGATATATAATGCGGATTTAATATAGTACTTAGGTACCTAAGTAGTGGTGTAGGGTACCACAACTAAATCACCACAATCAATTTCAGGCATAGCTATCCTTCATTTTAAAAGCATAGGTACTCTGTAAACGCATCAGCTCCATTCACAAACAATGCAAGAATGCAAGCACGAAAAAATCATTTTAATAAAGCATAAAATAATTTGGGAACGTGTAAAGCGACCGCTCGCGCCGTTTACATTTGCGACAGCGTATTTTAATTAGCTATACATGAAAATGCTTTGAAACGGAGACGGCCCGTGTGTGGGCCCCCGTTTAGAACAAAATTATAATAGCAATATCACACTCTTGCATTCGCCATGTTAGTTTACACACAATGTTTGTTTTGTTAATAATACGCCTCTCTAATTAGAAATTAAAAGTTAAAAAGCTTGTTCGTGTATTGTCTGGAGCGAAAAGTTGGTAATGTTGGATATTCTATTCTGCTTTAAAGCTAGAATAAAATTGTTAGCCCACATTGTAAAATGTCTGGCCGTTTTTGATATTCAAATTTTAGAAAAAATTTGCTTCGTGACCGAAACTCGGTGTAATAAGTGGTCATTAAAGATTTCGTTCTAGAACACTTGACAACCCTAATTAGGACTAAAATCTAATAAACGATAACTCGAAAGTCATAGCGAAAGCCGCATTCATAAGGAAAACTTCGCCTATTAAAATTCCTCTAACGAGTGAGAACCATCCAGTTTAATAAATACAGGCCCCTTCTAATTTTCCTTGGAGAGATTTAAGCGGCATAAATTTTGCACACTGAAAAGAAACTGTGTGAAAGAAGAGCTTGTACATTTTTACGATGGTGAATCTCATTCGCCCCTACAACGGCGAGTTGTCTCTCCTTTAAATTAAATTTTCACTCCTAATTTGAAAGTATAATGTCATTTCACTAGAATTCCGTTATTAAAACTTTTAAATCATTCGGAAGTTTCCTTTTGTGAGCGCCTGAGGGTGGGTACTCGTGATTTTTTAATCAAAATGGGATCATTTCTAGTGATTTTTTACGACTGCGCCATACCGTCGGCATCAAATTGTCATTAGCCACTTGCGTATCCGATATTGCTTTTCTTTTAGAAGTGCTGCGATTTTATGGAATATTTAATTCCGAATTTCCGACCCTTCGACTTGTGCAAGTTTTATGTGCGTACATGACTGAAACGGATTCCAGACGTGACGTGCAGCAAGTTAACTTTCATTGCCTTGCTCTTATGTGCTTGACAAAGTTTTACTGTGTGATTTCTACTTACTAAAAATATTTCAGTTTCAGACACCATTTCAGCATATAGGTAAAACTATTTTTTGCTCGCAAGCACTAGAATAAAATGGGTTGAATAAATAAACCTAATATTTGTTCAACTCATTTTATTTTAAATAATTAAGTTTGGATTCTGCTATAAGTAAACAATAATATAGGTTACAGAAAAAGAAGACGGGTAGGTAATTCAAAGATTCAAACATCTGTACAATCAACGAAAATACTAGTCAACTGCATTCTCATCCTTATTCTTTCAATAGGCACCCTGGTACCCCACTTGTGCCCAACATCTGTTTTTAAAAACAATAAAGGGTTGACAGTTGACAGTCGGTTGTAAATTCTGTCTCGTCGAATCGTCAGAATGGTCAATAAAATTGTCTGGAGTCCTTGACATAGAGACACAGTGCAGACGAGGTTTTATAGTCCATAAACATTTTACTAGCCCGACCTTGGGTAGGGTCTGCAATGAGGTCGTTGCACTCAGCTTTACCGCTATTTTG
Organism: Agrochola lota; assembly: GCA_947364205.1. Lineage (NCBI taxonomy): Eukaryota > Metazoa > Arthropoda > Insecta > Lepidoptera > Noctuidae > Agrochola > Agrochola lota. Next base: position 13,733,727 of record OX376227.1, on the reverse strand, counting down.
GTCCCCGGTATTTGGTTATGATTAGGTGGGGACGAATTGCTGGCGTTGTTGGTAACAATGTGTTAGTCATGTCTATTAATGATACGTTTATCAGTTAAACGTGTTCATTTGTAGACAGTTTGCGTTTAATTTCGTCACGCATGGTGCCATCTGGTGAAGTTTTTAGATAATTTGAAGAAGCTTTCACGCGCTGAAAGATAAAGTTCTGCGTCTTTCAGATACAATGCGTCTGCACACCAATATAGGTTCTTGAGTGCAAGAAAAATTGGAATGAATATATTTCATGTAACACCTAGTGGGCAAGCTGTAAACGAATTTATTGCCAACGTCCCGTTTGAAGTTGGTTATTTGAAACACTTATTTTTCAATGTAAGAGAGTACAATTTTTTACCTTCTTTAATGGCAATCCGTTAACTTTTTTACTTGAAAGATCAATATATTACCTGCTAGGTGTTTATAAAAAATGTACAGAAGATGCTTTGTTTACATTCCAAAAGAGTACTTTCCTAGAAATTTTAAAAGCGTTTGCGTCAAAATAACGGGCGAGGCGAAACAAAAGTTCTTTGTGTTTTCAATGGAAGGGTTGTTTTTCTTTCGAAAGCAATAAAAGGGTTTGAGGACTGACTTTGTTACCCTTTCTTTGTTTATTGTTCTTTTTACGACGATATATTGCACAAAGTGCCGTTTTGCGCAATATTGTTTGAATTTCCTTGGTTCCTTTGTCAAGCGTTGACCACGAGTCTTTAGAAAAACTTTTTAAAAAGCGTACTTTTGTTGTGAGACTACAACCCCTTTCAGTGAATATTGAGATTGTTATGAGTGTAATATCGAACGCTTTAAACGTCTGACGTGACTCCGTGTTTTAAAATTGTGAACTGTGTTTTAGTTGGATTTTCATTTGAGTGCAATTTTCTTTCGGTTGAAGTTAACGTGATGTCTGTTTGGCAGGTGGAAGTGTAAATCTTCTTAAAGTGACTTCATAGACTGTGCTACTGTGGTCCCAGATACTCACAGGTAACGCTAACGCACTGAGCATTGTATTTTTGAAACTCCAGAAGACTCTCAGACCTCTGAAATTGTAAAACACTTAAGTAGGTACTCAGCCAAGTCATTTAGTCACAATTTTCTCTTAAACAATTTCAAACAAAAATCCATAAACATAAACCAAACGGAACAATATCATCACATCTAAATTTAAAAATCCAATCTCAGCATGGAATCAGACTCGAGTCCCGACATTCCTTCTTTTTATCCTCCCGAGTTTCTTATCCTACACGACATAAATCGCATCGACCCGTATAACTCTCTGGGACCATTAAAAAGATAAACAACTTAATATAGGTATAATAATAAACAAGATGGAGCCAAGCCGCACCGACTTAGTTAGATCCCCGTACACACCGTTCATAATTTTATTTATTCACGAAACCGTAAATATCTGTAGGAATAATTCCGAAGGCTCTTTGCGGGGATTAAGGGAGCGATGCGGCCCTGAGAAAATTATATTCGGCCATAACAGTTATCATGCATCACCTGGAGGAAGCTTAATGTGCCTTTTCGCAATCTCGAGGGCGGCGCGAGAGACGCTCGGCGCAAATTACTTTTTCAAAGTATTTACATGTAAATAGAGTTGGTGTTTCGAAGTTTGCGGTGTTGTATGGCGCTTCCGAGTCTGTGTTGTGTTGGCTTTACTTGCGTATGTCGGGAATTAACGTGTGATTCCAGATTAGTTAGTTTTTGAACGCTCTCAATGCGCTGGTGCGTGGAATTGCCGTTTAAGTTGCGTGGAAGATCGATTCGCATTTGTTTTATTTTCATTCTTGAAAATGTCATAAAATCGTGATCCACGGTTCTCATGAATGTCTAAACTGTATTTCAAATGTAACCGTCGTTAAACCCAAAAATATTCATACCAATATTCATATCCGAGTAAATCTGTCCCTTCCGCTCAACATACAGGGTAATCCAAAATTTGCAATTCACCGAAAACTCTTTAAGGTGATATCGTTTAAAAAGCACGCCCTATACATAAAGCCTGTATAATTATCATCCATTCTACTTATAAACTTTCATAACGGCCTATACGTCGACTTAACCTCTACTTTCGGGGTTCGGGGGGGTTGGGGACCACCCCGGGGTAAAACCCTCCCTCGCCTTATAATGGGCGTCTAAGAAAAACGGGTGCACGGTTCAGAATAGAAAATGCTCGTTTGGAAATAGCTTCGGTGGAAAGCTAGCGATTTATTTGTGTTACGGGATACGCTCGGAAAATATCCGAGAGCGGATTTTTAATGGCGCCATTGTTTCTATTTTAAACGTGGCGTGCGAATGGAATACTGAAGTTTGAGACGCCTCTTTGTTACGTTTGTGTGTACCAACCTGCAGCTTCTGAATATTGTCATGAAAACGTCTGAAAAAGAATGTAAACAAAGATATCACAGGTGCATGGCGTTTTAAATTTTAACAATTACGTATCCTGTAAATTTGCCCTTTTACCTATCACAAAGTAAACCAAGACAAAATATCCAGATGGAAAACCTGAAAAAAAAAAACTGGTTTTCCATCTGGATATTTTGAAAATAATTTTAGAAAAAAAAAAAATCTTTACCATTTGGATAATTTATTATTCACGCGGGCTCTTTCAATATTTTGGTCTATTCCAACCAAATCATCAGATACAGAATGCGAAGTCACAAAATTCTACATAGCTATATTTAGTTGAAAGTTTACGTGTTAGCATATTGCCTAAGTTAAATATTCCTACAAAAATATCATATTACAGAACAAAAAGTTATAACTACGTCTTATGCTCATAAATGTCATTAATATGAAAGCTAAGCGCAGGGCTCAATGGTGCCTATCTCGCGATTCCACGCGCGCTGCCTTTTTACACCACATTATAAGCCCCAATATTAGCTCAGTATTTCACTTATAATTCGCTTTCTGACGGAGAGGGCGCGCGTGCTCTGTGACGCAGGTGCGCTGCAAATGTGACTGTGTGCACTAAGCCTTACTTTCGCTGATTCATACCAAATATATTATTAAAGTTAAAAAAAAAAAAAACTCGTTAATTCAACCAAAGATCGGTAATCATGATGTGTTCGTTGTTGAAACTAATCAAGCTATTGTAGTGAAGATGATGACTATCATTAGTCACTATTATGCCTTTATAAATTGAGCCATTAATTATTTTTAATTATCTACCATTTCAAATACAACACGACGCCGTCTAAAATTATTGTTTTCCAAACAACTAAAAATAACATATTTTCAAAATATACGTAATCAGTGAGACGTCATTTTTTTATCTCCGGAAGAGATAAAAATGTCTAAAAATAATGAACTAATAACATACCCAAAGCTTTCGGGCTTAAGCAAAATATATTAGTAGGCAAGTAACACATCGTTCCGGCGGTATAATGAACATGGCTCCCTCTAGCGGGGGCCATTCATCAACCCCCTTGCACCCGCACCCCCCAAGCTCCTCCGAACGGAGATCCCCTCAAAAAAGCCCCCTCTCTCCCCTCGCCCGCTTAGAATGTTTCCAATTCATCACGAGACCCCGCCCTTGACAACTCTATATGAGAATGCCGCGGTCCGAAAGACCCGTATCGCCGCCCCTTGTAGCTCACTAGCAAACCCGACCAGGCACTTTTAGACCGCGCTGGTCTCAAAGTCCCTGACTGGGTGTAGAAGGGATTGTTTGAAAAAGCGCTCATGGACTTTTAGATTGTTGAGTATATTTTCTTGTAATATCAACTCGCTTGTATGGCGGCCATTACAAATAAATTTCTCCATACCTTTATTTTTTAACACAGATTCGATGTCGTTTCTTCGCGTTTTTTGTTAGAAATTGTATAATAGCTAATACACGTCGTGAATTTTAATTAAAGAAGTAGTTACATTTGCGTTTCTATTGAATTTCGATGTTCGTGACTTGTTTTTTCGATACTAATTAAGAAATGTTTTTATCGGACGTCGACCTACATTTTTCAAGTTTTATTTTGTAGGTATTTTAATGAAATAACCCAATGAATATTTTTTTTCTTACTGGGTGCCTAGGTACTATCGCGGATACTGGCGCCTGACCTGCTTAGGTAATAAGGTCGAAAATTTATCAGGCACCAGTGTTCCTACTTGAAAGATGCCTTCGGTCACTGAAACATAATTCTACTTACATATCTACTAAGTTGCATTTTGATTATTTTTCAGGGTGTGCCTGTTCCCTGATGACATGACCTGAAATATCAAATCCGTCTACAAAATGAAGAAGAAGAATCATCAGAAAAAGAAGAAGAGATAAAGAAAAGGTGAAGATGATGGGGATGAAGAGTATAAGATGAAATTGGCATCATACTTTCAGTAAAGACCCATGTCTAGCATTAGACATGATCTATGGACTGATGGTTTGTTTTGTGATAGTTCTATATTTTTGATGGATGGAAGTAATACCTTTATTTTTACTAAAGGGTTGCTAAAAAGAGTTAAGTAAAAGACAAAACATTTTTTTTTCTATATGAAGCATTGTTGAACTTGTTTGATAATTATCATTTTAATTGGTCTCATAAAACAGCTCTCATAATATTTTGTAGCTTCTTTACCTCATATTATTTATTTTGAACTTTATATCTGGGATTTACTTTATCTACAAATTCTTACAAAATATGGGTTAATTAGGATCTTACTTAAGTTTGATGCCCAATGAGCTCTCCCTTTTTTTTTTCTATAAATACTACTAAAAATACTTGTACTCTCAGATTTATAATATTAGTAGGATATTTATACATATCCCACTAATATTATAAATGTGAAAGTTTGTATGTCTGGATATTTGTTACTCAATCACGCAAAAACTGCTGAACGGATTTGGATGTAATTTGGCACACAGATAGTTTATACCTGGATTAACATATAGGATACTGTTTATCCCGGTAGTACGTTCCCGTGGGATAATTTCCGACCTCCACGCGGGCGAAGCCGCTGGCTGACTAGTGATATAAATAATACATAGTTTTTATATTTATTAAGATATATTTTGTAAACTCATCAGCATCCGTCAGTAATGAGAAATGAACAAAGAAAAATACAGTCATGTTACACTTTTGAATAAGGTTTATTTATTTATATTTCCATAGCTGCCCGAAGCTAGGCCGCGTGAACCCTAATTATTTTTCTTTTTCTAAAATAAAAGCTTAATTTATTCCTTATAACCAGTGATCGGAGTAGGTAGATTGAACTGGGGTCATTGATCCGAAACGTATATATTACTATGGACATTCCTCCGGAATTGGTGGATTATTAAAAAAAAACCGGAGCTTATGTAGGAATTGTATTCTGCCAGAGTGGAAGGAGTCATTTGATGATTTGCCATCCTCAAAAAAAAGGTAGGAATTGTAATAAAATGAGCAATTTTATTCTTTATTATTCTTCCTATTTTTTTTTTTTGTCACGATTTGACAAAACCCAACGACCAATCAGAACAAAGGATCATGGGTGGTACAGTAGTAATAATATCACTACCAACATTAACAATATTTAATTGAATCCGGAAATACCGGAATTACTTTCCGGAAAAATGGCTTATCCATGTTATTCTTTCTGTGTGCATTTATGATACAAGTACTAAAAATCAATCTACCTACTCCGATCACTGCTTATAACACAAGCTATCTGCCAGTGAAACTCCTGTCAAAATTGGAATAAATAGACAGATAGACATTTCAATTTTATTTATTTGTATTTATATGTATATATTTGTATACATTAAGTATACTGATATAAAATTATACTTTTATAAGCCTTTAACATACCTACAATATATACAATAATATAAACCAATATATATGCTATGTCAGGCAGAGCGCTCGACAGTAGCAGTTTAATTGCTTGGCACATTAAACGCGTATAAATTAGTATTCATTGCCGGCCATTGAGCTCAACTATGTAGTATATATACTTGTATACTATCTATTGTTTAGATAATTATAGGGCGGAATATTCATTGGAACGATTTGGTGACGTTTTTGTTTTCAATAAATAGGTTTGGGCTTATTTGTAAGTTGTATAAACAATACAGTGCATGCCAGAATTACACCGCCGCTCTGTGCATACACGCTCACACGCACACATTTACAACCTATTACAATGACACTACAATCAAACTACACCACACAAAGTGCATACTTGTTTACGAAACCGGCTTCACTTCACTGTTGACAGCGCTCTGTCTTGGTTTTTTATTTGGTCTGAGGTATAACCTATTAAAAACTGTTGCATTTTTAATATGAAAACTGCTATATGATAGCCTACTCACAAGATTTCAAAGCAATACTAATTCTAATTTCATAAGCATTATGAAGGATTTAGATTTTAATCACAGAGTACTAAGGTAATTAGATTTAGCAAACTCCTTGACACACACAACAGAGTAATTTAATAAACCTGTATTACTATTGTCTAAATTCAAAATCATACACCTAACGTACCTAAATAATTACCCATTAACTTCACACTAAATAACTAGATAAGTATTTCAACAATAAGTACTGTCAACGCTCGGCGGAGCGCTGAAGGTACCCGGGATATATATATACTACCCGCGATATATATATATATATATATATATATATATATTCTTTGCGGTAAAACTTGGATAATTATTTGGGTCTTAAAATTCATTGATACATTTTCATATTTTTATACTAACAGCCGCTTGACAGCCCGCTCAGCTGACAGCCTGATCTCTTTTCCTATTTTAAATATAAATTAAATGTTTGTCTCGTATTCATGCCATCAACTTAAACTCGCGGAGGTTGCATGCTAATAGCATGTCAGGTTACAGCCTCAACAGTACCTAGGTTTTATTTATTCTACTATAATGTTCTAAAAATATTAAGTAGGTAACCAGGTAGGGTAGGTGGCCAGTTAGATCCATATTAGTCATAAAAATATGATCAGAGATGTATGAGTCATTTTTATATGTTGAACCTATGACGGTATAATAACTACCTATGATTCATATTTTGCTATGATCATAGTTAAGGGATCCTATTTGACAGCGAGCGTACAAATTTGATCATATCCGTCTAACCTCAAAAATGGCTAAATCAAACACGGCTAAATAGATATCCATCTTGATTAAGTATGACGTTTATATGATCATATAAGTGTAATATGTAAAAATGAAGGACAGCATCGCAACTATGATCATAGAATTTGACAGATAAGAAATCATATTTGTATGGTAAATAAATGATAGTGTAATTGGGGCCTTAAGTCAAAAAGATTTTCAAGAAAGACAATCTGTAATATTATGTGGTTAATAAAGCTGATATCAGTCTCTTCACTCGATTGAATGTTCATTTTTTTTTAATTCTACGTTCACACGACACCGACCAAATTAAATATATAATAGGAATTAACATTCATCTGCGCCTTTAATTTCATTTTTTGAGCATTCGGTAGACGAGTGCTAGAGCCGACTGCGGAAATTCTACATCTTTGGATCGGTTCACTAATTAATTCGATCTTCAAATTTGATTAATTTTGTGTTCAGAAGTTTTACATAAGTAAAAGACGCCGAATGAACAAAGTCAAAGTCTAAACGTTTATTGCGAACTAAGTGTACAATGTTGGTGTTATCTTATGTTAGTACTTATGACTTAGCAGCCTTTTACAAGCATTGCAATTATCATTCGCCTGTCTTTATCATCCTAAAATAGCATGCATTAAACATTATTAGTATTTAATTATTTTCTTTTATATTAGTACAATTAAATTGAGAAATTATAGTTATGTCAAAATTAAATGTCAATAATAATGAATTGAATACAAATAACCAGCAATATGAATGTCATTCTTTTCAGGTAGTACAAATTATAATTATAGTTTATAATATGATTTAATAATGTATATAATTATGTTTAATGAATTAATTATAGTTTTATATGAAGTTAAATAGACTAGACTAGACTATAGACTATTAAACCTTATTGTCTGTATAGGGCAGATCGGCATTTTTGTACATGAGAGATAATCTTTATTTTAAGCTAGATTCTAAATATTCTTTTACTGAGTAGAAACGTTTTTTGGATTAGGTATAGTTTTAGCCTTTTTTGGAATATTGTTTCAGATTTTTCAGTTTTAAACATGTTGGGCAACTTATTATATATTTTATTGCCGTATAATAAAAAGCTGATATCTGCTTAAGAGCCGACGGGAAACGATCAAATGCACCTACTTACAGCAATACTTTGTCTATTGTGAATTGTATAGAGAATTTGTAAAATTGGCAATAGAATTTTGAGTGGTAAAATTATTTAGAAATATTCACGGTTGTTGTCTAATTTTAGATATGGTTTTGGTAGAAATAAAGGATTGGAATTTTACCTAGTTAGTTCTTCATTATTGGGTAGGTAGGTTGATAAGTTAAATGTCGTGTGGAATATATTATTTTAATGACCAACACGGACATAAATTTATGGCAATATGAAAATCTTCTACGGAGTGACGTAAATAAATAACAAACAAGTAAGTTATTTCCCGATTATAATTATTATGATAATTATTCGTTTCTGCAGTGATTAAAAATACAATATTTTTAACCACAGGTCTTACGGAACGAAATAAGTATAATTACACTTAATTTAACAGCCAACAACTAGTAACAATGAGCATTAACAAATAAAAGAAACCGTCTTACAAAATCACCATCAACAAAACGCTTCGCTTAATGTCAAACAAAGTAGCAGTTTGTTCTCAACAACCAACGTTATATAGTTCATAAAACGTAATCTTTAACTCCAATCTTAAATTAACACATAATAAACAAGCCATCAAATCAAACATTGAGACGATTTTATTCTATAAGCGAATGAAATATACTATATTATTAGTATATGCGCATTTCGGTAACTATTTACATAATAAAAAACATGAAGTGTAGGTGTAACAACGTTTTTATATCGCTACAAACGGGTTTGGTTGGAGTCTATTTCGAATGGCGTACGCCTACTTAGTTCAGAAATAAAACGGGCCATTACAAATCGTTTCCAAAACACTTTTAGTAATGAGTCCGATCGTAAGTTCAACTAGTAAATTACACAAATGCTATCTCCGATTGTTTGGTCTAAAGGGTGGGAGGTAGAGGGCAGATTAATAAGCGGAGCGGGTGAAAATGTACTTTAGTCGTTTTAGAGTTCTTTAATAGGCAAATCGTGTTATCGGTTTTGATAAATTTAAAGCAGTAGCCACGAAAAAAAACGTCTGGCTAGCTGAAGAATTCCACTAGATAGTGAAAAAATCGGATTGAGGTTAAAACTTGTAGATGATTGTAAAAAATAATTGAATATGACTGAAACGTGTAAAAAGCACTGCCGTATTTTAACAACTTTAAGAAGACACCTAAAATTAAATAAAGACAACAAAAAACAGTGAACCCACAGATTTTTTTTCTTCCTTTTATAATTGTATCCTTCCTCCTCCTTATATAATTTGAAAATTCCACCTTTAAGGGGGCGAAAGGGATTTCATTTGTATAAAAATCTTATTACTTGAGTTAATAAACTTAAAACTTGGAACAAAAAATTGTAAGTAGGCTTGCATGAATTCACGATAGTATTCAATCATTATGTTTTGCTACTAATAGGATTTGAATGAGGCAGACAGATAGTTTATAACCTGGATTAATCCTTAATCCCTCCCGGTAGTACGTTTCCATGGGATAATTTCCGACTTACACGCGAGTTAAGCCGCGGGAAAAAAGTAGTAGTTATTTTATAATTATTATTTTTGGTGAACCAAAATTTTGATGGCAAACATCGTAGGTAATGTTACATAATTTTAGAACGTACTAGCTGCTGCTCGCGACTTCGTCTACGATCTAGGATGAAAACTGGCATAATTATGTCCTTCTCTAGGTTAATGTCTACCCAAGTGCCAATTTTCATCCAATTCCATTCAGCTGTTTTAGCGTGAAAGCGTACCAAACCAAACAAACAAACTCACTTTCGCATTTATAATATTATTAGATAGTTAGGATGGACAAATTGATTGATAACTAGGCCTATCTTATTATCTATAGAGTAGATATGGGATGAAAAATTTTTCATGATGATTCATGAGTTTTGAAAATAATCCTCAAGTACTTAAAAGATCGAATGTTAAAAATATGCAATGCGTCACTTTATGAAAGTGTTGTTCTGAATACTCCCAGTAAAGATGTGACGTATCGTGTGAGTAATGACTGCCCAAATACCTTTTACGCTAACGTAAGGGTTACTCACAGGTTTATATAATAATATACTTTGCATCCCTCAATTATTTATTAAATTTCTAAAACCACACTTACCTTAATAAACTCTATGCAAATATTTTAATTAAGACATCTTTGAAATCGCTGTCCTCTTAACTCTTACACCAAGATGCAAGAACAGCACCAGTGCGGGACTAGTTTATTCGCAATAAAGAAAGTGGAATCCCGGGTTACTCTCCAATTACCGGGATATACGCGGCAATCCCGGTGACGTGTGGCCTAGTCCCGGGTACGGCCCGGCAATTATACATATTGCCGGCATTGCCGACCCCGTTCCGATATATCGCAAACGTGGCACGACTCGAAAAACTATGGATTTGTTTTTACTAGTAGATAGTGATTTTCTGAAATAGGCTTAGTCATTTTTCAGAAGTTTTGCTGAACTGTCAAAAAGCTACAGCTTTTCTGACTGTTACGTAAGGTTGCTTGGTATTATATTTTTTCAGTAAAGTTTTCTATAATAGCGAAGAAATATTATGCAGTTTATAATTTATTTTATAAGGAAAAGTTGTACAATATCTGACAAGGTTACAAGACAAGGATAAAACGTAATTTATACCTATTGAATGATAAATTTAAATAAGATTTAATTCTTTGAATAACGATGCCTGTCATAACGATAAATAAGTTACTAATCTAATCTTGATTTAAAGTCAGTTTTCCTAATCAAAAACATTTTAAATTCATTGCTATAATAAATTCACGTAGATTGCCATTTTAATCTTTAAACTATATTTTAATCATGTATATGCATAAGTTCGACTTGATACCTTTTAATTTTTATTTACATAGTTATGATTGTAAATTATTACAAAAAACATCAGAAAAATTATCACAGTTGACGTTTTCGTCTTCAATTTCGTCGACAGTTTTCTTTTTAGATTTACGTAGAACAATTCAGCGTATTATTAGATTATACCGAAACGGAATGAAAATCAATCTATTCTCGCCCACAAATGTCTTCATGGCAATACCGATAGTCGTTTATTTCCCGGATCGTCTTTCCGTACGCACGGGCTCTTAACCCCCTGGCGGCGATGCGGGCCTGCCAGGCCCCGGACTGTACCCGCGGGACGCATACACTAGTTTTTCCAAGCATATCTTATTGCTCTTTTGTTGATACCCAGGGCCGTTAGTTTCATCGCCCGGGGTTCACGGGCCGAGTCCCGGCTTCGCGGGATTTTGTCACTCAGATGTAAGGAGAATGTGGAATTATGTAATTTTAGAATATGATTTTCTGAGCTTATGTGCGGTAGTAAGTCTGACGGCGTTCTTAACGAAGTTAAAGTTTGCAATTAAAGCAGCATTTGCAAACAACAAAACGAATGAATGGAAATTTTCATAAATTAACAATAACTTAAGTGAAGCTCCAGATCAGCATTAAAACAATTCTGCGCCATTCCGCCTGAGAGCAAGATTTGGAAAGGATTAAAACATGCAAATCAAACAAGTACCTATTCCGACGTTGGAGATGGCCCCTACGAACTGCGACCCTTCCCGTCTTATTTATTCATCCGAGTTGGAAAAAAATGTTGTTTTGTTTACTCCCCATTCCGCGGGGGAGGTCAGATATACGCTCCAAAAGCAAGTCTGCCGATTTATTATGTAACACGAGGAAATATTTTTGCTTGTTTTGTTACTATAAATCTAACGACGTAATGAAATGGCTTCTAGTTCGCTAAACTTTGTTCTTGCGTTCCATATTTTGAGAGAAACAAAATGTTATGTGAAGAAAAATTTACCATTTTGTGCCCGATGAAGCATAATGTTGGAACCGTTTTGATTACCCGAGTTTGTTTGCTACTAGGTTTAAAATATTCAAAACTACTATAACGTAACGAGGTAACAATTGTATTAAAGTGCCAACTCGTACAGTTTTATTGAGAGTCATGATGAAATTAATTGTGTTAATTACTAGTCCATATACAGGCATAACACGTACTGTTAGCGGTAAAACTATGAATAAAAATAAATATTAAATTGTTGTGTTGTTTATTTTACTACGTGGACATTTAATGGGTTGAGTTCCCGTCGGTAAACATGGATTTAACTCACGACGTTATCTCTACTTTTATACTAAGAATGAAAATGCTGAAAGAATAATATTTTAGCTGGAACAGATATTTATCGGGTATTTGTGGAACTATTTCAGTTGCCCTAAAGGAAACGACAAGTCGATTTATGTTTTAGTACCGATATCATTTTAGGAAGTTGCTTTATGGAACTTTTAGATGAGTTCAAAGGTCCGATAGACATGTTGAATGTTCGACCGAAGTAATGTCCAAAAAGTAGTTTAAGTTATTTAAATGGACATTTCATGGATTGATTTTACAGGATACAAATAAATAAACAAAGGAATGTTTTCAATCTTTTCGAGTTCCCCAAGTAAATCCTTAAGAATTCAGCGTTGCAGAACAGTGCTAGGCGGCGCGACGAGATAAAACGGCATCTTCAGCTTATCCGAACTCCGGCTTGCGTCTCCAATGCAACCTTTCTTGCACCGGTTCCCAACATATTCCATAATAAAACACCAACTTTCGTAACAAAACAGAGGTACAAAATCTGAAACAGCATCTATTGTTACTATTCTAATATAAAATTAAATTCCGAGCAGTTCATTCCTCGTAAGAAACGTTCCTTATTTAATTTTCTTTGAAAGAACATTTTTGAGCGTCGCTGGCTTCTTTTATTCCACCCCAACGCTACCCTTTTTAAGGGGATTTCTTTATGTTGTGAGAGCTCATTCATAGCGTCCATCAAGACGATTCCAAGCATCGTTACGGTCTCGGCAAATGTACCGAAATCATCGCTTCACTGCCGAACGTCGGTCGGTGCGGCGTACGGACATATTGTACCTACCTACCTAACCTAGTAGATATTGTAATCAGTAGATAGTAGGGTATATTTGATTCAATTTGGACTTTCGGTTCCGGAGTGAAATCACTGAGTAACTTGTACGGGATGTTTGTACGATGCCGGGTTGATTTTGTGCGAATTCTTTTTGTTAGTTCCAAAGGAAATATGTTTGAGTTTTGTTATTTCTAGTTTGTCGGTGAACTTTATTTGTGTCATCGTAGTAGTTCGAAGCTAATAACATAGTGTACCGCACTACCGAAACTTCTTTTAGTTCTGACACGACATCAAATAACTTAGTTCTATTTCCACAACAAAGACCATTGTTACTAACACTTAAATATAATATCAAAGTTATGCAAAAGACATTGCATACCCAAGAACGTAAAACTAACATTATAAAAGTGCAAAAGTGTGCATCAGAAAGCTTTTTAATAATTTAAATTCGAATATTCCAAGTCGCAAAGTAGAAATGTTCCGACAGAGCTTGTGGACATTTTGCGGGTAGAAATTTTGTTTTAATAAAGGCCCTATTGCGACCACCGCAGCCGTCGCAACGTTGATATTACAGACGACGAACACCCACTAATGTCCTCTTTTCATATTACGCTGAAGCATTATTATGTGCTTAGGGTTGACAATCTCTGGCTTATGCCGTGTCTGAGATCAAAGTAAGGAATTATGGTTGAGTAGAATACTTGCGCTTGTTTAAACATTCAGGATTTTCGTATTTTTCTTCAGTTCAGCTTGAGTGATTTTGTTACTTTTAAATTTTCTAAGATTGTTTGGTTCTTACAGCTACCTTCTTAGTTATTGGAAAGTCCACTTAATTAAGTCCTTTCAAACCCATAACAGTAAGCACATTAACTGCAACCACACATACCGAAACATGGAGTCAACCCTCGTAAATGAGGCGTACAAACAAAATAATGTAGTGCAGGTCCGTAGGTCCCAATGACCACCGCGTGTTGTGCCCGTAGAGAATGGCAATTAAGATTGGCGACTCCCTACGTAGTTAATCCGAAAATACGTGCGCTGGGTGTTTATTGACTGCCGTCGGCATTTGCAGGTTGGTTTGTTTTGAAGAGAAAAATGAGGGTTCATACTGTTTAGACAATGAAAATGGCAACGCAAGGTAGCCCCTACGCATTAAACGCACATTATTATTATTTATCGTGCTTTGACCATGTTTCATTTGCGTGGGAAATATCTGCAATGTACATTACCTAAAGAAAGTTTGCTGACGTCTATTTTCAGTACCTCTTCCTAAAGGTTTAACAGTAATTACAAATCCTAATCGTCCTAAAAGATCTTAATCCTAACGCAACTTGCTTAATCAACTCCAAATTGCTAAAGATCCGTGAATGCGAAAAAAACTTCAAGAAGTAATTACCTATTTAAAAAGTTAACAAGTAGAACTCAGTTGAAATCGTGAGTACCTAATAAGGGGCATAGAGTAGAGGCTTCGGTCCGGCACGTCGGCTTTATGGACCGTTAGTGCTACTGAAATCAATAAAAGTACCGGAATGTGCCGCACATGCGCGTTCGAGACACCCACTGCCACTGACTCAGCTACATTCATTTTATAGCCACTTGTATTTGTGTCTATGGCCATTTTGTACTCTTTACTGTTGACGGAGTAAAAAAGAAGGGAAAAATTAATTGGCGCGGGTTGTAAATACCGTCAGTGGTGGCGTGGGGTTGACTTTTGTTCGATAATTGAATGTTTTAATAACTTTTATATGAATGTTTTTTTTTTCTTCGGTCTAGGTATATAGCTGAAGATAGAAGCGAACTGCTTACTAAAATAAGGTATAACATCTGATTACGTCAAAGAACACTACAGTATCTTCGATAAACAATCATGAAAGGTTAATGGCTTACGGCAGTTAGTCCATGTTAGTTTTGGGGACGCCATTATGGTACTATAGATTACCATAACCCTCTCTGTAGTAAACACATCTAACACTTAATTCTAAACTTGACTCCATTGTAGGGTAAGAGTAAACGAAGGGATTCTAAAGTTAAAAGAATGTCTGAAATTACGATAAATAAGAAAATACCATCTTGGTGAATTTATTTTCTTAAGGAGACACGTGTACCATACGTACTGTGACTGTCGCTTCGATATTATTAATAACTGTCCATATGAGGCTGTACCTATAATATATTCCTAATAAATTTTAAATGCCATATTACACATCAAGGGAATTTAGTATTTATTTTTAAGCCAACAAGGTCCAACCGATAGGCAAATGTAAGTTAGTATTGGAAAATTATTTGGAGAATCTTTTTATTTATTGCACGGATAGAACGGCCGGTAAGCAAGAATAGATTGGGCTTCAAGCTGTGACTAATGGAGACTGCTTTCATACAATCTTGTATAAGTTAACATTAGTTTGAATTTATCGCACAATGAAGATATCTCAGCTCCGCCCACCGAAACCGATTAATTGGGTGTTTTATCTTATAAAAACTTCGGTGCTCGAAATATATTGATCAAATAATTTATTATTATACATTTCGATGAACTTTACATGTTAATAAATATATTTTTTCTTCTATTTTTAAACCCGAGCCGTAATAATTATAAATTAGTCGAACGCTTTTAAAATGGAACTTAATAAGACTCTACCGATTTGGGATCATAAAATCCTTTCACTAAAACATATCAGTCGCCGTAACGAGAAGTATAAATCACAGCTGTGGGAAAATTTACGAACTTAACGATTTACAACGAACATTTTACGAGACTTTTATGAACTGTCCGACCATCAAATACGTTTTATTATTAAATCACTATTCGTTAACAATTTCCCGGGCATCAGCCATCAACGACAAAGCTGATATGGCTTTTAACGGCACGACAATTAATTAAAAAGGCATAAACGCCACTTTTATACACGGAGAGCCTATAAAGACTAACTTTTATGCGTCGTAAACGCGATTGCCTGACCCTGACGACTTCGATACCGCGGCTTTTGAGGGGTTCTCTGATGTGTACCAAGGATCTCAGGAATGTAAACAACGGTCATGTTAGTTGAGATGATAATGTTTAATTTAGAAAGAACCTGATAAATGGTGATTTTTATAGAACTTTGTCTATTTAATGACATTTAAAGTGGCAAAAAATATAGGTATATATATTAAAACAGCAATTTCCATATGTAGTTAGTTATGTAATACCAAAAATGTCTACGCTCAAATATTTTAATAATTTCACTTGACCCAAATCCCCGCCGATTTCAGACTCCATTAATAAGAAATACAAGGCGATAAAAAAAGGATTCCTTACGTATTCAATAGGGACACAAGCCTCCTAGTTTCTAAGGAGTCGTGTCTATGAAAGAAGGACACGTCGACCAGACTATAACTTTAAATCACGAAGATACTAAGAAGAGCACAAACATCACATAAAAGCTATTCAGATCAAAGCTGAATGTCTCAGGAGGCGAATAAAAGAGATTTATCTGCCTCCCCCAAAGGAAACTCAGAATGAAAATTGTGAGATTTTTTAAATAAACCATTAGAGAAAAAGTTCCGGGCCATTTGAGGCGGTTTATTGTGCCACTATCGGGCGCCATTGTTGACTGCAACGTAGTGACTGAAACCGAGATGTAGATGGAGCAGAAGTGACCTGGAAGATGGTCTTTATATAATTGATCATACTCAGTTAGGAGTGTTTGTATACAATTTTTTGGTCTTTTTGAGTGGATATTCACTAAAAAACATTTCTAGCTAAGAAGCAAACCGTTACCATCGTCCATCATCAAACTATTTTCAATTATGTGTGGCGAATATTGCATAAAACCCCAATGAACATTATCGATCGATCGATTTGCCCTTGTTGAGCAAAATCTAATTTAAACCGGGTTAGGAAGCAGACTCTTAATAAAAGTTTTTTAAAAATTCTGTAAACAATGAAATGTAGTTTTAATTGTATTCTATCCTGCCAATTAATTTAATTTATACGATGTCTCACAAAATGTTTAATTACTTAATAACGTGAGCGCGCTATGTAATTTGACGTTTTATGTTGATTTATGACCTTGATAATCGTGCAACACGCTTTAACGTAGAAGGGAGAACCTCTAATAAAGAAAACTTGGTTTATAAAATTAATTAATTTCAGCATATTTTCAGCGTACGGAAATTTTAATAAATAATTAAAAAACAGCAGTGACAGCTTAGTGGTGTGACCGTCGGACTGCCATGGTCTTGAGTTCGAACCCGGCCAGGCATGCACCTCTGGCTTTTCGGATTCATGTGCGTATTGTATAATTAATTATCACTTGCTTCAAAAACGGTGAAGGAAAACATCGTGAGGAAACCGGCATGCCTTTTTTTTTTTTTTGAGGGTTGGAAATCATCAAATGACTTCTCCCGCTCTGGGCAGAGCGAGAGGGTGTGTCAGACTTTTACTGACTAAAACCCACCCGTGTTCCTTCCGTTGCCTGTGTGCCGGGGCCGCGTTATCCCTTTCGGACAAACCCGCAACCCCAGCAGGGAAAAAAAAAAAACCGGCATGCCTGGGAGACATTTCTCTACAGCATGTGAAGCCAAGTCAGAGGCTTTATGGACGGCATAAAAACTCTGACACAGGTTAGTCACTAACCACACGCAAAAGAAAGAATAAAGAATGTTTTTGAACTAACAATTTTACTTTTGAACTCACATAATTATTCAATTTTTAAGTGTACTATAAAAGTCTCTATGCTATAAAATCATTCTATCTATCAATCAGCCTGTAAGGATATTTGTATGTTTGGAGTGAATAAATAAATAAACTGATATTTAAAGTTAACGTCTTATTTAAGTTTTTTTTTTCAGACACAGTAACACTTAAGTAGCAAATCTTCAAGCTCATCTAGTATCGACAACTCCATACATCTTGGTATTTGACTCTAGTCGAGATTTGCCTCCAAGTTATGTTTCTAAAATGGAGTGTTTGTAACCATTAATTTTTATATCCAACCGCATCCTTTGATCTCTTACACGATAGTTAAAACGCTTTATAAGAAAATTATAAAACAGATTAAAATTGTATATTAAAAAGTTAACACTTCTAATTTAAGAAACACTTTCTATGTAAATATGTGTTGTTCTAATTTTTGATGTTTCCTAGGGATGAAGTATTCGATTGAATTGACTGATAATATTCAAATGTTGGACTGTAGTGTTATAATGAAGTAATAAATATGAATATTGAAGGGTACGGTTATGTGTTATTCACCTTTGCCTATGATAGCGATTTTAAGTAGGCTCTTTACGATTGTCATGCTATTTGTTATTAGTTCTATTAGTTTAATGAGTTTTATTATTATATGTTAACTAGAAATTGGAAGGCTAATGTGATTTAATTCGCTCTTGTAAGTACACACAGTACAACAACATATCTACCGCATAGTTACGTTTTTAGTGCCGCATATTTTTTTGTTTACTAGCTGCGCCCCTCGGTTTCACCCGCATACGTCTTGATTCCCTGGGAATATCTGATTAAAAAGTATCCTATCTCCTAACCTAGATCATGGTCTACCCATGTGCCAAACTTCATCCAAATCCGTTCAGCCGTTTTAGCGTGAAAGCGTAACAAACAAACTCACTTTCGCACTTATAATATTAGTTAGAAAAACGCTATGAAAATGGCACCCAAGTTCTTCCACTAATTTTGAAAATTCAGACAAACAAAGAAAAATAATCCTTTTCTTATAAAAAAACAATGACAATACGTAGAATTGGCACAAAAAGGATATATTTTACAGTGAGCTCGTAATGATCAGCATTGTTTTAATTAATGTTTCTTGAAAACCGCGATATCACTGCTACTGAAATAATGACAACGAATAAAGAGTTTATGTCCAATTACTTTTGTTTTTTCAATTGCAAGTTGACAATTACGAACGATAAGAAGGATTAAAATACATATATGTACAGCAGTGGTACTCTGCAAAAATAGTCACTATTATGCTACCTTCCGAATTCTGTAGTAGAAACAAAGCCCCTGGCATTGGCAAGAATGCCTCCCTCATGCAAATATATGTGAGTGAGATTGATAGTGAGTGACTGTTTTTTTTTTCAGAATAGCGTTGCAGAATTTATTATTCCTTTGTCTTGCTTTTTTTTTACGATACTCTTCTGTTGAAAGTAGGTGATTCAAAATGAGACGTAATTGGTCACTGATCGTGAGTTTTTGCCAGATTTACTATATAAAATTTGTCGAAAACTCACAATATAGAAACCATTGCAACATTTATAAATTATTAGACTGAGCCAGTAATCTGACTGCATTGTGCCATTCGCCACTAACATGCCATCTTGTTCCTGTGATGTGCTTCATTCATTTGTTTTGGAAGCTTAAACAAATGGCAAAGTACCCGCGTCATTCTACCACCCCATGCACGCCACATAGGTCACAGGCTACCACCATATTTCTTGAGGGTTTTCAAAATTAGAAAACAATTATTCCTCGCATTATGCCAGTTTCAATCAGATTTTGAAAAAGAATTCATGAATAAAAAGACCTCGGTTGGTTTTTGCCAAAAGTCAAAAGCCAAGTAAAAACGATTTTCTTGCCACCATAAAAACTACTGAATGCTACCAAACGTTATTTTTCGTTACAGCAGATTTATTTTCGGAGGGTAGTCGTATTTATTTGTGGAAGCAGTCAATCAGGGGTAGTGGGTGCTCTGGGGGGAGATGGCAAACAGAGGAAACGGATCTGGCGAACTTTCCCGCGCAACCAGCGAAAGGGAGACCGGGCTTCCTGTCCTGTTGGGGTAACTGTGTATTTTGGGGTGCAAACGACGATTTTTTCGTAATTACTAGTATTGTATGTTGAAGTAATCGTTTTATTGTATCGGCGTGGTTGACCTTTAGAATTAATTTCCGAAACAAATTCTAAACAAAACTTCTTTGGAATGATTAAAGATGATTCGACATATCTGTTATTTTTTATGATTTCTATTGCATTATATTCGAATGTATTTGGAGTGATAAATTCAAGAAGTTAAGTAACTACAAAAACAAATGGTATAAAGCTGAATAGACGGGTTTTGCCATAGTTTACATGTCTGGCTTTAATTATTCCATCTACTTTTTAATGTATTTCAAATGGTGTTCTTTTTTGTTTAAACGTGGGGACGATATGCCCAAATCTACCCGAACGACGATACAACTAACCTACATAAAACCGCAATATATGTGTTCCTATACACTTTCTTACATAAACATCAACTCTACTAAGGTCAACTACAAGAAAAACAATGTCCACCCTAGCTCCTGACATATTTACTCGTACATGCATTAATACCGCTTTATGTCCGTGAGATAAGCATTAATCTCGGAAGAGCGTACCTACCTACTTTATTGTTATACGTTCAGCTTATTTATGAAAGACTGAGTTTACGTAAAAAGACAAACATTATGCTCTGCTTTTGTTTTCTATATTTTTTTTCTGAAATTGATTGGTTATGTTTGATTTGGAGGATGTGTGGATCACACAAAAGAGTGGTAGTCACAAGATAATTATTAAAATACATAGTAAATCATAAATTTAAAACTACAAAACATACAATAGGCGGTCTTATCGCTTTCTGCGATCTCTTCCAGGCAACCTTGGACTGGATTGAATTATTTAGTCAAGAGGGCAGGTAGCAGTATGTTTCTGTCTCTTAATCTTCTAAAAGCAGTTCACAGTGATCAGCAACGACTTATTTCCATTTATCAATACCATCATATCGTTGTTTCAATCGTCAAAAATAAACGTTTTGACAGTAAATTGATGTTGAGGTTTATTTCCTTACTGTAATATACAAAATCAAATTTAAAAGTTTTCAATATTTTGATTTCAAAAACTGTCTTTTACTACTTACATATTTTTTTAAATTATAAATGTTATTAGAAAAGTGGAAAGAAGGCCATGAGAAACCAAGGATAACAGATCAAAATACATATATTATTCCATGCAAGTATCTCACATGTCTTTTCCGTATTCGCATTAAGAGGAAAGCATTTTAATACGAGAAGTTGGAAAAAATGCAATAATCAACACTTTTTCACATTATTTATAATAATGGTCTCGCATGAAAGTAATATAAAGTTTTCTCGAGAGAACGTTTTCATAATTTCATCCTTAAAAGTCCTATAAAAAGCCTATATATATACTATACTACTGAAAGCTACTATGAAGTACTGACGTCAGAAATACGTCAAAAGTAATTTGTCCTTGGGCCGTCAAAATGTATCGAAACCAAAAAATGCTTTGAGGCGCCGGGAGCTCGATCCTTAATATTTTTTCATCCCTCAACCGCGGCATAAGTACAGAAACCAGTGAAATTAATATAACAAGCCCTAAAGCCTATAAAACACATGCTTGCCGGGATGTTTTAAACATTTATTGAAGATATAAGGAAAGCAATTTTGATGGTGGAATGGTACAACTGTAACGTTTTGGTACATTACTTTTCAGATACGGGTGGATGGATGCTCTATGTTGCGGATTTTTATTTTTGCTGTGTTTAGATTTGTGTGAGATACCGACTTAGAATTTCAGCTGTGTTTTACGATGCTGTTTGTTTCGTTTACACACTTGTTCAGTGGATTCTACTATCCTTGTATTTATAACATAATGCTAAAACAAAATAGCCATGATTGCCGAAAAAAAATAATTGACATAATATTTGGTGTCAAAAAATTTTGGTCCTTCGAGTCGAATCAGCCTGAAAAGAAATCTCACTTTACATTATATTGAATCATTCACTTCACATTGCATTTATTACTATAACTGATTTTCTTACGTTAGATATTCTATTGTTAGCCTACATTTAAACAGAGCACCTTTCTAACCATACCTCTCTAGCAACACGCTCTCCCAAAGGGAGGCCGAAGTAAAATATGAATTCAGCGCGTCTCGGCTGTTTCGTACACACGCGACTTGTTTATCCTTTTAAGGGAGACTTCTCATTTCATACAACTGCTATGATTGCTATATAATCGCCACCATACCCTGACCTACCCCACCCCCTTCAACTTCAAGAAAAAGTACGACAGTAAAGAAAATACGGGGTCTTGTTACAATGGTTGCAACGTTAGACGTTTTCATAATGGCGTCGCACGAATGAAAGCAGATTTTCGGCAACTGATTATGAGTGCTAATACGTTTTGTTATGTTTACCAGTTTGTTTATAGCTTGTTTGTGTAGTATTGTTGTGTGATTATAGCTTTTTTTGGTGTATTGATACGGTTAATTGGTTATGTATCGAAGAGATGTCAAATAGATAGGAATCAGTATTTTTAAAATTATAATATCGACTTTTAAACTGAATAGTATGATACTTGTCGTTTCCCTTTCTGTAATAATTAACCTCATGCCATATGAATTTTTGTGAAAAATTTATATCTTACTGTTGCTTGGTCAAAATGATAAAAATATGTATACTCAACCCCACTGTCAAACACAAATACCACGTTCCATTACCCAAAATAAAACACCTACTTTTAGACCAACTATTTCTCCTAGACAATAACACACTAAATCATGGTGCCAGCGACACTGTCAAAGTAAATTAAAAAGCACGTCATAACAAGCAGTGGCCGAGTCTTACTTTATGTGTGTGTTTGCATGTTCTGGCAACGTATCAAAGTATTTTTGGCTCGCGGAACACTTCATGAATGCAGTTGCTATTGCCGTCCGATATATATTATGATTATGAACATTTTGGCCAAAGTGTATCCTCATTCTGTTATGTAATTCAAATTATATTGTAACGTAGGAAATGCATGTTTTTAAACAAATTCCTGTCGAACTTGAATCAGGCTCGACATACCTAAAGAATAAAGAGAATTGAACAGATATCCAGTGTTACATTTCATTGTACCTAAGTATCAATTTCTAGATCATGATTGATTTAGTACCTCAAAAAGGAACAAATTGTGTTGGTGTGAATGAGACTAATGTAATTTGTAAATGAAACTTTGATCAAGTCATGTAGGTCTTATTGAAATCAACGTAACTCATATTTTACAGAATTTTCTTTGAAATTAATTGTGTTTTGTTTTCTTTTGTTTCAGATACCATCAATGAACAACAATGATAGAAGACAAGATACATCTACCCTTTTACAAAGACAACTAGGAGTCAAATTAACTTGAAAGTACATCTCTATTTCCAAACCAATGCGTATTCAATGTCCAAATAAACAAAAAACCAGAAGAAATAACACCAACAAAATTGAAAACAAGCCATTGTTATGTTATACGGAGGTTCTACGAGAAAAAGGCAATCTACATGGAGGGTTCGTACCGGACGGCTCGAGATGAGGAAATAAGAATTCATCCTTTCTCGCCCCGGGTGGAAAGGGGGTCGGGGGGTGTGGCAAGACGGACGACGCCATTCCAAAAACCCATTATACGAGCACCAGAGCTGTTTTCTATCTCAGAAAGGAACCCGTGCCACCCGCCCCGCGCCTCCCCGACACCCCTTCGCCCCATCTTCAGGGATCCTCAACTTTGTTTATGAAAATTACCCATTAAAGTGGCTATGAAAGTAACGCTTTTGCCACTCCCGAAATTAATAAGGAAATTGATATAGATTATTTTTAGGTCGCATTTGGTGCTCGTATTCGAGACGATCGATACTCATTGTATTGCGTGAGAATATTTTAAGTTGGAATTGCTTGTTCGTTTCTTTGTTTTAAAAATTCTAAAAATTCTGATAAAAATGTCAATTTTAAGCGATAATGTTGACACATTAACCTACTGTTTATTTTGTTCGTTTATGAATACTTGTGGATTGTTGTTTTCTATACTTGCAGCAAATAAATAATTTCAGTATGATTAACAAATATTGCGTTCTATATAAAGTAATAGTAGATATAGTTTAATTCTGAAAATGTTTGTGAGCATGATTTCCTAACAGCAACGACAGTAAGTTATAACTTACTATCATGACAATGTCACCAAATTTTAGATTCTCTTTTGTATTTTACGATTATTAATACATTTCTTTAAAAGCCATAATTATAAGTAGGAATCAAAGTAAAATATAGCCTTAATTATAACAGTGTAAAAATATCGCATCAACTTAAGGAAAGTCGAGAGAAGTCGTCGAAATTTCCCCGCCGTCTTCAGATTAAAAATAAAGATCACCAAAACGATTTATGGTTCTCACTCTCACCCTAGATTTATAACGCCATTAGAAATTAAATTAAAAAACAAAATTATTACACTTGAACCAAAATTTAAATACACATTACTGTTCTCCCCTCTTTATTGAGAAGTCTACCGCTTTCTTCAGGCTTTTGTGTCACCCATCTTTGTTGCGCTTACGATAGAATTAGGTGTAAGAAAGAGATGAAAAATAAGCCCGCTTGCGACTGGTAGCTCGATATAAAGAAAGATTATCCGAAGCCCCTAAGGAAGTTTGAAATTGCTATTGTAGCGAAAAGGATTATATGTTAGTGCTACGGCGTAGCGAGTCTACGTCGCAGCGGGGGCCGGATTCAGGAGATTGTATGCCGAAGTTTTATGTATGTGTATTGGTTTCATTTATATTACGTTATGCTATCGTGTGTATAGGTGAGTGTATTGATGGATTCATTTAATGTAGGTGGCTGAGATGACCATAGAAATTGGGGAAAATTGTTAATATTGCGACGTACTGTGCGTCTTCTTACTGTCCTTCAAGATTCAGGATTTTCGTAGTTTTATAGAAGTCCTACTCATCTGTAATAGTCATAGTCATACCCATCCCTTATTGAAACAACACTGATGTTACCTAGACTAAGTCTTAAGGTAAATACATGATTACTTACTTACTTAAATAACAAATAATATAAAGCATAGTCATTATTTGTTACATAAGTGATTATGACTAGATAGTGCTTTTTAAATTGGTTTAAAAACAGTCAACAACCATGTTCTCACAAAAAAAAACACTCAAAAAATAACATTATAACTACTGGTCGTATCACACCACTGTACCCATATAATTAAAATAATCCATTGCAATTTTAAACGTAAAATAAACAATGTGATATCTACAAAGCTGGCAGCAGCGTCGAAGCGGATTAATCCGGTTTAAATCCGGGTAAATACGCCCGGATCCGGTTACCGGGCGTGGCGCCGGCGATACGCTGCGACCGAACCGGGCGGTGTTAATCCCTATTTTAAATTCTGATAAAAGCCGCACCTGTTATTCGTAGGCACTTTAATGGAGGTATAGTTGGATTTAGAGCTATGAATTTGTGGGTAAAGTCTGAGTATAAATATGTAGGTGTTTTTGGGCACCTAATGCTGAATAATTATGTAAATTAGCGAAAAAGAGATCCTCTTGTGGACTTACAACGACTTGGTGCGAGCACCACTATCGAGGGTTGGTGGTGATAGAGGCATTCGTTAGTCAATGCTGTACACAAAAGGGCCAGTAAAAAAGTAATTAAATTTGATAAGCAGGATAATATATTTAATAAGTAGATTTTTACCCAAAAATATTACTTTTGGAGTTTCGATTTGTCTGATCTAGTTTTGTCTTGTGATCTTTGAAAACTCGTTACAAAGTGTATTTTTAACAGCCAAAAAGTCGTTTGAAGTAATCACTAAAATATTTCTAACGAAACAGCCGAAAGGACCATTAGCAAATGCCTTCGCATCGCAAAGACACAAACAGTTCCGAGCCCTCTGAATTATTCCTCAAACTTTCCTTACTCTGCACTAGCTTACTTACTTACTTAAGCAACCAATACATAAGTTATGTTGGTCCTTAGTCCCTAGTCCTTTGGTCCTTACTACCATTAACAGTGTTGATATAACATTATAAATTCAGATATCTCGAGCCATCACCATTACGAATTCGAAACGGGAGGGTCGCACGTACGCATAATCCGGCGAGCATAACGGGATCGAAAATGATACATAAATTGTTGAGACGGACTATACAGACGATTAAGCCCATTAACATGGTGCACGGGTCACGGGGACCCGGGAGGACCGTCCAATCAACAAACCCTTTCACGCTACCGCCAATGTAGCTTGGTCCTGGTTGTTTGTTTTTCTGAGCTACTGAAAAAGGTTTAGTACCTTTGAGCCGTTAGTGATTTTGGTGTTAAGTTTCAAGGACTTAACTGCTGATTCTTCTAATAGTATATTACTTTATACGTTCCATTATTACTTACCTAATTAGAATATGTTTAGATATTTGACTGATTTTAAAATTCCATACCAATCTTTGTTATTTATTGCTATTTTCAACTGTTTCTTTTGCACAAGCTTTCTAATAAAGTCCACTAGGGTCTGACTCCTACTTCACCAATGCACATATACCTCACCTAATAGAGAATAGAAAGTCCATCCTCGTAGCAGCGATCGTTAAAAAGCTCGCGGCTCCCAATAAAGCGGTCGTCGTGTATCAGGATTCATGATAGGGCGCTCCCATACGCCCCCACTCACAGATATACGGTAACGAGCGTACCACAATACCATACGCAATAAATACGCCGCGTACTAACATACGCCGCGTACGCGCTGCACACTTACATACGCGCCGGGCCGCGTACAACCGGCATTTCTATTGTTTATGTCGTATTAAATTGTTGAAATGTTGCCCAGTTATTGCCGAAAACGTATTTCGCTACGTATTGCAAGTTGTGGGCGTGAGTTGTTGAGCTGTTTCGCTGTTATTGTTGTTAGTTTTGGGTTATGATTTGATGCCAATTGCTTTGTATTGGCTATTGGGATGCTGAGAAATGGAGCTGCTAAAAATTGGTTCGAACAGTTTTCAAGTACCTATCATAACTTATACTATTTCTCATTAGGTAGGTAGAGTCAATAAGGATTATAGTCAACTAGCTGCGCCCCCGGTTCACCCGCATAAGTCTCGACCACGAGGAAATATCGGGATAAAAGGTATCCTATGTCCTTCTCCAGGTCATGATCTACCCATGTGCTAAATTTTATCGAAATCCGTTCAGCCGGTTTAGCATGACAGCATAACAAACAAAAAACTAACTTTTGTATTTATAATATTATATATATATATATATAAATTACATATATATACGTAGTTAGGATTTAGGGTAAAAGGCATTTCTTAAACAATGTTTATACGCAAAATCATTCAGTTAATAAAAAGGGGTCAATTTTGCTTTTACTAAGTATCAATACTTACCAATACTTACCTACCAAGTTATTTGTGTCATTCAAAGTTGCCGCAATGACTTTTTACAGAATGTTTACTATTTTTTTAAATTAATACAGCACTATGCAGATTTCATAGTATTTTTAATTAATACAGCGCTATCGTTACCTATCATCAACAAAATAAATTAGTCGGAGTTCTACGCTAACCTATCTTCAATCTAAATAAGAGCAATAAACCAGCGATTATGTTTAAATTTATTTTCAGATCCACCTGTGACCAGCAGATGTACTCAACTCCAAAAAAAAGTATACAAACTCATTAAATAGACTAAAAGCTTTCAGTTCATTAGCAGATTATTTCGCGTCGCGTGACATTTGTACGTAAATCGTAGTATGCGTGTTATACTTTTGAAACTATATTCATTAAAATACTTTCAAGATATATGACTTTATTTATTTTTTCCTACGTCTGGCTGTATGTTTTGTATTTTATGGACGTTATTGGTGGGTATGAACCCCTTATGTGTTCATGTTGTACAAGAGAAGGTTTACTAAGCAATTAATATAATAATTAGGTAATTACAAGGGCATTAGGAATTGTTGAATATTTAATGTACTGTACCTATAATATGCTTGTTATTTGGATATTTAGTAAAACAATTGATCACCAAAGTGTCTTGTTTTATTGTGCAAAAAAAAACAGATAAATGTCATCAAATAGGTAGTGGATAAAAATCATAAAACTCAAGAGTAATTTAAAATACCTACCAACAAAATCAGCAGTTTCCTTGCAAAATCCATGGACAATTTCTTAACAAAATCCTTCAGGAATGTTGAAAACAAACATAGCAAGGTTTTACAACGTGATATCTTAGAGGAAGTAAACAAGACGGGAAGGCGCGCGGATTGTGGATAAAGCTATATCGATAACCGCGATCGGATGCAGTGACACCTTATTTCAATAACAACGACTATTCACAAAGGGACCTTATGCATATATTTATTTTAGCACACACCTTTACTACGGATATTGGTTACTTGAAGGTAAGTTTAGTATGAAAATAGCGAGTTTTTGCAGAAATCTGATTATATTTATCCTAATTAATATTATAAATGCGAAAGTGAGTTTATTTGTTTGTTTTTTACGCTTTCACGCTAAAATGGTTGAACAGATTTGGATGACATTTGGTACATGGGTAGACCATGACCTGGAATACTTTTTATCCCGACATTTCCACGGGATCGAGACTTATGCGGGTGAAACCGCGGGTCGCTGCTAGTGGGAAGATATAATGATGATGATGATGATGGGTTGATATAATTATCATTTTCACCATTAAATAATAATTAATAAATAAATAATAATACAATTTATTCAAAAACAAAAATTGGTAAAATACAGTATAAATCTTAGAAATAATGTAGGTTTTATTAAGTAGATATGTTGTGGAATTTCTACAATGTTAAAGTAGCTACAATTCAGTCTATCCCTTCATTATATACATAGATGTCGTAAAAATCATGTGACAACTATTACATTTTTCCTCACTTCACTTCATGAAATTGTACCTATTTAGTAATTTACCAGAGGTAGCCTAGAGTTAACTTTGTACCTAATATTATTATAAAAACTTCTCTATCTAATATAAAATCTAATATATATTATAAAATATATCTATCTCTCTATTACAAAATCTTCTCTAAATCATGGGTAGTTTTGAAGGGTAAGTTGACCTACACCTAACACCCTGTAAAACCTGAACTACAAACACGTTATGACTCCGTCACATTCTTACTTCACTCTTAGCTCAGCATTTTCATGAAACAAACATAAAAATATAACAATATTCATCACGACTATAAAAGTCAAACCAATGCCTCCTCGGAATAATTTTACAGTGTTCAAGTAAAAACATTTACATGTATAAGGTGTCGCGTGGACGATTTATAGTAACGAGTTCATAGGTAACATGGATTAGCTGCGAATCAGAAGAAAGTGTGTTTGAAAAGATAAAAATACTGTTTGGAGAAAAATAAATGAAGGTATTGGTAATGAAGGTTGTTCATAGGTATTTCGATACTTAAGATGGTAAGTATAATATTATACTTAGAGTTGACAATGGAATTGTGGTATTGAATTAGAATTGAAAGGTTAAAAGTTCAAATCTTGACCCGTCGAATTGTAATTGTTAACACATGATAAAGTACACAATTGTAGTAGTTAGGTAGAACAGAACAAAACAAAGTAAAATAGCTGAAAGCATTTTATTAAAATTATCCATTTTATGTCCTTTATGAACCATAATATTACCTTTAAACCTCTAAATTCACGTTAAAAGTGTCACTATAACCCGATTTTTATAACTGTGCGCCTATCAACGTCAAAATTGTACAGTGTATGTGGTTTAAATAATAACAATAACAAATTAACGAATAATAAGAAGACGACACGAGTTGTATAGACCGTATTAAGTCGGGGCACTAAGGAGGTAACCGGGCGGGTGAATTTAATACTCACAACCTACGATTTTGACAGCTCCAAGCGCACAGTTACAGAAATCGAGTAATACCATAAATACTCTTTTAGCAACATTTAAGGCATTCGAAAACTCTATAGAGACAGCCGAATAACAGTAGGTTATAGTTGTAACTGAAATAAATAAAAACGAGCCGATAGAAAATTCAAAAATCGACCACTCAGCAATGAGGGTGCAATCAATTCAAAAGCTTGCTTCTGTGGGCATTTTTATTCCCTTGTCCCACGTATCGATCTTCCGTTGATGCACGTAACGCCATCTATTAGGTGGTTACATAAACTAGGGGAGGTTTTACGAACTCTTCGCACGCTACACTCTTTGTTTGCGTTTTATACTGAATGTTATGTATGAAGGTTATAATTAAGGTTGTTTTGATTACTCTATTGTTGTTGTTGTATGTAATGGATTGTTTTGGTTCGTTATCATTGGTTGGTAAGAAAGGTTTGTTAATACATGTTTAAGTAATTACAATGTGGAAGTCTGTAGGAAATAAGTAAAGGATGTCTTGGTGAGGAAAGCTAAATTACAGTAGATATGATGAAATATTTTTCAGCCGTTGAAATCCTGTTCTACTAAATATACGATACATTTCTTTATTCATAGCGATTGATTGAATCAGTATCATACGTTTAGTTCCTACGTATACTTAAGAGTATAATTACCATGCAAAATGCAAAAAGATGAAAGGTAGGTAGGTAGTTGACTTGAAACTCACTCAGCTTGCTTACCTACTTCTTACCCACTTAAACAAAATTATTTAATAGATTCGACCAGTTTTATTCAAAAAAAAAAAAAACACGACCTACTACCAAACTACCCTTCTATAACCCACGTACATCCCAACACGGATCCTACATAGTTAAAACATAGCAACAACAAAACAAACAGCACGGTCGCAAGCGGCGACCATGCGTGAAACTACCCGCGCTCCGTTGAACATGGACATCTCTATACACTGCTATATACATCTAGTTTATGTAGGGATGTTGGTATAGGACTTTAGGTAGATAGTTTGTAGTAAGAGGCTATATAGAAACGGAAGTTTAGAATATAAAGCATAGACAAACGTCGCAACAGTTTGCGATCAGTTTGCGATAGTAATTTTTTTTGGTAAAAGATCTGCGTTTAGGATTCCAGTGGTAGATAACAATGACAGATTCATACATTTCATGGAGTAATATCAAAGTTGAACACGGATATCACTGTACCTACACTAGTGTATCTAGGGTTATAAGACTACCTATAGGTACTTGGGTACTTTATAGTGTAAGGCTGTTTAGAAACGGAAGTTAGGAAAATACCTAAAGCCTTGAAAACCGTCGCAAGAGTTTGCGATAGTCAATTGTTTGACAAAAAAATTGTTAATAGTGCCGGATTCATATATTTTGAAGAGTAAAATAAAAGTTCAATGGAAAGATTTTGTATACGGCCGTCACTATAGACTATATACATCTAGTTCATGTAGGGATGTAAGACTAGGTGGTTGGGTACCTACTTTGTATTATGAGTATGTACAGGAAGGGAAGTTTATAAAATAAAGCCTTGAAAAGCGTCACAAGAGCAAGTTAGCGTTTGTCAGTTGTTTGGGTAAAAGATCTGTGTTCCTAAACGCAGATATTTTTTACTGACGGATTCATATACATATAGAGTAAAATCAAAGTTATATATCTTAAGATGATGACAATGATTGTCACTATACCTACACTGCCATACACATCTAGTTTATTTAGGGATGTCAGTATAGGACCTATGTTATTCGGGTATTTAGTAGGCTAAAAGATACACTTTCAGTCTCTCGGTATAGGAGTAAGAAACGTCGCACGGATTTCAGATCGTCATTTGATTAGAAAAAGCTCTGCATTTAGGATTACAGCAATAGGATAAGTAATATGTACCTACTTTGAAATAGGGATAGATTCGATTTTATTTTATTGAGTACACAAATAAAAGTTGGTAAGTAGAACGCTAGATTGTTTTGCCAGTCAATGGAATCCTTTCGGGATTATTTTTGTCAGAAGAGTTTCTCTCCAATTTACTACTGGGGAGTTCGTTGCGCCACTTCTTCCCAGTTAACGCACTAGGAAGTGGTGAAGGGTGGGCGTTTTTAATGTTAATACGTAGTTAGTAGTGTTAAACGTAATTTTGATGTTGATGTTCAAAAAGTGCTGATTCTCAGCCTAGTTTGAATAAATGACTTTTTGAATTTAGTTTTTTTTCTTTATTTGAATTTTCTTGACTGCAATTTCACTTCTTCCCAAAACTTGTCTATGTTTATCTCAAAAGATAATAGTAGGTACAGTGGTAGGGCAGTGATAGTCTACTGGAGTGACCGTCGGACTGCCAAGTCATAGATCTCGAGTTGGAACCCAAGGCACGCCTCTGACTTTTCGGATTCATGCATATTGTGTAATTATCACTTGCTTCAAAAACGGTGAAGGAAAACATCGTGAAGAAACCGGGATGAGAGATATTTATCGACGGCATGGGAAGCCACGTCAGAGGCCCATGGGCAGCTTTAAAACTCTGAAACCAGGTTAGTCACTGACCACACGAAAATCAGAATTGGAAAGGTTTTAAATGTATCGTAAGCGGTTATTAATCATCTTACTCTTACTGGAATTTTCCTCGTGACAGCAGAGCTAAGTTAATTTGATTAACCTTCTATTAAAGTTATATTAAACGTTGAGTACAAATAATATTACTCATTACGGTTCCTTATGAGTTATTAAGTGTAGAATGTAGTTTCTGTGTAAACCGGACACTCTTTCTTCTTAATTATTACGGTAAGCTGCAGTCTGACGACACGTTTCTCGATGACATACTGGAGCCACATGGATACTTTATATTGTCTTCAACTGTTATTTTAAACTTTTTGAATACTGACGCTTACCGTCGCAAAATGTGAGAGATTCACAAAATTTGGTTCTTCTATCGATATTTTTCCAAGGACTGCGTCGATGGTGAGCTAAGGACCGAATTTTTGAGTCATCCGGCCCTTTTAAATTTTACAATGCGTTCTCCCATCAAACACCCTGACCACCCCTTCACTGGACCGTGTAACAAATAAACTGGCTACAGTGCAAAAGTTATTACTTCATACCGAAGGGATATCCACTAGGGAAATCCAACAGCTTCCAACATTTGCATGACTGACCCTATGCCCGTTAATACCACCATTAAAATAATATTTGCATCTAATTGTAAGCCATTGTTGTATCATGGGAATGGACGTATATGGTGAATGGTCTGTTATGTATGTATACAATGGTCAATACATAGAACAGATGAATATTACAGCGTGGGTCGTAATTGGTTTATAGTTGGAGTTATTGAAATGTCATGTCCAGTTTGGTTACGGCTGTCTGGTATGAATAGCGTTTGAAATTATAATATTTGAGTTGATATGAAATTGTACCGAGGCTTGTTTTGTAGGTTGAATATGATAGTAAGCTTTATACATGACATAGACGAGGTAAATTAAGTCTTAGAATGGTGATCAAGGCTTGTGTAATTTAGTAACAAAAAGGACTAACAGCTGTTCTAAGAAACTCATGATTTATAGTATAAGACGTTGCTAATCCTACACTTAAATATTGCTAAATGTAAATTCGATATCAGAAAAGTATTTGACCATAATGTCACCATTAGTACCAAGCGATGATTAGGCATAACATTACAAGACTGTATCAATAAACCAGTATCGCCGATTCAAAAACTTAAAAGTCCATTAGCGACCATTAACCCAAACAAATTGCATCAACGACTAATTACGACCATTTCCAATAACGTAACAAAATCGAAAACGAAATTAAAAACACATAGTGTCCGGGAGGGGAGCAAGGGGGGTGAAAACGCGTAAGTTCCGTTTTCCGCGGCATTGGGTACAATTTGAAATATTTTACTGCTGTTGTAACGACTCGATGGTACTGTGAGGGCCACTTATATATCTCTTTTATCTTTTGTTGGCTCGCCCCTCGCCCTCTGAGGATAAGTTTCCAAAAAGGGGGTGTTTTTTAAACGGGGTGTAATACAGTGGACTGTGGACAGTGTCAGGGATTAGATTGTAGTTGTAGGATGATGGGAACGATGATTGTGGGAACTTCGTTGTCAATCTGTTTTTGTTTTCAAGAAGTCTTTTTTCTTTTGGAAAACTCCGCCATAATGTATTTGTAAGGAATTAAATTAGAAGAAAGAATTTTGGAATAAGGTATTTCTTCGACGGCAACCATTAAATACCTTACAACTGAAGTATTAACTAGCATAATCAGCTTTAATGTTCCCACTACTGAGACACAGGCCTCCTCTCAGTGAGAGGGAGTGAGCCGTAATTTACCACGCGGGCCCAGTGCGGGATGGTAGATGTCACATGTCTTCGAATGATTGTTTCTAGGCATGCCGATTTCCTCACGATATTTTCCTGCACCATTTGGAGAGCATTGGTTATGAAATAATTTACACAAAGTAAAGTGCCTGCTTGATTGACCTACAACACGTAAGTCGCGGCCATTCACCACTGTTCATCATACAAAAATGTTAACAAAAATTCTGCCGATAATTATGTATCCCACCACAAAGTCTAAAACAAGACATTCTAACAAGAACCCAATAACTTTACGAACACACCCATACATTCTAACTATTTTAACACTGAAACAGTCATCATATACCACGGTGTCCGCCGCACATAACAGCCGAACGGCGACATAAAGCTAATCCCACAACTGAATAAATCTTACTGGTAAGATGGCTAAATCAACTCGCTATCTCGACACGGATCTCTGTAGGATGCTGTTTTATTGTGCCGTCTTGCCCGTAAGTACCTACAACTGTTTTGATTCTTCTTATCTGTTTTGTTTTTAGCTGTGGACTATTTTAAGGGTGTATTATTATGTTTTGGTGACTTTGTGAGCTTCTAAAATGGGTAGGTAATGTGGTTACAATAGATTGTGATTATTTAACTATATAGATGTCGTATTAACTACTGAAATAGTGAGGTTAGGTTCTTAACCTTTTTGATACATAAATATTCTAAAAATCTCTGCAATCTCAAGTAAATGGTAGGTAGATAATACCTTAAATTATTGCCTTATTAGCGAAATAGTAAGATAAAGTTACTGCACAAAGCCGTACTATGACTTCATCGTGATATTTAAATGTTAATTCGTGTATTTATTTTCTACACACCTTAAAAGATTCAAATACCTTGCAATGTGTATATTTAAAGCAATAGCATTAGAATAGACACCTTTCACCCGCATTATCTGCCCCGTCCATCATAACCGGTGCTGAACTATTAAACGTGCATTTGTTCACGTTATTAACATGTCGTAACATTATTTTATTGCACACAACTGGTTTCCCAAGTGTATTCCTTACTTTACTGCTAATATATTCATTATAACGTATGTCTTTCCCATCGTATTAAAAGGCATTATATAAATAACTT
Source organism: Agrochola lota (assembly GCA_947364205.1). Classification (NCBI taxonomy): domain Eukaryota; kingdom Metazoa; phylum Arthropoda; class Insecta; order Lepidoptera; family Noctuidae; genus Agrochola; species Agrochola lota. Next base: position 13,698,446 of record OX376227.1, on the reverse strand, counting down.
AACAAAACGGGGTCTAGTCCTCTCGGAATAACTTACGTTGGGCCGAACAATAATTCAGGCAAAAAACAAAATATGACTACACGTTTTTTATTTTCGGTAACGTCTTGATTAAGTATGGACCACCTGCCTGGACCTTCTTTGGGACTCAATAAATAAGCCCAGGAATATATTAATGGCGGCATAAAGATTATGTTGAAATTCAAGTGTGCCCTCTATGGCCGTTTATATGTAATAAATCCGATGGATTGCTTGAAAAGCTTTGTTTCTGCCGAAGACTGTTTAAAAATGACGTTTTTGTAAATGTCCCTTTTTTGTACAATGTATTGTAAAGTAGTCAGGCAAGTTGTTCCAATATTTTACCGATTAAGTCATCTTTTGGAATTTGTTTTATGAAGTAAATATGTCTATGTGTGAAAATAAAATGATTTAATAAAATGATTAGTGAAGAAAATGCCCACGATGAGCTGAGAAGGTTTGCATGAAAATAATTTGGTATATTTGAAGACGATAAAGACTCACAGATTTATGTATTCATTTGAAACACTCATCAAGTCATCATGAAATTGTTTTCAAGACAATGTTAATCTTTTATCAGGATCACAAATAATATTTTCGGCCAATTCGTTGCCATTTGTCGCATCATATTCATAAATTTTATTTACTGTGTGTTTATACGCACTGAGCTCAAAAAGCTCATAAAATAACATGACTTTTTAAACGTTTTTTGTTCACCTTCTACTTTAAAGTGAACCATTTCTCCGTAACAAAACATAAACGAAATTCCAATACATTTTGTCGGCTGTAACAAAAGAAAGGCAAATCCATAATGAACGTGCAGAATCGCATTTCACACACAAAAAAAGATAGCTATTTTCGCTACATTGTGGTCCATATTATATCACATCTAAAGCTCAATACACTTCAGGTAAATAGCGGTAGGGTCTTCCCTTCGCATTTAAATCATTCTAGACACATTTCTGCTTTATATCTAATCGCAAATTTATTGTTCTGGGGCACGGAGTGGTACGAATTAACAATGAGCAAACTATTATTACATATTGAGATATATTCGCGTGGTAAATCATGGCGGCATTGTGTGAGGGAACATGAGCACTTTTATGGGTACCATGAGTGGTAATGAAGCGGTTTTCACTACCACATAATGGTTTGAATGTCGCGTAAATTGATTTTTATATTTTGTTTGACGTTAATGATTGACATGAGAGTTTGTTCCGAGCCGAGAATGATTCTCCTCGACGCTTTTACGAGTTGAATGACGTGTTCAACGATAAATTTACGGTGTTGTGGGATATTTGGGCAATTTTATGAGTCATTTGGTGATACTAAATGTCCATATGTTTATAATGTATTAAGTTGCTTGAGATGAGCTGCTACTGGATTTAGAAATCATTTTGGGTTGGGTTTTGAGATTGTATTCATAAGAAAAACGTTTCATTACCATTTTGTGGTCTATCATACTTACAGCCGCGATTAAAATTGATTGTCATGTTGGTACAAAGTAAAACAACGGCCAAACCTATATTAATTTTATTTTTATTTCACTTAAGCTCATAAGAAGTACGTCAAGCTGTGATATTTACTTAAATTCCCTATAACTTGTCTTTAATTAATTCAAGTTTGGGAAATTGTCTCATAGTGCTCTTAATAAAATGTCTTGTTTTGAACTAAATGTTATGCCACTAGTTGTATTTCGAATGCCTCAGTAAAAAGCATTTGTTATTTTTATATGAAATACAACGTTTCGTTGATACATCAGTGACAATTAATTACTTGTCAAAGCGAATTTAAATTGAAAGTGGACAATTAAAACAGCATTTTACAAATGACCTAAGTTTGTCGAAGTAGAAATGTACTTACTTTCTGCTAAAATATTATACAATGCAGTACATACGAACCTAATTTATTTCATTTTCAAGTTAATTCATCATTATGTGTCGTTCGGGCTATGAATTTTTGGACCATATAATTACATATACATTATGAAATAGGGTTATTTAGTCATAGGTAATTAATTATTCCTATTTTTTCTTTTTTATTGGAGTACCCAACCATACCTAAGTACATCAGTGTGCGTCTATGCAATTGTACTTAGATGTTTGAATAGAAAAACTGGTAGCTGCACTTCATGATTATTTTTATGAAGTTATCCTATCAGAAAGCCATTCTTCATTATTTAGTTTCATAACATTAAATTGACAGGTAACAGTCTCCGTCGGAATCATTAATAATTCCATCGCCCATTAATAAAAAAAAAACAAAATTTGAACTGATTTCACAGATTTCAAGACTTCAACCCAACAGAAGTAAAGCCTTAAAAATACCCCAGCTACCTTCTTTCAATTCCCTACATTAAAAAATTCGAATACATGCAACATTGTAGCCTTTCCGTTCCGTGCGAGCGTAGCGTCCTCGGCGAAGGCTTCGCGGCCAAAACATCAGTCTTACGACGGGCGGCGCCCAAACCTATCCGAGCACTGCCATTGGCCAGCCATTCCCCGCCCAGAAACACCTACAATTATATTTATAATGCACACGCTGAAATAATTTACATTTCAGCTGAATTTGCTACCATTGGGGGTAATTGAAAATTTGTAGTATTGGCCCTGCATGGCCTACGATGGGATTGGAAAGTTTAAGTGATTAGTTTTGCGAGTTCCCCCCATTATTTTCGGGGACTTTTTGTTTCTGTATGCGACCTTAATGGGGTATTTTATTTTATAGAAATAAAGGTTTATGTAAGGTGAAATAGATTTTGATGAGCTTTTACTTATTCGTGAATTAGAATAACTTTGCCTGTCTTCCAATACGATGGAGAGAGTATCTTTCTTATAAGATTTCGAACTCTATTTAAAACTTTAAAAGCCTAATTCGATCGAACAGCTTTAATTTCAAGACAAAATTAATAAGGTATTTTTAAAGCCAAGTTAAGCCAAGTCATAAATCTCGAGTTCGAACCCAAGGCACCTCTGACTTTTCGGATTCATGTGCGCATTGTATAATTATCACTTGCTTCAAAAACGGTGAAGGAAAACATCATGAGGAAACCGGCATGCCTGAGAGATATTTCACGACGGCATGTGAAGCCAAGTCAAAGGGCCATGGGCGGCTTTAAAACTCTGACACCAGATTAACCTCACCACACGAAAATAAGAAGAAGATACCAAGCAAGGTGAAGGTACTTATCGCCATTTGAGATGGCGGTTAAATTACAAGATTCAGTCATTCACTAAAGCCTTTTATAATGATAACCATGATCAACATTACATTATGAACCAATATTATGATGACACAATACTTAATTAATAACTAGTTTTTTTTTATTATAACCCAATTACAACATCCAAAAATGTGATAATTAAATGATAAGGATAATTAATAGTCATTAATGAAGCTCTGTTTTATAATTAAGAATGTTGATATTAATCTATTCATTTTAATACGATAAGTATTATAATTTTATAATTATCACTTCCTGGTGATCTGGGAACAGTGTTAATTTTAAGTGGTTCAGATTATCATATTTTCCTTAGTTAGTTTAATAATTTTCTCTATCCTACTTAATTTTGTTTATTACGAAATGAAATAGGTGAAAGTAGATTTGTTTGGAGAGTAATTTTGTGTAAAATAGCAAGGTTTTAAATGTACAATAATAAGCAGCAAGTTATTCGGTAAAGAGCGGTAGTTATCGTAAGATTATCTTGAAGATTTCTAATTTTCAAAAGCTTCATTTTTTTGCTCATGCGGTCTGCAACGGTTGCAACATAGATGGTTATAGCGGAACCTTCTTATCAACTTCTTTAATATCCAGTCTAGAATATAAAATTCCAAAGTTTCTATTACTCATCTATCTAGATGACATAATTAGGGTCGATACTACCTTACAAATAAACCCAGTAATTACACAATAATACACTACATAGATACGTAAAACTAACTCCTGATACAAGACCCATTAATTCGCAAGCTGCTCCAGCATATTAGATACAAAAGTAATAAAGCCAAACAAAAAGAAAACACGTACATTTTCAGTAGGCGAGGCTTAATTAAGTAAAGATAATCCAATAACTTTGAGCAGGGCAGGCAACTAGGTAAGCACGGGATCGGTTGAAATGCCGCAGAGTCGATAAACACAGCATTCAATACTAATAAACCACTTGAGGTTTAATTGGCTCCACGATATAGATTTTAATTGGTCGTAAATCGCGGACCGCCCCTTAATAGCCACTGTTTATACGTGCACCGCACAACTCTTTGGATTAAAGCAGTGTGTACACTTATGGTGTGTTGCAAGTATTGCAACACGTCTTAGCGTGCCAATTCTCGTGTGTTCCAGGCTGAATTGTCAGTCTTCTAAATCAGTGGTGATCAGATTTCCGATTAATAGTCACCTGAGTCTGCTCTATGCTTTAGAAATGAATTTGCAGTCTTTTTAGGATTATATGTGAAGTTTATTTTATTTATTTACATACTCGTAGTTTCATTTGGTACGGTCTTGTATTAGATTTAAGTTTGAGGTCTTACTGAAATAAGCTCTTATTTTATTGTGTTTGTTTAAATTGCATTAGCAGATTGCTGTTGCTTGCTTCGGTAGGTACCTATATATTCCAATTTAGTGTAACTTGGTAATGTTTAACTTAGGTAGGTACAGTAATTCAACGTATTGTGTTGGATCCAGGTCTTGATTTATTTCATTGTCATTTACCTACAATTGAACAATCATCAAACAAAAAAGTATTTGTATATCCTCCAAAAACCTTCGTTTACCTTACCGGTACATCTTAAACCTTTTCCTAAGCCTTTCAAAAGGTACATATCTGGCAAATTTTGAGCAAGAACAGCCAGACTACGGGACGAATGGAAACATTTGGAGGAGGCTTTTACTACCTCAGGTGGTCCTTACATAGAGGAAACAAACATTGGAAATACTAACACACAGTACTAACAAATACAAAGTTAAGATTTTTGTTTCATTACTAACTTAACTACTTAAAATATTTTTCATTTATACTCTATGCAAAAATCGCATTGATGTAGTTCTACGGAATTAATAACAGCAATTTTTCTAAAACACTTTTCCTAGGTTTTAGTTGATACTGCAACCATATTTCCAACATCTCCCAAAGTTGACAGGATCTACTGATCCTTTTTTTTTTTTTTGAGGACGGGGAATCATCAAATGACTTCTCCCGCTCTGGGCGGAGCGAGAGGGGTGTCAGACTTTTACTGACTAAAACCCACTGCCCGTTGCCCGTGTGCCGGGGCCGCGATATCCCTTTCGGACAAACCCGCAACCCCAGCAGGCATTGGTCCTTACGGACCTCGTCAGTTGGTGCTGACATCTCTTTGAGGCGCGCGTGGAACACAACGCGCCGTCGACCCGGGCCTGCCGTTCGATTCTGTAAAAATATCACCGTGAAACTTAGGTGAAGTGAGCGTGAAGTGAGCTGTCAATCGTGTTAATCCCTAGCATTCTGCCGGTCGATTCTGTGGCAGTGACAGCTCACTTCACGCTCACTTCACCTAAGCTTCACGTTAATATTTTTACAGAATCGACCGACTGGTCCTTATCGGACGACGAGCTACCCATTGCTCACCGTCCGCAAGCCCGCGCCTACGGTGGCTGGAAGTCAGCTCGTGACTCCCTACGCCCGGGGCGTCTCCTGCGGTGACTAGGGGCATTCTGCTGATCCTGACAAATCAATTTGGCCAAACAGACTCAAGTGTACAACATCTCTAAAACAAAGATTTTTCCACATCCAGCAGATATATGGCGTACGCAGGAGCTGCTATCTCGTGCATACGTCTTCCAATGCTTTAATGGACTTATCAGGTAAGTATGTCATTGGATAATGATGTTTTCGTTGTACAATGTTTGTTTATGTACTTCATTTGCGACTTCTGTTTTATATAAGGCCCTTAGCCTGATTTATGCAATGTATCGAAGTAGGTAGATGCATAACTAATTACTTAATTTATCTTAAGAGCGTTCATCAAAAAAGCTGGCAACGTCACAAATAGCTGACAAATATTTACCTACCTGTTTTAATTAAATTACTGTATGAAAATAAAAAGTAAGTCTAACTAGTGAACTAGAATATTAATAATGAATTGCAATTATAACACTGAATTTGATGTTGACTGTTTTAGGTGTAAAAAAGGCATTTGGAAAGTTTCTAAATACTTTTTGTACATCTAAAACTAAATATTCGGTGTTACGTTATTAATGCCTTTAACCTTTTGGAAGGGGCGACTAGAATCAATTCTATTTTTTGTTAACTTGACGTTCATAAGTGCCTTTTATGTGCCTAATTGAAATAAATTGTTTGAATATATGAATATTAATGATTGCATTTCGTAATCAATATTTTAGTTCACTAGTTAGCCATATTTGTTACTTCCATACAGTAATGTTGCAAAATTAATCAAAACAGCGAAATATTTGACAGTTATTTCCGACGTTGCCAACTTTTCGATCGAAAGTTAAGCTACGCTTACCGCGGTCGCCTCGTAGATGGTCATGTAGGTATTTATTTATTTAAAATGGGCATGCCAACAGCATGCATTGTACATTACATAGTAAACGATAACAGGTATGGGTTCGTAAGTATATTTTTCCGTTCCCATTTAATGTGTACACGACATTCACCCAAAACAAAGCAACCTTTGTAAATTACATATATAAAAAAATATTAATTAAAATGAAAAACAAAATTATAAAAAAATACTGCTTTGACTTAAGTCCAAAAAAAGAACAAAAAACTGACTTACACAAATATCAATAGAGATATAAAATAACTAACTAAAATTATTTTAATCCATTACATATCAAGACACCTCCGATCCTCTGTGCCTCGGAAAACACGTTAAGCCATTAATCCCGGCTGCCATTAGCAGATCTTTGACAGTCGTCGGGTAGTGAGAAGACCAAAAGTCTGACAACCAGCCTTACCAAGGGGTACCGTGTTACCCAGTAACTGGTTTGTGGAGATCAGATAGGCAGTAGCTCCATTTAAAAGACTGGTATTCAACTACATATCCGGTTAGACTGGAAGCCGACCCAACATTATAGAGGGAAAGGCTAGCCAACTATTAATTGACATGGAAATTCCAGATTGTTTTACGTTTGAGTTGAACAGTCATTTGGGTTAGAAACATTGTAAGATAATGAAGTCATTTTACAGAACTTGGACAGAATTGGGAATGTCAGGATAGAATGATTATTAAGACGATGAGAATACTTACCCTATTTTACAATTGAATAGCATACACGCACCAATAAGATTTATAATCTAATATGACTAAAAGGTACCTATATTGGAATGTCCGTCGGTTCACTAGCAGCCGACGACTTTAAGTAACGATGAAGTTAATTTCATCAATTAGGTAAACCTCGTATTCTAGACATTCCCCTACCTCTATCGATCGAATATTTACTACACATGGATTTCTACAAGGACTATAAAAGACGCAACAATCACCCCACTGAAAAACAAACAATCGACTTTCATAAAAAAACACTACAAAGTGAAAAATAACTTTTTTTTCGGAAGTCGGAGTTTTGGTTTAGAATTTTCGTTTTTTGCCACCGATTTCCGAAATTAAAGTTATTTTTCACTTTGTAGTGTTTTTTTATGAAAGTCGATTGTTTGTTTTTTCAGTGTGGTGATTGTTGCGTTTTTGTAAAAAGTTTTTATTTGTCACTTTTTAGTTGTGGTACCTACCCCACACAAATTCGAATACCACTACCTGCTATGTAAATAACAGTGACAGGAAGTTATCATCGTATCATCCACATACACTAAGTGGGAACAATACGTATTATTGAAGCTTACTAAAAAACTATCCAAACCAAGTTAATAAAATTGATATGGGGCCAACTTAGGAGCATACCCTTTCATACAAAAAAAGAATTTTCAACATCAGTCCTCAATTGACGGAGAAATCGCTGGACATACTTCTGGTCCTTTTTAGAAGTTGGTTAAAAATGGACTGGTGATCATAGTAGATGGTCTTATCACTAGCTGCGCCCCGCGGTTTCACCCGCATAAGTCTCATCCCGTGGGAATATCGGGATAAAAGGTATTCTATGTCCTTTTTCAGGTCATGGTCTAACCATGTGCCAAATTTCATCCAAATCCGTTTAAATCCGTTCAAAACTCACTTTCGCATTTATTTATTAGTTAGGATACTATGTTTGATTATTTCCCCTTATTATAAGTAATACACAGCTTCTTGCCGTAGTACCTTCCTATGAAAGGTTGCAACAAGACTCGCAGCCCAGACATCGCCGTTTGTGGAATCTCAGTTCACCTTATAATTTTTTATGAAGATATTTGCAGAAGATCGCCAATCTCTAGAAGAAATAAACAATGAGCACAGTAACATCTTCCATTATTGTTTCCCTACCTATGCCAAGTTGGTCTAAAAATGTTATTTCCTCAATATTTTGACACGGAACAGAACATTACCCTGATTTAATGTTCTGATATGCAACAAAACACCTACAGATTGTATCTCCCTGCTCGTCCAAAAACAAAACAAGTGAGTATATACTCGCCTCGCCCATAAAGGGGTAGCTAGGAACGATTTAATCAACCGATAAAAAATGTCGAGAGTCTCCGCTAGATGGCGGGGTAAGATAAAAGCTGGCTCCTATTTGAGGATGTACTATAAGTCTTGTACATATGTTTTTTTATACGTAGGTATACAATATTATATGCATTGTAGGCAATAACAGCGTTATCTCCATATAAACGGCGTATCTACATAATTATCTTATGGTGAGTACGAGGCCGAAAAAAGATCAAAAAATAGTTTGATGATGTTTTTTAGGTGATAAATCTTGGCTAGTAGTAATAAAGGTAAGTAGTCAAAACAAGAAATCAAGCTGCTGTTTGGGTAAGTTGTATTTATTTAAGCGCATTAATCAATCTCTGACTGTATTTCATTATTTAAAATTTTCAATAATTCAATTAATAACTCTGATATTCTATCCAAATTTTATTTTAACGTTCCCGGAAGGTCGAAGCGATGGAACGCACCGTTGCGTGTTCCATTTACCTCTACGAATTATAGGCAAAATTCATTTATAGTGCGTGCAAGTAGCAACTTTAATAGTATGTGCAAACAGCATGATTTTGATCCTTTCATAACAGGTGTGGTCTCGGTCAGAAAGTGTCTGAGCCTTGACTTTTTTAATTAAAATTTCGTATGTTCTTGTATTGAATATTTAATGTGAATTGGTAAGCTTGAATGTTATACTGTTTATTTTTCTTTTATTTTTTGCTAGCTGTGTTGTGCTGTTCACACTCTTTCTTGCCAGTCTGTTTTTTAGAAGTGAAGACTTTTAATTGGCTGTCAGTCTCACATACTATTTTGTATTCTGATTTTTTTTAGCTGTAAGTCATCCATAGTTAATAAATAAATAAATAAATAAATAAATTAAAACATCATGTAAGAAGCTCTCGTAGCTATGTAGAGCTTTTTCGTACCTCTGACTTTTCGGATTCATGTGCGTATTGTATAATTATCACTTTCTTCAAAAACGGTGGAGGAAAGCATCGTGAGGAAACCGGCATGCCTAAGAGATATTTCTCGATGGCATGTGAAGCCAAGTCAGAGGCCCATGGGTGACTTTAAAACTCTGACACCAGGTTAGTCACTAATAACCACACAAAAAGAAGAAGAAGAGCTGTAATACTCTAAGTACATGAAATTTCCTGAACTTTAATTTCATTTAATTTCATCATTCTTGCTTTAAATTTACTTGATCATCAATCCGTCATAAAAGCGTGGTGATTATGATAATTTAGTATTTGCGCAAAAGTACCTTAAAGAATATTTGAAAGCATTATTCTGGTTAAAATTTCTTCTCAATTGTTCAGTATAAACCACTCCATCAAAGACATTAATTTAAGTTAATTTAATCATTAAATCATTCTCGTCAGAGGAGCTTGTGGCTAAGTAATAGCAGCCGCACGGGTCGATCCGGTTAAGTTACGCTTGCCGGTGTTGGCGCGTGGATGGTTGATCATCTTTACATACCGACACTCCTCCGTGTCTCGGAAAGCACGTTAAGCTGTTGGCCCCGGCTGTCATTGTGTCAGTGGCACACACTATTATTGTTAAAATATTATTTTCACTTTTTTTATTTTGTATTTTGTGTTTCACGAACTGTGTCCAAATAAACATTATTCTTTCTTTCTTTCTTTTCTTTCTTTCTTTCATTTGAGAATCTTTGACTGTCGATACGGGCCTTCAGAAGCGCGAAAGTTTGACTACCAGTCTTACCACGGGGTATCGTATTACCCGGTTACTGGGTTGTGGAGGTCGGATAGGCAGTCGCTCCATGTAAAATACTGGTATTCAGCTGCATCCGGTTAGTCTAGAAGCCGACCTCAATGTAGTTGAGAAAAGGCTAGGCAGATTGATTTTAAATCGTTCTCGTCTGCATCTGTCTTGCGGCCGTCAGAGTTTATTCCAACCTGCCCACCTCCCTCCAGAGGTTGATTAAGTCTCCAGGTGTGTTTGAGCATCTGTGAAAGATCTGGGTGACCCGAGGGTTTCTGTTCTGTATCTGTCTCTCTCTCAGGTTTAACTTTTATTTAGGTGATCAATGAAACTGTCCACAATATAGATCTTCGGAAGAAATAAAATACACATAGATAGAGAACTGTCTCGCCTGCTGATCTACACACACATTACTCTTGTCATTTAGATAACTTACCCCATTGGTTGAGCACCTGCCAACAATAAAAACTGAGGCAAAAACTTAAGGCGTGGACAACTGTCGATAAGAGCTAAAAAAATACTTGATTTAGTATAAGAATATTCGTTTTCCCGTCGACAGTTTAGTTCTCCAAGGCAAAAGATTTTATCCGTATTTGAATAGCAGATTTACAAATCTTAAGGACCAGTTTCGCCACTCCATGATTATCTACATCTGGATGAAAAAAACAATCAGGTGGTAAACTAAGGAAAGACGGACATATACTTACTTACCCATCAAGTTTAACTAGATTCTATGACTTCAATGATGGGGATGACTGAATTTAATGACAATTTCTTCTATCTTGTTAATAGGACACATGGGTCAATTACTTTTTATTACACCCTAAATAGCTTCATTAAAATAATTCGATTTAGTTTTCAATTTAAACTGCCATTTAAAACTAAAAAAACAGAAGCTTAGTAATAACACTATTTAAATGCATATTGCCTAGAGGTATTTTTAGAGATCTTTTGATTGGCTATTTAGATAAAATAAATATAAAACCACACTTAAGGAAATAAATAGGTGTTAAAATAAATTGTTGTTTACCTTAATGTTCAGTTATCGGCCTTCTTATCTTGAAAGCGGCTGATGTAATAATCTGAAACAATAAATAAAATGGAATTGAAACGTGTTCTTTTATTTTACAACTTAATTACCAACAATTTATTTTACAAAAAATGTTTGACGGACAAAGTTCGAAAATAGATGGAATTTTTTGTCATACAATTGCATGGCGGCTTCTTTGAAAGCTGAAAGCTGTAAACACATTTGTAATAGTCATAAAACCCTTCCGTTTCAAACAGCCGCCATAGGTACTGTTTTAATTTGTCAGAAAAATATTACTACCAATTTTTATTTAGTTCAGGTTTGGCTTGGAAAGCGAGTGTCATTTTAGGAAGTTTTTGATGTGAATCACGGATAAATCAATAGAATAGCATTATCAGTGCGATTTCTATACAATTTGCTAGTTACATATTTTTCTTCAAATGTAGTGCAAGTGCAACATAGTGTAGAAAAGTGCAATAGAAAAGAAAAACCAGAGGCTAAAAACTTAAATAAGAGATTGAAGAATTAACAGTACAGTTCTTAATTCTATGAGGTAAGTTTTAATTTTTACTATTTACAAATCTCACTTTATTTTGGGTTTTAACGAAAACTGAAATAAAAATATGACAACGCAAGTTAAAAATATAAAACAGCACCATCTATTGGCGACAGTAAAATTTACATTGACCACATGCTAACATTTCGTACAAATTTTTTAAATGCCTGCCATCTATGGTCATGCGCGCGCATTATTTGCATTCGCAGCTACCTCAGTGCACTCGCTGCGTGTTTAGTATCGCGAGATTACGCAAGAGGCTGATAGTGTTGCAATGCTGAGTGTAACCAGCATGTTTGTGAAATACTGCGGTATTTACTTTTACAAGTTCCATGGTAGACTTTTATAACATGGCGGACTCGTTTTACTCGTTTTTGACTATTTAGTATTACCTACTTGATGTACCAATGTTTTATAAAGTTGATTCTTATTCAAAGATTATTTTGCTTGATAAAGATATAGGTAGGTAGGTAATCAAAGTAAGTAAGTTCTTACCTTTTTGTAAATTACAAGTAGAAGAAAAAGTTAGTCGAGTAGGTACTTAAGTAGGGAAGCAGTTCGAACTTTAGATTTTATACCCTATCGACTTGCTCTAAAAATTCCGCATTACGTAAAGACCTAGGTAGGTACCTACTTGAACGATGAGGTCAAGATAACGATCAAAAGATCAACAATTAAAAACAAATAAAACTGGTAGGTATTGTCACATTCACACCAATCTTCAACAAAAAAGTCTCCCAATAGATAACAAAATTGATGCTTTGTTTACATTGATGCAATAAAATAGTTACGACGTGTTGAATAATCGTTTCCAGTTTGAGTGACCATAAATTTGTGTATTTTTAAAGTCACGCAGTTTGGAGTCAATAAAAATTTAACGACTACGAGGGTGCACGAATAAAATTGTTACGCATTGTACAGTAGTTTGTGGCTATTTTTTGTCTTATTTGTGCGCATAGTTAATTACTGTAGCTAATAAACAAGCCAATTGGCGTTGAGAAACTTGTTCCTTCATTCAATAAAATGTTTTCGCAGTTTATTCAGCTTTTACGGAATTTTGCGAGGATCTTGCTAAGTCATGTTTGTCTTTCGAGCTCTTTACTTCCTGATACCTTATTTTTCACGTATTGTAATCTCGTGACCTCATTTGACTGGTTACATAAACATCCCATTACACATTTTACTACCCTCGAGTGAGTTATGGTACTTACACAATTCGGCACGCGCCCATAAATAGACAAACGCCAAGAAGTTATTCCTAACGTTCCTAAAAGTAATCTATCTCGAGGCCTCACCGCAATATCGGTTTCTGAACGATTAACAGAGGGCGTGCGTGCCCTTCGCTTTTACGACATACTTTTACGACGTCGTAAACTCGGCCGTATAATGCCTATAATCTTTTTCCGCGAGGCTCCGCCCTCTGCTGATAGATGGCGCTAAACACAAAACTCCAAATCACTGTCACCGAACCAAATGTTAAAGTTTTATTGTGTGTTTCGCTAATGTGGTGTGAAATTAATAGGTAATAATGCTTTTATGGGTGCTTGTGAGCTTTATAGGGGCATAAAGTCCTGGCAGGTGAATGTAGTACCCAAAGTATTTGTTTTAAGTTGACCGCAGGTGTGTTGTGCTATCGTTTGATGGCATTTATAACTTTGTGGCATTATAAAAACGAACAAGACTTGTGTTTAGATAATAGTATATACTTTTATGGCACCTTGAGCATGTTTTTATGGTCACATTTTGCACAAGAAGTGTTGTATGTTCCGTATTCTGAGGAGAAACCGTTCGATAGGAATTTACTTAGGTATTTCGTTATTTTCTTTTGTAGTGTTGAACTTTTGTAAGTAGGTATCCTCTGGGAAGTCTTACACAATTTGGATATTGTTACATGAACTGTAAAGTTTCTTGCAATAGAAAATTAAGGGATGAAAATTTTCCTTACACCCATGTTCGCAGCAAATAGGCCGGAGAGACTAGGCAAATGTAGCAATTCGCAGTTTAAACACTATGTTGTGTAATTATAACAATTACGCAAATAGTTGAAAAGGACAATATCCCAAGGCAACAGCGTACTAACTGAAATAAACATAAACTCTAAGGACTGTTTTGAACATCTATACCATACCTACCTACCTAACTATCTCAAGTAGGTAGGTAGGATATTTACCTAAAGAGATATGTGTGGCTAAAGAAAAGCTAAAATAGGTACTTTAAGTCAACATTTTCTATCTGCGGTAGATACCTAAGTACTAAATAACTTCTCTGTTATTTATAAACCAATTTTCCAGTTAGGAATTTAGTCTTTTTTTTTTTTCTGAATTCTTTTTTATTTGGTTAAGTATTATGAACAACACGATTTTTTTATTAAATCATAGTATTTACATAATATCTACGCTGACAGAGTTAAAATAATAATAATAATAATACCCCACCGCCGTATCTCTATGTTACGTTACGTTACGTTACGTTGTCGTCGTGGCGGGGCTTGCGCGCTCCAAACTTTGGGTCTGTGCCGGTAGAGTTTACTTTGCCTCAACAGGTCTAGGATGAGAAGCCAGACCAAGAGAGATACAGAAACCCGCAGGGTAGCATGTGGCGAGCTGTTGGGCAGTAGCGACCCCGCGGACCCTATCTCCCGAGAGAAATCTTGTTCTTCATCTCTGGCTTACCTTTATTGGCCGACTGGAGTAAACACGGACGAGGAACAGAGCTCCCACCTCATTCTTGCCTTAATTGGTCGGCTTGAGTGGAGATTCGCAAGAGCAAACCTGCTCGGAGGAAGGAAGTATTCCAGTAAGTGCTCGTAGGGATCTTGACCATCTTCCGGGATCTGGGATTGTTCTGAAAGCCGTGGAACACCTCTATACTCCTCAAGCACCTCAGGAGATTATCAAATAACTTCTCCCGCTCTGGGTGGAGCGAGAGGGCGTGTCAGACTTTTACTGACTAAAACCCACCCGTGTTCCTTCCGTTGCCTGTGTGCCGGGGCCGCGATATCCCTTTCGGACAAACTCGCAACCCCGGCAGACATTGATCCTTACAGACCCCGCCAGTTGGTGCTGACATCTCTTTGAGGCGCGCGTAGAACACAGCGCGCCGTCGACCCGGGCCTGGTCCTTATCGGACGGTGAACTACCCATTGCTCACTGTCGGCAAGCCCGCGCCTACGGTGGCCGGAAGTCGGCTCGCGACTCCCGACGCCCGGGGCGTCTCCTGCGGCGACTAGGGGCGCGAGGGCGCGAATCTTGCCTCTCCCTCGCGCGCTCCGCCTCCTCCTTCGCGAGTATTACTGCTTCGCAGAAGGAAATCACGGCCTCCCATGCACTCTCGCTCCGGACCATGGCCTGAACCAGGGCCGGACGCGAGAGATTGCCACCGCCGATCGCCTCCGTTAGGACACGGCGGTGCTCCGCCTAAGCAGGGCAGACCTCCACCGTATGCTCCACCGTGTCTTTCGGGCGATCCACACAGTGGTGACACCCGGGTGTTTCCTCCCACCTTATACGGAACAGGAACCTCCCGAAACAGCCGTGTCCGGTGAGGACCTGCGTCAGGCGGAAGCTGAGGACGCCGTGGCGCCTCTCTAGCCACTCCTCAAAGACTTATCACCACAAGTGCAAGTCACCCCCTGCCATTTTTTCCGTGTAAATATAAAACATTGATCAGGCAGGGGCCATAGCCCTTCCATAGTTCCAGGTCACCAGTCAACTTAAGCCACCCAAACCCATAATCCAATATCTTTGTTTCCATATCCTGCAATAGTCCTACACCAACCGGTGGTAGTCCTTGGGTGCATACAGGGATAATCGTCGGTTGCTGCCTCATTTAATTAAAACGCCTAACGGGCCTCTGCGACTTGGCTTCGGCCCCTCGTACACCTTCCAAAGGTCCGGGACCCCAGAGTCTCGATAAATTTCAAAGACAAAAAAACAATAATAACATCGAAGAAGTTCACATCTAACCACCGTAAGGACTATTCTTGATTGCAGCGCTCGGCGGCTATAGCACCGGGCCGGTAACAGATGTGGTAATCGTGTTCACGGGATTTTGTTTTGAAACTGGTTAGATATGAACTTCTTTGATAGTACTTGTATATATAACGAGGAGGGGCAAGAATCATAGGGCATCAAAAAATTCGAACGCGTCACTGTCAATAGGAAAACTGCCCAAAAGACTGGCAGCATTGCCACGTTGTATGGCGCTGCTCATTATTTATTTATCTGTCAATAAATAATTTTTTGACAAAAACGTTTTTTCATCCAGCAAGAATAATAACAGCTGTTGCTAAAGGATTCCTGATAGGTATACCTACCGGTCATAATTCCGCTTCAGGACAATAGCATCTACTTGTAAAGAGAAGAAAAAAAAATATAAACATAAATTTAGGTACTCATAGCTACTTAAGACCATGAAACGATATCCAACGACCATTTTCTTTTATGGAGTAAAGCAGAAAAACGTTTCAGACACCTAATATTTTTGTTACGAGAACTAAGAAGAACATAAGAACTATTTGGCGTTATCTATACTTACTGAAAATGCCACAAAAGTTTTCGTAAACTGCCTGCCAAATATACTTAAATAATGGAGTCACGAGGGACTTACGTTTAGTGTGGACTTCGAAATAGAATTGGTGACTTTAAATTACCTACGAACTCTTGAATGTTCAACCTTCTGCAAGAAATGTAGTACTGTGAATTATTTCATAATCGAAAGAAAATCCATTCTACATTCAGGTATGTCGTGATGGCTCAGTGTTTAAGGCCTCGCCACTCATGCACGAGGTTGTGGGTTCAAATCCGGGCAAGTACCAATTTGACTTTTTCAATTCATATGTACTTGCGGGAGAAGTCATTTGATGATTTACCATACTGAAAAAAAAAAAAAAAAAGAAGTTGCCTCACGGGAAGGAAAACCCCGTGAGGCAACTTCTTTTTTTTTTTTTTTTTCAGGATGTTAAATCATCAAATGACTTCTCCCGCTCTGGGCAGAGCGAGAGGGTGTGTCAGACTTTTACTGACTAAAACCCACCCGTGTTCCTTCCGTTGCCTGTGTGCCGGGGCCGCGATATCCCTTTCGGACAAACCCGCAACCCCAGCAGGCATTGGTCTTTCGACCCCGTCGGTTGGTGCTGTCATCTCTTTGAGGCGCGCGTGGAACACAACGCGCCGTCGACACGAGCCTGGTCCTTATCGGACGGCGAGCTGCCCATTGCTCACCGTCCGCAAGCCCGCGCCTACGGTGGCCGGAAGTCGGCTCTCGACGCCACCGTGAGGAAACCTGGAGTTATATTTTATTAAAGTCTGAAATCACCAACCCGTCTTGAGCAAGCGTGGCTCTCTGTCGTTGCCCTGCAGTGGGACAGTAACAGGGTGGTATTATTATTATTATTCAGGTTAAAATAACTCTCCATCTAGCTTTACAACTTTGGATCAATGCTTCGTAGACCGAACGCAATTTTATGCAGATCCTCTCGAGGAATCCTCAACACAAGTGCTATTACAATACATTCTCTCGAAACTCACGCTTAGGTATCATTCTGACACACAACTTACCGTCTAGACTAAATCTATTTCTCTATTACCCTCAATTACCTTTACTATCGAACCTCTTTATCCAACAAACTGAAAATGAAAGGGATAGAACTAGTAGGGTGGTACACAGAATCCCTCCGATTTTCCATGCAATTGAATAAAAGACGTTACGGTATGTCGACGTCACGGTAGGATTTTTATCGATATATCGAATCGGATGTAATCCGAGTTCGATGCCTGACTCGATTCATTCAATCGAGTGGTGGCAAGTTTAAAATTCATAACATATCTAACTAAAAAGTTTCTGAGCACTTTACGCGAGTTTTTCGATGTAAACATATATTTTAGCGAGTTTATTTCGATACAAAGTGGGTGTTCTGACGTCGGTGTTCAGGGTCTTTTATTAAATGGGGGTGATGTAGTCTGTATTCGTGGATTTCCTTTTTATTGGTCATTTACATTATCATCGCCATGCGACCACTGCTGCAGGAACTGATAACTTACTATATTATTTCAACTTACCATTTTATTTTCAGTAGGCCACCGGTAGGTTTCTAAGGTTTTCCCTATGAAACTAAACGCATAATAATAACCTTTAATGTTCCCATTGCTCTCGTCGAGAGGGCGAAACTAAACGCGATAAGATTCAATTAACTTATTCTGTAAAAGTGCTAAGGTATTTAAAAATAAATAAATGCTAAGGCCTCCAAAGCTCTGTAGATCTTTTCCGCCGAGGTTTTGTAGTGTGAAACAGTCGTATTCATTTCAGTACTATTTAATATTTAGGTTTTGGATATCTTTTCCTTGATTGCCTTAGCATACATTTTCCCACTGGTTGCTCCGTGAGAGGGAGTGGCCCATTTGGGCATGGCATGTGGGCTCACGCGGTGGACCAAAACTTCGAAGACATGAGATATACACTACATAATATATAGTGTAGCGCGGCATCTACATCGCTACATGCGAACTATGCATCAAAGACCTGACGTCACACAACATCCTGACGTCACACAAATCCTGCATCGCGCAGTTAGAGTTTACCGCGCGATAAACATATATACAAGCTTCCCGACTTCAACCTCTGGGCAGTTGCCCGCCAGACACGACACCCGTCTGGTCGGAGGATCCTCCCTTTTCTATGGTGGATGAGTGAACTTTACACCCTGTTCCTCATGCCCCCAAAATAGTATATCACATGTCTTATTTTTTGTTTTGTTCTAGGAAATGCCTTTCTAAAAGATATTCTAAAAATACGTTTATAATATCTCGAGTTAACACCTAGATAATTTCTGCAGCTTTTCGACTATTTTCTGTTCTGTTAATGCCAACAGTTTAGAGAGTTTCACAGGACACATCAAGAATTCGAGAGTCATTTCAGCAAATGCACGCTAGAGACCGCTATATGCTATATTACGCGAAATATGTCCTGGACTTAGTCCAAAACATTGCATAGTAACACTATTTAACTCTATAATCTTACTTAGAAACTTATCCTGAAAGCTGGTGGAGCAGATTATGGCTTGAAAGCGAAATCTACTTCGGAGATTAAGGAATATGTTCTTGAAGATACTTCAATATACCTACTAACATTATTCCATCTATGTACGTCGACCAAACAACTTCATAAATAAACAATTTAACAACATAGTCCTCTATAAGGAACGCACACACACAAAAACGAACACAAATAGGACGGAATACACACACAACAATTCCGTCGAGTTGTTAAATTTCAAACTGTATCCATGTTTTCGCACACACATATCGTAAAATTTTATTAAAATTAAAACAAAAAGCATTTGATAGCGAGTGTGTTAGCTAAAGCTCACGGGAGGTAGACGTAGCGAAATTTTCAGTAATGGCCGCCGAAACGCCCTCCGCCGTCGTTCACTGGCGGTATTTGCATTATCGCGGTATTAATACCCGGTGTATGTTGAACCATGGAGTTTTTGTTGTGGTTATTGATATGGGATTATATTTGAGGATGAAAGTAAGGTGTGATGGGGAATCATCGTAAGGAAGGTGTTCTCGGGGTTAATATCAATTTCCGTCTACCTACTGGGTGAATTCTTAACCCAATCGAATGGATTTTGTAAGAAATGTTTAACGTTAGAATGTCACAAGAACGCATTCACTGCCTAAATAATCACTTATGGCATGGGTTTTGTTGAGAATTTCCCAGAAAATTAACAAATCTCTTAATTAGATTTGGTGTAAAGACTTTTCATGCATGTGTTTCAAGTAGCACTGTATGATGGGTTTTGACGTTTGCAAGTTTTTATGAATTTCCATTAATATTGACTGCTATATGTGAGGAAACAGATGCCATACTACTAACATTGTTGTACAGGCAAAAATATTAACATTAAGAACACACCGCTGGAACTATAACTTATCGAATGGATAAGCTGTGTTTTTATAATTTGTAAGTTTTAAGTAATAATAAAACATTGGTCAGGCAGGGGCCATAGTCTTTCCATAGTTTTAGGTAGCCTGTTCACTTTAACCACCCAAACCCAGAGTCCAATATCATTGTTTCCATATTTTACAACAGTATTGCACGTGCACCAACCGGGGGCTATCCTTAGGTGCACTTGCATAGTAGATACAGTGATAATCCACGTCAGGTCGTGCCTCATTTCATAAAAAGCGTCCAACGGGCCTCTGCAAGTTGGCTACGGCCTCTTGTTCGCCTTCCAAAGTTCCGAACCCCAGGGTCCAGAACGGGTCTGAACTCTAGGTCTGTGCTGGTAGAGTTTACTTTTCCGAAACAGCAGCTAGACCTGTTTCGGGAAAATAAACTCTACCGGAGGAGCCAGACCAACATAAACCCGCAGGACAGCATTTGGCGAGGTGTTGGGCAATGGATCTGTTACAAACCAATTTTCTCAGTTAGGAACTTAGCCTTATTTTTTTTAACTGATTTCTTTTTTATTTGGTTAAGTATTATAAATAACACGATTCTTTACTTAATCATAGTATTTACATAATATCTACGCTAACAGAGTTAAAAATATAATAATAATAATACCCCACCGCCGTATCTCTACGTTGACGTCGTGGTGGGGCTTGCGCGCTCCAAACTTTGGGTCTGTGCCGGTAGTGTTTACTTTGCCGAAACAGGTTTAGAATGAGGGCCAGATCAAGGGAGATACAGAAACACGCAGGGCAGCATTTGGCGAGCTGTTGAGCAGTAGCGTCCCTACGGACCCTATCTCCTGGGAGCAGTCTTGTTCCTCATCTCTGGCTTGCCTTATTGGCCGACTGGAGTGAATACTGACGAGGAACAGAGCTCCCACCTCTTTCTTGCCTTTATTGGTCGCCTTGAGTGGAGAATCGCAAGAGCAAACGTGCGTGGAGGAAGGAAGTATTCCAGTAAGATGCTCATAGGGATTTTGACCGTACTTCCAGAATTGTCCTGATAGCCGTGGAATACCTCTCTCTTCTTAAGCACCTCAGGACATGTTGCCCCTTATTACATCGTCACTATGTGCGCGATAGTTTCCGGCCCATTATTGAGTGTGCAAGTCCCTCCTTGCTATTTTATCAGTGAAAATATAAAACATTGTTCAGGCGGGGGATATAGTCCCTTAGCAGTTCCAGGTAACCAGTCCATTTTAGCCACCCTAATCCATAATCCAACATCTTTATTTCCAGTCGTGCAATAGTCCTACAGCAACCGGGGATAGTCCTTGCACTTGCATTACATACAGGTATAATCGTCGGTTGGTGCCTCATTTGATTAAAAACGTCTAACGGACCTCTGCGAGTGGGCTTCGGCTCCTCGTACGCCTACCTCAGGAATCCCAAGGTTCTGAGAAATATCAAAGACGATATCGATAATATTAAGTTTAAGTTAATAAACTTCATTATAAAGTTAATAAAAGAGTAAACATACAATTATGACAAATTCGATGAGCCACAAACTAGACGTCGTTTATATCTTATGGCTCAAAGCTAAGGTATTTTTAATTCAAAGCGGCGACGCTTTGAATTAAAAATACCTTTAAGTAAAGGTAGGTAGGTTAGGGTAACAACATACAATACATAAGCGAGATGTAAGTAGACTTGTATCATTTCTAACTGGCTTCTAACGGTTAGAAGTTTTGTCTGCAACTTGCTCGATTAAGATTCCAACATGGAAGTATTCGTACTATGATAAATCTGCTGTCTTTTAGATTTATTTTCAAGTAAACCTAAGCATAATAAAAGAAATATTAAAGTAAAATTATAAGCGATTTTCTAAGTATTTTGTGTATCCAAGTCTGTTCTACTATTAAGTACCATTTTACTACAAATTTCATGTTGTTTCATGGGATATATGGTGAAATGTTTGTATTCTCAACATAAGCAAGTGGAAGGTTAGATCATTTCCTTAATTGTATGGGGACGAGTCTTCAGGTTAACAAAAATGGCGTCTCAATTGCCTCAGGGAACCTTGTTACTGCTGCTGTTATTCCGGTGAAACAATGAATGCCTAAGTATTGGCTTGGCTAGAAGATATAATATTATATTAAAGATTTTAAAGTCATTCTGAAAATCGTTCAGAATCTATTCATATAGATTTATTCGAAAATTTAAATTCCAATGCACATGTGCAGTCTTCTACCAATTATATAAGAAACTCTTATATTTATTATAGCTTTAAAACTGCGGAAAATTAGAAGTAAGTAGTCTCTCTTTCTTAGACATAAAACGGAACGGAAAGCAAAATATCGTTCGTAACAATATCTTACGGCTTCATACTGTATTCCGGAGCTTATCCATTCAGCCCATTTAAGTCGATCAGCCCAACAATAGCTTCGGCCAGACAAAGAGAGCTAGCCTCGGAATTTTCAAGCGATTTAATTCAGCGGAAAAACCCTTACTGATATTTTTTTCCAATTAGAGAGATCCTTTGTTAAAAGGGATCGAATTAAGCGCTGATAGCCGCTTTTATGTAAGACCTACACATTTCTAATATGTTTAAGTAAAAAGAGTTATAAGATAGAATTGTTACTGTCGTGTGTTGTTGTTATTGTCTACTAGAAGTTATGTTTAACGCTCTAAAGTAATAAGAATTTTGTAACTAATTAATATTTTCTATTAAGTAAAAGTATTTGCTTACCACCACGTTTAAATAAAACTATTAGTCATTTCAGTTAATATATTCACTAAAGCCATTCATTTAGGAGTTTCTTAAATTAACATAAATAGGTGTAGATACTAGTTTGTTATAGATATAGCTGAATTTATCAATAGATAATCTTGTTAGGTATTCATGCACACCTAACAACAAAAAGGAGGTATCTCAAACAATTAATTTCCCTACATTTCATTAGCAACTCTTCCAATTTGCATTTAAAATGTGCGATCACGTACCTAGGTGCCTACACAAATACCTTCCACAGCAGACTAAAGAACCGTCCGAGAGCGCCATTATTTTAATACCCTTATCAAAAAACAAGGCACATTACAAAATGGCCGCCATTTTCATGAGTTTGCGCGGGAAAACGCTCGTGAGCCAGCCTGGAAAATTATAACAAAAGGCATCTACCGCTATCTTTCTAATTATAGTAAATCACCTTGCTACGGGCGAGATAAGACTGTACACATTCTATTTACAAATGTCGTATGAGTTCGGGGAAAGTCGTAACTTAATACATTTCGGTTTTGCGCGAGACGTTTCGCGGGAAGTTGGAATAAAAACAGCGTAAGCGACGGAAAATTTGAAGAGAGTTGAGACATTTGTTTTGGAGAAGAATTGGTTGTATTTGGGAGGGTGAATTGGCGTTTGTTTGGCGTATGTAGGATTGTTATACGACGTTTCGTTGTCGAGTGGTGAACTCGTTCGATGAACGGACCCTCGTCTAGTACAATCGTATCGAGAAGTATCACATATTGTATTCCGCAGCGATAACTTTCGAGTTGGAAAAATCGGAAAACAAAATAAAACAGGTGACTTAAATGTAGTTGAGTTATTTTCTTGCAAGTTTGTGTTTGTTTGGAAGTGAAATCGTTTTGTTAAGAAATAGGGACGTAACGATGTTGCCTCAAAACTTTCTTGAAGCTTTTTCTTAAGCTTAAGGAAACATTTTAACATAAACTGACTAAATAACACTTTTTATTAATTATTGCAATATTGCAATAGAATTGTTCCCAGCAAGCATAATTACCTGAAGGTATTTTTGATGCCAAAATATTATATAGAAATTGTCATTAAATTTTGAGGCGTGAGATAAGACAAACAACTGTGTTTCATGTTTTTTCAGGAAAATCATATTTATCAGGAAACGAATATAGCCGCCGTAATGATTTTCCTATGAACTGTCCCAATGTTCTGTATAGGTACACAGTTGTAAGCGCTGCATCGTACCCCCACAATTACAACCCCACCTGTTTATACTCCTGCACCCCACACACACATAGAACTACTAACCAGGAAAGCATGACCCTCCTCGCCCCCTGAGGCTACTTTAAAATCAGACCACAGGGCGGAATGAAAACATTCTGTCGGAGGTCTAGCTAAGTGGGATAGACGGGAGGTGGTTGCTAAAAGGTGCCTTTACTGATTCAAGTTACTTGCCTGTGATGCATTCTCCTAAGAGTCGTGACAGTGACTCTGTCTATTTCATGTAAGGAGCTTCACACTTTCTATTGCTATAGGAACTGGTTCAAATAATGACAAAGGTGTCAGTTGTAATTTGAGTCACTATAACAAGACTCTAAAACAAGTTTCGAGTTTGATGCAAAGTAGGACTCGTAGGCAATTGTTTTTTGTTTAGGTTCCGTGATGCAACTACAGTTTATAAACTTGTAATTGGATTACCAGAAGCTTTAATTATTACCGAATTGTTTTAGGTACAAATTTAAATGGTTAGCTATAATGCAGCTCTTCACTGCAAAGTCCTATAAGCTTTTTCAATATTAGGTACTTGCATTATTCAAATGAAGTTAAAAACTAAATTAAATTCCTATTCACGATGATCTCATCATAACTGGCTTCCAGTAAAGCAAAACTTACAGAGAATGTGTTATGCAATATCGGGAATTCCACAACTCAGTTATTAAATTGAGAGCAAGAGTTAGTCACAGCCCTTTATTTTGCAATCCATCGTGCTTGGTGCACGGACTTGACACCCAATTTGAAATGAGTCATACAAAATGATTGCAGTACAATAAAATAGACGAATAACGATCGGAACAATATCTGTAACTTGATGATTTGTTACAATTTGAACATAATACGAGAGGGCAGTAGTTCTTGGTGCCAATCGCTGGTCAATTTGAAAGCCTAGACGAAATTAAATAACATGACAAATTGCTTGCAGTTATACATGTCCAGTTAGTTTATGGCTTCAAGCTATAATCAGAACATAATTCGGCTCCAAGTAGATTTAAAATTTAATTTACTTTTGCACTTATCATTAAGTATAAAAGATTTTAACTTGACAGTTACAAAGCCAGTCAAACTCACTCGATCATTGCCAAGCGATCGAGCGATTTTTATATAATTCCTTATTTAAAATTCTCCTGACTAGACGTCAGGAGAATTTTAAATAAGGAATTATGTGACTCGCCCGGAGACTGGAATGCTCCAAACGCTGTCGGACCCACACAAAGCGAGTGGCACAACAAAAACGAGCTGGTTAGTCGTAACTCGCGTTGGATAGTTAAGTGTACGAATAACGTCCTATATTGCGCCCGCGGCTCCGTACCGCCATACACCACGTAATACGATCCAATTAAATAGCTACGAATTTATGTGTGTACACTACGCGCCCTGAGGTGTCCTTAATTTCATTTGTTTTAATAAACGACGGAGTAATGGGAGTTAGGAACGTTTTGTAATCGATACAATGCTGTTTCAAATGGTTACAGATTGGGGCAGAGTTGTTTAACGTCGGATTTATAAAATGGGAATGTTTCTCGGAATGTTTTCATTTTAAGTGCCAGCGATTTAAAAGCCTATTGAACTCGATTGCAAATTGAAAATTTAGTAAAGTATCTTTTCGTAGCCGATTTATTTCCATTATGATAAAGTACAGAGAAGCGATATAAAGGAAAACCCACGCACATAACCTTTCATATTTCCTCTTTATTTCAATGAAGTTAACTCTAGCCGACAGTGCATAAAATTGCTAGGAGTCCTCAAATTATTACAACCATCTCAATAGGAAAAGGACAATTCGACCGTTTCTTTCAATATTCCTGTATTTTCCCTCGGAAAACGTAATCGACCGAGGACAGTAATATTACATTTTGTTATATAATAACGATTTTCCTTCCCAATGGCAATTCGTCGTTATTGGACGTAAAATAAGAACAAACGGTAGCTTCAGTCGAAACGAACATAGGTAATAATAATATAGTTATTGTTATACATTCCCTTAACCTAAGCCTCGTATCACGAGCACCGATTCCGAGCAGTCACATCAACCGTTTCGAGTTTTACGACTTCCATTGCGTGCGTACAACGGGCAGATGCGATTAAACTGCGTACTGTGAGTTCAATAGATGACAATTGCAGCTATGTGGTGAATGGGCGCCCCATTCGGGGAACGAGAGGTAGGATTGTACACTCCGACCTGGCTTCTATCTGCAAAATCAATGTGGCCATTAGCAAGTTTTCGCGCAGTCGCAAAACGTTCACGAAACGCTACCGGTCAGAAGTTACAGCCACTCGGACCGACTTTCTATGCAGATGCTACTGTTTTAAAACGACGAAATAGTCTTAACTTTTTTTATAAAAAAACACATTTCCTCCTTTGTTTCTATATTGATTTGAAAGAAAGAGAAGTATATGTTTGTTGTCTGTCAATTTTATCGGTTTAATTGTGTCACCTAATAAATTTTGCATAAGATGATGATACCAATAATAATAACGTACCTGCTACGCATGAGACGACGTGTTCGACGATAAAAATGCTAATACTTGTACCTACAACAGAGAATAGGAATCTCTGTTTTTTGTTTCCAAAAATATGTGGAAAGTTTGTTTCGTTCTCTCTGAACACTTGAATGTATTGTGTAGTTCATGCTACTGCATCTCATAAGTAACTTGCAGTGCATTTTTTTTGTTAAATGTTCTGTTAGGTACGGTGATTAAAAAATCATACTAGGTAATACAAAATTCATAGCTTTAGATAATTATAAGAATAAGCCACTAAAGACAAAGACCCTTCCTGTGTAAATTCATTGATACAAAGCATTGTTCTTCATAAATAGGTAGGTAACTCTTGATCCAACACATATAACTTTCGATAGCTTATAATAATTATAATTATAGCGTATTTTATTTATTTTCAGTTATGGTTTATTTTTGAAGTTAAAAAGTGGCTTTGTCGCTTTTGGCTGATATACTTTTCAGAAAGCGGGTGATCAATTATAATTGTTTATTTTTTTATTATTAAAGGAATTAGAATTTCAAGACCACCTCTGTTTGAATTCAATCTTGTCAGAATTTTTAAAGTTTTAGATCACACTAGGAATTAGAGAACTACCTTTATCCAAAAAAAATTATCTATCAAGATTCAAATTAAATTAAAGCTTGAAGCTTTTGCGCTCAAGTGAAAGCTTATTCGTATTAGTTTTAATTGTTTAACCTTCATCTATTAAGTTTCATATAAGTATGGTTCTTCGTAAGAGTCCAAACTAAGCTGTAATTGTAAGCTCTTTAAAGATTTACCAATTGGCATTGATCACGTTTAAACTTTGTCCATGTATTTTATTATTTGAGCTACTAACTACTTATGCATTTTTCAGTGCGCTTATAGAATGAGATTCATGAAAAGGTTTGAATCCATAAACGAAATAGAACCCTAATTATTATCAAAAATATCCATGTCCCTGTTTTAGTTAATACATGTTTAATAGCTTATCTCAAGCAGTTTTCAGTTTACCTACACGTTTTGATCAGACGTATATTCAATGATTCCTCAAATAAGTGAAAGGAGCCACATACCTGTATGTTCTTTTAAAATAAGATATTGAGACTGCTTACCGAGAGATTACATTGTAGTTTGACCCTCTTACAGCTTTACCTATTTACACTTTCAAATTCTTCCTCATTCATACGACTCAAACGTGTTTTAAAGAACTGAGTGTATTTTTATAGTTACTAGGTATACATATGTAAGGAAGTTCCTTCGAGCTTCAGGCGAGGGATGTGAAGCGATAAACGATGCCTCAATCGATACTGCACGACGGTGTTTGACGCTTTACTTAGGTGTGTTCGCACTACTTTTGAGTAAGCGCTAAATTGTTTGTGTTAATGCTGTATTTTTGTGTTTTCGGTATAATTTGAGGTTGTATAAGTGTGTATTTATTATTTGTATACCTTCGTTATTAGCTATTTTTACTATCCTTGTAAATATACCGTTGGGTTGCCTTGTATAATTAATAAATAAATACCTAGAGATGATTTGTTGAGATAATATTTTTGGATACAAGAAAAACTATAATCAACAGATGAAGTGTAGGACATAAAACCAGGAGCTTTGGCTAATTACTACGATAGGCACTTTACCTGTTGTGTAAAAAAAATAGAGCATCGCACTTACCTTAGACTTAATTGGAGAAATAGATTTGTCAATATGTAGCCATAAAAACTCTTCTGATCGAGATTACCCCTTCACTGCACTAGTGACATTTAATCACGAACTTTAACAATTTAGTTATTCACTTGTCTTTATAAGCACCAAATTCACAATTACACAAAAGGTTTATTTTCAAAGTAGTAGGTCCTAATGCAAGGAACAACCTCGATACTCTGCGACCAAAAGCCAGACGTTCCACTAAACCAGATTCGTCATTAAAATTATCTCTGTTTTTTATACAAGTGACTTGCATTTGTCTTTTCTAAACGACCATCGAACAGTAGCAAAAAATATCCCAATCTTAGTACCACTAAGTACAATGTTGAAAGTTGGATCATTTTTCATGGGTATAAGTATAAGAGACTCGACTGAAAAATATCCAGATGCCTTCAGAACATAATTAGTTTGGTGACAATTTTGCCTTGGTTTGAATGGGGTCACGCCGTAACTTTTTAAATGGGATACGTTTTTGTGAGGACGGTGGGTGGCAGTAGCTACCTGTTTAGAGAGTTGCTATATAACAACCGTCATTGTGGCCATTTATTCTTCTATATTCAGAGAGATTTATCCTGACATTAATTCCGTATAGATGTGTGTAATACTATCTACTAAGAGCGTTCATCCAAAAAGTTGGCAATGTCGCAAATAGCTGTCAAATGTTTACCTGTTTTGATTAATTTGGCAATATTAGTGTATGGAAATAAGAAATATGGCTAACTAGTGATCTAGAATATTAATAATGAATTGCAATTATAACACTAAATTTGATGTTGTAACCGTTTTAGGTGTAAAAAAAGGCATTTGGAAAGCTTATAAACACTTTTTTTACATCTAATTATTCGATGTAACGATATTAATTATTGCATTTCATAATCAATATTTTAGTTCACTAGTTAACCATATTTCTAATTTCCTTAAAGTAATATCGCCAAATAAATCAAAGCAGCGAAATATTTGACAGCTATTTGTGACGTTACCCACTTTCTGTATAAACGCTCTTAAGTTACTCAGTTTATATCCAGTAGGTATTAAATGACCTTTGCTATATTCAAGCGCCAAACTAGCTGCAAAAATACAATTTTTATTCAACAAACGTACTTCCATACGTCGTATAAAAACATGAGAAGAAAGCATTCAGCGCGATCGATGTTTTCAAGTTCAGCAATGAGACAGCGCTACTCTCTAAACCATTTTATACTTTAAACGTCACGTTTGATGTTAACAATAACAATTCAAGAGACCTTTCCAGCAGTCATCTGTGAAATTATTGTGTCACATCCAATAATAAAACTAAGTATATACAAAGAAATTAAGACAGTAGAAAGGAGGAAATTTTCTCATTAACAAAATTGCGGGGGTTAACGTTATTAACGGGAAATAAAAATAATGGGCAGCGTTCCGGGCAGAATGTGGATTATCTAATAAGGAACGTTAAAGATAATGTTGAGAATTTGTGCAACACAATATAAGGAAGGAAGAACGGAAATGTGTTGAGTTCGTGTCCAATTGTGCATAATAAGTAATGCTCTGTCCTATATTGTGAGATGGTTGAACTTATGTTAGTGTCTCTCTTTTTCTCCTAATGTTCTCGTGACTTTGATTCCTGAGAGGAAAACTGTAGCGTATTTTCAGCAGTGAACGTTTGTAGGTCGGTATGACAGATGTAAACAACCTTATCACTACTCGTAGGTACTTATGACGTGTTAGATTTTATTAATTGCACATTATTTTAAGCTGATAACAGTGATAACAGATGTACGATGTGGATAATTTCTGGGAGTCGATCACGGTGCAGCAAATGCTATTTGATTTTCATACACCCTGATTCTTTTCACTACTAATTTCTGAAAGAACGATAATCGTGTCACTTAGCCTTACCTACCTATATTTTTTTCCATCAAGCTTTCGTATTTTTGGTGACACTGAACACACATTACATTAGTCTCTCGTAATAGCATATTGTAATCTTTTATGTTAAGACACTAATATTTTGTTATATGTTCAAAATTGTCTAGCCGTCTTTGATAAAGATAAAAGATAGAGATAAAGATAATCATATTTATTTTGTTTTATGTGTGATTCTTTTGTAAAAAAAGGCAAAGCGTGCTGAAAAGCATTTAAAAATCTACTAATTATCCTTTAATTTTATTTGGCAACTTTAAAAAAAAATATTCTCTGTCAAACTGAAAAGTAAAGATTTTTGTTGGTGATGACAGTAGATAAATCTAAACTGAAAAAAACTTTTCAAAAAAACTTTATATACCTATAGTGAAACGAAACAATTTTCTCAATAGAATAAAAACAGAAAAGGGAAATAAAATAAAAGGATGGAGTTTTCGCATCCGGAATAGTTTGCAAGCGGATCGCAGTCGCCATGTTCAATTCAGATGGGTAGGTACCTACTACGTATCGCATGTAGTTGAAAGAAACATTTTGCAATCAAAGCATCATATTATTTTACGATGCGTTATAAATTTTAATTTGTTTTACGAAATATTATACAGTCTTTAAAATTATTAGTAATCGATTGTCGAAAGCACTAATTAAAGTTTATGGAAGCTGTATCCGATTGCAATAAATATCGAGTTAGTAGTCAATTTATTGTAAGTGACCTGACTTTTTGACAGCTACAAAGGCTGTGTGATAGCAATAGAGATACGTAGTGAGTGATTCTGATGCAGGGTGAAAGCGTTAGACCATGAAATTGGCACAGTCTATGCCATCAGAGCAACGCATCGACGTTTAATCGCCGACCGGTGGATAGGATTTCAGCTATTTCCATATATAACCGAATTTAATACTTAGTTCTAGGTCGTTTCGGTACGTCTCTATAAAGTTTAAATTAAAATATACAAATCTATAGTGGAAGTTCTGTGACATTTTAAATAATATTTGACTGCCATTTTAAAGCATGAAGCACTGCGCTTGATACGATTTACATAATCATGTTACAAAGTGGTAATGCAACTTCTTACCTATCTTATATTCATGGGTATTTAACCGAAGTCTGTAAATAGTGTCATATTTACATCAAGAACAAATCAATCAGTATTTGACTAACAGTATTGTATTCATAAATACAGAACTTAGAATTACTTTAAATTTTAATGAAAGTTTATTATTACCGGTTCCCCTTGTACTTGTTATACTTTAGCTACCTACGAACAAGCTCACTCCCTACAATGTATTACAATGTAACTACCTCACTCAACAGTTCTCTATTGCTATCGATCGGTCTATTGCATATAAGGAATCTTAATTCCCATAAAAGTTAATCTAATAGCAACTGAATTTGTTTTGGTTGTAACTTGCTATTTTAGCGAGCTTTAATAGCCATTAGAATTTGCTACGATCGCTCTAACAGATATCAGGCGCCATTAAGGTAATGTCAAAGATAGCACTCGAAAAAAACTATCAACAAAAACTATAAAGGCGAAGTATCAGATGAAAGGTCTGTGTAAAAAATTGTTAAGTATGTTAAGTCCACAATCGCTTGCAATTCGGTGCGCTTGCCAGTACTTTTTGTATTAAAATAGGAGTGGCGTGCTAAGCGATTTTCGGTTCAACGTGGAGCGGTCCCACCTATTGTGAATTCCGTAGGTCTGAAATTTATTTGACAGCCCCAGTGTCTGTGGAGAATGGAAAATGGCGGAATGGCAGAATACATTATGGACATAACTCATGGTTTGTTTTTGGCGGGGATCCGACAAACGTTATTGGTATTTAGGGCCATTTAACTATTAGGGGTAATGGTTTTTTCTTTTTTATTGATAATATATGAGACAGAGAGTGTTGTAGCCGACAGTGGGCTTGTTAGTTACGGTGGGAAATTAATATTGTTTTAAGTGGTGCGACTCGAGATAAGACTACGACAGAATCACAGAATAGAAGCTTTGGTTATAAAAAGTGGTAAAAAAATGCTTTAAAAGTTTTGCTTTTTTAGTTAGGCAGTGCATTAATTATTTTGATAGCTTAGTAAATATTTAGTCACTAATGGGGATTCCTATTTCCGTACTGGTATTACCTATGACTAAGATATTTTTGCGGTTAACACCAAAGATTTATCTATAAATCTATAAAATGCTACGGAATTCTCATGATGCAATAGCTTGGTTTTGATCCATACCGCATCTATTCGTGAGAATTGACAAAGGAATTTAGAAAATGAGAAAGTTTCTAACAGACAATCTTTTAGATTTTGTTGATATTGGGAATTGCATGAAACTAAAATTGCAGTTTCTTACTTCATAAGTCAAATTTGCTAAGACTAGGAATAATTACAAAATGTAATTTTTTTCAGCGTTGTTCAAGAATTTATTAGGTATATAGGTATATACCGATAGTCAATATGGATCAATATAAGATAAAGATGTAAGTATGTTGATATAAGAATTGTTTAGTAAACGTCAAGCCTTTCCTTTTACGAGCTTAACTTTACTAAATGTACGTACGTTTTTATACGTTCACATTCACACGTGTGCAAAGGTACGCATTTTTTTCTTCTGTAGCAAGAAATCAAGTTCTATTTAGCTTCAGTGCACAGCTATTATGGCTGGTCATCTGTGAGAATTAGGGTCACTATAGTATTTTCACTGTGTAGCAAGTCAGTATAACTAACATACGCAGGAACATGACTGGGCCCAAAATGTATCCTTCTGGAAACCAACAAAACACTTTTATGAAACATTAAATAATAGTTCAGTTTCTCATTACGATGTGACGTAATTATCTTATCTTGTAATGATTTATAAAAATAATTAATTAATACCAATAGAAGAAACATTTTGATGAGCTTACAAACATTGCACACATAATCAAAAGCCTGCTTTGAATCAAAGAAAGTCGCAATAAACTTGTTCGAAAGGATGTTGATCTTTGAGTTAATTGAAGTTAATTGACGTATGACACGTCTTAAATTGGTCTACTGGTATGCATTCAATTACATAAAAATAATACCACACAATTAGTATTGTTTCAGTTATTGAAAAAGTTGACACACTTGAACTTGTTTGTTACCTGATTGTTTTTTCGGTCGGTATTTCAGATTCCGAGTTATTATTTTCAGGTAGAGCTTTAAGGGCGTTTATGTGTTAGTTTGATTTTATCCTTAACTTGGATTCCCAAAAACTAATGCCCGTTTTCACTATCTTTAGGTGACACGTTAATAAATGCCTGAATAAAAGTGCACTGTTAGGAATCCAACGCTCGACTTAGCGCCTAAAATTAAAAATCTAACAGCGCGCTTTTATTTAGGTATTCACTTACAAGATGTCACAAAGTCTCGCCTAGTTTTAGCGAAAACGGGCATATCTAAACTTAGTAGGTAACAACTAGTCATCCAGTATCGTGCGAAAAAGAATAACTAATCCTGTTAAATGCAGTATTTCACGACAGTCTCTAGACAAGATCTTTTTGACTTTTTACCAAAGTCTTTGATCGACCACGCTCTAAAAAGCTCTACTATTATAGCTTTATCTACTAAGTATTTCTACTGATTTGTAGTTAGTGTGTAGCTACTGTGAACTTACGACATCAACTATTACTATAGACTACATTTTCCTCTTCAGAGGTCAGGAAAAGGTGACTAAATCGTTCTCTAATTTTCACAATTAAAAAGGGAAATTTTGGAGAAAGTCATTGGATATAATGATTTTTTTCAGTTTGGTAGACTTCTTCTTAGCGTGCAATGGCAATTTACATAGAATCGGCCCAGAATTTGGCTACGAGTTTCTCGCCTCTACACCTTTGATAGACTTATTACATCATTTACTTTACGCTGTTCGTTGATTAATAAATGTTCCATTTTAAATCAACATAGCAAGAATCCAGTTGCAGCACAAAAAAAGACGAGTATTGAGGCTGTTCAAGTAGGAATGGATTACGAAGGTCCACTAATGTTAGTCACGGATCTAAAGGCATATTATCTTTGCTATGTATTTATGTGTGTTATGTATTTTCTTGAGCCTACATTATATATTCTTGTATTGAATGGCCTATAGTGTTGTAATAACCATAGCAAGGCTTGATTCTTTTTAACCGCAAGTCATGTTTTTCTGTTATTTAAAATTATAAATATCATAAAGCAGGATAGGTATTTTTTCGAAATAAAAAGAGTATTTTGCATTTTGTAATATTTGTATTATTTATAAATATCGGTCATAGAATTACATGTCTACTTTAAAAATGTTTTTACGTATTTCATGTTTGTAATTTAATTTCATAATTCATAAGTATCAAAAGCCTAGTTGAAGGGTATCTAAACAACAAAAATCAAAAAGCCATACTTTTATTAACTCTTTATTCTCTTGAATTTTTGAAATTAATATTACAATATTGAATGCGGGCTTCATATACAATCACCCAACTATTTGCTTATATAACACGACACAGTCACGTTGAATCGTACCATCAGCTCATACTTGACCACGTTAACTTAGACCACCAGTGTACTCAATGACTGTTCAAGTTATATCGGACGTGAAACTATTTCCACACAATCCAATTCAATCAGACCTTTTCGTAACAGTCGCTTACGAATCACAACCATGTCGAAAAGACCAAAGAATCTTGAACTCCGCACACAATGGTGCTTAAAAGGTATCTGATGTCACATAACATGGTCAAATTGCACAGGCATACGACACATCTCAATACATAAATACATAACATAAAACAAAAAAATATAAACAAAAAATAATGCGCCACATAAAACTTTCACGACTATTTACAGTTACTTAACTTTAAGACGATTTTAATAACTATATTCAAAAATATAGATATAGGTACATAGATACATAGCTACATTTATATTAAAGATAAAAATTGATCGTTTTTTTAGGATAATAACTAATAAACGGAAGTCTTGTTATCATAAAGTTAAAAGAACATAGAAAATGGAAATACTATAACTTGGACAACGCAACAAAGATTAAAACTAACAAAATATACGACAAAACGAAGTAAAGGTGACAAATTTGGAATACAACTCGGAAAAGACTTGATAAACTAATGTGAAAAGTTATTTTAATTAATATTAGTATTGATATATAATGTTCGGTTAGGTATATATATACCTACAGTCTACAAAACACTAGCAATATGGCAAGACAGCATTATGGATGGAGGACATATATAATCTATTTAGCAAATTGCTCATTGTTTCACTGTGGATTACAGTTCTTTACGAGGCAGAAACAATAAAGTGTACCTGACATAAATCATCGGACGTACATACCTACACACGAATATCGTTACTATGTTACAAGATTTACCTATTGTTACACACGAAACTTAATGAATAGTTAAGAGGAAGATGCTTGACACTTCGAAATCTGTCGTCTATTTGCACAGTCCCAAACAATAATCAAAAACCGATAAAACAACTATCTTAGTTCACAAATGCAGTAATAACAATTTATCTCGTATACACACATCGTGTAATTGTGTTAGTTCAACTTCCTTTCAGTTTGCAGTGTGTACGTCCCTTTACAAAGCAGCTTTTTCCATTCACTTTCCAAATGACCATCTAAGAACAATATTAAATTATTTTTTAAGCGTTTTTTTAATTCAATTACTAACCATCGGATTTACGCTTAACTTTAATTACAAGTGTCTACGATATTTTTAATAACTATGCGTTTTATAATTTAT
The DNA here is from genome assembly GCA_947364205.1 of Agrochola lota. Classification (NCBI taxonomy): domain Eukaryota; kingdom Metazoa; phylum Arthropoda; class Insecta; order Lepidoptera; family Noctuidae; genus Agrochola; species Agrochola lota. Next base: position 13,662,785 of record OX376227.1, on the reverse strand, counting down.
AAAGCCTACTTAACTCGAAGTTACTTAAGTACATTTTGTTCGATTTTTCATTCTCGATTTTTTATATATATTTAAAAATAAGATGGGATAAAGTTATATAACTAACGACAACCTTATTATGTACGTAATCTTAAGGGGACTTCGGATTTAATGAAATAATGTGGGTTGAAGTTATTGCACTCGTACTAGGGTAAATTTAATGGAAATCAATAAAAAATCTCATATTCTAACTACGTATCCATTGCTTTACGTGCACGACATTCAAAAAGTTTTAGCGGTTACAAACAATCAATGTATAGAAGTCGTCGAGATTGGACCAAATAGGGACAAAATGTTTATTTTTTAGAATTCTGGTAGCTACTCGTATTTTGCTAATTTACTATACCTATCTTTTTGTAACCGAAGCAAGAGGAATATTGAACGTAATGTCAGATTTATTGCTCGATAGTTTATAATCACAACGTTTTCCTTTTATTTTAGCGTTACCAAGCAAGTATAAAATGTGTATGTTTTAATTTATTTATGTCAACTGTCCATGTTGACACAAGTTGCAAATGAATTGAGTAAACTCGTTTCGGTCGCAATGACATTCTTTTTTAAAATTGTGACCCGTAATTTAATTTATATTAATTTATGAAACGTGAAAGACTATACGAGTTTTCATGTTTTTATATCTACCGACGACTTAAATCTTTCCTAATGATATCACGACATAAAAGTTTCATGTTGCCTTTACAAAGAGCCTACAGATATACATATTTTTCCGAATAACACAGTGGACAGATATTGAGATGGTGATTTTTATAAAAATTAAGCGAAGACTCCAATTTTAATACAGTCATCTATTAATTTATCTTTTTAATTCTACCCTGACATTAATTTACGTATAATGGTGACTATCAAGACTAAGTTTTTAAAATTCTAATTTTTTGCTCAGTTATTACGTATAGTTGAAAGAACGAAGAATTTAAAAACTGGTTTTTGGACGCGGAACAAATATTTCAATGTACGTGTTAGTAAATTATTTTAATTATGTATTTTGGCACAACGTGGAATTGAAAGCGAATATGGTGAGTGGAACCGGCCATGTTAAACAAGCTCGCGTTTTCGCGAAAAAACTGTGTATATATTTGAGTTTCATCCGAGCTCCATTTAGTAATACCGTTTGTAGGCATTTTATGTATGAAATTACTGAGCTGGAAAATTCAAATGTGCATATGGCTACGTAAAATTGCAGGAAACATAATTACACCACCGTTTCTTACTCGAAATACGGTGTCTCTTAACTTTCGTTGAAAAAAAGGAACTTAATGACATCGACTTTGCGCCTGATAAAGTGCGACCACTGTTTATTCCGCCGTACATCGGATTATGTTGTAGGTACCTAGTCTTAGCAATACTTCATACAAAGTCGAACCTATTTACCTATGTATAATACACTTAAACTACTCAACTTTTAATATTACGTGTAAAATTTATATTTAGTCACATTATTGTAATTTATTACATGTATCATCGTTACGTATATAATTTTGAACATCAGATGACTCGGGATGTATGGACAACACGCCGTATGCAGTACCGCTCCATAATCTTGTTCGTTTGTTCGTTTGCTATTTACTTCATGGATGGTATTTTCAACTAGAATTATCAAAAAATACCGTCTACATTTAAATATTCATAATTATTGAAGACGAAAAATATAAAACACAACACTCGTCGCGACGAAGACCTATTTGCAATTGTACTTCCATACGTATTTTGTTATAAATATACATTTTAAGTTCTTATGGAATTAGCTAGGTAGGTATTTAAATATTTGCCGATAATATTATACTATAGAAATCAATGGATCAAACCAAACAACAATTTGTGGACTTAAATTACACTGAAGTGAATCACAATCTGGTCAAAAAGAAAAATAAAGAAGTAACTCTTTCCAAATCAACTGATAAAATACAACAAATTTTACAATCGTAAAAAAAATGTGACCATCAAAACATAACCAGCCCGCTAACAGCGGACAAATAATAAAATATACATCAAAATGTACATAATATAATATCTATTAATAAAAAATATAACATAATGGATTAAGAGTAAGTGGTAGCAATAAATACTATGAGATTCACAGATTTAAAATCTTAACTAACAATACCGAAGTTCACTCGGGCTCCTATTTAAACCTTAGAGCGATTCTAACACGTTTTTGTATATTTTAGTAAAATATTATTGCAATACAAGGTGTGGTTATGGCAACAAAATAAATGCTTAAAGCACATCACCAGCCTGTCCACCCAGCGAACGACACCGAGGCAAGTCCTTCGCACTAAAGGAACATTATTACATAAACCGGGAGCCGCTCTCCACAACGAGGGCGACTCCGACGCGAAAACATAAAACTAGTGGATACGAATCGACTAACGCCCGCAGGTCCGTATGGACGTAACACTTCCTTTCACACTATATGATACAGAATCAGTCAAGATTTCCTATACGGCGTCGCGGACACCTTACGTAGGGACCTTGTTCACTTTGAGTAGGTCGTTGGAGCCCTTGTCGATGGGCATCTTCATCGGGTCGTGATGGTGGGTCACATGGTGGCCGTGGTGCTGGCTCTCCAGCTTGGCTTGCTTCTCTTGCTGCTGCTGCTTCATTCTCTCCTGCTCCTCTCTGTCTCTGCGCGCCTGCTCGTTGATCTCCTTCACGGCTCGCAGCTCCTTCTTTAACTTCATGCGTCGATTCTGGAACCATATTTTGATCTGTCTCTCTGTAAGGCAGAGCGCGTGTGCGATCTCTATTCTGCGTCGGCGAGTCAGATAATGGTTGAAGTGGAATTCCTTTTCTAGTTCTAGCGTTTGGAACCTCGTGTACGTCTGTCGGCCCCGCCTTCGTGGACATCCGTTTGGTCCTGGAAACAAAGAGAAAAATATTATTAGGCATTCAGTTTTATTAACAAATTAATAATATATTGCGGTATAAAAACATCGTTAATCTGAAATAAATTATAAGTAACGGTTAAATTGGAGTTTTTAAAATCAATTTATAGCATCATATATCACGTTCCAACAGCTTCGATTCGCAAAAGGCTTCGAGAGAAACCATTAAATTTCACTTTTATACCATTTTAGATTTTAATGGCTCATTAATATTTTATAGCGCAGTAAAGTTAATTTTAGAGTTATCCGCTACTGAGACCAACCCCGATGGAAATTAATCACGGAGTGCTGAAGGACGGCAGCCCTCACGGGTATCGATGGATACGGGTTCTGTGTCGTCCCGTAAGGTTGTGCTTACAATAAAAATAAGTAAAAACAATATCGCCAAGAAGCAAAAAAGTAACGGAAAGGGTTAGAAGCAAACGGTCCGCGAACAATAGTGTCCTTTCTATAAAGAAATCGCTACAAAAAAGTCAGGGATGCGTAAAGAAGGGTTGCGCAACTTTCTAATGCTTTGTAAGGTGTCCTTTTATTTTGTTCCTGCAGAAGACGTTTTCTTAGAAATTGTGAAAGTTTACCCTTTAGCGTCGTAAAAATCTCGTACGTAACACTTTTGAGTTTTTAACGGTTCATTTAACTTTAATTATAATACCTAAGAATTCACGAACGGCGAATTCTCATCCAGCATACGCGTCGTAAAGTCGAGTATACATAGACAGGTAAATACCGAGTTCCACAAAGCGATCGGGTCCCAAGACTGGTTTTCGAGTCAGCCAATAAATAAGGTAAGATAAATAGCCTTCCCACCGTGTATAAAATTGATAGCGGACCAACAGTGTCTCGGAATTCTCGGTCGTGTAGGCTGGCCTTAGTTACCTGATCGCTTTAAAAAAAATACAGATACGATATAGCAAATGGGTTATTTTAATTGGTGTACCAAACACTTTAAATTGTTGCGCGTTGAATTAAGTAAGGCGATCTGACATGTAACTTAATTAAGTAATTATTCTAGAATTATCATTCCTAGACGTTATTTGAATATGCTATGATTATTGTATGATTTTAATTACAATCGATTCATTTATTTATTTCCTTCAGACTGTTTCATTCCCACATTATACTTAATTTTTGTAAAGCACTTTCCATAACCTATTAAATATGCATCTGATTAAGTTTGTGGTCGTTCTTTAATTCCAATGACGATAATATCAGTATTTTCTTAATCAAACACAAACGAACCGTTTACTTAATTAAAATGTAAATTTCGAATTGATTCGTAGTAAGCTTAAATGAAAGTAATCGCCATTTAAATATTTAATTCCTTAAGGGGGCACGAAGTAACCCAATATTTTATGTAACAATGTGAATTTATGTTCAATGATAAAATATTAAAATATTATTCCACTTTTTCACTTTGCTCATTACAAAGTAAAAAAATATGCAGCAACTAAATAAATCAAGTGACTCGCCCGAAAGTCTGATACCACGTTTACATGAGCTATAAATTAACGAAACTGCATTTTTACTGCCGCAATATCATTTATGGTTCGTGCTTATTTCAACAAAAACTTAAAAACTGTTTAAAATGTCATAAACAGACAATGGAATAATTATACAAGTGTGGTTAGACGAGTAAGAATAGATAATGCTCTTACGATAGAGCGAGAGAGCGATAGACATTCTAATTTTAAAAAGCAAAGATGGAACCCAAAACACAATACACGTATCCCAATAATGTGATTACAGTGAAAGGTCGTAAGTGATGTCCAATGACGCGTCAAAGGATCCTTTTGCTTTATGGGGTAGAGTCCAAAATCAGATATCAGGAGGTGAGTGTGACCGTTTTTTGTCGGGGTCGGTGATATGTTAGGCAGGTTCACCCTTCGTACGGTCGCCATGACAACGGACGTTAAGGCACCTCCCGTCAGCTGGCTTCCATTATTCTCTACAGTATTGTTGTCGCGAAGAGGTTTGACTATCGCGTCGTATTGTACCTGTAAGAGCTCATCTTTTTTAATGGGAACTTGGGAACCACCAAATGTTCCCATGATAGGAGATAACCATCACACCGAATACTTCACAGGATATAGTACGTCAACCTCATTTGCATTGTTTTACTGTAATTGGCGTCTGATCTGATAAGTCTAATTAGGAATAACAAGGATATTTTTAATGTTTTGTTTGTGGTTCTTGATAATAAATTGTTGGTAGGTCACTAATCTTGAGATTAGAAAAAGAGGATCGTGAGTTAAAAAGACACTGGCATGGACACGATATATCTCTGAGAGCGAGGTATAGCATTAATTAGAGCCGTACATTGTGGGCCGACACCGGCGCGGACAATAAACATACTGCGACATGACCCGGCTGTTACCCTGCCTTTTTTCTTCGAAATAAATCTCACGGAATGCAGCTTATTTATTATTTTATTTAACTTGCCCGCCTTTATACAAACCCGTTCCATGTATTTGATTAATGCCCACCCGTCGGATCGGGATATTAAAGGTCTGATTGTGAATTATAACAGAATTTTTGTCCAGTAAGAGGGTTATTTATGGAACGAGTAAGCCTTGGTCAGAGTCTCAGATTTGTGGAAGTCATGCAGTTAACTGAGGCAGAGAAAATATGGTCTGAGAGATGCTTTATGTTACTGAGGTGCTTGATGCATTAATGCGAGACGAAATTATGTTTATAGCGCGTTTGACTGATGCAAGTATGTGTAAATAATTTGGAGATAAAACTGGATCATATAATTAAAAGCTGGCCATAAACCGGCTGTAAAAGAAATCGATAGCATTATTAAGTATAGCTTATATCAATTAAACGAACATTAAAAGCTTTAAGGGCTGTAGCGGCGTGTCGGCGACACCGCACTTTATTGGCTCGTAATTCGCGAATCGTCGTAAACTCTCGTGTGCGTTCGGGACGCCATCTTAAAATAGTTCGTGTTCGAAATTCAAATGTAGACTCTCTCCTATTGTTACCGGATCGATGTTTGACGTTTTGTAGTGTTGTGATGTGCAGTTTCCTGCGCTTTAAGCGCTTAAGTTCTAGATGCGGAGTGCTGTTTTGAATACAATGCGAAATCTTCCTTTGATCTAATTGTAGCTGAGGAAGTCTTTCGCTCTTATTTCATCATGACTAATAAATAGGTAGGTAGGTATTATTAAAGTCCATTATCACAATGGTTTTCAAAACAACACTCAGTAAAATACGAAAATATCGTAAAAAACATGTTTACCTAAAGTTTAACGACCAAATTAAAAAAACGTTTCCATATCGCATGATAAAATTATTTTAAATAACAACGCGTGACAATCGATTTTCTTGCATCTATTGTTATTATCGATACCGTAACTGAGTAACGATATTATCGATGCTTTTCTTACAATTAGTGTAAATCGATCCTATGACGAAATGATTAGATGGCACGCACTATCGTAGTTAAAAGACAAAATGTGTATATCGCATATAAAAAAAACTAGTTTTGATTCGGTATAATTATTATGGAGGTCCATTGTAAGAGGTCGTGGAGTTCCGTTAGCATACAGGCAATTAATTTAACGTAATACATTTTAAATTAGAATAGGAGCGTTTAATTTGTGTTAACAGGCGCCTATTGACACTATTTTCGCTTAATTAGGTAAGCACCTAATTTATAGACTTTGATTTAAATAATGAAATGTTTACTGGACGTTTTGTGTAATGAAAGAACTAGGTACAACAAAGCTCTAAGTGATTTATAACATTAGTAATGTGAATGTTGAGTTCAAGTACATATCACACTTGGTCGTGTCGGAAAGAACTATTTTCGCTCATTGTGAGTGACTGTTAAATGATCACAATGTTATTCTGTGCCTCGCGTAGGACATGCCTGTACCGTAGGGCTGACCTCCATAAAAGGTATCCGAAAAACGTCGCTAAATATCGTGACCAGAATTTTAATGCGTCCTACTTAAATAGATATTATCGGTGATTCTTTGGTTTCTAAATGATATAAATTATGTGCTACAAAAATGCTATGTTATGCGTGGCATGTGTCACAGAGTCGAGGAGCTTATCGTGACCAGTATCTGGGCATGTATCTTCCAAACGACGTGACAAACTGTGCCCTTTGCCCTGGCACCTACCTGGGTTTTCGAGTAAATTTATCCATATTCAATGTTGAACAAACAAAAACTTTATTACGGTAAAATTATTTTATGTAAATGTATATAGAGGTAAACTTATACCTACTTGAGTATCTAGGCAAGTGGAGAGGGATGTCATTGAAGTAAAGGATAACAACGGAGGGGGAAGTCACAAACATATTTTCCCTATCTCCGACTCCGAGAAACTTTGTCCTTTGACAAAATATCATAAGTTTTTGGTGGATAAGATAAAGCCAAAAACTGTGGAGATTGTTACGTTACAAAATTTTGGGCAGAACTTTGAGGTAACATTTTACTTGAACCGAATGTAACAGTACAAACATAACAAGTTGCTTGCAAAAAAATCATGCTAGGCGTAGAAATTGAAGAAAGACACCATAAAATTAAATAAATTCTTTGTATCGTGACACTAACATATCTCTTCAAAATAAAACATAACATCAAGCCCCTATTCCCTGAAGGGTAAGGCAGAGGTGTAACTCTAGTAGTTGCACCCACATTTCGCCGGTTGTTTAAGTCCCTTGAAATATAGGGCGAGCCTATTGACATCAACTGAGCACAAATCCAGACGATGGGCTGGTAGGTACTGAGAAATACAAGATGGAAAACCCTATGTATTTTATATCAAACACATTTCCACTGTACACCTTTTCTTGTTTGTTCGAATTTTCTTATCAATATTGATACGAAAATTCTTTTGTATCGTTAATTTATTTCTCCGAAATCTCAAAACTCTCAAAACTTTGACACAGGAAATAATTATAATTCCTGTCTATATTTCACTCTTAATTATGTATTCGATATTTTTTACTAAGCGACATCCCTACGTTAGATGCGCACACGCACACTGGTGTGTTCAAGCGAAACGATCTTTGATCCAGGGGCGGCGCGCCTTCATGACGTCACTATTATTCATCCCGACTAACTGACTGTTAACTAAGTACTAAAAAACATGCATTATGTAGGTGTGTTATGTGTGTAGGGGAGATCTGATCATTTGATAACAACACAATACGTGGAATTGGACAATTTGGTGCTTTAAACTAATATTTGATACGGTTTTGGTCATTCGATAAATGATCATTAAGTATCGAATTGTTGACCGTTTATCGTTATAAGTATATCTAATACTAGCTTCCGCCAGCGGCTTTACAAACAATCAAATTTTATCTCTTTATGATTATAATATTATATTATTAGTTTAGACATGGAGAGCGTTATTCAATTCTTCAGTTTTTCACGGCGATAAAAAACTGCGCTAAGGGTTAATTTCACTAATGAAATGGAACGCAATCAGCACATTCAAATCGAGTTTCAAGAGCTGTCAGTATCATAATTGTTGTGGAATATTGACACTGATCGCTCATGAAATTGAACACCGCTTCGAAATGCTGATCGCGCTCAGTTTCATTGGCGAAATTCGCTCTAACTTTCTACAAAAGTATCTCCATCATAATCAATGGACATGAATAGATGCCGACAGATCGTCGATTACAAAGGCGATCAGTTAATAATCAAACAGAAGCCAATCATTGTTCATTTCATTAGGCGCTCAATTACCATGACATGACTGATTGAATAATTATACAATTTTATAATTGACTTATTTCTTAGAAGATAATTCATGCAAGATCAATTGACAGGAAAAATGTTGCAAGAAAATCTTCAGTGTTATTCCATAAAGGCTTTTTAAATACTAACAATTTGTTTTATTCAAGAATTAAACCTACCTAAGTATCTACCAACTAAAAACGTTTTCGCAAAGGATGTGTGCAAGGATACTCCTTAATAATCAATTACTAATTCAATTCAAATGAGAAACAAATTAGAATTCTTAAAACATCAATTAAACATGGTAATTAAACCTGTCGTCACATTTGACGTGGAATCGATGAGTGGAACAAGTTCTTAGTCTTGGAGCTCACCTGCTTGCAAAAAACTGAAAACATTGTGGAAACATTACGATAGATGAAACACATACAGACTATCACAGGAAATTGACCACAACACACATGTGTTGGTCGAAGTGGTCAGTTTTAAGTATGGTGGCTTTTTTCGTCTTCAACCTGTTTTCTTGTGTTGCAAGCTTTATTTTTTTCGTGTGCTTTCGGTCTTGTTAGTTATTTATACTAATAATCAGTTAAATAAATAAAAACTTACATTTAGGCCCGCTTGCACTACGAATCACAAAATATTAGTGATGCGACGAATACGAATCCGAATATTCGTATTCGCCGAATACTTTCATGACATTCGTAATAAGTGACTTCCTAGAAATCTGACAAAAACACGACATTCAACAGTGGCCTCAGAAAGGCTATTTTCAACAGCAGGAAATATATAGACAGAAAAAAGGAATCGTTTGTCACCAAAAACTGTTACTGCAACCACTATTATGATTTTTAATAAAAAAAATACCTTAAGTTATATTGAATGATTAAATTAAATTTAAATATTTATATTGCTTAGCGTGTTTTATTTCCTTTCACCGACTTTGAGTAATAATTGCGGTCAGCTATAGTAGAATCAGGTATTCGTATTCGGCGAATAGTATGCACAATCGGTATTCGTATTCGTAAAAGTAGTATTTGTTGCATCACTACTAAATGTGTATTTGGAGCTAAGCATATTTAAACCATAGTTCTGTCCATGTCATCTTCAAACGATTGACAGTAACAGATCGATATTTTAAACACTTTTAGCAGTAAATGCATTTAATGGTTTATGGTGCAAGAGAGACTTAGTATTAAGCTTTCATAGGTCGGTACTATTTAATTGTACTTTAATGATTTCTGTTGAACTTAGTCAGAGGTAGTTTGCATGCGAGGACAAAATGTCGTACCTATATTGTCTATGGTGTGTAAATTTAAACTTGTCCATTGGTTTTACCCACATGAAGGGAAAATCTCGTGAAATCAGGATTATAAAATTACGGGTAAAACGACTGCAAGAAGTAACTAAGACAAGCAATCAACACTTCGGAATCAGTTTGTAGGTATGCATGTAAGCAAATATAATAAATATACTTACAAACACTAACTACTGTGTAGATATAATACTGTTATTTTGCAACCGATCAGGTACCTGTCAGGCAGGTAGGCACGTATTTGCATAATTATAAAGGTTGAATTACTTAGATAATGTGTACATTTGCAACAATGTAAGGAACTAAGGATACAGAGACCGATAAAATATAGGACGCGGTATAACGCTTTTCCTATGTTCTTGTTGTACTCTTTGATGTCGTGAAATATAGGCGTTTCTGGCTAATATTGTGAGAGGTTGTGCATTAGAAGTATACTGTTTTACGAGGCTGGGATATAATGAAATTGTTGTAGAACTAGCAACTCACTTGTTCTAACTAAGTGGTAACGAGATATTTGTTAGTTTATAATTGATTGTCTAAAAATAAACCACAATATGATTAATTCAACCTTTTGATATACAAGAATGCCTGAATAAAAGCTTGTTAAGCTTTTGTTTCACGAAACAAAATAGAATTTTCTTGTTTCCATAATTATAAGGTGTAATAATTGCAGGCATCAAGTGACAATAATAATGATAGGCTGAGACCAATGATAAATTCCAAAGTAAAAAAAAAACAAAAGAAGCTGTTACGCAAACCTCATTCAATGATCTCCACTGTGTGCCTGAAACCTTATCGTAGTAGATGGACTTACTCATACATAGTTTAAAATTAAAATAGAAATAACGTCATGTGTTTGTTGTTCGTTTTATTTACGACCTGACTTTGACGACTGTTTTACTGAAAATTGCTTCATTTATTCACATGACTACCCCAGCTACGTAGGTACGTGTGAACTACGTAGGTGCCTACTTTTTTGAAAGATGTGAATACACAGCCAAGAAAAGGAACGTGCTTACAAGTGTTCAGCTTAAACGTGATTAATTGTGAAAATTCAGAAAATTACAAAAAAAATATATAGGTAGGCAAGAATCTAGTAGTATTTGCTGGGTAGCCGAAACATGGAGATCGTAATTTTATTGTCCAGCTTGAACTGAATATTACTTACTTACTTAAAGTTTGATACCGGGTTCTCAAAAACTACCGACCGCTATGGGTTACATACAATAGGTAGTATCCATTAGAAGGTAACGTTTAGGTACTCACGAACTGTTTCGTAACGCTTTTTGAATATAGCACTCGATCATGAGAAATTTAAACATTTTACGACTTTACCGTATAAAATGATAATTCGCTCAGAAGCCAAATGCGTTCATTGCATACGTAATTTATGTATCTTAATTAAATTTATCTAAAGATAAAACAAACATTACACAATGAAATTAGTATTTTATTATGTGCGTACTCGTCATTAAGATATTATAAAAATAAATACTTAGGTTTATAATAAAGTTGTATGCACTTTGTATGCGACTGTGCGTATGTTGTTGAATAATGTATTTCTTCTAAGAATTGTCGCTGTAGGTCGTGTTAAGTTATTCTAGAAGGCATAGGAGAGTGTCTGCGAATGTCTTTGTCTGTTTGTCTATAAGGGATTGACTCGAAAATAGCTGCATTGCCTGACGTGAAATCTATCGAATAATTTATAGACGAATCGTTTATAATGCATCATGGATAGCATTCGGTGCCATCAGTCTGGCATCCTAACTATCCTAACCAATATTATAAATGCGAAAGTGAGTTTGTTTGTTTTTTACGCTAAAACGGCTGAACGGATTTGGATGTTTGGCATGGATAGACCATGACCTGGGTTAGGACATAGGATAGGTACTTTTTATCCCGTTTTTCCACAGGATCGAGACTTATGCAGTTTATCATAAGCTGTCGAACTGTTTGGATTTAAATTAGTCAATTAATACCTAAAAAAAATTAGTTACACTTTATTTTTTTTTCCTTCTCATTTCTATGAAGCTTTAACTTCTTGATAAAATCTTCTTTTCACTACATAGTAAACGATGATCTCAAAAATATTTACAACATATGGGACCTATCGTAATCCCGATTCGCACATGACCGGTTCCTTATGTATTGAGTTGTCCCTTGAGAGCCATCAGAAAATATAAGCAAGGGTTGGCAACGGCATGAGCGTAATTTTATACATAGCGTACTAAGGAACACTTTTTAGTTTCAGCCTTATGGAATAACCAACTCTATTGCGTTTGTAGAGAGTTCAAAAATGATTGTAGATTGAAAAAGGTAAGAAGCATTGTATTCTATCTTCTTACGGATTAAATTTTACGATTACGGCAAGCCTTTTGATTGAAAAAAGTTTTGTGGAGTAGGCTCAGGCATTTTGAGGAAACTAGTTTGAACAGGTTTTACTACACACGAGTTTTATTAAGAAGTATCCGAATTCCTGGATTCGAATAACGAAGAAGTAGAAATTTAAGTTTGATATATTTAGTATGAAATCAGCTACTTGATCTCTTGATTGAGTATTGTTCCAGTACACAGTCCTCAAACACAAACATCAGATTTAGATCAGTCCTTGCTATTTCCTTCAAGCAATTCAACCGCGAAAGGAACTCAACACTCAACATAATCCTTTTTCGTCTCAACAACAGTCCCTACACGGTCAGAACATTCACACTATTATATTGTATTCTCGAGTTAAGTGCAGCTGCATCTTGCAATCGCACAAACGAACTAACAGCCACAGACAACCTGATTTAAAGCAGGTCGACGCCCCTTGCTCTCTCCACTTAAGGACCTTCAGTCCTCACGATCAAGCCAGTTTGTCAAATATGCTTGAAGTAATGGGACTGTTAGTGATTTGTAGATTATGCTGTGCAGTTATCTAATTGAAGGCAATAATCGTAGATCGATTTATTGTAATTGGTCATTGAGTTTGTAATGGCAGATTATTTGAGTTGTGAGAATGGGTTTTATTGATGTGGTAGTCACTTTAGGCGTGGATTGAAGGTTTTGGAGATTGGTGGAGATATGAAAGCTAACGTTTTATTAAATCCTTATATCATCTTGATGTTATTTCACATAAACGAATAGCAACTTTATCATCTTTTTCTTTTCGTGTAGTTATTGACTAATCTGGTGTCAGAGATTTGAAGCCGCCTATTGGCCTCTGACTTGGCTTCACATGCCGCCGAGAAATATATCTCAAGCATGCCGGTTTCGTCACGATGTTTTCCTTCACCGTTTTTGAAGCAAGTGATAATTCTACAATACGCACATGAATCCGACAAGTCAGAGGTGCGTGCATTGGGTTCGAACTCTAGACCTAAGACTTGACCAACTTTATGATAGTGTGAATTTGCAGAATGACTAGTATCTACTATGGATCTTTTTTTTTAAGTTGTATCATAAGCTGAACTCTACATGTGGGTTTTAAAGTTGCTTTTATAAAAACACATATTTGTTTACATTTTTGGAAACTGGCGAACGCAGTATAGGGACAAAGTAAAACTTTCAAGACCAGTGAGGGATACAAAGACCGGGCAATTTATCAAAGAAAAAGTTTCATCTTCCACTCGAAGTACTTTCTCACGTTTTTATTACCTAGATCGAAATGAAAGTAGATACATATATGTACCTATCCTATATATAATTCCCAGTTCCTTGCCGTGTGCCTACAGAATTCAGAGATCTATTGGATAGTTCTTACTTCTTACGTAATTGAATAAGAAGCTTCCGACTCACTTTCCTTCACCTAGGAGTATTACATAAGTCATGACGATACGTATTAGGTACCTGCAATATCTTTCAACATACGTCTTAGAAGGTAAAATGTGTAGGTAGGTAGATACATTTACATAGGTTGGTACATGAATCAGTAAATAAGGGCATGCTTACATAGCTATATCCTACTATCTAATCTTCTAATATATTATTATTAATATTATTTAATATATTATTATTTATATTATATTATAATATAATAACTTTGAAAGTTTATAAGTTTGGATGTTTGTTACTCAATCACGCAAAAACGGCTGAACGTATTTGGATGAAATTTTGCACACAGATAGTTTATAGCCTGGATTAAAACATAGGATACGTTTTATTCCGGTAGTACGTTCATGTGTGATAATTTCCGTCATCCACGCGCGCGAAACCGCTGGCAAAAACTAGTGGTCTTTCATAGGGAGTAAAGTAATGAAATTGTTGTATTAGGAAAATTTATTGATGAGTAAATTGATTACCAACTTAAATTATAACGCGGCAATTGGACGTAGTGTCAATTTTCTTAAAAAATCATTTCGCTGACAGTAAATAGGTACCTAATTCTTTATTGAAATAAAATGTTGATCGTAAATCGCTAGCTTTAGACCACATTGTGTTTTGATTTATTGCCTATATACTCGTATGATTTGATTTAAAAAAAAGAGATATGAAAGAAAGTTTTCAGCATTTTGCAATAACTTTTTTCAGTCGTCTTTTACTAGCCCCGTAAGAACATGAGCTACAAATACAATGTTTATCTATAACTCAAAGATTTGTGTTGGCTTGTATTTCAAATCCTAACCAAGCAAAATTATTCAATTCACTTCATCATAAATTTTCGTGAACGTTCGTTTTCCTTGCGGATATTACGGCACGCAAGTATAAACTTTATAGAAATAAGTATTTTAACTGTAAATACACGTTAATTAGTAGCTGATTACCATAATAAGCAAGTGATAATTACCTGCTGTTATGGTATACTATGATTGCGTTCCCTTTCAAAATAATTTGACTGCTTTTGAACGTTAGTATCGTATTAACGTTATTTTGTTTGAATGTATATATTACGGTTTTAAGATTATAATAAACGTTTTTTGACATGCTCTATTATATTTATATCGTAATTTATTTCAAGCATTGTAAACCTTGAAAATAAATTCAAAACTGTTTACTATTACTATATTTGCAAAAATCTTTGTCGTTTCAAATAATTATCTGTTTCATAAAAACATTATCAAACTGTATTATTATTGAAATCATTACCATTAGAAATAACTACAAATGAAAACAGTTCAAAAGTTGGGCAAAACGCGTTCAAACGACAAGTGAGAAACAACGAGTCAAAAGCATTGTGATAAGTGACATAACGTCCTCCACTAAACGCATTCGAATGCTATTTTACAGCTATAATGTATATCTAACCCATAAATAATTACACAGACTTAGATTACAATATTTCATAGTTATAAATACGAAATACGGTAGGTCATAGCAATTAAGGTAAATCATAAATAACCAGTAATTAACATTTCGCGTCTTCCTTTGTCGGTAAACGACAATTAATTTCAATTTTCTTGCAGTTTCCCTAATTACAAGTAGGATCGTATTAAATACATAAAAAATTACAATTACAAAGTATCATTGCTAGAGTAGAGAAGCAACTAAGTAATTAAAACTCAATAAAACATCACGTAAATATAAACATTAAAACCTCCAATAACTATAATCGTCAGTGACTCAATTATGCATAATAATGAACAGTGGATACAGAAGAGTTCTGCAGATTGCTGGTACTAGTACATAATATGTAGTTATAAAACGCTATTTATTATACTTCGTCCGGTACATTGTCAACGTTATGACAGTCATTATTGAAATGGATGACTTTATTCGAGATAAATAGGTCAAGCGGTATCGCAATCGACATAATATAATGTTCGATTTAATTAGCCTGAATGTTTCCATTATCAAGTCACCTATACATAGTTGTACCTACAGTAATATCTAAGCGAGGTATTAAAGAAAATGTTGATTCTATCAGCTGTTTGTATTCCGTGTGGGTTGCAGGGGACGACGATGAAGGTCTTACTATAATATATACTTCTATATGTAGGTATTATATCTAAGTCGGTTAGTATTATAGCTACGACATGCAGTGTGGTCTCCGGTTAGAAATAGCTAACGTTACTAATTACTATGGAAGAAACTCGTATCTATATACGATTTAGTATTGATATTGTAGCACATTACAATATCAGTAGTAACTACCAAATTTACATCTGTATTCCTAAAAGTGAAAAAAAAAAACTTAATAAATTACATAGGGTGACATAATGACGTGTTTTAGACTTAATTTTGCCCTTTTAATCAATATGATTCCGTTAGTCATCAGGTTTTATTCCTCGATATTTTTTGGTAAAAATCTAATAAATTTTGTTTTGTCAAATGACACCTGCTACGCCGATCTGCTACGAAAGTCGTAGAGGACGCTACGGATTTTGCTACGCCATTACTACCTCAAAATCAATAACAGATAACTCTCGGTTATATGCTAATGATAACTATTGGAACTGAAACAGTAGTTTATGTTACGAGATACCGAATTTAGCAACGATTACTAAAGATTTATCTCCTATTAGATATATTTCTATCATAAAACCAGTTTGTAATAGCCACTCGCTAAATTATAACATTTGATCGAGTTCTCGACAGTTATGTATCCAATCAATTTTTTTTATATCGAAAGAGAGAAAACACACTCGGTGGGAAGGCTGCGGTAAAACTTGTTAAGAAACCAGTCCCCAGATTTGGTAAATTCTACCTGTTTACAATGCGTCAGTATTGTGTGGTTATTAGCCACTGCAGTCCAACTGCCTAGTACGTTAACCTTCTTAGTTCTTAAGAATTGAAAAGTTGTAAATAAGTATGTCGCGGACATCTGCTTAACAAAAAGGAAAAGTCAACATAAACGCTCAAGTATTTACGTCCTACCTACATATAGTTAATTCTGGTAATAATTTTCTTATAAGTAAACTAACTGTGGGAATAATTCTTTAACTTTAACTCAAGGCTTAAAGGGTAAACAGTGGGACGGACAGCTGCTGCATACGTCTCGATTTATTGTCACAGTCCAACAGAAATAAAAATATAAGATTCCCAAACACAATATTTTGTAACACGGAGACATTTAAGGGATTAAAATAGTGAACACGCTTTGTATAAATAGAATTGAAACTGCTTATCCCGAAAACAAATTTAAAATTTGATAAAGCTGGCCAGTAAGAAAAAGTTATTCAAAACTGGACCACACATAAAACCAAAAGTTCTTGAAAAAACAAAACTTATTTCAAAAATAGAACCTGTATCATCAGTCTGTTCATCACTGACCTACTCTGATTATTTTAAAACTACTCGAATAGTACACTAGACTCGGTCTTAGATAAAATCTCCATAATATGCAACGTACCTACAATGAGTACAGCCAACAAAATAGATTGGTATGCAGGTAAGAAATAAACATCTTAACACTATGCACATAAAATTAACGTAGCGTAACGTACGTAGAGATACGTCATATATTTTTTTTATATAAGATACACGGGCGAACTATGTCTTACAAATTAGTGCAACTTCGGTTGAAAATGAGTTGTAGAAAAGGAATTCGGAAAAAAGTTGCACAACATTGTTTCAACAACATGTTGTGGTGTTGTGGAATACATGTTGCTGGAATAGTTTGAACGTAAAACACGTTTCCAGTAACAAAGAGGGCTTGAGCTGCTTGCATGTTTCTTTTGTTGACTCTACACAATTTGTATCAGCGAGTCACAGTTTAACAAGCTTCCTGTTTAAGAGTGAGGGGAGCGCAAGCGCACACTTTTGATAGAAAGTTATCTCTGAGGCATAGATCATTGTCATGTCATGAAATGTTCTCAGTAGCCTTCCAAACGGGTTTGCATGTAAAGAAGACACTCGTAACGTTTGCGGAATTACCAATGAAGAACGCTTCTGGGGAATTCATACGCACGACTTTTTTGAGATTTTTGTGACTCACGAATTTTAGTGTTTTAGTGTTTGTAGTTTTTTATGAACTAGTTGTGCAGCTGTTTACGCGAAACGATCGTTTTGATTGCATCCGGTGGTTTTATGACGACTATCATGTGGTTTATTTTTTTATTTAGATTTCATGCAAAAGATTAAAGAAACTGTCATAATGTTTTATTTATTGAGTCTAGGTGTTAAAAATAAAGCAAATATACTAATATTAATTGGTTCTGATTTCTAAACTTGATTTGGATACACTATTCTTATTAAATTACGAAAATACTTCACAGTGGCTTTACGAGTCCGTATACACATTCATAATAATACATAGCGTAGAAATCGTCATTTTCAGTTACGGTAAAAACTATATTCAAACGTCATAATAAAAGTAAAACTTTCGGCGTAGCTCAAGATAAAACTAAAAGCTAAGTATTTAATTTAGTTAACGCACTCATTCCTTGCACTAACACAAACGCCATTAAATTGCTTTCGAATGCAAGTTCACATCATTCAAGCAACTCACTAATTGCTCCAACGATGCTCGCTCTAGACAAAAAACACCGCGTCGGTGCATGTGAGTGCAAGTTATAATTACATTGCTTCCAAACGCCGAATCCCACAGAACGTAATTATACAAAGTCTGCACAGGGCGGCCGCCCACCTGACAAAAGTCAAAACTCCAACCGACGCACAAACAATTCCAGCCCCTATCTCTAAACACATAAGGATCATTTCAGCTCTGTAAAAAGTAATAGGGGAATTTTCAGCAAGGATTTCCCCCTTTTAAGCTACGTCTAAAATATACGTTAGCGACACAAATAAAATAGGTGCAGTCTACCGCCCACCGCAATGTAGGGATTAATTCGCTTTGCCTCTGATGTTTTAATTAAGAACTTTTTGCATTCTTCCACTGCTGACTCAGGCAACCGTGTCTCTGTTTCTAAACCTACGTGCAAACAGTTCATGTGTTCAAAGGAATTGTTTTATTTAAACCTAAGCCCCGAATGTTTGAGATACAAGTCCCGGAAACAATTGACTTACACTGCTTTAATTTTTTCGTCGTCATTATTTATATTAGGAGCCCACGTGTTAACACTATAACAGGATGTTTGAAACACCAAATTGCTTCGCTAAGTACATACTTCATTTCTTATTAGATATTATTTGTGAGTATTCGTGTTTGTAGATAAGCCGCTTGCTCGTAAGCACACTCGTGGCTCAGAAAGCGTTATTTTGATAATATATTATTGTGAAGTGGTCGTATATTCTCATCGCAAGAGGAGAGGGCCGTTTTATTTTTGAAAATGACTCCATCAGTCACAGATAACGTTCCAGGGGCGTCACAAAAAAACTGTAATGCTCCGTATTAAGTGTCACGCTCAGTTCTGAAGTAACTAAATATTGTTCAGTTCAGTTCACTGGATATTTTTGTGACATTATTGTTATTTAAATGAGCGACAGTGGTAATTGATTTATGAACTAGCAGCACTAGAAAACCATCTTACTTCATAATAATACCATTCTATGAGATTGCACAAAATAAAACAGTCAACACCTCTCGTTAGACTTCACTTTTTTCCTCCATTTTAATAGAATAAGATTATATATTTGACATCAAATTATTATTGCATTCATAAAATATATTGTACTTTAGAAAAAAATATGATTAACAGCTTCATAATTAATTGATTTCAAACCAGTTGCAGATTTACTGAAATCAGACTAATAAATAACATGGCAAACGCAAAAAGAAAATGAGAATTATTAATATAAAAATAATATGAATAGAACTTTTATACGGGAGTAATAAGGAAAACAGAAACGAGGACCAACTACACAATAAACAAATGTGTTATAACCAATTACAGTTTTTACAACAGTGGTTTATTGTAATTAAAAATATTATCGTCGCATATATTATGAAATATTAGCACTTAAATGCCATTGTACGTTGTAAAAATCCGAAAGAAGTTATGAATCACAGTGACGCTCGATGTAGGTAGCCTCCGTTTGTTCGAAGCTATTCCCAGCAAACATCGTTTTTACGTCTCACGTAATTGAGCACAGAATACAACAGCACAGCCCCGCCCGAGCGCACATTATTGTATTAGGTATATCGGTCGCACAATAAAAGAGCTTTTAAAAACATCGTGTGGTATCTCTGCGGCCATACAGACGCTCGTGTTACGCGTTGTTTTGAAAGCGCATAGACCGATTACGATTACGTTTCCAACGAAGTGTCGACTTCGGGTTACGTTTTATACCGTCATTTGAATCTCTCGCTCGGATGTTTGGTCCGAAACGCTCGTTCATTAGCATTTTATGACTGATACGACCGATAAAAGTGTAATAAGACGCATTCAGCGGGTCATATGATGTGATAGACGCCCCGGACCGGCACGCTGGCATACACGAGAGGAAGTTGGCACTACATTAGAGGACCATAGTCATTCACTTCGATGCATTCTGATTCACTGAGTGGGAATTATTGTACATTTCAGATGTTTAGATGCTGATTTTCTTTGTTTTATGCGCTTGAAAGCTAATATCCGAGTCTTGTACCGAATATTCTCAACCGCCATGACTCATAAGTTGCGGTATAATATTCGCAAAACATTTTCTACCTGAAGGGCTCTCAGATATGGTTCGATTTCTTGAGTGAAGAAAGAAGCCGAAAATTAAAAGCAAATTACTTATCGTATAAAATAATTCAGTAAAGTAAATAAACATGAAATTTAAATTGTAATAAAATCGTTCGCCACTTCACAGGCCGCATGTTGCCTCGTAATTGCTTCATCGTCGCGTTTGAGAAACATACATAAATGAACCATTCATACGCTCCGAATATCATCTGATATCCGTTCATTCTGTTGGTAAGTATAAAGAGGTACGTATATGATCATGGAGTCCCAAAATACCGGGAGACTCTTTGAAGTTTTCCCAATGCTAATGTCAATGTCTATGCCAAAAATGTTCATGTCAAACTTGAAGTAAATGGTCTGTTGGTCGACACTTAGAGGATAATAACAGATCAGCTTATAGGTCCAATTCTCAGAGTCAAGGCAGTTTTGGACAGGTGACAGCTTTCCGTGCGACATCTGCCAGCGGGCCGATTGTCCACGCTTCGATCCTTCCTGAATGGCTCACACCCCCAGCTAGACGTAAAGTCAAACAGACCAGGGGCGCGGAAGATCGTAAAGTTTTTGAGAACGTCTCTCGACAAAACGCGAATCGTAAAAGTAATTGGAGCCCATTCATATTAATAGACATTTACGAGGTCTACACCATAAAACAGAGATTGTCATCACGACTTACGCAATATCAGTGCGAATAGGCGATCATGTCCTATTAATTCGTTTTGTTTGCTGAATAGTTTTTATTAGTCTTAAATCATATACACCGGATATGTTTTTATGAATATTTAGTGGAGTTCGTTGAAATTGGCACGATTTCTAAGAGACGTGTCTTCGAATGCCACACAGAAGGGCGTCGATTACGTTATTAATCGCGTTGATTTTATATCGACACATCTGTCGTGTGGTGCGTCGTATCGGGAGTATCATATACTTTACTGTTATGACGTAGTATATATCTATGCCGCGTTTCCCCGATCACAGATAAATAGAAAGGACATTAGGCTCGCAGCTGTCGCTCGCTTACCTCCTTGGGGACTCTCGCAATTTTCCTACCCTTAGTTTAATTCGAATCCCGAAAGGTTTTCTCTCCGAATATTTATTATTATATCTTTATTAACGTTCGCGTTTCGTTTCGTCTCGTTTATTGCGAATAAGATTTGTGTTCCGGACTCTTTCGGAGAGCGTCAGAGTGATAGTTTTTATGTGTTGTTTTATGCTCGAAAGCTAATAAAATATGCACCTATCTAATAAATATCAGTGCGAACGTGTTGCGATAACAGGGCTACACTCTCAGAGTTATAAATTATGTCAGTGGGTGGATAACTTGGATTTTTAAGTCCGAATTTCGGAATGATTCAGTGTCAGTTTTAAAATATTCATATTATTTAAGGTTAGATGTTACGAAACGAACTTGTGAGCAATGTCAAACTAAACGTGTGAAATAAAATGTAAATAAATGATTTGAATTCGTAGAAGTTTGTTATCTGATAGTAGGTATCGTTATAGTTTGTTTACATAACGTTACTAAGGCGGTTCTTTTGTACGTTATCACTTATCAGCTAACAATAACAATTTCTTTATTACGATTTTTTTTCATTTTTTTTTATTTGCCCCACACTAAGAATTTCTTCTTGTATCGTGGGTGCGTTTACAAACATAGAAACTCACATACACTAACACCCAGACCCGGAACAACTACTTACAGATCATACAAATATTTGTTCCGTGCGGGGATCGAACCCGCGATACGTTGCACAGCAGTCGATCGCTCAGCCACTGCGCCAACCGTGTCGTCATATAATTATAACACTTTTAAGAACCGTTAATTTACTTCTTATTAATTTGAATTATATATAACTATCTGTTTATCTACGCTTTGTATTAACATCGATGTCTTCCTTTAGAACTGAAAAATAACTCACAGTAACTGGCATCCATGTGAATATATTTCAAGAATTCAGAATCATACACTCCGGCTCGAATTGCGATACATGTGCGTATCTAATAGGTAATCTAATTACGCCGCGAACCTGAGTGCCTTCTAATATTTTATTCGAACCCTCTCCCGCTTGTTTATATCAGCTATATTTTAAGTCGAAACGCAATATCGTAACGTAATTTAAAACAAATTAGTTTACCCCTGCCGAGCTCCTAAATTTGAATACCGCATGGATGCTCGCGCCCCATCACATAGGTACGATACCTTTAAAAAACAAAGGGCGCAATGCTGTTATATTTTATAATTTCAACCCCGCCCACCCCTGTCGAGAAGCGAAAATGTTTTTTTAGAATAGACCCCCCTAATGTACCGAATGTCTAGGTAGAGAGCTTTCGCACAAAAATTACTTGCTTTTATCTGCGGAGAAATTGTTGTTTCGTCTGATAGTGTTGCGGAATACGACTATTTAATAGCTCCGCTCTTTGGAAGAGGAAAGCATTATTCTATCTGCTTAGGTCTTGAGTACCTATCTAGTTGATCAGAAATGGGCTCGTCTGCACTATAGACTTAGCACTTTAACTCGTAAGAAGTCGTAAGTTTGGGGGAAGTGCGTAACATTTCAGAGTCTATTTCACGGTAGGTAGGTAACTGCTGCCGAGTGTGAAACGTTTCCAATTACAAAACTAAATCCGAAAACAAATTGCTTGCCAACCACATTATCCCCCAGTGGTTCACCCCACGGTCAGACTGTCCAAAAATGGCGGCTGCTACTAATAACTCCCGTTCGGACAGGGCGGAGCGAAGGGGTGTTATGGGGTTGCAAACATGCAAATTTAATTTGCTCGCATGCACCCAGGCGGTCGCCGCCGACTGAGCTCGTTAGCTCGTCTATTGTACACTTATTAATTCAACTGTATAATTTATGGCGATACAATTTCCAACGTCGGAACACTGTGCGTTGGGTGCATAAATTGTTTTAATTGAAAGTTAATGCGGGCGGAGATATAGTGGAGATAAATATCCTTAGTGCTGGATATCTACTCTTTTTAATTAATGATAAGATTCGCTGTATCTCAATTAGTAAACAATTATAATGTACCTACATATTATACCTACCTCACATACGGGGAGAAGGAATATTCATCCAAAATAATCTTCAGTAAAAATGTTTCGAAATATGTAAGAGATCAAACAGTAAATAAAAAACATTATATTAAACCAACTTTCTATGATCGCTGAAATCTAGACAAACAAAGAATACCGATCTTGTATACAAAGTTAGAACTTCAATTTGTAACTGTATCAAGACAATACAGAGTCGAAATTCTTTTAGCACGAACGTAATGTTTAAAAGTTCACACAAGTATATATCGCTAACGTGCTTCGAATGAATAATACCATTTTACATAAAAGACGTTTTAGTTTGAATTTGCAAACTAATGAACAATTGGTAACTATGAAACGGATATGGATGTCTATTGCATTGCGGTTTCCCCTGCAATGAAATTTCATAGCAATTTCTCCAGCATCTAAGCTGTTGAAAGGCTCATAGGAGGCCAGCGTGTTATTTTCATAGGTACTTCGTAATTGTCAGTTTAAAGCGTTTTAATTACGGAGTCGCTATTCCAAGGGTGTAATGCGCTCTTAACCGCCCGACGACGGAGCTCCCTTATGTGCTTGTAAACTATGATAGGGCCACGTTCCACGCGTGTTGCCGCTTAAAAGGGCCAGTTTCGTGTTTGTATTACTGTGTTAAACAGTCACAGTGTTTACCCAGTTAATTATAAGAGGCTATAATTTAACTGTTTATTAGTAAGAAGGTACCTATTTAGTTCATCGTTTAAAATAATTCTGTCCGTCATACATTTTTAATAGGCGCCGGATGTGTGACGACGCAGAAGTGGAAAATATCGCTCTCCCAAAGAATTAATAAAGCAGCTCACGGTCCAGTTCTTTTTTCTCATTTAACACTCGTTTCGATGGAAAGCGCTGATAATACAGAAGGAACTCCAACGTAGATATTAATCACCCCATGAGATACCTCATTCCCGTCACGCTACTTATCTCGTCCATTCAAGTATCTCCTTATAAATCTTAAGTATTTAATGAACCAGAAAATATCTAAGCGCAATTAAGGGGCTTTAATAACTCAAGAACGCGCTTAATATTTCCCCCTAGTCACCCCCCCCCCACCCTTGTTATAAGACGAGTGATTAAATCGCGCCTCTCACGCGTTCCAGCGACGCCGTCCGCCATTTGCAATGCCGCAATTATAATTAAAAATTAATCCAGATTCATGAAGTTTCATTAAAATTCTTCTTTGTAATTTTTTGGGTTCTAAATCAAGGCATTAATATGAATGAAAATGTGTTTTAGGGTCTGTTTGTTATGTAAAGTCTTGAAAATACACAACCCACTTCTGAAAGACTGCGCTCATTTTCTTTGGCTTATCTCTTCTATTTATTTGATGCCCAAAATATGCAAAAATGATAGAGAAATTCAAATTTCAGGAGTTGTTTAAGGCGCACCTTTACTTACATTACGGGGTCGTGATATAAGGCCCTTAACGCAGAGTTTCAAGCACACATACGCGCTTGGGTAAGCTGTTATGTTCATAAAGCTACACGTGGGATTGCCCAACATACAGTTATGTTAATGTCGGACCTCCCTCACCGGGCCAAAAAGATAGGATTGCAAATTTGCGGCGGACAATTTATGATGGCCGTATACACCCCTCGGGTCGTGGGGGTAAAATAGACCTATTGGCATTTGGGTGAGCTAGGCGCGCTCGTTGTCGGCCAAAATGACCCTAAACATTTTATTTGGTAGCATCGCTATTCACGTAACGTGTCGGAATGGCTCCGACTAATCTTGAGCCACAATTTAGGGGTGTTTTCGCGCGTTTTTCGAATAAATATGTCTGGAGATTACACGCGTTCGCATGGGGCTTTAACGCGAGTGTGTAACATAAAATTATACCTTTTATATTTGGAAGGAGCACCATTTTGATAGAAACAGTCAGGAATAACAAGCGAATTTAGTCAAAAATATGGAAATGATAACTTGCTATGTAGCTAGTTATTTCCAACTTTTAGTATTAGTACCCCATTCGAATAGCTATAAGCCCCATCTGAATATTATCAGTATCTTCACAGCTAGTGTAGGCACTTAATCCATAGATTTACATGCGTTTGCACCCTAAGGCTACATCACATTACACAGCCGCAGGGTGCAAGAAATTATGCGTTCAGAGCTCGCTCGAATCCCAATTTATTGGCAATCGATTAGCACCAGCCAGAGGGCTTTGTTTAATTGGAGTGCTACCGTGATTGGATTAACAGGCCCAATGGCATGCCCCTATTACTTCCTTAAGTAATGAACCAAAAAGGTAAATGTACATCCACAAACATTTCAGGCGGAAAATTCAACCAACGCGTACGTAATGCGGTCTTTTTATCCCTAAGTGCACTTTATCTCATGTGTTGTATCTGTAGATTTATACCACTCAAACAAATATATGTGGAGAAGAATACGAACATATTGTGCTCACCACGTACACCAAAATAAGTACTTATCTGTATTCCCACGTCGATATCTTCCCGAATGTAAATATGACACCCCATAAACTGAATGTTTTATCGGCTGCCACTACCATTCCAATTTATTCTGGTCATTTTTGTCTAGTTCGAGGGTGACCAATTTTTAGGGGAGAATTTATGAGTTTTATTATGACTTTTTTCGGACTAATAAATACCACCTTGGAACTAGAGCCATGTGTCCAGCTTTCGAACGAACAAAATGATGTTTACTGAAACCTGTTCCACTCATTGTGAACTGAAAGTTATTGAATCGTTCAAATAGGTTAACTTTACGGGTCACTTCCCAATGTTAATCAGTTAACAAGCTGATTTACAATGTGAGGAAGTCTTTCAAAACTCTGACAAAAACCTTTTGTAAAAGGATTTGTAAAACAAAATTAGTTAGGTATCATTGTCCGAGGTTAAACAAGCTACCTTCGTGTGAAACAAAAACGATTATTATGCTTACTGCCGGTTTAAATGTTAAGTACTCATACGTAAATGTTTTACATTAAGTGTCAAGCGACACGTAAAACCCATAAATTTGTATCAGCTTTACAATTTATCAAGTAGATACAGATCGGTATCGTTCAGTAGTCGCCTTCCCGCATTGTAATCCGTTGTTTAGGATAGTATGCGGAGCGAACTAACAAAATATTCTGATCTCGTAGCGAAGTAACGCCCTCAGCCGCCGGCCCCCGCTATTTATACCTCTCTTATTGGCACTTCTTCAATGTCAGACGCACCCTGCGCCTGTCCCCTGATCCCCTAAACCCCACGGATGCCCCTTCCTATCCCTCCAACATACATTACACAACACCACTCGAATGCTAACGGCTGTATAAAATTATATCAATTGCATGGATTTTATTGTCAAATTACAATATCAGATTCGGCACCTCGTATATCATCTGCAGCGAAAGGGTTAGTATTCTAGTCCCCCTCAACTATTTCCCCCAACTACAAAGAAGCAGCGTATACCGACTCATTGAAATCTTGTCGTCCATAACGCAGATACATATCGTAATGTTAAACATGGAATTTATCGCGACTCTGTATCCGGTCGGTGCATACTAAGAAACATGCTAAATAACCGGTATTATTGAAAAAATATAGATATATCGCCTTAATTACGCTAAAGGGCTGGCCACTCATACCCGTAGGCATGCTTCATTGATGTATAAAATCGTTTACAGTATCGATTATCAAACAGAGCGTATTTTAAGATTACAGATGTAAGCATTACTATTTATATCGAACGATTGAGCTGCAACACGCGTATCATGTTTGACTGCTCCTGATGAAAATACGTTGTATGTTTGTGTATACAGTACACTAGTACAACTACACTCATACGTTTAAGTTTCCTTACTTTTCTGAATATACATTGACGTAATTTTCATCTCTGCGTATGTAAGCAGTAAGAGTTTTCGTAATACATATTTTATGAAAGCTTAAATTGGCGAGATTTATCTTTCTCGGTACATCAAGGAATGACTTCTATCCCTACATTCAACTAAGCTAACGAAATTCTTCCTTTGCAAGAAAAAACAATATAAACTTATCTCTTAAAGCACCCAAGTTAAGTCTACAGGAAACTTATGTTAACTGCCAACATAAACTTATGTAATACAACTTATATAGATAATGGATCCCATAGATATAAAAAAGTAAATATGTAGAGTATATCGCTTATATCCGGACCAAATAAAATTTCCTTTACATAAATAATAAGAATTACGAATAAGTAACAAGTCGTGGGTGGTAACCGCTTGTAATTAACAATTCTTGATTACAGTTTTCCGAGTCTCATTTCCATAAACCGTAGGCAATACGAGCGAGGCCTAGATTAAAGCCATAATTCATGTTCGCAACATGAAAGCAACATGAGAATGACATCGCAGATGCCATATACCTAGATAAAGTCATTAAATTGTTTTAATTATTAATTCGAGTGGAACGCACTAAAGGACTGAGCTCAGTCGGCTGACCTCAAAAGGCAGGCGCGTCAAAAATCTCCGTATCGTACAATTAAGCTTCTCTACAATAAAACCACGTTTTAATTTCTTATTAGTGGCGATTAAATTACTTTAAACGTCGCCGTAATTGGCCACAGCGAGCCAAAGTTGCTTATTCCAGACAGGACGAGGCGAAGTGATTTTTCTTGTAAATAAACAACAAAAAATGTCGTAGGTATTCCTTTTGTACTTTGTGAACGGGAATGTAAATTTTTGGGTCACGAAATGTGGTTAATTATGACGATGGCATTTGTTATGTGTAACGAGCCAGTGGACTATTTGACGGTGTGAAAACGTCATAAAAGCTGTTGTATATATGTAGTTTCATAATTCTTTAACATGGACACCGAGGCATCTGTTTGATTTTACAAAACTTTTGACATAAATCTGAACGAAATGTTCGCATTAATTTTTATTAGCCTCTCTAGCAGGACGGAACAAGACACAAAAAAAAAAAAAAGTTTATTTATAGTCTGTACGGCAATGTAAAAATAATGTGTGAGACAGCCATATTGTATTTTATAAAAGGATGAATTTCCATTGACTACCGAGCTTTATGCTGTAAAGGATTCACTGAAATTTTATGCGATTACAATAACTTCTGATTTTATAAAATTTATGTTGTTGTATTAGTTTATGTTTTGAATATACAGTGTTGAATCGTTACTAGATTCATAAAAACCTACATAGCTAACTATATGTTTCCGACAGCTAAAGCAGAATATCCATTATGGTAAACCAAATATTCTAACCTAAAACAAAAACGACCAAATTTAAAAGATCGACGCCACTCCATAGTCCACCATCGTATTGTAAAGAAACAAAACAACCTCACACGATACGATCCGAACAATGCCGAGCCCGTATCGAGCCCGAGATGTCGCCCTGCAAAAGGCCTTACAAAGGTGAAACGTACCCCCACTCTCCCCCACCATATATTAAGATCCCTATCTGAGATTTACGAAGCTCGCTGTGACCGCGATTGTATCTTTTAGATTAATGCGCAAGAGTGTCGTACAGCCCTAACTGCCTGTAGGTAACATTACCTGCCGTTCTTTCTACACCTTATTTACTGATTTAATGCAACTTGTCGTAACTACAATATTTGATTATTACTGATAACATGGCGTGGTTAACTGCCCATTAACAGTTATCAACCAACTATCGGTGAACGTAGAAATTATTTCATTAAGTAGGTAGGTAGGTATTACTTATGTTTGTATTGGTATAGATACCAGCCACACGGGTCGATCCATCAGGTTAAGCTACGCTTGCCGGGGTTGGTCCGTGGATGGGTGACCATCTTTACATATCGAGACTCCTCCGTGCCTCGGATAGCACGTTAAGCCGCTGGCCTCGAAGGTCATTAGTGGATCTTTGACAGTCGTTACGGGTCGTCAAAAGCTCGCAAGTCTGACAACCAATCTTACCAAGGAGTATCGTGTTACCCAGTAACTGGGTTGTGGAGGTCAGATGGGCAGTCGCTCTATGGAAAAGGCTAGGCAGATTGATTGAAATTTTGATCGGAAATGGGTTTTTAAATAGACAACTTAGATGATTAGATGATGAGCGAAATATATGCGCGTTGCGGCTTTGTGTTTTATGATTGTTGAGTTTCATAACATGTTTTCCTTATTTCTTATTCAATAAGGAATTAAATATTCGTAAACATTGTACGCCTACAATTATTGGTCAGAGAATGTGTACCTATAAACCTTCAAGATCGCATAATACTTATAGGAATGTTCGGGAGCTTAGAACATAATCGTAGTTTACATCTATTTTCCATAACCGTTCGAGCTTAGTGGCATGAAATGTCAGTAAATCACCTCCGGGCATGTCGCCCGGCTTCCTCGTACGTGTGTAATGCGCAACTCTGGTCAGCGAGCCAATTTGTTTTTATTGAGACTACCCTCGAGTTATGCAAACTGGTCGGAAACGCTGAGCCCGCTGTAAACAAACTTAAACGCGACTAATATACGCTGACCTCTGAGGAACCACGACGCATTACCAATTGGGCGGTACCATGCGGGTCAGTAAGACCCAGCTCTGGTTGCCTGGTCCACCTTTAATCTCGAAGCGAATGTTTTCACAAGAGTCTGCGTTTGGCCTCCGAGGCCGCGGTCAGGCGTGTGTAAACAATACTCTACGTTAATAGAGATATAAATTGTACGCATTCCATTTAATCCCTTTGAGAGCAATCGACGTCTATAACGTTATGAAACGACGCGTTATCGGGCGGAACAGACGTGCTGCCACGATGTTTCGTCGCCTACATGTGAACTTTCTGACTTTGAGCTGCGCTTATGTGTAACAAACGTCAGATCAAACTCTCCGGGGTACTGCGAGCGATCCTAAACCAACATCTCGTTCATAGTAAGGAGCATAAAGCGCGCGATTTATTTGTAGCGCCCTACGTTCTAAGTAATGATAGCGTCAATTTTGAAATAACCAATAAACTGTCTAGAACATACATTAGCATTAGTTGGTACCTAAATTTCAAGTCATAGCAGACGAATAAAATAAATTTGAAGTAGCAAACTGGCAGACGACATCGTATCTATATTAGCATAACGTAGTTGGTATAAACGGAGCAAACTAAAGCTTTCAGAAAGTTCGACGGACTGTTGAACAATGCCTCCGTTCACATTCTTGTAGCTATTGAGTCACGTCTGTGAGCGTTATGTACTAATAACACGTTGTATAACGTACATAGCCCTATGTATAACTGCGCAAAACATTGTTGTTCACTTCATGAATTCGAATGAAAATTAGCTGTTATAAACATGTAAATACATATGGAATACGTTATCTGATCTCAAGATGTATAAATCAGTCATACAGAATACACGTATCATTAATTCAGCAGAGTAATGTATGCATATACATTTACCTATAATATTTATTTATTTTGAGCTCCAGGTAAACGTGTTGACTGTTAAATATTTATATGCGAACACTATTTATACAGCAGGTCCCTATAGTTTTTAAGTCATATTGATTTACCTAAGCGATCTACGAATCCTTGTGACATTCTTAGAAATTAAACGATACGTTTTTTCTAAAATTTAATGCCAATCACGTCTAATATATCTCGATTCCATACATCCACGAAAACTTGGCAATGATCAAGACAAGAGAACGCCTGGATACATTATTCATTTGTTTCAGTTAATACATATTATAAATTTAATACATTTTCCAATTAATCTGTCGCAAGAAAATATTAGTTGAATGGACAAAATGGATATATTTACATCACAATACGTTTATTTGTATGGATGGGAGTTATAGTGTATTCATAGCATAATTCCGTATTATGTGACTGTGCCAGCATTCATGATGCTAACAGTGAGAAGGATAGGTTAATGTGAAGTGTATTTTGACATCAACGGTATATTTCTACTTAAGAAACATTTTTTTTGCCATTTAATTATCGAAAGTATGTTAAATTACATCTACCATTTCAGAGGTATATACATTTATGGATAAAAACCATAAGACTCAGCTGTTGTGTTACTTACTCGCTGGTCTAACATGATCTAATAATCCTTCTTCACCTCATATGCAATTCCCGTTAACAACAACAGCTTAGAAAAATGAAGAAAATTTTCAGTGGAAAAAAGAAAATTTCCACAAGAAAATCTAGCCTTAATCAATGAGAAAACCTAGTGTTCAGATAGTAGGATAAGTTGGTAACTACTAAACAAAATAGTAAATTCATTCAGTGCATGCGACTGTATTTCACATTCACAGCAATGTTTGAATGCATTGCTTGCACCCGGTTCGAGTGCAAAATGTATTATTTAGCGAATTTTAAACAAAACACGTTGATCGATAGGCTGGTAGCTAATAAAATATTAGTTTTATGCCAACAGGATGCAAATTAAAATTGCAAAGCGACACCTCTAAATATACACATTATCGTATAAAATAAACTGAAGGTTTTGAACTTTCGTGTAACACCTTATCACATGCCTATCTATTGAATGTATTTAAATGCTGAATACCAGGCTTTATAAGGAAGGAAGCAATTAAGTAGTACCTACAACGCATAATACAAGAGGAAGAAGGCAAGGTCAGCAAAATGCCTTTGTATGGGTTTACTTCTCATTCTAAGAACATTATTTCATTCTACGAATTAACAAGGTGTGTAAAAAAAAGGTGCGAAATGAGTTATTCAAAACGTGTGCCGAAATAGTAGCCGGCTTTGAGAGCTAAATTTCAAGATGGAGGCATGCTCTGTCGTGACTTCCTCCAAAATTCCAAGTAACTTGTAACAGCCAAAAAGTGTTGACATCGTACGAGGTCCGTTTGCAGTAGTTATTAATAAAATCACTAGCCCGCTCCATTTCCTCGAACCTAATGTAATATGAGGCTCAAGTACATTCAGCAATGTTTATATAATTTAAAGAACCACTTTCATTCATAAAGTGTAATAAAAAAATGAATCTACGCTTTGTTTGTTTTCATAGTCAGATCAGACTATCAATTTTGTAGGATAACAGTAACTAGCCGGCAGACGGCACGCGTACAGTTAATATATCAAAACCTTCCTCAGAGCGGTCTAAGTGGTGATTGAAATCGTACCAAAAACTATCGAGTAATTTTCGAGATTATCCTGAACATACATACTGACAGACAGACGCGTTGGGGAACTGTTTTTTTACGGGTGGTGTTGAAGTGTAAGATGGTTTTACTGCTTTTTTATAGCGTAAGACTTTATAAAGACCTCGATATAATTTGGTCTTCACTTTGATAAAAGATTGAAGATTCACACGTTACTAAAATGTATATCATGACAGGAAGATCGTTCTAATATTAAACATTATTTAATATCAACAAAAATTATAAATAAAACCTTTGGTGTTAATTAAAAATATCCAAACCTACTTTGTAGACTGCCAGTGGATTTACAATATTTAACCTGTTCACGGTCGTGTTTGGTCGTGTATACCATAATTTTAATCTATGAATTTGAATATTCATATTCTACGTGGTTCCAAGTCTAAAATTTAATATAGTATCAATTATTTATCATGTACTGGTGAGGACAGCGAGAATTAGCGGGCTTAAATGTAAGTATTGTTGTTATTTAGATCTACACCTACTCGTCTTAAATATATTGGACATTGAACATGACTGTTCTGTTTTAGAATATTTGTGTGTACCTAATTATTTATTATGTGTAAATTATAATGATTGATTACCAATAATAACGTTCAGGTAATACATTTTTGAAATCTAGACAGCAACACCAAAATCAATTTTCGTAACTCAAGTTTCAAATCATCTACCAACTCCCTAAATCTGTCGTTCAGAACAAATTGAGAAACCAAAACATTAATATTTATAGGTAAATATAAATACTAATGACCAAGTTATTAGGCTCATAAATTAATAGAATTAAAGCCATTGCGGTATTTAACTTGGTTACAGCGAAACATGTTTACTAAATCAAGAGATATGACAGTTTGCACTCGAGTAGGAGAGGTCGAAGAACTCTAAGTTTTCTATACCAAAAATAGTATGTTACGCAATGTGTAGCAGCATCAACAAATACAACCTTGGGTTGTAAAGTAGGCGCAAGCGCTCAATTGTCTTGTTCGTCTAATGAATAGGCATTTCATACTGTGTGAGTAAGCGGAGCACGACGCGAACCATGTTCAAGAAATAAGTATGACATTGACATAATTTATTGGACGAACTTGAAATAAAATTTATTTATAATACCAATACAAACTTATCTCGAAGATCTTTAGTCTGATAAAAAAATAAAAATCGATTCTTTGATATTATTTTTAATTTCAGAATTTATGGTAGCAAACTATCGAGTAAATTATATGTTTTTCTCTCTGAAATTATTCAATGATATTTAATTTTAATTAAAGCGTTCTCTGATGCGGATCCCATGAATTACAACTATGATACAAACAGATCGTTCGAACGACAAGATTGTATGCAGTTATTTATAGTTATTAATTAATATAAAACCTGCTGACCTTAAGAACGCTGAACTATACGTATATTCCAAAAAGTGGTTTAACGACGAATAAAACAAACAAGAAAAAAATATAGTTATTATTATATACTCGTATATATCATATACATTGCTTAATAACTTGACGCCCTCTATCTTTTCACCGAGAGCAAGTACAAAATAAGACATCTTAACGTTAAAAAGCATGCCTTAAAATATCAACACAGTAGAGTCAGCCAAGAGATAACAGAATAAGGCGTCAGTATCTGCAATATTATGCATGTACAGGCTTACAGAGTTAACTTATTTGGCGACGCGACGGTGAGTCGTGCTCGTGCATCTACGCATTCGCAATGCGCAACACGACAACGCGACTTGGTGGTCAAATAGACCATTATGGAAATTAATTTCCGTCTAAAATACTTTGGCGCCTACAAACCATAAACGTCCGCTGCTCATATTAAAATACTCATCTATAACGATCGCATCGAATTACTTCAGACGAAGTTATTATATTGTTAAGTGCTCAGACGTTAAAATATCGAAAATACAACTACGATAGTCGTTTGTAAATCAAATATTAGAAAAACTAAAACAATAAATCTTCGATTGGTTTTACTAAACCAGTTTACGCGAAGAAGATATAAAATGGCGTGAATAAATCAATCGTTGTTTTCCCAACTCTTTACTTTTTTAATGACTGCGTCAGTCGTTGAGGCGATACCCAGATGTGGGCCCAGCTGTTTCTATGACAGTCACGTTCACGAATCTGACAATGTGTTTGTACTACACTACGCCACGGGCTTGGCTCGTTAAATTTTTATTGCCACAAGGTCGCCACTTTATGGTCAATTCTCAACAGTTATTGTTCGCGGACAAACTTTTTTTACAACACTAGCGTCAATCACTTTATAACTGTGAAGTTACGATTGACAGTGATTAAGCCTTAATTGTTATGACGCTATAAAACTCCTTTTTATATACTTTGTAATTGTTATGATTATCCATTTTTCACGTTGATACACTGTTTGTATTTTTATACTACCTACTGATGATAAAATTGTGTTGAGAGCGCACTTTCTCAATCGCATAAACGTATGTAAAATGAATTCCTAAAGTGATAGATTTATGTTTGAAGATGAACATAATGTTCACGACTCTTTCAAGCATGCAAGATAAACGCGTGCTAACGTCACGGTTATGTTTATTGTGGCAAGTACGAGTTCGACCCTTACTTCTGGCCTGTGAACACCGTATGATAACAAACGATGTTTTGACTACGATTTTGGCGATATCGACTTTCGCACAACTGCCGCAAAGCGTCTGTAATAAAGCAATTTGCGGGCGTGCCAACAAAACAATGGACCCCTTTCTAAGCTTGTTTTAAAAGCTTTCGACGCCGTGATTTAAAACCCTTTGACTTATACCTTATTTGTAAACATCTTGTAAGCACAAAGGATCGATGTTTACAACAAAAACGAGAATTTGCACAACCCTATTGCCGTGAACCCTTTGTTTAGATTTTGTAATAAATTTGCAAAAAATTGTGAAAGTACCTTGTCTGTCGGTCCTGATTTTTATGGTTCCGTGAGCCGTATTGTATGTAAAACCAAAACCGTGCAATGCGTTAGTGCAATACTGATAAAAGATAACATATTATTTTATAAACAAGAACAAAGTGTAGGTACTCCGTAGGGAAAAATGGTAAATCGTTTACAAAACACGCTCCGTTACAAGATTGCGTTTGAAGGACCGGGATGTTGCCATCAACTAAAAATTTATTGTTATAGTTATTAAAAATGGGGGATTTAAATGCTACTCGGGTGCTCCCGGTTTGCTTATTTATATTACTTTTGGGAGGAAAATACGCCCGCGTTATAAATATGAAAGGAAAACGGCTAAGGGAAATAATTGTGCGGCTTATCTGTACGGAACAGAGTTGCCCAGAATTGAAGGTTCTTGACTATTTTTGTACCTTAATGGTCGGTTGTACAATATTGACCCACTATTAAAGCTTTTGTTCTTGGAGAAAGTTTGTGTTTATTGCGAACCTTTTAAACCCTTTTTCGACACTTTTTTGCGATAGAACAATAGATTTGCAATTGTTAAAGTTGTCAATAGTAAAAAATACAATAACGGAGAGATTTTTTCGCAAAAACAGCCGAATAAACAAACGTGATACATGATGCAAAATACAGGTAGCGTTTTAGGGTTAGTTGTTGCACCTTTGATGTTAAGGTTGTTTTGTAATTCTGCAGCGTAAAAAATATGCAGACAATTTCAATCATTTAAAAATACGAGTAGTTCGTTCAACTTTTAAACCTTAAATAGAAACAAAAATGTATGACAAAATTTTTTTGTCGATTAAAAAAGGTTTGATTGCAATAATTCCATAAAGCCATATCAAATGAATAATTGCAACATAATTTTACGACAGCCTCCAAAGGATTTATAATTTGAATCATCGCACACATTGGACCAAAATGCAGCTATAATGACTATATTATGATGACTTTTTGTCAGAGGGTACTTTTCTCAATAGGAACTGAAATAAGTTTGAAATATACGAGACCAATGTTGTGACTAAAGACAATAATATTTTATCTATCACGCGACCCAGTTTCGAACAAAAAAAAAACCATTTGAAAAACCTCAACTAAATTTTCCGCAGAGCCATTCATCAGCTCGACTATAAGCCATTGTTTTACTCAAAACAATTTAGTAGACGATGTTCACGATTTCTAACATTCAGCATTTAATTGTGTCACTATCACAAGTGGTTCTAAAAGTTCTGCCATTAAGAGTTAGATATATTTCACTTTTCAGTTCCAAAATTGAGAATTCCAAAGAGTTTGTGGCGATAAGCCATTAGAAGCGTTGTTTGGTCGAATGTGTGTTAAGATTCCTATCTAAATAAAGGTACTTAAAACTAAAAGAAAATAAATTTGAAACGATAAATACCATTGAACTCACCGCAGACGACCCGATCGAAGGGGCTCATCCAATCTGGAAATGGAAAATCTATTATCAATCGTATTGAAAGATCATTGTTTCGGCCAAGTCGCATGCACAACGAGTAAAGCCTATATATTACACAAAAAAAACATATAAAAAAGTCGCTAGAATTTTAATGAAATAAATATAAATGTAATTTGGTTTCTTTCACAGTACCTTTTTGCAACACAGTTTTAAAGCGGAAAATCTTCTTACAATTTTTATGAAACAAAAAGTATTGCTAGTAAAATACTATAGGTCTACGGGGATAGGTATCTACAGATGTCTATAAAAACTGGCGAAGCTACTATAGGCATTTTGCTGAAAACGCTTAGAAAGAAACAAACCAAATGACGTTCCTTAAAGTCTTAATTTTCATTATTGTGTATATTCGTGTGAAGCAAAATCGACGTCTCCAGGACCATTAGATATACATATTTTAAAATGATTTCCACAAATCACCCTATAGGTATACCTAGTGTATACAGGGTGATTCGTGAAAATCATAAAACTATAAAAACCCTGAAACCTTACACTGTACCTAAATGATAAAAAAACAGGTTTAATTGTACAGTTCAATGGATAAAGTGGTAGTAAATTTTTATAGTTCACCAAATAGTAAAATTTCTCAGTAACATTGCTCATTTGGAGCGAGTATCACAACGGCTAGAACAATTGACTGTTAATTACATTTATCGTGAATCTAAATTACGAGTAAAACATTTTTAATTACGCTTTATCAATTAAAGCAATTATTTAGTTTTTATTGAGCACTGCGTTTAACAATGTTGATTCAAATAAATGCCGTTGCGCGGAGAGCTAAATAATTGCAAATAGTATTGTGGAGTTACTCTAATGTAAAAATCTTTTACAGTGAATCATGTCTGGTGATATTTATAAATATAAACGAGCTATAGATACTCCAGATGATATATTTATAAAGAATTGAATACTAAAACTTTTACTAACTAGATCTCAAACAATACAGGATGGTAATTGAAATTAATCTGATAAAATAATTATCTACCTAAATAGCTTCCTATTATGTATTAAAATATATAACCACCATGCTAAATAACCATGTGAAATGAAGAAACCAACATTTTAGAATAAAATAAAAATCGGAAGTATACTTGGCGGCAATTCGTATTTATTGACTTTTCTATTTATTTGCGAGGTCAATAATTAGCTCTTAAATGTCATAAATCCGGGATATTTGCAACATTATAATATCCCACTTAACACCCATAACATTATGCCGTCTAAGTACATGATAAAAAGAATAGAATTATTTTAACTAATGGATATTATAAAGAGAAACGATTAGATTATTTTTATGTTTGTATGTTAGTTTGTCATGGATAAACTAAAAAAATGCTTAACTGATTAAAAAAAATATTACGCATATAGAAAGCTACATTATCAGCGAGTAAAATGGGCTGTGTTTTTTTGACTTTCACGCGAAAGGAGTCGCTGGCAGAAGGTAGTTGTTCATAAATAAAAAAACATTTTTATAAAGGGTGACATCGTCTGCCACTGGATTACAATGCTATAAAAAAAATCTGGCATTTCATCAAAATACGAAAGTTATAGCCGACTGAGAAGCTAATGAAATTGCTGTAGACAAAAAACGTTATATTATTAAAAATTGTCTTAGCTATCAACATCACAATATAATGACTCACAAATAAATTTACGTCCAATTAAGCACGCATGTAGAGCTACTCCGGTTTTAGCAACGTTTAAATTTAACGAGTTTTACCTATCGGAAACATTTAAATTGTCTCGATTGAGTGCAGCCGTTAATTACACCACGAATGCATAAAAAATTCGATTATACGAATCGAACGCCGTATATCGATACTCGAAAATTCACAACTCATTCCGAGATAACAAGAGGCTTTCGGTCTCCAATCGAGAATTTAAAAATCGACTGTCGAAACTTTCGAAAGGCGGTGTAAGCCTAAAATGGAAAAGGTTAAGAGTTCTGTATCAGTCCCATATTTCTTTGGGGAAAGATAATGACGTTATTTTTCAAGTTGAACGTTTTTTATTGTTTTTTTGAAACACTGCAACAGAGTAGAACGTCGTAAATAAGTGAATCAGAATTCTTTGAAACATTAAAATCAATGTAAATTGTTTTTACTAGTAAACAAATGTGTGAGTACGTAATGAAGTAATAGTTGTGTGAACAATACGGCATTAACAATTTAATTATTAACGTGCTACAAATAGCAATCAATAGTATAAAGGGTTTTTGATGGCATGTGGGTTCCGATTGCTCACGGCGCGCTCCGATTGGCTGTAAATGCCGGCCATATTTGTTCGGCGCATGCGCTCTACGCACCGCACACATGTGAACTGGCGTTCTCCTTTTCCGCGGTACACAATGTTTACTGTCAAGTGCGAGTTGCGTTCTAAGTCTAAAATGACTCGTAGATGAATTTAAATTTATATTTTTTTGAGATTTAAAAGATACTTCAGTGTTGTTTTATTTTTGCTGCTGAATAAATAATATTTGATGTAGATTAAAAAAATATATATTTTTGGGAATTTTAATTCTTTATGCCTTATTTTTTTTATTTATGTAGTATGATGTATTTACGTAGTAATCGTACTACGTACTACGTACTGATAAATAAAAAAAATTGAGAACGAAGTAAATAATTCTAGCTGCACATGTTAAATTTTTCCTTTCAACGCTAGAACACTGAAAAACAAGAAACATTGAATCGCACTAAAGTTCATTCAAACTAACATTCGCGTAGTGTTTAAACGTAAAACGCTCTTATACTGTCAAATTGTTATAGAATGTTGCGCGTTACGACGTATAACTGTCGGCTACTGACAAGTCCGCCATTTTAAATTCGTGTGCGCGCGCGCAAGCACCTGCCACGTTATTTTTGTCTTCCCGAGACGAATTTTCACCTACATCAACCCGGACACTTTTATATGCCGACATTGCCGACAAATCACGAAAATAGTCCATTGCTAAACAAAAACAAGATGATTATAGGCCATTTTATATAATTTCAGTGATCTACGAGGCTGTTATGACGTTCCATTGGCTTAGATAAGTTTTTTTTTCGCGTGACAACTGTATGCGTCAGTCAGTGCCAAGAACGTCAATTCGTTGCTAGATACAAAAAAGTTTGATTCACACATATCTTATCTGTGTCGCGGTCTGAGTTATTTATACGTGCGAAGTTTTTGGCATAATAATGATTCAGCTTATCAAATTAAGTCATGCGCCAATGTTTTTTTTTTGTTAGAGAACGGTTGTTTTGTATAATAGCTAAATAATAAGAAGTAGCTAAATAATTGCTAGTATTTAAATATTCTGCATATGTTTTTATTTTTACAAACAACACAAGCTTTGCTAGAATTTTTGGATTTAATTTAAAGAAAAGGGTGATCAGTTCATAATAAATATTCTTTGAACATTATTTTCAAAATTGTAATGGTAGTTTTTACATTGTTTTTATTTTTTCTCTGTTTCTGTGTTGTTTAGCTTTAAAAAAAATCTTAAATAAGTCTTATCAAATTGGTTTTATTTATATTTATTTATTTATTTAAACTTTTCACACTCAAAAAAGTACAAAGGCGGACGGGCGGTTTTCATTTCCTTGTCTACAGAACTCTAAAAAGTAACTGCCTAGCTACATGCCTGATTTGGTATGTAAATAGATACAAAGACTAATAAATCATTATGCCCTAATTAATTTATAAAGAGACCATATTTTGTTAAATGAAGGTCATAATTCGGTATTGTATATATGCCTTGCAATAAATTAATATTTATTGGTTTATTAAATATCAATTGGGTAGTATAACGACAGTTAGAAATGGTAGGAAGGAAACAATATAATAGACTAAATTAATAATATAAATAAAAATAGCAATAAATCTTAAACATGTTTCAAAACCCAACATCATTATTTTTGACACGCTTTTATTAGGTTGTCCTGTATCTATCTATCTATTTATGTATCGGAATCTTGCAACGTAATTTTCAAGACGTCTGATTACCTTGAGAATTTGCACACGTATAATGGACCGATGACCATACAATAATTTCATAACGTTGGCCTTATATCCTCATCAGGAACATCAGGATAATGCTTTTATTAGCTTCACTTGTAATTAAACATGTACAAAAATCTTGGAAGTCGATTTTAATCTACTTCTATCGAAATTAAACTTTGTTTGTATATAATTTGGTATCTTGGAGCTTATCTGATGATGGAGCCCAGAGATGGATTGTGGAACTCTTGGCTACTAGTCAACCCCTCGAGTTTCGGCTGATACGATTTGGTTTGACGAGTATAATAGATTGGGCTTGATAATGAGGGTCTAATGATGGAGCCAGGAGGGGGACAGTGGAATTCTTCATTGGCTACTATAAACCCTTCGTGTTTAGGGTCATATGATTCGTTTTGAAACTTTGTATGTACAAGGTGGGGCAAGATTAATATCATAATGTGAATAATTGGCTGCGATTTTGTTAAAAGTTAAAAGTTAAAAAAATGGGCTCTGTTTTCACGGAAAGATTATTTAAAGTAAAATTGATGACATTAAGTGCACCTTCTGAGTTGATGCACATTTATTGGTGATTTCTTGCTCAATGTTGGCTTTCAAGACTTGCAAGGTTTGTGGTTTATGTTGGTAAACGCAAGATTTCAAAAAACCCCAAAGCAAGAAGTCTGGCGCCGTCAGAACTGGCGGTCTAGCCAGCCAGTTCAAATCGCCAAAACGAGAGATTACTTATACGGCCCAGAAAATGCAATGTTTGTTGTGATTCAAAATCTCCGTCATTGCCTGAGCTGTGTATATTGCGCCATTGCATTGTAAACTAATTCTCTATGTGTCCACAACATCAA
Source organism: Agrochola lota (assembly GCA_947364205.1). Lineage (NCBI taxonomy): Eukaryota > Metazoa > Arthropoda > Insecta > Lepidoptera > Noctuidae > Agrochola > Agrochola lota. The sequence goes on along the minus strand of OX376227.1, from coordinate 13,620,962 downwards.
TGTCTAATCACAATAACATTTTGATGCCAATTGCAAAAAATATGGCGTATTTACATTCTGACATTACTTTTCCACCCTGTATATATAGTTTGGATGACAATACTAATAATTTGGTATCTTGGAGCTGATCTTATAATGGAGTCAGGAGGTGGATAATGGAACTCTTCAGAGACTACTAGTACACCCTTCGAGTTTTGGGTCATATGATTCGTTTTGCACTCGGTATCGAGGGTCTAATGACGGTGCCAAGAGCTGGATAATGGAACTCTTCAGTGGCTATTAGAAAACCGGTCAAGTCATAATTTCGTGACTTAAGGCTATTTAACTAAGTGCGGATTTCACCAATGAAATTGAACGCGTTTAGCACATCTAAACGCGTTCAAGAGCTGTCAGTGTACAATATTCCAAAACAATTTTGACACTGACAGCTCTTGAACGCGTTTTAGAAATGCTTTTTGCGTTCAGTTTAATTGGTGAAATCAGGGCTAAATGAATAATATACTAGATTAAACAGTGAAAAATAAAAATATAAACTATTTAAAAAAAAGATGTGTGGAGCGCTTTATTTAAATTAATTAAAAGTACACAGAACTAAAAAGCGCTTCACGCTTTTTGATTTAATCATTGGATATAAAAGAAGTGACAAATTGCATATAGGTACCTACGTAGGTATATCGTCACTAATACAAGTCAATTTTATCATTTTAGTATTTTTAGTGCGTGATAGACGTGTGTTATTCAATGTGACATTCATTAAGAACGTTATTGTAAACTAATATATTTAATTATAAGGTAAAAATTTTACCTGTTTACCTTTTTTAATTATAAAGCAATACAAAATAATTTATGGATCCTTAATTTGATAATTAGTATGATTATAATTTTATATAATGGTCCATTTTTGCTGAGCTTTTTTAAATGATTTATTTTTTAATTTGTTCTTTCTGTATAATCACCGAATTTAAACAAGTGTAATTACCCATTAACCCATTTCAAAATGTTTTTATTTTAAAAGACATCGGGAGTACAAATATCGTGTATTTAAAAATAATACAAAGTACAAAGTAGATACCTACCTGTCTGCTGTGACAGTATTTTTTTTTAAATGTGCAATATTATAGGTAAATAAATTATCATCCGTTGTAACTAAATAATCACAAAAACCTAAACCTACGTATTAAAACGCATTTCGCACTTGACCATCATTCGTGATATACTTTTTAATAGTGACATAATTTATATTTGACCGTAATTATGTGCTGAACAGCTATTATGTTCGATAAATCTTGTCTTTGCATAATTTTTTTGTTACTAATTGCAGTTTTTACTGAATATGAATTAGCTCGATGGAAATTAGGTATTGTTTCGTTAAAATACCGCAAAAATAGCTCAATATAAGAATAATAGTTAAGTGCTTCAAAATATCGTGTTGTAAATAAGTGGTTCAGGTAGGTACAAAATTCAAAATTCAAAATTCAAAAGTCATTTATTCAAAATAGGCTGAGAATCAGCACCTTTCAAACGTCAAAATTACATAAGACAGTCCCCCAAAAACGCCCACCCTTCACCACTTCCTAGTGCTTAGCTGGGAACTGCTGGCTGGCTACATAGTTGGTAATAAGAGATGATACTTATGTTTTTAAATAACTATGTAACCAAATTAATTTGTGTGATTATAGTGTGATTCTTAAGCACCTGCGTTACTTTTACACCCGTTCCCCGGCTAAAAATAGTATTACTTATTCGCCATTTCATAAAATCGATATAATAATCTGTAATATTTATATTATTTCTGTAAACTGTTGACTAAATATACCTACTATATTTAGCCTTTATTAATATTTTTTTTATTCATATGTAAGCTTATGCTTATGTTAATCATATTTATCATCTTCAGCGCCATAAAAAAAAACAATTAACTCATTTTTATCGGTCAACCCAATTGAATACGATATTTAACCCTGTAATAACCGCGGAAGATTGATTGCTAGATAATAAAACTTCGAATAAAAAGCATCGTGCTATTGTATGCAAAACGTACAGGCACTTTGAGTCTGTAATCGTTCGCCTTTTTTGAGTACTAAGTAGACCCCACAAGATTTAATGCTTTTGTACTTACTCTAAATTCATAGGTTAGTAACTATTGTACTTACTGACTATTCTGACCCACTACTCTATTTTCCCGGTAGTGTTTTTAAAGTCAGCTACAGAATTTTTTAAATGGATTTGGCTACTTACCCGTAAAATATTTTAATGCATTTGCTTTCAGAAAGGTATGTGTTTTTAAATGAAATTTTTCCTATTAGCTTGTTATTTTTATAAAATAGGCAATTACTGTAATTTATTGTTATTGATTTAATGCAATGCTCAGCCGATTTTAATTGGTTAATTTTTAGCGACGGTATGAACTAACTCAGTGAATAATTAAGAAGTTATTTGAAACATTTCATTAAATGTTTTAAGTACTAACCCGTTTTAAAGCAATTGGCCATTAAACATTTTATAATGATTGCGAATTTGATTAAAATAATTAATTTATTATGTATACTTCATAATAAACATTATTTTAATTACCTAAACCGTAATTAAAACGCTAATAAAAATATTTTGCAGTTCAAAATAAGTTTTAGGTATTAAATGAAGTTCTATGTAAAGTTTGTAAGCATAATACAGACCCGCCCATTGCCGACGGCGGAATGGGCGGTGCGAGCGACGGCCACCGACGGCCGAACGTAACCGACAGAGAACCAACAGAGCCGAAGCGCCCGCGCAACATTTACGACCTTTACTCATAGTTTTATAGCCTGTTTATACCAAAACACCCTTATACTTTCTTTAATTACCTTATTAATATTCAAGAAAACAAATTACATGTGATCAGAATTAAAATTATGCTATTCAGAATAAAACAGCTGCTAAACTTTTACCCAAATTATTATGTACCCATAACGGATACTTATTGTGATTCATCGACAATAAAAATAATAATAATCAATTTTATTGCGTTTGTATTGCACTGTTTGAATTATTTGATTGTTAAATAAGTGCTAAAATCGTATTAGAATGGGTATAATTTTCAAAAATAGGTAAATGGTTACTTCTAATTGGAATAAAAAGTAGGTATAAGACTACGAATTCCTTTTTATTTATATAACCGATGTTTGTTTATGTAGTGTTAATAAATTTTACATAATAGTAATCGACTAACTGAAAGTATATCAATAAAATAAATATTTTAATTCGTGAGCTACTAAAAAACGGTAAAAGCAAAACGAAAATAATGCTAAGTAAAGACAGCAATAAACTCAACAATAAATTAAACATTCTAGTCTAGAAACAACACCTAGATAGGTATTAAACGAAAACATTAAAGCCAATCTAATTGCTAAGTACACAATGGCCTGATAAGACTTCCTATATATAATGAAACTTATCTTGGGCTTTATAAGCAACACAAAAAGTAATTCGTAACAATTGTTTCAGGAACGCCAACATCGCAAACTGTCATGCAGTGAAGGAGTAAAACATTTACCAGTGATGGACATCCAGGGGTACCGCGGTATGTCTGGCAGCGGCTGGGCAGAGCCTGGCTGCGAGCACGCCGCTCCCATGGCGTCCACGGTGGCGGCGGACGCTGCCGATGCCGCAGAAGCCGCTGCTTGATGATAGAACTGTGCAGCGGCCGCCATGCTGGCTGATGCCGCCGACACCGCCGCCCCGCCGTTGTGCTGACCCAGCGCGTAGTTCACCATCGGGTCTCCTCCCACAGCCGTCCGATACTGACAACTCTTGTCATCCGCCGCAGATAAGCCGCCACCAGCAGAAAACGGCACAGAACCTCCGAACTGCTGGTGATGCGACACGTAAGGATACATCCTCGCCGGTGCGCCCGGCGATGCCGATGACGAGGACGAGGACCGCTGCGGGCTGCCGGCGCCCGGCGAGCCTGCCCCCAGCGCTGCCGCTCCCAGCCCGCCAGACAGCGAACTTGACAGCGACGTCGACAGAGACGACGACAGCGAAGATGACAGCGACGCCTCTATAGGCGACGCCCCAGCACCCGCGAACAAATTCTGGTGATGGAACTGCTGGTGGTACTTCGGGAGCATGCTATCGATGATGAACTTGGAACTCATCGCTCGGCGGCGACGCGGCGCGCGACGATCGCCTCGCGGGAGATGCGTTTATCGCCGGCGATTCGGATCGATTCTCGCGCGTGCACCTCTACTATGGCCGCGGATCGTTTATGACCCGCGTATGAGGCTCTACGACTCCGAATTCCCCGTCGTGGCGAGCGTTACCGCTGCCGCGCGCCGCGCTCGAGACAGCGAAACACGCCACGTGCGTGCGAGCGAGACGCAACGATGATCGGGGGCGACCCGCCAGAACCCTCTCCGTCTCATTAATTCCTACCTGCGTGGCTTATATTAGAAAGAGATAAAAGCTATTCGCTAACGACCATTCCGACGGCCATTGTTCGTAATGGCGCCGGGCGCCCCGCACCTCCGCACCGACCTCGTCTACACCAATAGTGATCCGGTGCAGAACATTCACCGCCAATCACAAACCATTCCGGCACTTCTAGCTGTCAAATTGAATGGCTTTAAACAGAATTGCAACATTACTTTTAATATTAAATGTAATTTTTTGTAATTATCTAGTACTGAATAAAATGTTATAGTATACAATTATTTCACAAACCTGTAAAATTTTGTTTATTTTTATATACATTTTTTTTTTTCTCGAATGTGTAGTTTTAACTTCCTGAATGACTTGAAAATATGCCATAGTTTAATCCAATAGAGATAGGTACAAATACAGACATATTTTTTATTGGTGTACAAAAACATGAAAACGTACTGCTATTGTTTGGTGTTATTTAGGTTTCAGTGTTTTGTTTAAGAATAAAAAATTCAAGTTTGTACTTTTTTATTATTTTTCAAGTTATAAAATCATTCTGTACATTGTATCTTACACGATTTTAAAATAACATTATCAAATAATATTTTACAGTATTGATAATATTTTTTGTTGTGAAAAAAAAGAAGTGAAGCAAGATCCAATGTTTTTTACGTCGTCAAATTGTGTTTTCTTGACAGAACAGTATTATTTCTTAAATCACCAATTATTATTGAAAAAATCAAAATTACAAAAGCTAAAAATATTACATTTAAAACATGAATTGCTCTAAATTGCGTTACGCCGGCCACGTGGACGGACGGGTACTATCCATCTCGTTTCTTTGAATGTTCCCTTCTCTATCGCACGTTTCATTCATACGTATTGGTCGTAACTACACCAAGCACATGTGCAATAACAAACTTTACGAGTGTTAAAATAAAACCGTTTATTGCCTGAGAAGTTTGTTTATTTGTTACAGTTTTGATTGTTAAACGTGTTTAGTGCATGGTTTTTATAGGCTTAAGTTGCCTTTTCAGCTTTATCAGGTCGGTGGTACGACTGTGAGGCAGTAGAACATTGCATAAGTATAGGTTTTATGTTGTTATTGTGATGTTTTCGCCGTAAACGTATGGAATGCATGATATGGCCAGTTAAAGCCGTTTATTTCGCGATACGAGCAATTTTTTTATTGATTTTTAATGAGGTTAATGACAGTTTAATGTATCGCTCCGTTGGAGGAAACTCTTTGGACCGTTAAATTTCGCATTTTGCGTAGATACATTGTTTTGACTAGTAGATATCGCTTTTGTATTACCTACTTACGATTTATTTAAGATTTTTTTTTATTAAGTTGGTAAATTATCATCTCGTATGTAATATATTTTTTAAGACTGCGGATATTCTTAAAATAGAACACTGTGCACGAGGCATATAAATATAGCAAAATAGACAATAAATAAAAATGATAGACGGCCTAATTCTCTTTGATGAGTGAATAAAAATAAGGCCACTACTCCTAGTTTGATTATTGTTTCTTTATACATATTTATCGAAAATGGTAAACAAAGAAGTTTAGTTACAACATAAAATCTTTATTTACATTTTCCAAGTTACTCAGAAAATATAAATAGAATATACAGGACATGATGTGGCAGTCTCTATTTTCATATCTACAGCAAAATTAGTTTTTTACCCAACGGCCCCAGAAGGAGGGTCATGTTTTTATTTTTGTAAAAAACATCACCTTTTATACCTTTTTTTTTTTTTTTTGAGGGTGGGAAATCCAAAAACCCACCCATGTTCCTTCCGTTGCCTGTGTGCCGGGGCCGCGATATCCTTTTCGGACAAACGCGCAACCTCAGCAGGCATTGGTCTTTCGACCCCATCAGTTGGTGCTGACATCTATCACCTTTTATACCTAGATATTGTGATAAAATCATATTTTTATAAATGGTGATGTTATTTTGAGAAGGGCCTCTACACATAATCGATGGTACCTATGTGTAAATAGCGCTACTCTACTTTCATTAGTTGGTAGAGCGACACAAAAATCGGTCTTGGGATCGGTCGGTCGGGCTTTTATACACTGAGCTTTTTTTTCCGGTTCGAACATTAATCGTATGTTTCGATCCTGGCAAAGTAATTTTCCGATGTAGGTAGATACCATTATCTGCCTTGTAAGTGTTAGTCATAATATCTAATAAGAATACCATTTGCATCAACAATACCACAGTACCTTAATAATTGGTACTTACCCAGTTAGTCACCTTCTTATAAAACAATTGTACAATGACTATTGTCGATCGGTAATCAAATTAAAGCAATTACAGCACTTCTGAACAAAAATTCAGTAAGATTGTTTTTAGAACTACTAATACATGGGTTAATCAGTCTGTTCCTTGTTGGAAACGAACAAGAAAGACTAACTTAGGTACCTACTATAAAGAATTTCATATCTAAGCAGTTTGAAAATAAAATCCAGTGAACACGATGACCACATCTGTTTCACACAATGATCACAGATGTCCACTAGGAATAGAACAAAAGTAGCAAAGAAAATAAAGTTTTTAATTTTAATGTTTTTATACTTTGGGATTAATCAAAAATCTGATGCTGCGATTTCTATAGCGGCCCAGCGCTGCAAGCAGAAATAGTCCTTACGGTGTACAGATTTGATATTCTTTGATAGTAACTACTAAGTACCCAAAGAATGGAATCAAATAAGCACTTACTGAAAAAGTTACTGAGGGAGGAAATAATAAATACAGTGTACACACACATTCATAAATTCACGCTTTCTTCCCATGTGGGTAAGCAGAGCCTACAGAAAGCCATCTGCTACAATCCTTACATACATACCCACTCCTTTGCTTTCCATTGTTAATGTGTCTTTTTCAGAAATTAAAGACTACTTTTCTGCAGGAAAATACACACTCATTGTTTTTTTTTTCTCATTCAATTTCTAAGCATATTGAACATTTTAAGGTGACGAGAATTTTTCCCTGTTTTTGTTAAATCTAAAATGAAATATTGGCATAGTAGATTAGGTATGTCAAATTCCAATTCGTATTATTTAATTATTGTCTTGTTTACAAACACCAAACAATGTTACAGCAATAAAAAAACCATCGCAATTTGAACAAGCAACTTCGTTGTTTTCAAATCATTCTGCTACTCTGCTAACAAAGTCAAAACGTCGTACACAAAGTACTTTGTTAAGAACTAGTTCAATAGTTTGCACTTATATGGAACATGTACCAAAAAAGGCACGTTCCCTAAAAAGAACACGAGCGTTGGTGCAATCACCCTTAGTTTATAGATGTATCGGTGTACGGGAACCTCTATATTGCAAGCCGCAAAGTCGCCGGTGGGCGGAGCGACGTCCATCGTAAAAGTGTTCCGAAGTCTTTGGAAAATTTACAACTATCGCTTGTGAGATTTAACGACCAGTTTATAGATCCAACGCTTTTAAATTCGATATAAACTTGCTTTGTCTCAATGAAACAGCCATCAATGTGACAAATGTACCACTTATGCTCTATAGTGGTGTAATTGTGGGACATGTTTTATGTTAAACGGCTGTCAGTTTTTTACGGCGCTCCAGTTCAGTAATTCTTGCTTTATCATTTTCAGCATTTTTTGCTGTCTTCAGGCCAATTTTCACAGATTTTTGTAAAACAGTGTTGCTAAATGAAAAGAACCAAGCTTACCCACTCAAATTAAATAAAGTTTTCTTCAGTAGTTTTTCTTTGCATAGACCATCCTTATTATAGAGATAACATCACTTTTAAAAGAGCCATTTTTGTCCACAAAAATGAAATGATATGACATTGTTTATTCTGTAAATAGGATATCGGAATCACTTTTATATGTCATATGAAAATGTGACGATGACGGTGTTTCCTATCTGACTGCTATGAGAAGAAAGGCAGAAACAAACTCAGAGGTCGCAGTCTCTTTTAAACTCCAGACATAATCTAGTCAAGCCATATGAGAACCATGTAGATTGGTGTCTGAAATGGTCTTTTGAGGAAAGGACCACACAGATTTTCATGGGCCTGTCCAGTCAGTGCAAGCATTTGTCAGTAATCGTGGAGCTCAACTCAGAACTTAAGGAGCTCAACACGACGAACAATACCAAAGAAAGGACATTTGGGTAGGCCGCATCAACTACTCAAACTTCCAGACCTTCATTAAAACTAACTGAGAAAGAGAATACAAAGGAAAGAGAAAAATATTAAGAAAATATTCACGTAGTCCTCAAATTCACAATAATTAAAATAATATAATACTTTACAAAGTAATCATGTCATCTTGTATATAATTTTCAACAATGCCAATGTGTATATAAAACTAGTTTATTTTGTCTGGTTAATGAGGTAGTTACCTATCTATTTCACTGAATCACTTCCAGCACAGCAAGCCCTTATAATCACTCTTAAGATAAGGATTCCGTTCACAATAGCAATATACGCAACATTCAAATAAGTCCGCAACAGTCTTACAGTGTACTGACAAAACTGACACCTAACTATAGAAGGATTCCTGTTTCAAGCCAATAAGTAATAAGTATTAGACTCTAGTAAGCTCATTGGTCTTGTAGATCAATTTTGAAAAAAATTGTACTCACCCCAGAAGCTGTCATCGTCACCTGAAACAGAAAAAGAAAATTAATTTAAGAATGCTGATAGAAATTGATAGGAAATTGGAAATCTTCAAAGCCAGTTAGATTCTTGGACGACTCAGGTGAATTACTTAATACGAAATTAAAGGCATAATGGGTAACTAGATGGGATAAGGATAGCTTAGAGGCAGCTGTAAAGTACTGAAACAGTGGTCCACTACTGAAAATGGGTTGAAGGGTAGTTCAAACCCAGAGATACCTTCTAGAAGTAAAAAAGCAAGAATAATTTTTGTTCTTCTTCAACATTAATGTAATAAGTAATCGTTTAAACTCTCACTAGAATATAATTTCTTCGTCATAGGAACCTTTTTAGACTTTAATAAAGCTGAAAAGTACTTAGGTAGTTATACTGTTTAAATAGTATCCTTAATAGATCAATTTTCTTTTTATTATATTTAATTGGTTCTTAGTTATTCGAATATTATCCCATCTATTCCTCATAATTGCTAAATGAACAGAAGAAAACCAGAATAAAAACCTATCATAAAGAAAATAAAGGAAAACGAGGAGCATCTGTGCACTTACTTCACTTCAATATTGTGATAATTTATCTATCGCCCTGACAGGTGTGGTGTTTGTAGCACCACACATCCAAGATTCCTTATTCAATTGTTTTGTAGGGGGACTGGAGAAGTGATAATGCCATATAGTAGGTACTACATGTAGGGTGGTAGTTGGTCAGCAATGCAGACATCAAGATTACATACCTACACATGTTCCAAGTATTGTAGACAGGTTTTGAACACTAACTTAATGGTCTGTTTCACCCTAAGTATTCAAACTCAACCTCAAAGCATTTATTTCAATTAAACCATCTACAGGCACTTTTGAATTGTCAAGAAGTCGGTCTAAAGCGTAGTAGGTACCTATGGCGAAGAACGGGCAAGAAACTCAACAGACACTCTTTTATAAAAAAAAATAGTTACAAAATATTGGTTTCATCACTCCTGTTGAAATTATACATGTGAAAACAATGTAAAGACGTGAAATCATTGGTTCAGGTTTTCAGTATTTCATACAAAATTATTTTGAATTTTTCTCTGGTAGATAACCTGAGACAGGGGAAGAGACTCTTAGTTCAGCTGCACCAAGATAAATGAGACTTGCGAGGGTTCTACCTACCTACTGTTAGAGTATCCACAGTTTCTAGTACAACTAAGTAGATTGCTTTAAAACTCTACTCTGGATCAAGAAGGAATACCCCAATTTCTTAGCTCGAAAACTAATAAGTACAAATTCCCATAAAAAGATAACGTAGCCCGCGTACTAAAGGTTCTTAAGTAGCAATATTTATTTAGCTATTCGGCTCGTATCGTATACAAAAAGGGGGGTAAGTAGGAAATTTTAATTTCACGTCTGGAGTTGGGCGGGGAGCGGAAATTTGTGTGGCATAATAAGTGAGATTGTTGCGAAATTTGCTACAAGAAAAAGAACGAGGGCTCCCATCGCAACGCCGCGACGTTGAGATAGTGTGGATGTGCCGCGGGATACTGCGGGCACTTTTGTTCGGTGGATCTAAGGAGACCCGCCGGAAAATTCTCTCGAATAAAAAGTTTATTATGTACAAGACGTGGTTCAATTATGTATAGGTAACTGAAGTACTTCTTGGACTCGGTACCAGAATCCAACACCACCCCTAATTTGAATTCGCAAGAAAAGACGTCCGTGAGGTGTCAATTCGCTTTAGAAAAACCCAACAGTTTTAAGTTTTAGTAAAAAAATCAGCAATCGCACAAATAGCGGGTAAGTACATACAATAAGGTACTTGATAAAAATTATAATTATATTTAATTAAACACGACACGGTAGTAGGGATGATGCAAAAAAAAAAAAAATTGTCCGTCTTTGAGATTATAAAAAAAAATTGGACACGTATTTTTTATTTTTTTACGTAATCTAAAGATTACGGCGATACATTGAGGTAAAATGTGCCATGACGTCACGAGTATGTAGATTTTATACGTACTAGTGACTGAAACGACGTAGCGACCCCCACTCCACAACTTAAATGCGTTTTATCTAAGTTTTTTTTATTAATATGATAAAGCAAAAAATACGTGTCTAATATTTTTTTATTATCTGACTGACGGACTAATTAGAATTTCATTTTTTACCCAGGCATCATCCCTATTATCAGAGACAACACCGTACCAAGCGGTACTGACTGATTTTAATAACCACTTATGAGACAAAAGACAATAAAAAGCTCATTAAAAGTTTCTTCGTAACCTTCGAGAGCTTGTAAGCTGTTTTTGCTACTTGCCTGCAATTACAAGTTACTAATAAATAGAAATGAGAATAAAATATTTATGACTCGCTTGATTTTAATTGGTTGTGCATGGGAAAACTACTAATTATCTACCAGCGTTTCATTACAGGTTATGTGTAGAGTTATTAGTATACATTTTCCTTTAAGTGTTGCTAAATCACACATAGATAACTGTAAAATCAAAATTAATATAATATATTATATTAACGGTATTCTGCCTAACTTTTCGGTGATTTCAGGCGTGATGTTTTTATTACAGGAGAATGAGCAAGTTGGTCTACTTACTCAACACCAACAAGCCATACATCAATGAAAAGGAAATTGTTTATGCTTTATTTTTTGTATGTCCACAAATGTGTATCTTTTGGAGTTCTTTGTGAAAATGTCAAAAATAATAGTAGTGTAGAGTTCCCCTCCCTTTTACTTATAACAGACTTTACATCTATTGTATTAAAGTTCGACGTCGGGAAGGTTTCACATCGCCAGCAGCCCACCTGAATAATTTTATTATAGATACTAGCATCATGTAATACTGCAATTATAATAATATGTAATAAATCACAGGACTATTTTGTTCTAGTTTCTAGTACTTTCACACTATTAGTTATTAGTTTCATTAGTTATAATCTTTTCTGTAGCATATATGGCGTTAGTGTTGAGTAGGCAGACCAAGGTTCATATATTTTTGCCCATTCTTCTTTATTGGTACTTCCTCGTTGGTCTACTGGTCACAAGCGCTATTGCTGAGCATGAGGTCCCGGGTCCGATAGCCAGGTCGGGCAAAGTGTTATTGGGTATTTCCATCAGGAATTTCCAAGTAGTCTCTGGTGAAATATAGTCGTACTGTAGGTACACCTCTGCCTAACCCTTCAGGGATTACCTACAGGCGTGATGTAAATGGATTGATTTGACATTTATGCCCCGGTATTTATATAAATATGTAAAAAAAAAATCTGAACAGAATTAAGCGTATGCCATTTTAGACTATTGGTAAGGTCTAAGACAAAAAAATGTTCTTAAATGGGTACCAACCCTTATTGGATTGTATGGAAATGAGGAAGTAGATCGTTTAGCAAAAGTGGCTATCACAGAGGAATATCTGTTGAATGTTTTCCCTTTTTAAGTGACCAATTGTATCGAGTTCGCCCACCATTACAATCCGAAGGATTTTGAAGGAAATTACTACCTATCCATTCATCAGCTCGACAACGTTAAAGAGAGAGAGGGTCTTGAGGTTGAATAGACTTGAAGTAGGCACATTCAATAAAATCTTGGCTCAACCAAATGGCGATGATGCGAAGAGTCTGTTTAGGTTCATGGCCCAGATATGACTAATGTGTATTTAGGTTATGATGGGACTGACATACGCATTGCGATTATAAATGTCCCAAAAAAAAAAAAAAAAACCTTAAAGAGGCAATAAATGTTGTTGAATTGTCAAAATATAGGGCATTACCATTGTAAGTGTGCTACTCAATTAACCCGCAGCACTGAATGGTGCCCGTCAGGTGGAGGAATGACAAAGAAAGGAACTGTCTGCTTGGTTGCTGTCGTGTGGATGAAATAATACTATTTTCAGTAAGAAAGAGGTTATATGAAAATGATTTCAGAACAGCGATATTTGTTCAATTCTCTGTGCATTTCTAATCTTGAAATTCTTTTCTTAGGACCGTGAAATGTTCAAAGAGTAGTGAAACACATGAAAGACAGGTTCAGCTGACGCTATTCCGACATATAAGTATTGGTTAGATGTTGACTTTTAGAGAGGAACACCATAGACTATTTCCTTAATTCCAGCTGGTAGCCGTGATTACAGTCAACCATGCTTGTCCTAATCAAATCACCGTCTGCAAAATCACTTTTACGTGCGTTACGATGCGTTTTCATCAACGTCGAATACGAAAACCTTAAAAACTAAAAAGCTTTCGAAAACATCAAAAATTAAGACCACATCCATACTAAGCGAGCGGCATTCGGTGGGCGCACGTGTAAGTGGCAGCTTCAATATTTATGTGCAATTTTTCCAGCGCCCCCCTCGCCCCGCGGCTGCCTCAACCCCCCGCGCCGTGATAAAGGATGCAACGCGCGCCCCGCATCCCCACTGAAGCACCCGGAATTGCGTAACAATGAACACCGTTTATAATAATTTTATTAATAGGAATTATTTTGTACAAGACTTGAATACGAAAACATGCTGAATTTGAATCAGAAAGGGTCTGAAATAAACGTGAATTTGAAACTACCTACATTTTCGAGGTTTTTCTCTAAGAGTGGATAAGTTATCGATGCGAAAAGTTTAGCTATGCTCAACAGAAAATTTTGTTCGTAAGATAATTTCTGAGTAAAACCGGCTCATTCTAATTAAGTGTGCCTGGGGGAGTTCGCAAAAGGGCTTTGAACCCCAGCTCCTGCATACCAATAAATAGTGTAGTCCTATTCCTTTTTGTTTCAGTAATTATTTTCTTGTGAAATGGGTACTAATAATGCTACCGACTTTTACTAAAGACTTGAGAGGAGTAACAATGGAATTTTTATATAGCAACGGACGCCTTGAACGTAATCAGTAGCAAAGATTTTCTTCAGTAGTTTTAAAGATATTTTTAAATTTTTTATTTTGATTTTTTAAAATAATTTTCATGTCGGTGTGTTTGGTCGAGTCTGTATGATGTTTTTTAACAGGTAAGTGACAATCTTTAGGATAGATAATATTGATCAGGCACTAGCAAACAACTTTGTTGCACCACATTCTTATTTGAATAAAGATCAGATTTCAAACACATAAGCTAATGTATTATCACATGTTTAATGAAAGATCCTCTTATCTGCGACACCCGAAATTCTCCCACGACTAAAGATTACAATCGCAGTATCGTTTTCAACAACAACATATCGTTATAAAATAATGTAATATCATAACTGGCCATTTGTGGATACTACAGCGACTGTACAGTAATATTATTCAAATAAAAACAATTTCAATTTGTTCCCAAATTGAAACAGAGAGCTGGCGGCGCGTTATTACATTTGGGCGGAGGTTAGCTGCGGTAGAGCGTGTAAAGTGCCTATAGAGCCTCCCGCCTCGCCCTCTCATAGCCTATAACACCAGCATCGGGGCTTTCCTCAAAAAGCCTCAAAGAACGCCTCAAATTTAGCGACTTTTCGCTCTCAATACTTTTACGGGACATTTAGAGGCTTACGCTGAGTATGTACGTCATTTTTCCCTTTGTGTTCGAGAGGTGAGAAATATAGTTTTTGATAGACGCGCGTTCCGAACGTTCGGTAGTGTCATTTGGGGGTGTAAAAGGGAAGGCGATGATAGAGGTATTTCTTATTTAGCGAAATATGCTATAAGGTGGTCCTATGTGCGCTTATAAAAGTGTCGTACCGATCCATGGACGTCTCGAGTAGGTACACGTCGATTCTATGGTTCAATAAATATTATATTTTATGGTTCATTCTTGTTATAATTAAATTAAAGCGGTTTCTTACTTTACTTTTCTCTGTGAATTAATGCAAACATATTCTAGTAGCAGCTGGTTGCCGTCCCACGCTGGTTGTTTTGTAAATTGAAGTAGATGGTTAACCGTAGCCTTCGAAGGCGATATTCGAGCAACCTGTCAGTATTGTAACATAATTTAACTGTGATCTTTGACCCAGCACTTAAATGTTACACGTCCCTTTGAGAAATACCGACAAACTTTAGATTCTATTCACTTAACTTGGTATTATGAGGTTCTAACAACGAATATATATTCTTAATGGAAAATCAATTAGAATAGTAAACCTAATAGTAATTCGGGATCTGAGATCACTTTAGATAGATATGGCTACTAGGTAAGTACTATGCTTAAATTTTACATTAAATGATGTAGTGGAAAATCGAAAAAGGTTTAATAGAGTGAACTACTAACATAACTTACACACGGGTCATCATAATACTAATTGTAGTAGTACTTGAATATTATACTTAGACCGGATCCTTATCGGAAATTATTTATGTAGGAAAATAATTCAGGCAAGTACCTTGAAATTACTAGTACGAAACACTAGGGTAATAGTTAAAGTACTCGTAATACGTAATTGGCAAAACTTTTTCGTAGTTTCGTAGCGCGTAGGTCGTAGGTCGTAGACCCTCTACGAAATCTAATTGTGTAGGTGAGAACGACAAAAAAAAATTGCTTGATTGTTTTCTACTAATCATGTCTGTAGTATGCCAATCTGTAGCTGTTGGAGACTGAACCAGTTGTATGTTGATAAACGAATCGAAGATTTTACTCATTCGCTGGTACGATTTTCTCATTAGACAAAAAACGCGCTACGATTGCAGCAGAAAGTACTTAAACGATCGAGTGGATATCCCTTATAAAAAAAACCATTAATACAGGGTGTCAGGGACATCGACGCGAAAACTGTTACCATGGATTCAGTACATGATTCTGAACGCCCCAGCGTTAAAATTTTTCAAAGAAAAATCTGCTGTTTCATAGAAATGTGCAATACCTACGCGGTCAAAATGTATGGAAAAACTGTTTTTTTTTTTAAATAACCAACGAAAAATTTCAATGCAGGGTGTTCAAAATCATTTACTGAACCCATGGTAACAGGCTTCGCGTCGATGTCCCTACCACTCTGTATAGTATCTATCTTTCTTGGATGGTATTTGAGATGTTTATAAACAAAAACTTTAATGCACGCGGGAAAAATCAAAGATGCCTTTTTGCAATTATATCACATGATTTTTATTGATAGTCCGCAAAGTGTGGGTTCCACCAACATCCTTTATTTTGTTCACCCTCTTAGAGTTTCAACCGTTATATGGGCTTCTAATCGCATCTTAAGGACCAAAATATCGTACACAGCGATAACCTTTCAAATCACGATAACGTAAACGATAAAGTAATTATCAAAGATAATTCGTAAACACTAATTATAGCCACTTCCCGTATTAATAAACCTATTTATAATCGTTTTAAATCCTACTTCGGATTTGCATTAATTAAAATGTGATTAAGATTTTCTATTAATTATCATGCTCATCACGATTCCGTTTCACGTTCGTAAAAACGCTGATAAAATATTTATTATATTTCATATTTTATTAATCATAAACTTTTGCGAACCGTTGCCGAATTTCGCAAGGATAGTGCCATCTGTGATTTTGCTTGACAACTATTTGGCAAGGTCAAAATTCGAACTCTGAACTGTTGAACGATGACTGCTTTTATTATTATTTTATTCGACTACTATAATTTAAATTTTATAACGTTATACATTGATTTTATGTGTCTCTAAACACGTTTAGTATGAATAGATTTATACTATTTTGAGTGCAAAGAAAGTGGCGCCATCTGTGAGAGGGTGAGAGAACTGTTTGTATGGAAGGGTTGAGATTGCAGCAGAGGGTGCATGCTGCGCCCTCTGAGATAAAATGCTTGCTTGTGCAAACTATTTGGTTATAGTAGAGCTTTTGAGTAAATTCCTAAAATTTGGTCCTTTGATACCTGAAATTCTAGAACCAAATTAATCCAGGCTTTTGTTACAGCTACGGAAGAAAATATTATTTTGCTAACTGTATTCAAATTGAAGTTTTCGTAGATACTTGTTTATCAATTGTTAAGTTATTATGACTAGAGCTCTAATCTAATTTAGTTAATAATTTGTCAAATGTCAACATTATCGTCATCTCATTGACTGCTTGAATCATTTGTCCCACAACCGTAATACTACGTCACAGTGACGTGTGAGGCCAAAAAACGACAACATTCCGACCATTTTTAGTCAATCGCTTAATCAGAATCTAAGACACGTTTACATAACCGAACAAGTTTACGCAAAACTCGAGGAGATCCGTATCTGTCGGGAATCATCGAGCCAACGGCCCGTAGCCCGTAACTAGGTAGATACCGTAGGGTTGCCTTTGATAACACGAGGTTATGTATTGACAACTGGAGTGGTGAATGTCATTAGTTTAAAAATGTAGATAATGTAGGATATGTGTCTTTCATGTTGGGTTAAAGAGTTCTAGTGGACAGATGAGAGATTTTTGAAGTCTTATGTTTGATAATGAAGAGAGTTTTTTGAGATTTTTTACTCAGATATTGTTTGAACTTATGCTGTAATTAATTCTCAGATTATCAAGTTTGACTACAGTTGTTACTAAGCTCATATGGCAACTTTCAATCTCACGCCATAGCTTCCGGACGACGTCAAAGTTCGCTGAAATCTGTGCAAACACGTATAAAGGCAACCCTGCAAACGATATACGAAGCTCATCTACGTAAACGCCAGCCACGTATCGTATATTGTCTAAATAATGAATCCATTCTCACGTTCTTCTCTGATTTACGGCCGCACACAAAACCGCTATAAGACTACATAATGACACCTACCGCAGCCACTTATTTTTGGACCTTATACAATTTTTTTCACACGCGACTATTTAGAATTTTTATCACGTAAATTTTCCGCTTGAAAGGGAAATCCCTATTGTCATTCCGTACGCATGGCTTGTTTCCTCACGAACACGTGTTTGAATATATTTATATATTGCTTGTATATAGGGAAAGTATTTATTTCTGTCACGCAATTTCTTGAATTTTGAATTTTCATAGTTCGGTGTTCTTTGTTCTTGTGGGAATGATACGAGTCGATACTGAGTCGATTAAAATGGAATTTATTGGACGATGGCACGTTAAAAGGAGTTTGGGAACATTGAATTACTTTTAAAGTAACAGCGAGTAGGCAGGAAAGAGGAGGCGTGTATAAAGTGATTGTATTATGTTAGCTGTAGTTTACTTTGTGTTCAAAATGGCGGATATCGTTTAGCTAATGGATGGTATTGGAATTTACTAAAATAGGATTCTAATTTCCTTGTATACTGGTCTTTTGTGTTCTGATTTGGAAGAATAAATAGTAGTTGGACACCTTAGTTTGATTGGTTTGCGACCTTTCTCAAGGGACCTGTTCGGACCTTTTCGACATACTACACCATACGCATCTTCTCTTTATCGTACGAACGTGTGATATTTATACAACAAAGTATAGCTTTATTTATCATTTTCCTTATATTTATTAGGACTACAAGACTCGAGGCTGTTACTCAAGGACAGCATCGGCTTCTTAATACCGTTAAGGAGAAGAAAATGCAGTCAATCCAGCATTCTTGAATACGAATCTTAAGGTCTCAAGCCTTAGTGAATAATCCAGATTATATTATACTAGATTAATTCAATATTTAAATAGATACATGTCACCAAGAAGGTATTTCTAGTTATATATCTATGCGGTTGATCTAGGCTTAAACTAATAATCATGGAATGTAGTAATAACGGGTTTATTAAACAAATCTTCTGAATTAATTTTCATACTTCACAAGTAGGGTGTAGGTAAACTAGCTACATTGTATGTTACGCCATATTGATTTCAACAATTAAAAATATTACAGCCTCAATGAACAAGACGATTAATGAATCATTTGAATTCTCATAATCCTATGAAAAACTGCAAATTGAGTGCTTCACGATCGATATGTTACGGGTGTATAAATAACGCTTTGTTGTTTTTGAATACCTAGTACCGGTATCGGTTTCGATAAGTTATCGTTGTAAGGAAGATCATTTACGGATTTTATTGTAGCGTTATCGATATTAGAGTGGTCTCGTGTGTATCGTCTCTTAGGACCATTGAGGATAAAAAAGATATGAGCTGGAACATTAAAAAAAAATCGGAGAAAGAATGTCCTACTTTGACCTAGATAAGTTATATTTTCAGTTTTCGGGTTTTATCATTCCATTGCTTCTTATTCTGTATTCGAATAATAATTAAATTGTATTCGAATCCTGTTGGTACATATATTGATACTAAATGAGTTTTAGCAACGGCTTCTATTACGTGTCAAGTAATCACCTTGAATTTGATACCTTTATTTACTTAAAGTCTTACCGTTAACTATAGATATTGTGATCTTGCCTTTAGAAGTACTCGTAAAGTAGAAAACATAATTTTAAAATCTTATAATTAAATATCTGTGTAAAACGAGATAGGTGGGTGTAAACTAAATAAATAATTCAGCATAACATCCTATATAGGGACAACAGAGTTGCAACCGCTTTGCTGGCCTCGTAAACGGTATACTTTACAGGGACTTAAGGGCACCTACATTTACATAATACCCTCACATAATTAGGTACTACCGTCCATATTGTGTCAAAACGGACGTAAAACATTTTAGGATATTTTACTTCTACTAGCAATATTTAAGACCAAAGTTGCCACATAAAAAATGACGGACAACTTTTTTCTCCATAAAGTGAAAATTTATCTCTTACGATGTGCTATCAACTGTCTCTGAACTTATCAGCACATATCGTATACAACGGCGACCCAGATATGTCAAGACAAAACCATCGAAGCGTGACATCAATGAAAATTTTCCCAGAAAATATGGTAACAATTCATTTCCGCGTCATGGCCGAACTGTTTCGTTTGGATAAACTTGAGGATTATTGTTCGCGACGCTTTTTCGTCATCGCTGCTATAACAATTAGGATATTTATATGCAGTTCCGACAAACAATCAAGATAAAAAATGTTTATGTATCGTAAGTCTCAATACAATATGAGAGCATTAGTTGTTCGAGTTCATTCCGGGTTGGCGATAGAGTCGGGCCGCCTCGCCGGATCGAAGGCGACTGCGATACGTAATGCAACCGTGTGTTTGTCACCCCTGGCTGCAGACGGGGGTTGCAGGGGGTGGCGCATTATTGCAAACACCGTCTGTCCCCAAAGATGGTGCTACTGTTATTTTGCACTAGACAAGCTAGTTCGTCTTTTGATATACAGATGGTGCTTTTTAACCACTTGGTCCTGAAGCCTTTGGTCCTTGTAGTCTAGCTTTTTTAAGCAAACATCTTGGGTTTAATTTAGATATGAGCACTTTATTCATCACATATCGTTCTTTTGCTATCTTCTACAAGTAAACCGCATGAATAATTAAATAAGGGTTATTTATAATTTAATTACTTGCTTAATTTATGTGAGTCGTTAATTGGTAATTATGTAGTTATGTGGATAGGTGCCTATCTTTATTTGTTTATGATTGAGGCTACTGGTATTAAATCTGCATCTACGAAGCGTTAATTATGTGACTGTCTATTTATTTACAAAATCTACTTACTTAGTTATTAGAGAAAATGAAAAAATCAATAGGTTTCTTTCTTCTACATAAAAACCAAATCAATTTAAAAAAAAATGCGAGTTCAACACTTACTTCTGCTGCAAATTATACAAAAATATGATGCTACTTATCTTTAATGAAAGAGGAGGTTAAGTTCTGTTACAAAACATTAAAATCTAAGCAAAGTATTTCTCCAACAGCCCGACAGAGTTCTATTTTTTCACGCTTTAAGAAATTCTATTTTTGACAACAACCCATCTTCATACCTACTCCCAAAATAAATTAATCAACCTTGAGAATTCTTAACGCAACAGGTAAAATGCACCGTAATATCTGAACTTAAATCACGGTTCGTCAGACAATAGTCGGAGTGACGGATTCCGTTGTTTCATATTTATTGGCAGGCTAGGTGTTATAACTGTTCCTGTCGCGAAGAAAGGGTTACGTGGAGTTACAATGGTCCCATTGTCGGTGGCCGCCTTACTAGCATGCTTTATTGATGCTTCAGTGGTTAATTGCTGGCTAAAACAAACATATAGTGCGACTGAGTGGTTTTGATACTTGGGAAAGTGACAAAGAAAACGGTTTATTTGTAAATTGTAAAATTAAATTATTCAAACAATGAGACAGTAGGCAATTAACTTAACGATTTCAGTGGATTTAAAGTTTGCAAAAAATATATATATAAAAGAAAGTACATAGGTATATAATTTGAATGGCCGCTTAGTCTGCAAGTTTCAGCCTTATATTTATATTAAATCTCAGGCTCAATTAACTATCTCAAGAAAATTACCAGGATCTGCACAGGTACTTACCTTCATTAATTTATATTTTACGAAGGTGTTAAATAAATAATTTATACCAGAAATAATACTCGTAGTACATAATTATTGAGCTTTCGTTGCTGAACAAGGGCCTAATCGTAAATAAATACCTTTTAAGGATGGGATAGATTTTTACAAAACTAGGTATAAACAAACATCCTTGTAATAAGATAGTAAGATGAGTACGCACGTAACTTGGCAAGAGTCGTAGATGCGCAGAATGCTTTTTCTTTTATTTACTAACATCCATGTTTAAAAATAAATTATAGCAATTTAGGGGCATGAGGAACAAGGTGTAAAGTTCACTCATCCACCATAGAAAAGGGAGGATCCTCCGACCAGACGGGTGTCGTGTCTGGCGGGCAACTGCCCAGAGGTTGAAGTCGGGAAGCTTGTATATATGTTTATCGCGCGGTAAAGTCTAATTGCGCGATGCAGGATTTGTGTGACGTCAGGATGTTGTGTGACGTCAGGTCTTTGATGCGTAGTTTGCATGTAGCGATGTAGATGCCGCTACAGCAATAACCATAGAATAATGTAACATCCAATAAAAGTATTATTTTATTTTTATTTTGTTTAAATGCGCATACTTACTCCGACTACCTATAAAAACCAAAACCTTACCAAGTTACGTGCCGGCAACTATACTATTGATATTTTATCAGCGTTTTGTTTTAGTACGTAAATAAATGTTAATAATATAATATAGTTGTCATTGTTATTAGAAAAGATGGCGTCATCTATTATATCGAGTGGCGTATAACATTGTAATCTGCGATTTGTCATTACTATTCTTGATAGATATTTTATGTGTTATAAAACGAATATGCTGTGCTTCAAAGCAAGCCGATGCAATAGGTTAATACCTGGATTTTATTTGCGAATAACTTTACGTTTTATTACCTACGTCATAGATAATTAAACTGTAGAGCCAAATGTATACGGTTCCATGGTTTTCTTGCCGTTACTATAGTTTTTAAGTATGTATCAAATTTTATCATTATATGGCTGCATTTCCATTAATTTAATAGTAGTTTATGAAACTGTTGCATAAAGAGGGGTATTAAAACACGAGTGTGCGTTTAAAACCGAGCCGTAGTAGGCGAGGTTTTTAATAGTATCACACGAGTGTTTTAATACCTAGTTATGTGCAGTTTCATACACTACTTTATCTACTTTCATACATTGGGATTGAACATACTAAATAAAAGATCAAAGATAAAGATCAAGAAAAAAAAATCCCACGAAATTCAGTTTAACCTTACGTGAACGGCGCCTGCACCCAGCACATCATGGCGCATGCGTTAAAGCGGTGCTGCTGCCGCCGCTAACGTTCCATTGCAAAAATAGATGGAAACTCCTTGGTGATATAAACTTTTTGGATTTGCCCTGTATCGTAACAGAAAAAAAATTGTTTTATAGCATTAATTTGTTTGAGAAAAAGTGTGTTATAATATACGATTCTATTTTTTAAATTTCGGTATTATAAACTCGTTTTGAAGATTATAATTCGAATATTACGATAAGAAAGTAGATAAACTAGTTTTTAATGCATTAAGATACTTTTCAATACCACTTGGTATTTTTAAGTTTTCTGGGTGTTTCACAGAAACACAGTACATAACTTTGAGCTTGTGACGTGCCCTAATAACTGAAACTACGGTTAAAGTTTGCATTTTTCAATAGGTAATTTAAAATAGAAACAAAGTTATAGCTATGGAATGCACAATCTACTAACAATAAATTGTTAATGGAATGTTTGCGTTTATGAAAAGCTGAATTTAATAGTAGGTTATTAAATAAACGCATAAACATTCGATTCAAGTATCAAAATTACACAACGTAGTTTCTAACAATACATCAGTTTAGTTGTACAATGCAGGAAAATTGCACAACGTAGAACCATAAAACCATCACGCTATTACCCAACCCTTTGAGGTGTAATAAATATTTCTGTCAATGCCTTTCTATGTTTAAGAAAATCCATCTTATTCGCAACCCTATTCAGTTCTCATAAGGTTCAATGTACATGGCGTTATCGCATTTTCAGGTTAGAGCATTGTAAAAACATAGCTGTGAAGGTAATTACTTGACAAAGGTGTGGTAAAAGTAATAATCACAGGCATTAGAGGGTTGAAAAAGTTGAATCTCTGCAGTGCAAGTTTGGTCGCAAAGCATTTTACTCGTAGCATTCGTAAAAATAAAAGTGGGATCATGTTTTAATTAAATATATGTGCAATATGTGTAAAAATAGTGTAAAATATGTGATAGCCAAGTAATTTCAGTGCAGTGTAAAAATACATAAGTAGATAATAAATTGGTATTTTAATGGTTACAGGTAGGCGAAAATATTAGTGAAATGGCTTATGGATGATTTATAAAGCGTTGAAATATTTATAATTTAATACTCAAAATAATTTAATGACTTCAGTAGTTACTTACATATCATCATTCAAAGCCATATCTTTAGAAAACTGTATCAATTTATGTGCTACGCCATGTTGATAAAAAGCTTAAAACTTTGATTATTTTATGTTTATTTCTGTTGACTTCGATCTGTTCATTTTTAACTCTCCCCTATTTCAATTATTCATTCATACATGGGCAACAAAATAAATCCGATAACGCTTGTCTTTCGGCGCCCACAATGTCAAGACATCCCAACACCGCAGCCATTCGTTAAGGCGTTAGAAAGTAATATAATCAACTTAATAGCCATCGGAACAACCGATACATCTCACACTGAACCACTTCCCCCACCTCAGCCTATATCAATTTTGTATGGCGCTTAGATACCAATAAAAGCATTTTCTGAGGTTGCAACGCACTAAACTGTCCCATAAAACGTTTTATTGCCCATACATACACACATTAAACAGATATGTATTACAATAAATCATTATTAATGTACACTTTAAACAAACGCGGCAAGGGTTTTGCTGAGTAAATAATTTTAAGACATTTTACAACCTTGAAATTGTTTCACGTAAATTTTATAGCGACAATGAATCAAAACATGGCAAGTGATTTAGGTTTCCTTTATTGTTTAAATCATCTTTACATTGTTGCTTATCAAATCAGAACAATAAATCGTCCTGTAACGAATGAGTGATTTGTGAATCAACATGGCGTCTACTGCTAAGCAGATATAAATGTAAAAGAGCGCTAACTCCCGTAATTACGTCATTTCGTAAAACATTCCTAAAAATAACGCGCTTCTACGGGAAACGATTACAAATAAGATCATCGATAACATTCTTTTGAGTATTTTTCACATTTTATAAATGTGTATTAAATGTAGATAGTAAGTATCTAATATCAGATTTAAATTAATTAAACATAACATAAAATTGATAGCAGTAGGTATTAATAGTCCACTTGAATCACCGATCAGGCAGTGAGGACAGGACGCTGCGAAATTATTGGCAACAGCGCTCCGTATGACGTAATGGGTGCGAAAAATAACTTAGAAGTGATTTAATTTTAGATGTGCGATGACCTATAAGTTTTTTTCAATCCTCCCAAGGAAAACATTGCATAAAGACGTTGAAATACAACTGAGTAACAAGAAAATGTTTCCAAAATTATAATAAAATTACAAAAAAGTGTCAGTAGTTGTTTATAAATAATATTTTGACGCCATTTATTATAATTATCAGGCTATTAATTATAAGTTCGAAACATAATTTAATTTTAGACGCATGTAAATAATTAGCTTGATAATGGTACGTCTGACCAACCACAACATACGAAATTGATGCAGGAAGATATATTTAACTGATTGATTGATTTGTTGCTATAATAAATGGTGCTTTAGCGCCATTCTCAGCTATCAGAGTGGCAAAGGTCGCAATGTAACGTCTACTTGGCATCCAACTTTTACTTAATAAATAGGTAGGTACCTATTGGTACGTAGCAAAATTTTCTCGTTACTAGTTTTCCCATTCTCTCGGCGGAGGGTAGGTGATGGTGGAAACCAATTTAAACTTGGCGACCGACTGGTTAAAAAGCAAAAGTTCCTTTTGAACTTTACCCGTCGTGCCGCCGGCGAGCCCTTTATTTTTACTTATTTTACAACTCCGGCCCTTTATGACCGTCCGCCATCATGCGAAACGCTCGGTACAGTTGGCAATCATATTTGGTTAGGTTAGACAATTTTTTGTTGCGTTTGCCATTATGTAAAGTGAAATTTGATGAGCAGAAATGGCTGTTAGACAGATTTTTTGCTGCGGTCATAGGTTTTAATTGGTCAATTGTATGCATTAAACAGAGGTAGTTACTTAAAAACTCGAAAAATTAGCTCCTTATCAGTAATAAAATGATGTTTCTTATATTGTAATGAGCTTTTAACGCGGAAAAAAACATTTGCGGCGCAATTGCTTTCAAGAATTAAGTGGCAATGAAAAATATTATTGCTCTCTAATTACATTACAAAGCGTGTATGCTGACATTCATTAAGTATGTATAATTATTAATTACTCGAAGTGTGAGGTTAGCGTACTCATAAACAAAACTTTAATATGTAACCGTAATTGTGTTATGCGGCTGACTATACTTAACGCTCGTTTTGCGAACCTTAGCTATGTTTATAGTTAACTGTAGTTAATTTAGTGCTTTCACTGTCTATCTCATTATATATACTCGTAGTTAAGAATCGCAAAACTGTACTAAATACAGCATAACCTAAGTAGTTATTGTAGTTCCTACATAGATAGAGCCAAGTATATAATTAAGTTCTCTCTAAATGGAGGTAACACAGAATAGAATGCGGTGTACAAGAGTATGCTTTTTATAGTTAACTAATTATATGAGAGGGGTGGAGCAAATAGGTACCTGCTCATTAACTATTCCTAGATATTACATTCGCACGGGTTTCCTTAATTAATTATGTAGGTATGCTACATCCCCCGTTAAATGAAACATGTTTGCGCAGATTTCTTATTCTTGGGAAATAATCTTTTGCTTTCTGAACCAAAGATAGATGTAAGTTGGTACTGAGATGAGACAACATTAGAAGAGTCATGGTCTCTGGGTTTATGCTCTGCTCTTCGTGAAAGAGTTCGTCTAGGAAAACATGAACTTTAGGTACCATTTTTTTGCCGTCACTTTTTAGGGCCGGGTCCTTTTTCTGCCGTCATGCAGTTTGGTAGTGCTAGGTGCTGTTGGAAATAAGGGGTTGACAATTGTCAACCTCAAACCGCAAGCATCAACTTTCGTAGGATTGGATTTTCGTGAAGAAAACATTTTACATAAGCGCGACCTGGAAGCAATAAAGTTGTCAGAGGTTAATGGGACAACCAAATAGTTCCGTCATTAAGTCACATAAATGTGGTTAGAAAGGATTAAAACAAAGAAGATGTTGATGTTCCTCAAGAAATGGTTTCCACCAGACAGGACGACTAGAAACAAACGACGACCAAGTAAAAAATTTAAATTCCACTTAAGTATTCGCTATTAACGCTAAGGACAAGAAATACGTAGAATAGCAACGTGATTAAAGAAAATTAGGAAAGTTTATAATTAGGACACACCATTGTATAGAAGCCATGGGCTACCGAATAATGTTAATAAGCAAGTTTAGACGCGGCTCGCGCTTCCCAAGAGCAATTATTACTTACGGACCCCAAATTAATGAAAGCAACAACTTTCAACAGATTTTGCTCGAATTACAATGGGTTCTGTACCGTTAAGGTATTTAGGAGTTATTTTTGGAGCGTGTGAAGCCTTGAGTCCTGGGTATAAGACCAAGACCTGAAAGAGTGCTCAAAAACTGTTAAAACGCCTTGGTTTTAACAACCTCTCGCTTGTCAGACCTTGTGCATATAAAAATGCTAAAATAGTTGCTGAAAGACAAATCCTTCCATCGTTTGCAAGCCCGCGCGTTCTCCTTCCAGTTTTGACGGAACCTATCCAGCTCGTCCCGCCATCTCCTACGTGGTCTGCCGCGACCCCCGCGACTGCCTCGTCAGCTATTTTTGTTTTGGAGCGCAGTACTGTGTTTCGAAGACGATCCGTTAATTTAACTCCTAGTTTACTGCGCTCCATTGCTCGTTGGCAGACCTTGAGTTAGGACTTCTGGATGTAGTCAAAGACCAAGTTTGTGCACCATAGGATAAGACGGGAAGAATAACCATGTCCATGAGCCTGCGTAGCAATCATTATCAATCATTATTCTAAAGTCACCAAACTGCCTGCCAAGTGTTGATGATTAATGGCACCAACCCCATCATTTTCAGGCCTGTAAACAGTCGGTGATTTTCAGACTATGCACGATTGTTAGGGCTGTAGGCCTCGGAAGAGCACTTGATTGTTTTTATTGAGATTCTCAATGTCAGTGACTCACCTTTCTAATGCTTTTTAGCTTTGAAAGAGTACACAGTACATAAGCTAAATACCCAGAAGTTAATGGAATCAAGAGACCTTGAAACTTAATATTACTACCCGTAACACGTGTGGATTACCAACTTTCTTTGTTATTAGGGAAGTCGGTAAACTTGTATAGGTCTGGGTTTCAATATCATGTAAATGTATCCTGAGACTTGGAAACTTGATCTACTTAGAATGTAGGTATAAGTACTAGCAATGCCTAAAATTATGCTTATCAGACTACTGTTCGTATTGAAATTCTCAGGAATAATTATTATAAGATTGTTTTGAAATTGTACTGCTATCTACTGTCATTACCTGCACGCGTAGCATGAGCACCGTTTCGTCGACGGAAGAGTAGACAAAAATGACGTTCCGTGTAGACAGTACGACGGCAGCAAAGTAGAAAGAGTCAACTGCACTTTTTACGACAATTCACTCTGACAGAATTCGACTCAGAATTCTTTGTTTTGTCATAGGACTTTTTCCGTTTGATTCTCTATTTTTACATATATAAAGACAACTACAACAGTTATTCTTAAAATGACGAAGTTCCGTGTTTTGGAACAAAAAATATTACAGTAATATTGGCCTTAACCATTTCCTTGGTAATGCCCTATTAACTAAATGATGTAAAATAGGAGAAGATAGCTTTGTTCTTCTATTAATTATTACAATTTTCATTCAAAACGTTCTTCTGTAAAATCATGATTTTAAGATTTTGTAGATAGCCGTATATACTTTGCGGCCGTCGAGTAGAAAGTTTTCTACTGTCTTTAGCATGGGGATTGCAAAATCAAATTGTCTTCACTACTTTGGACAACTGTCAGTTCTCAGTGTGATTTTGACAGTTTGGGATAGAAAACTTTCTTCTGAAATAGTCTATGTATAAAAGATTGTTCGAAACGTAAGACAAAATGACAGATTGTAGAAAAATTTCTACGGTGCGATGTCAAAAATGGAGAAACGAAATGTCACTTTGTATAGAAAGAGCTATGTCTATTCTTCGTAGAAATAGAAAGCGTCATGCAGCATGACGCTTTCCACGCTACGTGTGCTGAGCTCCTTTTCAATATCGCCCCTTTTCACCTTTGGGAAACGCTATAGAATGTCGCCCATGGGCATGTGTCCGCCCGTATTTTTCTGAATATTTTCAATATCAATATCCCGCTATGATTTTATGGATTTACACTTGTGTTTTTTAAATTAAATAATGTTTCTAAAAAAAAAAAAATGTCTTCTCCTTTTTTCAAAGTCGACAAACGTTATTAAAAAAATATTAGTTAATCCGATAAAATAACTCATAAGCTTTTTGAAATAATAAACAGAATCGAAATCGAGCCAACAACATAAGAGATATGGAAAACGCTACAAAAAAAATAAAAAGAAAAATATTAAAGAATTTTTTTCATGAATATTCAGAAAAATACGACTGGGTACCTGCCCATGGGCGACATATACAGACGGCGTGTACAGGCAAGAAGAGGCTTACTTTTTGTCCGATAATTAGTCCTGTATAAGTACACGCCTTGAAATAAGTATACAATACCTTAATACATAGGTATTTATATATACATTTTGTCTGCCTCGTTGGTCTGTTATTCGCAAGCGCTACTGGTGAGCATGACGTTCTGAGTTCGATCCCCGGATCCGGCTAAGTGTTATTGGGTATTTCCATCTGGAATTTCTCAGTAGCAGCCCGGAGTTTGGATTTGTGCCCGGTTGATGGCAAAAGGCTCGCCCCCTATTACATGGGACTCAAACATAACTGGCGAAATTCGGGTGTACTATAGGTACCATCGACGAACTTCATATCTGTACACCGTAAGGACTATGTCTGCTTGCAGCACTCGGCGTCTATAGGAACCGGGGCAGTAACAGACATGGTTATCATGTTCACGGGATTTTGTTTTCAAACTGCTTAGATATGAAGTTCTTCTATAGTACACCTCTGTCCAAGCCTTCGGGGACTACAGGCGTGATGTTATGTATGTATGTAGATATACATTTTCCTTTTCCCAAATAAACACAGACAGAAAACTTTAAACATAATCCATAAAAATATAACTTATTGATACTTCCAACATTAATAACATAATCCGCCTAAGTTTGCCCCTACGAACCCTCCCTCCCTCAGTACATAGGTAGATACAACTCCTAGACACGATAAGCTTCCAACTTTCAATTACACTGAATGTAATTAAGTGTCGCGTTAGACGACTGGCTTCGACACTATTAAATTGCTAAACTTTGAACGTTTACTGGATCGAAGACATTTTTGTAAGTCGGATCCAGCACGAACAAGGATCGTGGAATGTCCGCTTTAGATTGGAATGTTAATTATAAAGTAGGATATTGTTTTGTTGCTTTTCTAGACTTTTTCAGCCTTCAAATGTTGTATCTTTTTCAATTTTTTTGGGAAGAATTCTTACTTTTGTCTCTGAAATCTCTCTCTCAATCTAAATTCCTTAGAATATTCTCATGATTCTAATTTTCGTAAAGAAATTAAATTACTTGCATATTGAGATTTATTAGTGTTTATCATTAATTAATTCCATTAGGCCATTCGATGTATAATTTGTCTAAACATTAGAAGGAACACTATATTTGGCACTTAAAATTTTTATAGACCTATAAAGTGTATCAAAGTCAATAAACTCATCCATTACTAGTCTTCATTATAATTAATCGAACAGGTTTCTATTTTAGATGAAAAGTTATCAAATAATATGTTGAGATATCCACCTTGCATTTGAAATTATATTAAATTAAGACACTGTCAGTTTAGTTAGTAGATAGATCAAATATTCATGTATTTAATCGATAATCGTTTCAAACAAATTAACGCCATGAAGACTATCAACGTGAAAATTGCTACTAGACCATAGATTAATGTCAAACAACCTTATCAAACATTGGAGTACATGGTTTTCTCTACAAATATTTTTGTCGAATAGAAATATATACTATCTTCCACCAGCGGGTGAAATCCGAGTGATATCTTTATAAATTATAACCTATGTTACTTAGTAATAAGTGATAATATAGCATTCTTCTGGTGAAAGATTTTTTTAAATTGGTCCAGTAATTTTTGAGGTTATTCAATAATACAAACAAAAAATCAAATATTTTCTCGTGATAATATTAGTGGAGATAGAGAAAACTATCACCAACACATGAATATGTAAACCTTCAGGAAGCCAGTAAAATGACGTAAGAAGGCATATTTAAATTGAGCATAAAAGTATTATCATTCGTTTCATAATTTTATATCACTCAACAAAAGGGATAAAGTACAAGGATAAGTAAATAAAAACGTATGTTGACAACAGCCAATGTCATCCGTAGAAGCCAGAAAGTAATAAAAATATGATTAAGCAATTCTTTCATGCAATTTATTGCTTAATTACGTGTGTAATCCACATAAAAAGCGGTTTCTATAAGCCAAAAACCGTGCGTATGAGCTCAAGGTTTAATTAAGGTAGGTTATCAATACCTATGAGTTTATGTAACGTGAAAATGTTGGGTTTATTCGGGTAGTCATGGCGTCTGCCTTATATGATTCCGTATTACAGTAGACATGTTGACGACCTCTGGTGGCTGTCGTTAGGGACTAAATAGATTCCTTTATGGCAATACCCGATCAATTTTCCGCACTATTAATAGAGTTGTTGATTACGATACGTCTGGCTTTCTTTGGTGAAAACTGTTTATGATAATGTCCGTTAATTAAGCAGGTAAAAGATTATTTGTTACAGTGAATACGCATATTTTGCTAGGCCGTGTGCTAAATACTGAAACGAATGAATAAAGAATCTAATTGCAATAATGCCATTATAGAGCTTTTACAAAAGTCACGCAACATAAATGAATTCTCAACATTTTAATAGAACAATTTACCTACTTGAAAACTATCAGTTACGTGTTGTTTTTCACACCTAACTATGTCGTTTGTATCAATTGATTTCTATTACGGACGATCGTCGATTTGTTGAGCCCATTCCTTTATAAGTAACGATCCGTTCTGATGGATATGTGCTATGGAACGTCTTGTTAACCGGTTGATTGTTGAGGCAAAGCGATTCTCTTTACAATTGAGAAATTATTCATGAACAAAGTAGCTTTAAGCTGAGATTATATCAAGTGCCTATGATATGTTTTTATGATGATAATATACGAAATAAAAACCACGTTGTATGACCTCATGAACTCACTTTTAATTAACACGTAGATTTTTTTAAGGGACTCTTTTTTTGACAAGCCTGTACCGTAATCACAAAACAGCTAATATTACAACAAAATTACGATAAAACACACTTACTAAACAAGTTCAGTGAACGCCTACGTTATTATCAAAACAGTTTAATTATAGCCTCACACAATAGTTTGGAGTGAACACACATAAGGCGACTCACCCCTAATTTAACTTCGACTAAGTTTGGAACTGCTTGGCGCCATGTTGTTCTGACAGCATTTAAAATATGCTCACGAACTAGTAGGGATGGGGTCATTGTAAAAATAATTGCTAATAGAATCGATTTTAGAACTTCGTAATTAGACACAACATTTCAGATTTTCGTCCCTTTCTTTTATGAAAACCTTATTTATTTATTATACCCAACTGATCACGCTCTAAAGTCTTCCCCCATTTACGAAATTGTAGAGGTTGGTGTTATATAATATCTAAGTTTAAAAAGTTGATTTTCTAGTTGTCCTTCTTTAACAAAAAGACAAAATTGAACCAAGCAACTAAATTATACTAACACTATGCCTAATGTCATCAGTTTTCATAGAAACAAAAGTTTTTAATCTTATTGTTTATTTTAACTATTCGAAAATTAATCGATAGCTTTTGCTTATCTCCTCGCAACACAAAAATTAAGTTATATAAAAACACGAATAAAATATATTCAGCTGCCTACTATGATGACTATCATATCAATAAATATGACGATTTTCATTCGAATTTGATAATTTTAATACTCTAAGCATGCCATTTATTGCCAATTCATAGTATTAGTGTGATTTTAATTATTTTAACGATATATGTTTTTTTGTTATTCAGGTTTTCTTTGAGTTTTTCTATCGACATTCAAATGTTATTTATTTAAACCGTTGTTGGCGAAGTAAAAAATGTTAAATAGGTAATTATTTGTTAAAACTATCGTTTTAAAAATGGTCAGTATAAAATAAAAGTGAAATATATCCCACCTACGTAAGTACGATAAAGGAACTACCGAACCCATTACAAGAGAAAATTATTGGAATTCCAACAAACAAAGTAGTAATAAAATCGAATAATTCGAGTAGTACCTACACGACCATTAAATTACGACCATCTCTATATAAAGCCTTAGTTACACTTACCTACATGCAACATTGTAGTCTTACGATAATTTAGAGAAATTTATGACCAGAGTCATAAGTTTTTCTTAATTTAAATTATGAAAAATATATATTGGCATTGTAAATGTACGCTTATATAATAAATAGTGAGGTTGAGTATTTAAATTAATATACAAGAGAATACATTTATAATAATGCAACGTATGCAGGATATAGGTTTACAACTGGTCGATTATTAAAATGCACAAAACACATTTTTTATACCATTCAACTTTAAATTCTTTATAAATTAATATTCTGGATTTATTCTGTAGAATTCCAATGCGTATCTTATCTATGAAAAAAGAGTGAAGTGTGAAAATAAGATCACCTCAATGCTGACCTCGTTAAGTCCAACTGTACACCTGTCGCTTTTAGGGCCTCGGTTCACGACCGATTTTTCTTGATGTTTCCGTTCGATTGTGGGTATCAGCGGCATTTAGGTATGCTTTATAATTTTGACGAATTTTAAGCATCTCTATCCTACTTTGTACATCCAGGAAAATTAATTTACTGCGTATAATTATTTGAGACCTCTTCTTATCTCAGTCAGTATAAATTATTATATGACATTGATTTTACATTCTGTGATTACTTCCTCACACACTGACTTATTAATTGTAACTTTTTTTTGGAAAATCGTCTACTTTTACAATGTTTGTAAATATGCGAGAACCATGTATCTATCACATAAGTAATTAATTTATCTGTTGTCAAATCTTTTTACCTATATTGTGGTATAGTAATTTATTTTTTTATTTTTAGATGCATCGTCTTCACATATAATTATATAACTAATGTACCTAGATATACAAAATATTGTAAAACATTTTAAAAGAGTAACGGTGGAGTTTCTTGCCCATTCTTCTCCATACGAAAACTACCTTTTGGAAGGGGCGACTAGAATCAATTTTTTTTTTTGTAATTGTTGACGTTCAAAAGCGCCTTGCAAGGGCCTATTTGAAATAAATGATTTGACTTTGACTTTGAGTCTGAACTTATCAAAAATACATAGAGAAAAAAAAAAAAAAAAATTATTCTCCACAAATTGACAAGTTGATTTTGACAAGTTTTGGTTCAGGTGAGAGTGCGACTTAGATTTTGAACACATTAAATAGAGAAATTAGCCTTTTGTTTTTCAGCCGGTTTCAAAAACGAAAGCTTTTACAAAACTCTTATATATGAAACAAGCATTGTTTCAGATTTGAAAGTATGATGTCCTATTCAAATAATCAATATTTACGACACCTATTACGAGAGCCTTCACATTTAACGGTTGCGTATGAAAATTAATTACTCGGAGTAATTACTATTATGAGCAACGTTATTATTAAATGTTACGAGGCTGTGGGCCCGTGCGTTTCAAACTCAATCGTGGTTTTAGCACAGGTTATTTAAAGTTACGTTTTACTGGTTCTAACAATAGGCTAAATACTTAAGGTATGGGTTGGACACACTTAGGACACATTACATACCTATTATTTATTAGAGAGCCTAATTGTTATGGCATGACCAGGCCAGACCTTGAACCCTGAGTTGGTTTCGTCATTTCTTTTCTGGGGTATGTAATACTATGTAAGTACATATATAGAAAATGTCGACTCCATCTAGATTTCTTTTTGAAAACATGACCGTCAGACTGCCAAGTTTATGGGTCGCGAGTTCAAACCCAAGGCACGCACCTCTGACTTTTCGGATTCATGTGCTATACGCACATAATTACCACTTGCTTCAAAAACGCTGAAGGAAAACATCGCGATGCTTGAGAGATATTTCTCGACGGCATGTGAAATCAAGTCAGAGGCCCATGGGCGACTTTAAAACTCTGACAGCAGGTTATGCACTAACCACACGAAAAGAACAAGAAGAAGAACAAAAAAATATTTAATTTCAGATCGTTCTACGTGTAGGAAAATTTTCAAAAAATCGCTAACGATTCCAAGTCTTTTCAGCAAAAAAAAAAAACAGTAGGTACCGGCAGTTCCTTTACTAGGTACAGAAGGTATCACGACAGTGGCAATTAATCTGTATAAGATGGCCTCTTACTCTATTGAAACTCCGTACTAAGCTAGGCCAGCTCATGGTCAAAGTATTACCATCGACGTGAGGTCGACTGTACCTGTAAAGCTTATCCACTCTGAAATGACGCGCCCTACTACTGCATTTTACGAACACGGCGCGTCATTTCAGAGTGGACAAGCTATACACGTTTTCGATACCCAAGGATACCTAACCATATTTAGTAGTTACAGAATCCTCTCTCTAAAATTACACTGTATAATACTTGAGACACAATACTCTAAAGCTTTTGTCTTCAAAACACTTTGTTTCAATACCACTTGATTGAATTTCATTATAGAAGAGAAATATATGTTCAACAAATACATGACATACTTACTTTAATGTAACTATATGAACACTAAAGATGAAAGAAATATTGGTACAATTTATAGAGAATATGGAAATCTTGGAGGGTAATACTCATGCAAATGCTTCTGTTCTTAGAGTTTATCAGTCTTTTTATTACTCTAGTAAAGTAAGAATGAATGAATAACTAAGAATTTGGAGGAAAAACAAATAAATATCTGTAACGGACTACATTAAAGCTTACCATACACCTTCCAATTTATGGTTATGATTCCGTGACTTCTTGTCAGAAAAAATGGCTCAGTGTAACTATATTTTCTATGTTACGAACTTGGGTCGTTAGATTTCTAAGCGATATTGTAAGCAATAAATTGAAAGGTGAATGGCTCTTAATGCCTTTTCGTTCCTTTTGATAAGACCAATGGTTCCGTGAAATTTCCTCGGTCAGTAAAATTTTAGCTAGCGCAAAGGTTTCTTGAACAAGTGTAGGTATAAACCAAAAACCCACTTACTTGGTAATGACCTCTCCTTTTAATAGTTTCCTTAATGGAATTCGTGAACCTTTTTCTCTGGAAGTATTTTCGCTGTGTGGCCATGATTTTTCTCAGATCTTATGTGACTTGAAATTTTTTACAGGTACGGAGGTATTTTCTAAGAATGAGACATGGTTGTCCAGACGTGTTTTACTACGCAAACTATTTAAATGAACTAAAATTTTATTTCCAACACGTACACATGACACTGCTTCTTTAAGGACTGGTAACGAATATTCTTTAATAAAAAATATGTTATTGTCTCCAAAGATTTGTATGTCGCTTGTTAAATTTACGACGCAATAAGGAAGTGTCGATTCTAGTCATATTTTGACGAAAGGGTTGAATGGCATATTGTGTGTTTTTGTTGCTTTTTTACTTTTGTCTACTCTTTTAACGTTTACGTCCGTGTCTTATTGTTATGTGACTATTGTTTCTGTTTTAGAAGTTTTATTATTTGTTTTTATAATTCTGAAGTACTTTTTGTGTTGCGTCCTGTGATTTCAAAGACGAAATGTGTTTTGGAATGCTTCGTTTTTATACGCATTTTATTTTCAGTCGGGTTTACCTATTTTAAATATGTTTTCTGTGGGGTCTTTTGTTAAACGTAGACCACCTGCAAGTAATCTAAATTACACTTAACATACTGTGTAGGTTAATTTTCACTATTGTTTGCTGAAATTAAGGGAGTATAATGTGCAAAACACTAGAAAATCTAAATTGGTAAGCAATACCGCCAATTAGGCAGACGCCAACAGTCAGGAACTTGCCTATAGACCTACAAATAATTGGACCAGAGACCTCGAGAACTAGTTTAAATTTATAGTCAGGTATATGTATACCGAAGTGACCTAGGCTAATTTTCCCACACACGTAATAACACTTTCAGGCAAATTGGATGTTGTAGATAACGGCTCTATTTCTATACAGCCAGGTAGACAATTAGTCTTTTTTCTTTGACAACTATGGGATCCAAAAATAAAAGATCTCTGTAAAATGTCGCCTTATCTTGTAGGTTGATTAAACTCATTTTTGGGTTCGTAGTTTCATGCTCCAGGAGAAAGGCTAGTCAATTTTGTCTCGCATTCTAGGACAAGATTTGTAGGCAAAATCTCTTTTACAGCTTGAGAAATCGTTTCCAATAAAAATGGCGGCAGGATCTCCCCAGTAGACTGTAGGTACAACTACCTATATACTACCTATGTACCTACCTATCTACTATTTAAGGTGTTATGTACCTAAATCCTATAATAACTGGACGAATAATATGTTATGTATTACGTTGCTATCTATTTAATGGCTGAGCTAGCCTTCTCGGTTCTAAGGTCCGTCCGAAACCCCTTTGCAAATCTTCGATCAATTTTCATTTTTACCTACCTGATGGACGGTAAAAAACGTCAGTAACTGAACTGTGCATCCCAAGAAAGTAAAATCAGAACCAATACTATCTTCAAACCTAACAATAAACAAGAACCTTGTCTCCAATCAGACACAATACCTAACTACCTATAGCTATGCAGATAGTAAGTACCAACACAGACGGACCCACGTTCATGCAAGGGACATCAGTGCATCCGCATTGCACGTCCAGGTCCATACAACGCTAATATACCGCATTCAGGCCATACATCAGTCCATTACGGGTGATTGTGCACGTTGCCTGCATTGATTAAGAAGGCCGTGTGCTTACATTGTAGTATGATAAATTGAACTAAGTTCAGCGGGTATCTGCCGTCTAGATTGGTTTTCATATGCGGTAGGGAATTTCGTGTTTTGAGTGGGTTTATAGTTTAGATATGTAGGTAAATTTGTTGGAAATGTTCTGAGAACATACATGTAACTACACTACTGTATGTTCTCAGAACAATTACAAAAACTCTAATAGGTAGGTACGTACTTATTGCCATTTATAGTTAGGTATGAGAGTGAATATGTGGGTTTGTCAGTCAGCCGCGGTAAATGTTTAAGAGAGTATACATAGATGTTCTACAAATATATTAATTAATATGGTTAAGACAGTACCTAGATACATTTTAAGAACATAGTGCCGAGCAAACGTCTTGCAGCTCGATGACTCCTATTGATTACTTTGTCAAACCAATCGAATCTATTACTATAGGTAGGTAATAAAATCTGCTCATAACTAACACATACAATATTAATAGTATCGTTACTTACTTGTGCACTTATCGTAAGTATCTAATATTACTTATAATTTGTGTCATACTCAAACACTTGAAATTGCTTATTCCATTGTAACTGATAATTTTCTGACAGATTCTGTGTTCAACTACACCCATAATCGTACAATTCTTGAGCCATACAATAATATCTTTAGATCAAACTAGATATTAAACCGTAAATCAAGAAAGTAATTTTCCAATAATACCAATAGTTTTCCCTATGAAAAAATAACGGAACTAGGACAACCTACTCATTAAATCGATAGTATACGATCTACGTTCCCAATGGTCCCAAAGCGAACGGCATAAAAACTATTTGTTTGTTATATACATTGATATTTACTTCGTGAAACAATAACAAAGCAATAACTCCATCTCAAGCCGTTATGTATGTTTCTAAAATGTAAAGTAGTATATAAATAAATCTATCAGTGCTCTACAAAGATCCATCAAATGGACATTTGATGGCTTAAGAACACCTGTGGCATTAATAAAGGTAGTTTACATTAGTACATGCGATTATATTAAGTACTATAATATTTTGTACTTGGTCTGTTGGTAGGGACTCCATAATTTCTTAGGTTCCGGGATCGAGCAAAAAAGTTGTGACGTATTTTAATTTTCAACCATTAAAATTACTGATATCTCTTTCACGTTATCTCAGGCAGCTACTTTGTGAAGTCGAAATTATTTGTTGTTACATTTTATTTTGATAATAACTACTTAGTGATAATGCCGATAATTTGCATATCAATTAAGACTAACTGCCTTAATGGACTTCGTGATATCAGGTATTTTGTTTTTTTTTTGCTTTGTTACCTCAATTAAGCTGATATTTCATTTGCAATACAGGATTCCGGTAATCTTTTTTTAACTAAATATAAAATTGTGTTGGTCTTTCGAGTTATTGTGGTACTGTTTCTTATTTCCAGATCGGATTTACCTATATTTCCGGCACTACTAGCCCGTCGTTTATGATGTGGGTCCTTTGCACTTAACACACCTTTTTTTCGTGCCCCTTTGCTTATTTGTAAAGAATCAAAAAATTTAAACCATTCCACCTCTTTCCTCATGATAACTTGACATTCATTAAGCCTAACCGTCTTTGGCAGTTTTATTTGGTTAAAATAAGAGCCCTGTATTTACCTAACCCTGTAACCTGATTCATTTGGAGACAGGAGCTGAAGTTTGTCGAGTCGACAAGAAAACAATAACTATCTGATTCTGATCTGGAACCATTTCGCATGGCTACCCTACTTTGTCCTTTTTGTAGTACCATCAAAGAAGTTCATATCTAACCAGTTTGAAAACAAAATCCCGTGAACACGATGACCACATCTGTTACCGGCCCGGTTCTATAGCCGCCGACCGCTGCAAGCAAGAATAGTCCTAACGGTGGTTGGATATGAACTTCCTCGATGGTACATTCACGTCACGTCGTACTGCACTTTACTGCAACATATTGGTATTTGTCCTGCACTCGGTGCGTTGGCGCCTTTGGGAAGCATCTATTTTGACGTAATCGTCGCTACGCGATATATTTTATTAATGCACTGGATCAAGTTCTCACAGAACGTTCGCTAACTTTATTGGAGCACGTTCATGTATTGTGTTGGTCTTAAATATGATTTACTTGATTGTATTGATGTTTCAATACATGAAAGCAATTGGTCGTAAGTTTGTTGCTTTATGTTAGGTTCATTGAAAAATAGCTCTATTGTATTTTAATGTTCCATATAAAGAAAGTTGTAGGTACTTTAACTGCCTATAGAAATCATTTCCTGCCATTATAAACAGCCCAGAATTAAATGGTTAATCGAAATTATATTCGTGTTTCTTCCTTCATTTGTTTTTTACTATGATATTATACTTACTTCAAATCTTCGAAATATATTTCTAAGCTTAAATATTGAAACAACAGCACGAAGATAAAAAGTTTTACAAAAAATGTTCTCGAAATTAATTTTCATGAGTCAGAATCTATTTTTCAGTCTAGTGTAAGTACTAGTTACAATAATACAATGAAGAATATAATATGAGCAATTGACTGCCAAAATTCATTGATTAGAGACGAGTCTAGACAATTCAGTAGACGAAAATGAAGCAGTCTTGAAGTGCCTAGATGTGAAATTATTAGTTGGCAAAGATTCGATAACCGTTAATTAAGGATTATATTTATTTATGAGTCATTATTTATTGCAATGGCTTCAACAACTTGCTTCGGTGAAAGTAGATTGGTTCTTCAATCACCAGTTACATTTATCATTATTTATTTCCAGTCTATGTACTAGCTGGTTTGGTAGCTTTTTATTGGCAAAAGGAAGACTGGATTTTAATTATAATTGTTTATATAAAATCTTACTATCGACATTGACCCATCCCTAGTGCGCAAAGGCGTTTTCTTTTACAAAGGGAATTTTTCGTTGGAAGAGTTTTCCGATTTCGGTTCACAAAGTTCAGGATTCCTTGTTGTTTTCATTATATTTGTTTGTAAATGTAAGTATTAACACTATTTTACAACTGTGCTGATTTTGCTGTCTTTGTCTGCATCCACTTACTAGATGTACCTACCTTTTTATGTCCAAACTTCCCTCTGCCGTGTCTAGATGTAACATGAAATGGGGACAAACGGATAGAAACAAAAAGGGTCAGTTTGTTTTCGTTGGTTTATTATATGGCTGCTGACCTCATTTTTAAGTAGCTTTAAAGTTGATTCTTTCACTGTTTTTGTTACGTTCAATTGTGAATTTAACATTTGTTTTGATGACTTTCGGATTGACCTACCAACAGATTGCATTTTTCCTGAAAGACGTAATAAGTCTCCTGAATACACTGTGTCTACGAGTACCTGCTACACTGTTTAGAACATCAATGCAAAAAAATCAATACCCAAATCATTTAACTATAATCTATAAGCAAATTGAATTCTTAAACAAATATAAATAAAATTACTAGGAATAATTAATATTCAAGTATTCAGCGAGCTTCCAGACAAACTTACACACTTTTATACATACAAAACGCGGGCTTATCCGTCGGCGGAAGCCCCCTCCCCGCACCCCTCGGGATCCGACTCTCATTGTAATGCAAATGTGTCCGCTGTCTGCCTCCAAATTACCCCCACGGTCAAGCGAGAGTCGACCGATGACCAGACATTAGAACCCTCCCTTTTAAAACAAAATCGTCCCCACACTTGTAGTTTTATACCACACCGCACACAATACTCGCCCGTAATTATGACGTATAAGGAACAAAATTGTTTGGGACACCATCAATGGACAGTCACAAGCATATTTCATAGCAGATATAGTGTTATGAGAGTCGCTAATGTGGTAGTACGTAGCGTAGGAATGGCGTAGCAATTGTGTGGACAATAATTAAGGGTAATGCGTCGCGTTAAGCATCGTAACGATACGGGTATAATGTCTTGCGATTTTGTTAACGACTGTCCCTTGATGATGTTGCGAGCTCTGTTATGTATATTTATAGAAATCATTCGAAATTTCCATAGATTTGTGTTACTTGTTAATTCCAGATTTGAATGACGCCTTAATGTGCTGAAAAATATCCTAATAATTAAAATACAATTAAAAAGATTTAATACAGAAATAAACGAATTTATTGAAGATAAACAAACTCATTTAATGACTTTTGAATAGCCAATTTAAAAAAGGAAGCCATTTTGAACTAATTATAATTTAAAATGATGGTTTAGGGCGTTTTTTATGCACAGATAATAAATTACCACTGAATATTTACATGTCGTTAGAGATATTTGTGCAAATAATGATTAGATACGCCTTATGTCAGTATTTGGTCAATATTTCTTTGTGGTCACAATATTTCAGCTCAGGTTGTAAGTAGATATTCACATAATATAATAATCCACAATAAATAGGGGTGTCACAATGATTTGTTTATTATAATAAGCTCTTGAAACCAGTACCTACCTTCCATCCTTTGAATATAATTTGCGGACACCTGAAAAATGTTCCTTTGTGTCCATCTGGACACTTTATCTCCTTTATAAGTGTGAATTAGATGCGGTTTAGTACTGGCTTCTATAAAATATTTTAATATAAATGTAGACACAAGTACGTGATGTTCTTTGTTTTCTATTGAATACTGGTTCCCAGAATGGCGTGGAATTTAATTGTGTTTTGTAAATACGTGTTTCAATGAAAAATATGGGGTGG
Organism: Agrochola lota; assembly: GCA_947364205.1. NCBI lineage: Eukaryota > Metazoa > Arthropoda > Insecta > Lepidoptera > Noctuidae > Agrochola > Agrochola lota. Next base: position 13,578,580 of record OX376227.1, on the reverse strand, counting down.
TTATGGTGTTGAATAAAAGTAATTTACGAGAATTTATCGTGGTTACAAGAGTGGGATTAAAAATTAATATTCATGAGATTGTGGGTACTATTACCAATTTTCTGTTAGGTAATTAATTATTCAAGTGTCTATGTATGATTTGAATACTGGACATTTCATCAGATTAACATAAGCAATACTTACACTTAGGTATTTTTTTTAGTTCGATCATAGCCCTTTCAGAATTTTCATTTCAACAATTTGTATTGGAACCCAATATTTGTTCAAGAGTTTCCTTTTTAATAGACTTTCCAAATATACCCAGACCAGACCAAAGTACGGTACTTGTACTACAACAAAGATAAAACAAAAACGAGGTGTTTAGTCCAGACGCCTTCCCTTGGGCACGTCGGGCATACTCCAAGCTTCTTCGCAATTTCACAAAATGCGATACACACCTATATAATATACTCACTACATCTCTATATTACTGTCCAGTTTAAAATAACCCGCCATCCCTTGAAGATACAGAGGATTATAGTGGCGGCAGAGGATCACATTTAAATGGTCAAGTTAGGTTAGACGGAAATAACTAGACAGACAGAAACGAAATTAGAATATTCTCTAGAGCTTTAAGCTTCCGCTAATTTAATATGTCTTGAAGTTATAACTACGTAGCTACTTGTATCGCTTTTCAACGGTAATATCTTTTTTTTCTTTTTGTTATGTACAATATTTTTCTTTCTTGTTCCTAGTGTTTTATTTTCACGCTACAGAGGCATGTAGCGTTTAATTCTTGGCATATTCTTTGATGTCAATCTATAGCCTTGAATTTGACTGGTTCAATCTCGATGTTGTCAAACTATTGAGTAATTCCTGCCTAAATCTTTGATCATCTACTGAACCCTTTACTTGCCAACCAATCCAAATTCAACTTGTGTGGAATTTCGTATTAATAAAATAATAATTCACATAAATATCGGCACTAGATAAAGCTCATCCGTACACAAAAAAACTAATTTACGTAATTACGTAACCAACACTTAAAAATATTAAAATCTTTATACGGATATGTATGACGTACCTAGATAATAGATTATAATAGCCCTTCGTATATCAACGGATTAGATAAGAAATTCTACTTAAAATTGTCTTGTAAACTCATCCATTTTATAAATAGTGACCTCTCATAGTCGGTCTATGCTGCACTATAACATCAGAAATACACGAAATTCCATGAATTCATAGAGGCCAACTTAAAATGGTTATTGGCATTCATTCTACAGACAAACTACGGGCGGTATTATGTAAGCAGGCCATATCGATTTATTTTATCCGAAACTGCCGCAATTATGACATTAATTCAGTTCATAAAAGCCATCAATGTTCATATAGAATGTTAGAATCGAATAACTTTATCCTAGTGAACGAAAGCGTATTCGGACGATATTTTTTTTTAGTCTTGTTTATATTGGAAACAGGTAAAGGTGTGGGACGATTGCCGAATAAGGTGGTCGTGAACACTCGGCCGAACACAGGTAAATGGTATGGAACACACGGATCGGACGCACACTCGCTTACCCGAGGGCACATAGGGATGTAGGGCCCCAGTGCTAGACCGCAATCGAACCAGTTATGTAGATGCATATGCTACAAGTTCAACATTTAAACCTTTGAACATTCTATATTGGATGGGCAATTATTTTTGTGGTTTAATTTGCAGTCAGCTCGAAGATTATCATAGTAATTTTTATCATTATGCTTTACCTTTACACTGGTAACACTATACGATAATCCTTAGGGATGGCGTTTATTTTTATTTCTCTTTTAAAGGCAATATTAAAAGAAATTGAACGCCTGAGTTCCGTGGGACATTCTAAACGTGTATTGGGTAAACTTAATGGCGTGACACGTGGTTAAATGAACGATTGTCAGCTGCTACTAAAGTCGCTAAATGCTTTTAAAATCTGTATATATTTATTTGATATTTTATTCGTTTGATTCTCGTGCGCGAATGCCGACCTTCTTTCTGAGAATATTAAAATGAGGATAAAAAGTTGTGGAACGTGGTCTACGTAACAGAACTGAAAAAAAACTTCGATGTATGTTTCTTCCAAGGTCCTAATTATCCAGCTGAGCGTCCATTCATAATTTAGTGCCTACATTCACTATAAGCCATGTTAGCTTTAGCGTAAGACGGGGCTCATTTGAAAGGGTGATTAGCTCAGAATTTAACGGTAAAGGGCTAAATTTGTGGCGGACAGGGGCTCATTAACTGACAATCTCTTTAAATCACTTGTGGATCCTCCCGGTGGACCTCGGCTGGCGTATTACCGAGGGTGGCTCCGGAATGGCAGGAGGTATTAAGAAATTTTAGCTTTCGGGCTATATATAGGTACTTACTATACTTAATGTGCAGGTATATTATCCTACTTTTGCGGCAGATAATTTTCTAGTTACATTCTTATATATATCTGGTGTTTCATTGTTGTTGGACATTTTAAAGCTTTTATGTTTTACGTTAAAGTTAGGTAAATTATAGACTTCAGGTAACCATTATGTTTATGAGCCTTTTACTTTAAGTAATTTTGCAATTATGACCAATAAAAGTGAACTGTTTGCACTTAGCTTACCAAAAGAGCTAATAAAATAGCTAACCAATAGGAAAATGGCAATTAGGTACCTAGAATGTATACCTGCGTTTACAGATAATTTTAAACATATGTAGGTAACTACGCAATATCACCTAACACTTCCATAAACCCCAATTTAGGTACATAAACTTTACTTTGTCCAATAGACATCCATTCTTCATCAACTTTAATCACTCATAAATGCACAACAAAGAGCGTTTATAATAGCAACACAAACTGTAAGTAGTATGTGAACAAGCTTAATGATACCACGAACAATATACGCTTTCGCCCTGCTATAATATTTTACGGCCGCGAATTTTATCTCGTTGCTTCAACGCTGAAAATAAACGCAAAATATTTACATGCTATTTGCATTCGCTTAAACGGTTTCGTGTTCGATTTTCGACTTTATTGTTTAGTACATAATGATTATGACATAGTGTGTCGTGTTTGTTTTCGTACACATGCTGTAAAGTATTACTGGCAAACATAGGGTTCCGTACTGTGTAATGTTGTGTGTGAGCAGGTTTTATGTGCGAACGCTGCTTGCCGCGTTTTGTAGCGAGCGACGTGTTTTGTCGATTCTTTTTCTTAGTCTAACTGATTATTGCCTTTTCTTAACAAAGCCTTTGGTATACAGTGAACTCGTAACCTATGTAGCAGTAGGTTTTTTCTTGTTTTACGTGTTTTTGTATTAATACTTTCCGCAAAAGCTTCTCTAGAATTCACTAAAGACGAAAAAGCTCCTTTACTTGTGAGTAAAGGAGCTTTTTATCAATATCGGGGGGCACGGTAGTGCCCCGCCAAGTCGAGCAAAACAAACACAAAGGCAGTGACTTTACCATCTTTTCTCAAAAACATTCAGGACATTTTCGAGCCACTGTAACTTCGTTGTGAATAAAGCTAGAAACCTGAATTTTCAGTGACCAAGAGGGCTTAGTCCAATTAAGTATATTCTTAAATTACATTTAATTTGAACATGTAGTTTAAGACTTATTGCAAGTCAAAGTTCCTTAATTTTTTTTCACTGACATACTCACTCACTGATCATCAAAATTCTAAGAAAGAAAGAAAATAAATTTATTTGACTCAGGTTAAGGCACACACTATTCACATAAAAACAAAACAGAAAAAAATAAAGATAACTTAAAATAATATTGTATGCCTCACGGCTGCGCCAAATAGGCCCAGTTCAGCATAAATGCCAGACAACTAGTGTCTGACGCTGGTTTTCACCTGGACCTTCTGTTACGAGGACGTCTTCTGGATGACGTCTAAGGTACTATTAGCAGACACACAAGCTTCAAATTTTGAACACAATTAGTGTTTAGCCTTTAAATCAAGGAAAAAATAAACTATACCGCAATTTCAGTACCGTTTTCTAGATAAACGAACTACATAGTAACATTATAACCTCATATTATTTATATAGGATTAAAAAGCTATTAATGCAGTTCGTATATTTAGAAAACGGGACTGAAATTGCGATATATTTAAATTTTTACTTGCTTATAGTTCATGCAATTTTTCGTCACTTACACTACCTAAATTATAAAGATAGGTAGGTAAATTTGAATTTCATACATAAAAAAACAGATTGTAAAATTAATCATCACCTGCGCTACCTATACCTACGAGTATTTATATACTTGTAAAATGGTCAACAAATGAAATCAGTTGTCAATTAAATTGCATTGAAAGGAGATAGTGTTTTTTGTTCGGCGATTAGGCCCACGAAAAACTGTGGCGTCGATTACTGAAATGCATGTTGATTTGTTCCTTATGGTCTCTAGATTACAGTAGTAGTAATAATTATACTTCGTCTATTGGGAATACTGTGAAATACGATCATAACCGTATCCTAAAAATTAACTAAAAGAGCTATTACTATATTCAGTGGGTTGGTTGACCTCATCGGGATTTTAATTTAGTAAAATAGGGCACTGTTCAGTAATAAATAATAGGAATATTGGGTGTTTTGAACGGTTCATGAAATTAAAAATCACATATGTAACAAAGCATTTTTAGTACTGTACGTCAGACGGATTAGAAGTAGATAGTATATCATAGAAAAATGATGCGGTCGCTCCACCTCTTATCTTGATATCGTGTTCAAGACAAAATTACTTAAATACCGCACGCCCATCATTAAAACATGTGCACAACAGCCAACAGTACCAAAGTCTGCCCACCAAACAGTAGCAACAGTATCCAGAAAGAGCAGTTCTAGTTGTTAGAAATTAATGTTCTAGGTACCTAAGTAATGTACCACAAAATAAAATCAGTTTTATGTTAGAAAATAAGCGTATTCTAACAAATATTATTATTGTTTTCTTTGGTGTGCAATCCACTGGCCAAATATTTATATGTATTAAAGAAATAAAGATGACACATAGATAGGTACTGAATAAATTAACAGACTTGGTTTAAATTAGATCACACATCTTTTTGCAGTAGAAGAACTGCGTTGCGTGACTTTTTTTTTACATGTTATGTTTTTGATGGGACCTCCTGTTTATTCACTGACATTTCAGAATTATATGATAATGATATGGCCTTATTTTATTTAAGATGTTATAAGTATGGTGTCCATAGAAGTAAACCGTGATGATAAAAAAAGTTTTTCTTCGGTTAGTGTCCTTTTTAGCTGCCTTAAACGACTCTACAGTAACGAGATGTTAATGTACAGTCGTTTAAAGCACATTAAATTATAAAGCACTAAACATAGGGTGACAACTGACAACCTACCCAATTTAAAACCGTTGTACCTACCCATCTACAAGACACCATTGACCTTCCCCTAACACAAGAAGGCTATCTACTTCATCCACTATACGCACGCGAATACTAAGTATCTAATTTTGATTTTTCAACAAAGCCAACGAGGATCCGAGTTCCGCTGATCGATCCGGCCCCCTTGGTTCCGGTCGAAGCTAAAACTCGCCGAGCGTTTTTAAAATCCCGACTCAAAACCGACCAGCGTATCCTAGGACCTCCGTCCCCGGCGGCCAATATAAAAACGTAACGCAAGACTACGGTGGATAAGTGTCAAACGGGATCATATTAAACTGGATACGTTATCTGCAGCAGGTAGCAGAAAGCTAATTGTGTATTCTTTCCTCGCTTCCAGCGTCCTTAATCTGGCCTGTTTGCCGTTTGCCCCCACCCCTTTTCAACCCCCCCGGCGTCGCGCCCCAACTAAGCGGAAAGTTTCAAAACACAGTATTTATGCAGATTTTACGCACTTGTTTTTATTGTGCGAATTAGGTAGATTGCATGATAACGATGTCGTTGAAGAACGGCTCTTTAATTAAAACTAAAATGAATGGCGTGTATCCAACTATTTATTAAATGGAAATTGTAGGTAAGTAGCTATAAACTCTGTGTCGTACGACGAGTTGGAACTAAATTAAATTTTATATTACAATTAGCTTCGAGCAGTTGGGCTAACACTGTTGCAAGCTTCAATAAAGCAATTGAAAGTTAAAAAGCACAACTACACGACGCTAAAATTTTCCACTTTATTTAAACAAGCTGTAATCGACACTCTGAGTTTACCTTTAAACGTTTATTAGTCAACACCACGCTAGCGCTTTAAAAAAGCAAATATGGCTAATAACGTCAATGGCATACCTACTCGTTGCTGTGTAAATACTGTTTACCATTTCGTTTAACTTAACTAAGTGTTGCTTTAAGGGGGATTACACTCCATTCTTGCGCTCTAGAGATAACCGTAATTCGATGGCGTACATTAACAAGTAAATTGAAGCACTGTAGGTACGTATACATAGATAATCCACCTCTGTAGGTATATTATAACGCTGCAAACCCGAACATAATGCGGTAGGACCCAATAACGGAGGCAGCGGTAGTGAGAAGGAAATTGCTTGGGAAAAATTTGCATTTTTATTGAAATTTCCACTCTTGGTCGCGGATGAAACTATGTCTCTAAATACGTACCTTAAGCTTTGTATAAGCGTATTTGTTGTACGTCTGTGTGACCCCGTGCCCGTACCGCTCCTTGGCGTGTGAGTGCGGGGGACGTAGGGACGCTCCACAGACTCAGCGCTACCGGTAATTGTCGATACTGTTCTTAATTAATCCTTATCAAACCCACGATGACAATTACCGGATAATTGGAAAGCTATAAATTGATACTTTATGTTACTTTTATGGACGGTACCGATATCTGTATACCATGAATCTTCAATTAGGTATGTCCGGATAGAATATTCAAAGGTTTCTAATTATTATGAATGTATCTGCATACGGATTTTATTATTGCTTTATTACGATATCGATATAGGCACGTCCCTATAGCGGACGGTAGACAATTGCTATACAAGTTTGTACCTATAGGTACGTAGTTGACTTTAGGGAAGGGATCATAATAGGAAATTTTCTCTGGCGAATATGCGCACAGTATCCGATACCCTTTTCACTTGTATTGTTTTTATTTTGCAACCCTAATGAAAGAACTTGCCTCGTCTGTATTGCAATTTCAATATATTGGCTTAGCAGCGTTCGATTCGCCACGTATTCCGTAGCTGTTTTTTCTTTTCGGATATAGTTTTGACATAAAAACAGAATGTTAGGGAATAGATACAGACGACTCTAATGTATGTAGGTTAGACGTGCCTTCTTGTTATGACGCATAGCAAAAAAATACCAGTTTTACTTTATATTTATAGAGGGCCCAAATTTCATGATTATGTCAAATAAAATGTAACAAATTGGCGAAACGTTTTGGCACGCTTTTAAAATGAAAGTTCCAAATATGAATGCCCTTATTTTTCCGATTCATATCAAGGTAAAACCGCCAATGTGAGTAACGAAAACGACAGTAGTTTTAAAACAGCAATTTGTTACGTCTTTCTAAAACATTTACCTTCAGTTAAAACAATTTTCAATATGTTTTCAGTGCTCAGATTACTTTTCAACTTCGGTTTTTATTGTTATTAGTTAGAATGCGTTACGTTCATATTCGTCGTGACACAAATACCTATGACAGCCGAAAGCCGATACCGATATAAGATTTATGTCCTGACAAACAAGGGCATGAAAAATAAACTTTTTGTTCATCAGCTGTAAATGTCTCCACAAATTGACCATAAATTTCTGCTCTATTAAAATTTATTGCCCTCGAAACGTTTATTGTAACATTACGTAACTTGGTAACCCTTCCATAGTCATAAAACAATGCAGGCAATACGGGCCATGCGAAAAAAAGAATTCCAGGTTACATAACACCTGGCATTTAAGGCCATATTTGCATGACAGACTCGATTCGACTTTATGACACGGGGGGCAGTGTTTTACGATCTCTTATCGAATCAAAAAAATTCTCCGAGACAAACAAACGTGTAACTTCTATAAAGACCTAATTTGAATTACAGTCGACAGCACGATAGGATCACTCGCTCACTGTTTAGTTTGTTTTTGTTAACCAAAAGGCCTTATTGTTTTATTAATGTCATAAAATTATCGTTAATTATATAATTACGTGTGAACTTTGTAGATATTTACATTGGTAATAATGTTCGCTTATCTTTATTCTTGATGGTCGTAAAATTTTCATGTTGCATATAAACTTTGTGGGAAGAAGACCGTAATCAAAGGATAATTAAGTTAACACTGTAGTATGGGTTGTCACAGCGATATTGCAACTACATGCGCCCTATGGTTTTCGAACTCATAGCCAATGCAATCACTTGAAGTGAAATCCTTTGACAGTCGACACGTATCTTTCTTTTTATTCAAGATAAAGCAAACACCGCTCTGAGCAGATAAAGAGGAGAAATCGACCGCAACTATATAAAGGTTTGCGCCGATAAAAATACCGTGTTTATTTGCACGTCCTACATCAGCTCCCTTAACCTGGAAAACTGACATAAATGCGCGTAGAGCGATATACAAAAATAAATCTCATATGGAAAGATATACGACCGATTTTCCAACGTAACACCTCATTCTATAATGATATTTTAAAACTTTCAGCAAGTTGAACTTACATTCCCCTGTATCAGTAAATTCGGATACCAATCTTGAACAATTTTTTTCCTAAAATCGTGATTTAAAAACGTTGCCAATGTACATTCTTTAAAATCGAGTACCCGGGGTGGGTTTTATGCATTTTATTGTTTTAAGTCCAGGTGGTACATGTTACGTCAATTAAAAGTTAAAAGGATTAAGCGCTCAATACCGTTGAATATAAATATTTTCCTTTGTTTACGGCTTTAGATAAGGATGTTTATTATTTAATCGTTCTTCACTTTCAATTTTCTAATGCAGACTTATTTTCGTAGCATGTACGAGTTTCAGAACGAGTAAACAGTACTAAATTTACAATACTTGCGTCTACGATGTGGATTTTCCGAAACTGATAGGTATAATATGTGAGACTCGTATAACATTTGAATAGCCTTGATATTGATATTCGCCCTTTTCGCCCTTCATAAAAATGTGCATTGTGCTATCATAAACTGATCCACTTTACTATTACGAATGCGTTTTGTAGATAAAGGCAACTGCACATACTGTGTTCGTTCGTTCCGCGTACTAACTGTTCGTGCGGGACAGAGATGAACCTATTTTGTTAACCCGATGCTTCGACACTGTCGCGTATTTTAAACGCGCTACGACAACAGTCACGCCGCTTGAAATTTTCTATTAATTGGCATTTTTAGTGCTTTTTGTCGATGCCATTCTATGGTTTAACGTGATTTCGTATCTGTATTGTCATGTAAGTACAAGTTTATTTGACATTGTTATGACACATTTATATTTGTGAACGACGAAAATTTACTTCAAAGTAACGATTTGTTTTCGTAGAGCTAATCCTACACAGATGTTAGTGGCGGCATCCAGCGGTTTGTTACGTCTGCGATGCCGTTACATATCTAGCCAGATTAAATACTATTTTATTCTCGTCGTCCTCTACTTTCCGGCCTGGAGTCGATTATTCTCTAAATATAGTCGCATTTATTTTTATTCAGCAAATAAAAGCAATTCCAACGTCGATAAAGGCCCATTGAATTGGATGCGAAATGTATGCTAATTCCACCGCCGAGTTGGTATAATTGACGAAACTTCCTCCCGCGGTATCGTTCGATCATATAGATGGACGTTAACACGGCCGGTTATCAGCGGAGCTCATACGAAATTCCAATAAAGAACATCATGAAAAATTCAATAGGTCGATAGCCGAAGAATGAAAGTGAAAAAAAAAACGAAAACAATAACGTACATTTAATCAGTATTCAGAGCGTGTTTGTGTCCACAGCTGGGATATTTGGCAAGGGGACAAATCCTGCGGTCGGTCGAGACGAAATTTGGGCGGTACAGCGCTGCATCGTCACCCCGGCCGCCTGTTGACGCTCCACGGATTTACAACGCGATTAACGACGTACATTATGCAAGGCATCGGCGTCAGTGATCACTCGACCAAAATAACTAACACGAGTATTTTGAGTGTACACTGATTTATTGAGCTCTGGGATGCCACTGTGTATTGCTACGATCGCTCACTCAGTTTTTAAATAATAATGGCCAACAAATGGTCAAATTAATAAAAAGTATTGCACACATAACAGTAACGTCTATATAAATAAGTCTCGTTTGTTACGCACTTAAAATTCGCTCGATCAATTGTCAGGGATCGCAACTAATCATGATAATAAAGAGTCTTGTCCGCCGCCTCTATGGTCGTAAATAAACTCATTACTCGTAGCGGGCGGCGACTCGGTCAAATACCTGTGTTTTAAATCAAATGCAATGTATTCGGGGGCGATTTGTTCGCCCGAAATGGTTCCTTTGTTGAGGCTAATAAATAATTTAGTGGTCGGACGGACGATCCATGAATTCATGCTCTGTTGAACTCCTGTAAATTTTCATTTGCAGTAGCAACACGATTGTGCATCTGATATTATTTATGAAGCGATTTTTAAGTGGGTAGTGACATCAAAATCACGATTAACGTTCCGTATAAACACATGAACATTGTTGAAATAAACATAAAATCTTATCTTGTTTAAAAGTTCATCCATACATGCATATACGAGTATGTATGTAGAGAAGTTGCTCGCTGCATTAAAATGGTAAACCGCAAATGAAATAATCCACCAAGATTATTATCAGCTCGATGTATTATTTATTTACCTTTATGTTGGTAGTTTAAGAAAACAAAGAGTGTATTACATTTAAAATTCAATGTAAAGGCACATTCAATTACGGACAAAGCGTGTGTTTTAACATATATTTTCGTGAGAGAGCAAACGTCTCGTCCCGCCTCCCACGATTTGCATCCACGTGACGCTATCTGCATTGTCTTACAGACTGCTTTTTATTCAGTACACACTCCTATCGTTGTAAACACAAAAACTAAACTATCTATTTATTATACAATTGTTGTAAAGTCGGCCGATAACGATCAGATTAGCTTTATGTATAAAACATTACAATATGTTCATTATCTCTATTTATTATGTAATATTTTTTATCGGAAACTTATCTTTTCTATTAGTTAGGCGATAATTTTCTTTTTGTCAAATAACTTATCGATAAGCTCGAGTAATGCGCTGTCACTATTCTGCTTTCAAAATAAATTCTGTAATAGAAAACAAACGTTATCTACGAGTTTTTTTATTCTGTGTAATAATTTACACAAGCACTAATAGAGTGCGACAAAAAGTCGCGGTAATATTTTTTCTAAGCGAAATACTAGGTTAAACGTTACAACGTGTAGATGTTGACTAGATAGTGTAGCAACCTACATGTACAGTTCGGCGACCCCGCAAGGCCGGAATCCGTCATTCGTGGGTCAAGGTCACGTCGCCTCATGTCACACGTCACACGAATATCTGCATCTGTGATCGTCTACATTGATACTCGGATCCAGTGATGCATTACAGTACGAATGAGGACTTTATTCCACCGTATTAAGACGTATGTAGTCCAGTGCATCGACCCCGCCACACTGTATGGCTTCAAGATGTTACTTTCGTTGGTATTTTAGATGTTGATAAAGTTAGGTGCGGTTATGTAGTTGTTTGTTTGTTTTGTTTTTTTTATAAAATTACGTAATGTTTTGTTTAGTGAGTTCTTGAGCTTGACCGTGGAAACCAGAAAAAGTAGGTTTCGCTCTACGGAAGTGTAAGATAAGTATCAAAACACGTAGTTGTTAAAACAAATGTGGTTATTTTTGGCTCTAGTTATCATATATTACGTAGACTCATGTAAAAGTAGGTTATCGCATTCTTTCACGCTTGAAAACGTTTCAGACATGACAACATTGTGATTTTTGTGTTTACAGATAAAATAAGTATGTATAATTTTTGTTAGTTTAACAAGTCAGTTCGCATTGGCTTAGTGACCAGTAAACACCGAGTCATCTAATCAATATTTGATACCTACGTCCACGGTACACATGGCGGGTGCTGATTCACCCACTTGACTCCCCATACTTAACGGCATCTCATACCATACAAGTTGTCGACTGACTCGATCTCACAGATGGCTCGATCCCCCATAATGTGGGTACATCGCTTCTTTGTGTAACCTGACGTTATATTATACCGAAAAGAGTGAATATATTTACTTACTTATTTAACCTGGCGATCCGTGAGCGTAGATAAACTTTTTTTTGCTGACCATTTTTTTAAAATCAAAAATGTATCTCAATGTTGTGTCTATGTTTTATTAAATAGTTTTTTGCGTGCGGTACCTTCACATAAAGACACAAAAATGATTCTGCTGACGTACCTACGCATGTGAACCAGTTTTATAAAAGCTGGTTATCTAAACGAGTATAAATTGATGAAGTAATTACCAATGTACTCAGTAATGCACTTGAATTTGATAACACTAAGTAATTGAAATGGCAAAACACTATTTTAATTGCATAAATAACTATTTAAATGGGTTAGAAAATTGTCTGTTCATTCAGAAGCAGTCATGCGATAAAATTTTAAAGTTACCTACAAATAAAATAAAAAAAAGGGTAGGTAGGTAAGTTAGTAGAAGGCAGCCAACAAACAACATAGCCATACATAAATCGATTAAAACTTTTGACAGCCTGTGAGGCAGAACCTGATTATAATCATAAATTGGCGATTTTAAATAAAAATTATACGTACACCGGACCAATCCATGAACTAATCACATAAATATGGGGGAACAACAGATGGTGTGCCCCACGTCGCAGCCCCACCTACATTTTTATTGGAAATTTCATATTTTACAACAATAAATTTTAGAAAAGAAAATAAAAAGCGAGAAACAACCATCGTCGGCATCACAAAGAGGTGATATAGTTGTTAAGTCCAAGTGGTCAGGTGGTCCTTAATTATTTAAGATAAAAATATGATAGTACTTCATTAAGTTTGTTCGGGTGATTTTCTTTATAATAAATAATATCCAGGGACGCTTTATAATGACTGCTACGATGAGTTATGGTAGCTACGTTAGTGAGCTACAATATATTAATTCGTAGAGATAGTTTATAATTATGTAATAGTTATATTTGTTTTCGTGTAATGGTGGATACTTGAGTAAATTGGCTGTTTTAATGTTTACCTGTTTAGCCAAGTTGTTAATGAAGTGCACCTTTGTTCTGTTTTGACCTTGTTTCGGGTCTACGAAAAATGGGTCTACGGCGTAGCACTGGGACCTAGTCGTAGCAGTATTTAATCAAAAGTTTATTTAGTTTCCTTTGTTGTTTATGGTGCATACATTTAAAAAGGAGATGTGTAAAGAACTCAAAGCATCTATTTACAATAAATTGGATGCACATGAGTATCTTCAAAATAATAAAATTCACAAGTTCTTTCACCAAAAACTTAATAGGTATGTTAAAGCTAAAGATTAGATATTTAGTAACATTTTATCTATACTTACCACATACATTAAACGCAATAATTGCTACGTAAAGTATAGGTGTGTTACCGGCAATAAACTTACATTTCTGCCTTCCCACTATTATAGCCAACTCCAATATATTACGTAGGTAGGTACAATATAATTTAAACACCGTAGTACAGGCAGTTTGCAAGAGTACCTACATAAATTCCTTTCACAGGAAACCCTTTCTATGTTAGATGAAGTCGGGCTACAATGTTGTTCATTCATTACCTATGCTTAGGTACACCGTTACATTTTAAGCTCTTTACGTACCTGAGAGGACTTACCTGCATCTGGTAACCAGACAAAAGGCAAAAAGTACTGCTTACGCATACGACCTTTTTTAATTGAAAAATTCTACATATGCAGAATGCATCTTTCATTTATTTTTCAAGACTGTATTATTCGACTGCCTTTGTCTGCAAGTTTATTACGGATTCCTTTTATACTTTCTATTGCTACTTATGCTCATTTCACGTTGAAAGCCTATCCTCTAATACCTTGATGTAAATTCTACATTACTTTAGAAAGCATCTCCTAATTTAACACTAGTCGAGTCGAGACGACAAAAATCAGCAGCCAATTAAAATCTCTCAACCTATCAGTGTCGAGTCACTTGAATTTTAAATGTTCCCCCTTGCCCGATTAGGGTGCATCCTAAAAGCTTCTAAAGCGATAATTCACAACGCAAGAATGTGAGCCGACAAGGATAGGCGCGTGTACCAAGCTACAAAGTTAGTAGTGCGGGTAGTGTGGCGTGTGTGTCCACCGCATAGTGTTTAGTATTCAGTGTGCGAATAGTCAAGCGATATTGGTTAGTGTGTAGTAATGGTGGAGTGTCATGGCGCGGTTGACGTCACTCAGCCAATGAGCGTGCAGAGCGACGCGATGGCAGCGCCACAAGATGGCCGCCGTCGGCCGGCCGCCGCCGCTTTTGTTGTGTTTAGGCCTAACCATGAGAAGAAAATTCAAAATAATACTGAATTCGTAGACAAAGACGTGTCCAAATGATCTAAAAAAATATTTCAAATTGTCTAGCTCCTATTGTATTCGTGAAACCAGTAATTTTTGTTGAGGAAATAGTGTAAATTCTGTGATATTTTGTTACTCAGGTAAGTGTTTTATTTATTTTTCGATTTTTCTTTGCGTTTTTCAACCATTTTTTTTTTGATAGTAGTTTTACTACGTTTTCAATTAAAAAACATTGACTCCACCTTATTTAATGCCTACATTATATTAATCCTACGTAAACAGATGTTGTCTTATTGGTTTTCAAAAAAAAATAAAACACAAATTTGTCCTAATATTTCTATTACATTTCAATGATTTTCCTGCTTAATTTAAGTGCATCAATATGGGTGTCTACTGACTAAATACCTTACATTTTGGGAATTATTTTTAACTAATAACCTCAACTCACGACTTTTAGGTTAATTTATTTTCTATTTCTAAAACTAGAGATCATGATAATCAATATGTATTAAAATGATATCACTGGCTGTTATTTTAAACGCTAATTTATATAATACGGACGCCATTTATTTCAATCGCAGACTACATTCGATCATAATTATATCGTTAAAGACGCATAAATATATCACCAATGAATGTTCATATGCAAGTCGTATTGCAAAATTATTGACCAGAGAACACGACAATTAAATCTTGTGAATTTATCGCGGTCAGTGCCGACTCACGAAACAACGTGGGGATCAAAGACATCCCTTTTTAATGCTGCTAATATTCATACAAACTCGATTAGGAGTTGCTGTGTTTATTCAATGCATATGGCGTGCAAAAGCACATTGGTTTTGGGGAATATGAGCTGAATAAACGAGTTATACCCACAGAGACATAATTCGAAATATCTCGAGAATTAGATGCAACGATGTGTGAGTCATGGTACAAGAACTGTGCTCTGCGACCTAGTAATTGTTATGTATTGGCAATTAACGTATCTCTGTTTATAAATGGTTGATTGCAAACCCGTTATCTGGTAATTAATGATAGAGCCTTTTCTGGGGCACTGGTATAGTAATAAGACTTAGATTAAGTTGTACAAATAGCTGATTTGTAATTGACTGGACTGAACAGGTGCCTACATAGCGGTTTAATTACTTATGGTTGTTTAAGTAAATTCTTGCGGATTTCTATAGCCACGGGCAAATACATAGCGGCAGTAGTTGGGTTCTTGTTAATTAAAAAGCTTTTACTTACACACGCAGATTAAGAAGAACATTTTCAATGTTTTTAATTGCAATCAATCTCACCAGCTCAACAAAGGTCAATCAATACAAAAATATCAACTGTTTCTTTTAAGAACTTGTCCTGCACTACCGTGCATCCAAACATAATAATACAGCCATTATTACAATTACAAAATGTGGTATTCGCAAATAAATCTTCATTTTTTGTTACAGGGGTCGTCTGGTGTCTGGTCCCACCCCATTTTTTTT
This sequence comes from Agrochola lota, assembly GCA_947364205.1. Classification (NCBI taxonomy): domain Eukaryota; kingdom Metazoa; phylum Arthropoda; class Insecta; order Lepidoptera; family Noctuidae; genus Agrochola; species Agrochola lota. The sequence continues at coordinate 13,562,613 of OX376227.1, read as the reverse complement.
CCATTTCGACCCCACCCCCTGGGCGCTGGGGTTGAGGCCGTTTATTCATTCATTTGACCATCGACCGCGGAAGAGCACACTTTCAACTGGAAAAAATGGTAAAATTGAACTTCTTATGTTTCATGATGATGTCGGGATGATCGTTTAGAGGTAAGTTATCGGGATCTCTGGAGGAGAGATTTGCTGAGGATGTGAAGGTACGTAGGTACGTTTTTTCTTAAAATGAAGGTCTTAAAGAGTTGTTTTTTGTGTCAAGTAAGTATGTACTTATGTTTAAAGAAAATTGTTCAATTCAAACACCGCAATTAGAAACAGCATGTTTAAGTACGAGTAATATATATAGGTGCATGGTTATCTATCAAAACATTAACCGAGGTTACAAAGTACTAGTTAATCGAGCTAGTTTTTTGCTAAACCTGAGACAGTTTCATGTGTAAAGGCTTGTGCAGACCAGCGCAACTTGTCGCGCGACGCGACTCAAACAATGCAATTTCTAAGAAAACTGTACGGTATAACAATAACCGGTGTCGCGTCGCGCGACAAGTCGCGCTGGTCTGCACAAGCCTTAAAACGTTTGCAATTTTGTTAAATTGATCACCATTCGTATTTGTTGGTTAGATTAAGGTGTATTACAGGTCTCCAAACAAATGTATCTTGAAACTTACAAGAATCTTCGAGAGTACTAAGTTAAGTACTAAATTATCGGTGCAACGATAATCTACGCCATTCTCAACGTTAAAGTAGGTACCTACCTATAGATACCTACTACTTATAGGTCGTTGTAACCTATAGCTACATTTTAGGTACCTAAATGGTCGTTAGGACGAAAAGGGGGACTGTGCGACCCTGATAAGTATTTTAGTCAACTTAATGGGGTCAGGAGTTCTAGAGATTTAGGTGATAGACCTTTTGTCTGCGAAGGCTGAACTAATTACGGGACCAAGGCTTTAAATAGAAAGTCAAACTTCCTATTGAAAGAGAAATATTGTAAACTTTAATTCGTAAAACGTGGGCCTACGGTAGATAGACAAAATATTTTTTTTTCAATATCGCTAATGTTATTGTTCCCAATTCAAGCCGCAGACAAGAAAGCAAATTTTCTTCTTTTTCCTAGTAAAAATATCCGACAGCAGTCTCTCTATTTTATATTGAAATAAAAAGCAATTCCGTGGTTAGGTACAAGTGTTACGTGCGCGTAGCAATCGCAGGCGCCACCTGGTGCCATTAGTCGGAACTAAACGTAACGTGCTTTCTGAACGCTGTGGAGGATTACGTATTTAGGCGGTAGCCCATCACATTAGTGGCCTGATGATCCGTGGCTTAACCTTATCAAATACAAATAAAATAGTAGAAGGAAACTTGGTTAGTTTGAAATTGTTTGTATATTTATAAATAATATGTACTTCAATATTCAATGGGGCTCATGAGAATTAATGTCATTTTTTTTTTATCATCGTCTTAAATGCCAATCAATCTTTGGGTTTTTCTATTCCTATACAGTACTTAGGTATTGAAAAATCTAAATAGGCACGGACTTATGTAGGTCCACTTTTTTGCACAAGAGACGATAATTAAAGCCTACGTACCTACCTAATAGTCTTCCAATTAAATAATAATAGGTACAGCCATCTAATCGATCCGGAACACCAATTTCCGTTGACCTGGCTACAAGATCTAGAGAGGTCGTTTAGCTACCCACCTCCTCGCTTAGTCAGCAATATTTTATGGGTAACGGCTGCCTGAATATCTGGGACGCCAAGTTCCTAAATGGCTGAATAAAATTCGATAGATAGGGAAGTAGAATCACACTGATAGCAATTTTTAATGAATAATTTAATGATTTAAGGAATTGAGTACCTAATTATTGTTAGTAAATTTTGTAAAAATAAATAAGTGCGTGCCTCATAATTTTGACAAAAATTTAAATAGTGGATTTATGAAAATGATGATATTTGCTAAGAAGGAAGCACAGTATGAAGTAAGACACTGAGATGATGCTGGTGTGTGTTGAGACTGCATGAGGCCGATAAATACATCTTCAGCAGGAAGAAAGGACGAGCTATGCCAGCTACTGCGATGCCAAATAAATTAAGATGAGATTAGGAATCTTCCTACCCTCATCACCTGATGATGAGAATTAAACCCATAAAAATAAAACACCTCTAAAGCCTTATGTTAAACATCAAAACTCCTTCATGCAGGAATTGGCAGTTAGGAGGTTTTATCTTATCAGAGACGATGACGCCAGTCACTAAAATTATAAAAAAATGCTGTAAAAGTCAAATTTTATTTATGAAAATTTTAAGAGCTATAAAGTTTTATTGTAGGAAACCGTTAGTTCCGGTTTTTTAAAAGACATCATAAATGTTGAAATTGGGTCATTGCGGTGATCTATCTCATTCGTTTTGAAGATCTTGATTTTTATTTTATTGAGTACAAAATACCTACTATTAAATGTCTGAAGTTGTGTATAAAAAGATATACTTTCTCTGCGGTAATTTTTTCTAGTAAACAGTTTAATGTGCTAATCTTATTTTTATATAATTAGATAGTACCGGTACCTAAGTAGACGCAGACGTTCCTTGTTATTAGATGTGTATCTTTCAAATTGACAGGTTAAACAAAATGTGAAACAATGACTCTATAGTTAATTATTACGTGCATAGGATCACCTATTTAAAATTGAATACATTTATAAACAAATTAAAACTATTTCTATTATCTAAATGCTATGATAACAATGATTATTTAAATGTCAAATTTTAATTTACACGTTTTATAAAATAATTATAATAAATAGGTACTAACTAAGTGAACAAAATGAAAAGCCCTCTTCCTCTCTCCTATTTTTGCTGTACCCGACAGGGTCCACAATGATCATATTAATTTGTTACACCTACCATCTAAGTTCACATGTGGAAGCAATACATACATTGATTATTGAGTATTTTAAATTTTGACCTTAGACTGATCCTAGGTCAAAAATGTTAATAGGTGAAGTGTGAAATTGATTATGTTGACACTGAGATGATACTGGTTTGAGATGAGGCGGATAAGGCTGATATAGATGTTTGGAAGAAAAGACTTGCTACGCCAAATACTTATCACCTAATTGAAAAAAGTTCATGAATCATCACCTATACGTTGAAGAACGTTTCTGCTTCATCATTTACATAATATACCTATCAGAAATGGTGAAATGTGAGTGTAGGTATTACGCAGGTATAAGTACAGCACTCCATGACCCTTCGGGGGCAAAACGAACTTGATGTTATGTTATAATATTAGAAATATAAATTATACTTTACAGGAACGTACCAGTAGGGTAAAACAACTTGTAAAATAATATAACTTTCCTGAAATTATCTTTTCTCATAATTACCATGAGATTACAGCAGCTTGATACGTAGGTAAGTATTGCGGTTACCTGAACTTGCAGATGCCTATTACTAAGGAGCATATTGCTCTGTATGACTATACAGAACGCTATGCTTGGTAGATAATAGAAAACTACAGGATGAAACGCTTATTTCAGGTATTATTTAAATATTATTCATATACAGTGTTGCTGCAGGACATGCATACTTACATGAATTTGGTTTTCTCTCTTAGAATTTAAAAAATCATAGGACACACGTACCAAGGATAACTCATTCCCTCATAATACGTAAAACAATGGACTTTAACTCTAAAACATGAATAACAAAAGATTCCAACACAAAATAGCAAACGTATACTGCCATAAAAATTTCCTTCATAAATTACGACTGAAGGATTACTTGAATACCTCGCGACTTGACGTTTTACTATTTTTTCATTACCAACCTAACTAGAGGCAATAGAGAAAGAAACGGCGCGTAAGTAATACACAACAATACGCAATTTCTTTTTATATTTTCTATTTATAAAATTGCCGAAATCTACATTACCCACTTATTACTTTGCGACATAAAGCCGACCTATGTTAGTATTAAAAATCCCGAGCGCTGCCGCAGCTCGCAGGGCGGAACGGTAATCACCGGGGGAACAGGAACAGGTGGCGCAGCCTGCCTACTGTTTAATATCGACTTTTTTATCAGCACTCGTACATACGTAATATTATAATAAGCCCGCCGACGAGCCTCTATCTAAATAATATGTAAACGTAAATAGATATTCGTAATGTAAACGGTCGCGAAGCCTAAGCAAACTATCAAAAAACATTACGGGGTGCAAATAACAACGATCATGGCGTATGTAATGAAAATCTTGCATCGGCATTAGTCGTGGTGTGGTTCGGCGCGCGCCGAGCGGCGACTCGGCGAGGGCGGCAATCGATGGCGGGCCGGGACGCGCGCCCCGACGCCCAGACCGGCAGACGCCCGGCGACGCCGTCCCTGAACACACGCTCCTTCCAACCGCGCGCCACCCCATCCGTCATCCTTCAATGTTTACTTATCGGACGACGCGAACAGCTGACCGACCGGACCGGTAAGTCACGTGCTATATTCATTCTTCTCCGCGCCCGCCACGACTCGCGATCCCTTTCGCCCCCGACTTCGCTCCAGTGCTATTTGCTGCATTTTGTGAATTTTATATCGGTGCATAGAGAACCTTTCGTTTGTGCATTAGAATCAATAATGCAGGCCCGGTGTTATGTTGGCTCGCGTCGTAAATTATGAATATAATACACCCTTACGCCCTTTCATGTTTTTCTATTCAATCCCCCGGCTGACGCACACATAGAGACTCGGAATTCTTTAGTTATCTTTACGAGTGGTGGTCGAAACTTGTCTTTTGTAATTCATCCTTTATGTGCAACAAAGGCCGATGGACAAAAGGCCTTCGGCGTCAGTCGTTGCTGCCTCGGTGGATAGGTTGTAAAAAACAAAGAGACGCCTCGCTACCGGTTCGTAGGTTTGCGAAAATAATTTTTGCAAACCAATCGCGTGTTTTCGCAAGTCCCTGTGCTCTCATTGGTGGTGGAATACAATAGATTGTTTCGCGAGTTAAACGCGGGATGAAGTTTTAAAACAATTTCGCATTTGATATTTACGATAGCGCATATTTTTTCCATTTCACTCGAGCAGTTGCGATAGCGGAATTCATGTGCTATCAGTGTTTCCCTTTTCGGCTTGAAGACCCAGGCGTGTTGTAAATCGGTTGTTTTATTTTATAGATGGTGTTCCCTAAGGAGAGGTGGGGATCCGGCGTGTAGTTGCTTCGCTCGGTGAGCTTTTAAGATATTGAAGGGGCTACGTGTGAACCGTCACATTTAAATAGTGAGCTAGTGGGGTTAACATTTGGGTGGCGAGAATCAACTTAATGATTAAAGCACAGTCAATCTTAGAATTACTTTTAGACTATTCTTACCATGTTCCACAGCGTTCTTCGAAGCCCAGAAGAGAAGAGTACGCGTCGCCTTCTGTACGTATACTGAATGTATCCTGAGTGCCTCATTCTTTCCGGTATACCTTCAGTATACGTAACAGAAGATGACACTGGTCGACCGATGAGAAGACGAGGACATGAAGATTCTTGAAGAATTTACAACAATTTTTACATTGACATTGCATTTCACATGTGTTTTTGTGTGTCACGTGTTTGTATGTTCACAGATCACTTGGGCAGCTGCAAATGAATCCACAATAAAATAGATCTCTTTGATATTGTATAAAGTCAATTGTTTTGTATAAACATCAGTTTCATAATTGTAAACCTAAAGTAATTTTCATGTACATCACATGTAACAAACAGACATCACGCAATCTGCACGTTATTTATTCTTGTAACATTAATTAACTATAATTGTAAAAGAATGCAATTAATTGGATCAATATTGTGATGATCTTGGTTTATATTATTCACGTGTCTTTAGTTTGATCGATATGTATAATGACTATTTGTATAATCATTAAGCAATAAATGACACTTATGATTTTAACTATAAAACTGTAAACTAAATGGTCTATAATTATGTATTACTTTGTATAAAATGTTTTACAGGTTATCGCATTATTTAAAATAAATATCTACATCATTAAACCATGTTATGGTTTTATTTCATTATCTTTTGCAGTCAATTACTAAACTTAGGTAATGTCATTACTTTATCTAAGGTAGGTAGGAACTATTATTTCAAAAACCTTAAAATAGCAAAATGGCAGCTTTTGACTTAGGTAAAAAGCCAAGCAAAACTTAATTACCCAATCTCTAATTACCTTAACTTACTACTTAAACAGATTACATACATATTAAAACAATAAAGTTAAAAACATATCACAATAACTTAGAGATTACATCTACCAATATGACAAAACGCAAGAACATTAAACTTAAATGTGATACACAAATGCCAAATACACCCAGTATCATTTCCTCTTCCGTATAAGTATCTTCAAGTATTATGCTCACAATGGGTAGTCAGACTCTCATACATAAGCTAAGTATGCAGTAGTAGGTTGTTAGTCATTTTAATTATTGTATTAGTGACTTGGGCGTACGGATGTACAGTTCCGGGATGTCATGCACTCGCGATATAGTCTAGACATTTAAGGTGTCTAGATGAAAAACGCTCGTAGAGATTGGTTGAGCAGATTTTCCGTCTTTTGAGACAGACTGAGAATTTTCTTGGTGTGATAAGTATTGGTAGGTGTAAAGACATATTGCTGGAAAATCATGGTGAAAAATGAATGAATTCCTTCTCTGAGATATTTTATTTGGAAAATCCGAGGGCAACCTTTATAAATATATGACTTGAGCCTTTTTTTTTTTTTGAGGATGGGAAATCATCAAATTTTAATGACTTCTCCCGCTCTGGGCAGAGCGAGAGGGTGTGTCAGACTTTTACAGACTAAAACCCACCCGTGTTCCTTCCGTTGCCTGTGTGCCGGGGCCGCGTTATCCCTTTCGGATAAACTCGCAACCCCAGCAGGCATTGGTCTTTCGACCCCGTCGATTGGTGCTGACATCTCTTTGAGGCGCGCGTGGAACACAACGCGCCGTCGACACGGGCCTGGTCCTTATCGGACGGCGAGCTGCCCATTGCTCACCGTCCGCAAGCCCGCGCCTACGGTGGCCGGAAGTCGGCTCTCGACTCCCGACGCCCGGGGCGTCTCCTGCGGCGACTAGGGCCGCGAGGGCGTGCAGCTTGCATCTCCCTCGCGCGCTCCGCCTCCTCCTTCGCGAACATAACTGCTTCGCAGAAGGAGGTGACGGCCTCCCATGCACTCTCGCTCCGAACCATGGCCTGAACCAGGGCCGGACGCGAGAGATCGCCGCCGCCGATCGCCTCCGTGAGGACACGGCGGTGCCCCGCCCAAGCCGGGCAGACCTCCACCGTATGCTCCACCGTGTCCTCCGGGCGATCCACACAGTGGTGACACCCGGGCGTTTCCTCCCGCCTTACGCGGAACAGGAACCTCCCGAAACAACCGTGTCCGGTGAGGACCTGCGTCAGGCGGAAGGTGAGGACGCCATGGCGCCTCTCAAGCCACTCCTCAAAGAGGGGACTTATCGCCGCAATTATGGCGTGCCCAGCGCTGGGTTGCGACAATCGCACACTCCATGCCGCCATGAGATCCCGCCGGAGCTCTGTCCGCTGTGCCGTGATTTCTCGCGGCAGCGGAGTTACACCCCGGCGTTTCGCCTCGTCGCGCAACTCCCACATGTGCGCGAGGACTTTCGCCTCCAGATCCCATGGCGGTAGTCCGGCAAGGAGGCTCGCCGCCTCACGGGAGACCGTGCGGTATCCCCGGACCAGCCTGATGGCCATGACCCTTTGGGACGCGTTCAACCGCCGGGCCGGTCGCAGCCTCAATGAACGCGCCCACACCGGTGCCCCGTAAAGGGATATGACTTGAGCCTGGGTTTCGTTTGCCTTTTTCACAATATACTTGTATGAACAGTCAAAGAGCATATTGACAAAAAGATTGGCAACATTAGTAGATGCCTATGATTGAAGGTATTCATTTGAAAACTTTGCTACTATAGAAGCTAACTTCTAATAGCTAGATATTATATTAAATCATGATGACACCAAGGTTGGATCCTGTGGTTAAAGAAAATTGCTGGAAAGAAAACTGTCACAATTGACAGGATGGTCAACACTGTTGTGAGTAAACAAAAATAAACGTAAGTATTGATTATAAGTTAATTAATATAGTCAACAGAGCTTAGCACAGTGTTAGACTTTTACAATATATCTACCAGCTAATGAAATAAATTTTATTTTTATTTTTATTTGTTGCATATTATAAATACCTAAGCTAAAATACAACAGACTCCATCAATCTGGCTAGCCTTTTCCCAACTATATTGGGGTCGGCTTCCAGTCTAACCGGATGCAGCTGAATACCAGTATTTTACATGGAGCGATTGCCTATCTGACCTCCACAACCCAGTAACTGGGTAATACGATACCCCTTGGTAAGACTGGTTGTCAGGATTTCGGGCTTCTGACGACCCGTAACGACTGTCAAAGATCCACGAATGACAGCCGAGACCAACGGCTTAACGTGCTTTCCGAGGCACGGAGGAGTCTCGGTATGTAAAGATGGTCTCCCCATCCACGGTCCAACCCCGGCAAGCGTAGCTTAACCTGATGGATCGACCTATGTGGCAGTCATTATTTAGCCACGAGCTCCTGCAGATCGAGCTAATACAATAGACTGAAATATGTAAATAAGGTGGATTTTATACGTAGTGCTGAATTCCTGAAAAAAACGAAAAAGCTCCTCAAAACTAAGAGTAGCATTACCTCTTTCTACTTAAAAAGGGTGTTCTGTTTAGTATGTAGTCTAAACTAATATTAAAAAGAGAAAAAAAAAAATTGTTTGTTAGTTTGTAATATTCATTACAAACAAACATACAATTTTTTTTTTTTTTCTCTTGAACTCATAAACTGCTTAACCGATTTTAAAAATTCTTTCACCCGTTGAATGCTATATTATCACTAAACATCATAGGCTATAATTTATAAGGATGTCACGTGGACGAAACTATTGGCGGAAGCTAGTTATGAATAAAAAGACAAAGTTTTTGAGATAATTTATGACATAATTGAAATACATCGATGGAATATCGACATATTTTTACCTATAATAATTAAGGCTTATAGGAAACCGTAAAGCTATATATATATAAGATATTTCTTATCTTAATAGGCGTAACAATAAAACCCCAATGTGTTGCTGAAATTAAAGATTTAATTAATATCTAGGTTTTACTAAATGGAATATTAGTAAACTAAAATTATATCGGTACTAGGTATTTCTATACAAAAACATACCTGAAATTAAAGAAACGACATTTAAAGTCTTATAATGCGCCTTAGTCGATGCTCCATCTAATTCAATAATATAAATAAAATAATTAACAACTAAAACTTAATATTGTGTTTTCTAAGTCATTATGTCATCACTACCAATAGACATCAGTGCTAACTGTCACTGTCATAAAACAACTCTTTAGTAAGGCTATGCAAAAAGTATGAATAATAACAACAATAAGAAATACATTTTCTTTACATATATAGTTATAAAACTAATCGAAGGCTTTATAGGTACTACAGGCTTCAACTCTGACCTCTACATTTTGAAGGTAAACGAGGTAAGAATATGTTTTATAAATGAATGAAAATGCAATTTACAAAAGTTTTCCTTTGTTTGCAAAAAGGGGTATTTTTGATAGATCCAATAGGTACTTGCTTGTCGTTAAATTAAAAAATATAATTAAAACTAGAAACAGAAACTGATTTTTGGTCAGCAAAGTTCATTTAAATGCACTAAGCACTATTATAAGTCCACTTCTGTACCTTTATAGTGCACAAGGTTTAATAAATAAATACTACTGCTATTTTTTTATGAAGTATGATAATATAAGTTCTTCTTGAGGTAGGATATTTTCTAGGTTGACGTCATCGAGTTTAAGGTCAACTACCTGAAAAAACTTACGTGGGGTCTCATGTGCGACCTAGGTAACTACCCACGTGGAAAAATGCCTAATACTACAATCTTACCAAGTTAACCCTTCCAATTTCGCCGGTCTTAGTATCTACATTTTTACGATTCGCCAAAAGCGCCATCTATGCAATCAAGGCCGAACTTTTTCGAAACCGTAGAACATAGTAGAGCTTTTCTGGTGCAGAGACTTTCAAGATATCAAGATGAACTTTTTTTTTGTGTGTTAGATTTGAAGTTTATAAATAAATATGTATAGTGTAGAAATATTTAATGGCTCTGCTTAAGTAAAGATTAAGTATCTGTTAATCATTTGATAGGATACTTTGATCGTTCTGACGTAAAACAAAATGATTTAATTTTGGATTTTCTGAAATTATTTAGTGAATTATTGGTTTTTATTTTTCATGTTAACGCGTAACCAATGAATAGTATAGGTATTAATGAATCATCGGTGACATGGCGTAGGAAGGTAAACATGGCAAAATGATCATAAATATGTCTATAAGAATATGAAAATGAAACTTTATCGATGACACAAAAGATATATTTTAAAGATAATAACGTATCATAAACATAAAGAAGATTTTTTTACCAAAAAAGCACCAGTTGCTATTGTCTGAAGTCTCAAAAAGGATCGAACGCAATATGCTATTGTTTCAGGGGTGAAAGTTTTTAAAAACCCTTCCGCGTTTAGAGGTACGAAACCAGGAAGAATGAGAACTGTAACAAAAAAGAGAAAGTTACTCCTAAGGTGCGGAAAAAAATATAACATTTGTGTAATCGACCAATGGGGGAGCCGAAAATAGAACTTTCTAATTTGTTTTTAAAATTGCCCCAAGTTTTGAGTCATTTGCACGGTAGCCTTGGGAGATGAGATGTGATAAAGTTGTGATTATTATCAAATTTTGCTGCAAAGTAAATCTAGTGTTTATTCTCAGCTAAAGCAATATGAAGTGGAACGTTTGTTGGTGAATTTGCAAAAGTTTTCAGTGAAGTGAGTTTTAAATAAGTTCATGAGTAGTTTACTAATTAACGACAGTCATGCGTCAAAAATGCAGTATATACCCAGATAATACGCGAAGATTGTCGTACGAAGAAATTAGACGACGAATTTATTACATCCTACAATGAGAATATCGTATCCAGCTACAAGTGAGTATAATACAATCATGAAACTAACCAAAATACGATCAGGTCGACCCATTGTGTTGTAAATTAGGTACGAGATATTTGCTGTTAGATCGCGTATTTGATATAATCTATATGCAATCCATAGTTCGATGTAGGTCAGATCGGTTCAATCCTATACTTATATCATTTACATTCTTGTTCGACCGAAGCTTTCCAACAAGACCGCTGGCTCACTTAACCGACAGCACAGAGAACATTTATGCTAACCCTACGAACACTGGCATCCAGCCATCACCGTGCGAATACGACGATCGTCCAAATCCGGACCCAGCATCTGACTACTTAAAGAGTAAGCGAGATGACTGTAACTTTGATTGTGCGACTGCGAGTCTCTGGTATCGAGCGGCCCGTTGTCATGGCAACAGACAATGGTTTTTGGGTGCATAATATTTTAGGCTGCGTCAGGGTGCGGGTTAGGGAGCGCGCGGGGAGGCGGTAGGTCGAGAGCGGCAGCCATCTTTAAAATTATATTTCCAGTTTGGACGAACTCCTTCGATTCCAGCCCTACTTTTTCTCTCTATATAGAAGCGCGGTGCTGTAGGATATGCAGAATTGGGTTATGCTTCGAGAATTTTTATCGTGTGAATTCTTATAAAAGCAAATTCCGGATACAGTAAATGATTTAAAAATGCAATACATTGTTTAACCAATTAATGTTAATTGTTATTACTTTAATACACTTTTAACCGGTATAAAATTATGCAAGTATTTGAATTGAATGGAGTAGGCATACCTACTACACAATGAAAATCGTTGTCGAATTAACATGTACTTAAAATTACTTATTAATCGCTTAATTGTTTTAACTACCACATTAAAATACCTATCTACAATTTAAATTATATTACTATTGTTTAACAAAATTCATCTTTTTGGTAGAAACAAAAAAAAATCTCACGTCTATTTTTATGTATATTTTTATTCGGCTTTAATATATTTTATCTGCAATGTTCCGCTATACCCGCTCAATACGCTAAGAGGCTGACGTCGTCTGCGGCTCGGATTCCCGTCGTAAAGCCTCCGATTAATGTCCCTCCACCGTCGGAGTCTCCCGCCACGATTAAGCGATATTCTCTACCTGCCCTTCAGAATTACAGACGAAAAATGTTAGGTAGGTAGGTATGCTACGTACTTTACCAGACATTTGGGGATAAAGATTTCTGTAATAGTGTGTTCGCGAAATTAGGTTCTTAATGAATAACATTTTGTTGAATGATTTTATTATTTGAGCTTGAAATGTTGCAAAATAGTAGTTTAGTCAATTAGGTAGGTATGTGATGTGAATAATAGAAAAGTGGTTTTAAAATAAAATACCTATACCTAGTAAAATACTCCCTTCAGTCAGTCGTCAGTATGATGATTATAAAACCATAGTTGTAGCTCCATACCTGAAACAAAGAAAAACAAAAAATAAATCATCTGAACATTTAAATGTCGTCACAACCTTATCTATGGAGTTTTAGTGTCCATTTAAAATATTCCATATCTGTCATCAACCCTTTTACAAACACTGTGTGAAAGTACTTGTGAGTTCCGTCAATTTAAACATATTACATAGCACATTTAAGGGTATCTCCCGTAGATAACATGTCGTAAAATAAAAGAATGAGTGGCAAGGAAATACAAGGAGCGGCTGCAGCGGGAGGGTTGAGTAAAGCGAGCGACACACTGACGTAAACACGTCAATACCTGGGCAAAGTGAAGTGTAAATCCTACTACCTAGTACTCGTGCCAAATCTCTCTAGCATAGCCTGCATTCATATTGTGTTTGGCAAGGCATCTCCTTATTATCTCGTTTTCGTTTATCAGCTGACTGTGGCGAAGCACTAAGATGTCTAGACGAGGGTTCTTGGTTCGATGTCCGGACGAAAGGTCATCGCGAAATTGAAAAGAAAATACCCTTGAAATGCCGCGACATTTTGATTTCTTTGAGGGGCAAAGTGTAATTGAAGGCCTAAACGTTATTGCTTATTTGGCTGGTGAATTAGAGCTATCTTTTATTTATTCATGTAAGAATGTATTTATCTTAAAAATTTCGAAATTGAATTGCTTTATTTAAGGGTTAAAGCCGCTTCAAGAGATTTTAGGTATTTTCTCTCCCTCGAATTCTCAGTGGAGTGGCATTGGAGCTTGAAAATATCACTTTTTCAACTGAGTAGATAGGTGCGTAAAAGTATGTAGTAGGTATGCATCACGATAACGCCGTAGAATAACCTGTTCCATGCGTCCTCGAGTGATAGGTAGGTACAGGTATTCCTGCACGTTTGAATACGTGAATAGGTATGTAAAGGTTTAAAAAAATCGGTTGACGAAAACTTAAAATGAGTTAGATAGAGTGCATAACTCTCAGAAAAAAACATTTTTATTTGAGCAAACCATTTGATTATTTAGAAGTACGCTGATACATTATTAAAGTAATAAACATCTTATGCAGGTTATAATAAAATAATAAAATATAGTGGTCCTTGTTTTCATACCTACTTATATCTATGTTTATATGAGCATGTTCGGCTATAGTCAACTATAAACATCGATATAACAATCCTATTCAAGTACCAACGCAAGCTCAGTCATGATGATTTTACTGCGTATTAATGAACAGATACCGCATACGAATCCTGATCGGTTTTATTCCTTTTTAATTCACAATTAATTCAATTTTTAGTTGTAAAAGTTTAATAGTGTACATTTGAATTTATAATAGAAGAGGAGCGACGTTTTTGCTCTATAAGCGGTCCTAAGTACTTTGAAGCCTACGAATTACTGGTAATTTTCATTGCTGGGATCCTAGTTCTATTTAAAAGGACCAGAGGACTGGAAGACTTTGACCTTTGACCTTCGCTGAAGACCAAAGTACGGGTACCTATCTAATCTTTACTTACAACAGAACTGTAGTAGGTAATAGAGAGGGTTGGGTCTCATGTCATAGATATAGATACTTACTTACATTCTTGTACCCATTAGGATTTGTCCGAGAAAGGTTCTGTTTTTTTTTTGTTTCTGTTGGTAGTGAAGATTACCTTCCTAATAATTTTCATGGAACATTTCTATTACTTCTTATTAAATAGATACCTGGACTTATAGGCAATATAAGTCTGAAATCACCAACCCGTCTTAAGCAAGCGTGGTGGTCAATGCTCGTGCCATCTCTGTATGAGAAGAGGCCTTTGCCCTGCAGAGGGACAATAATAGGCTGGTATTTATTTTTATTAAATAGGTATATTTATATCTTGAAGATTAAAGTCACACTTCTGACTGATTATAAAAACTTAGACAATTTAATTCAACCTAGGTATAATAAGTACTTATGTAGGTATCGCACGAACCTCTACTTACATTGTATAATTTTCCCAGCCGTCCCAGTTAGCACAACTATCTTTGTCGTAAAATTACACATTTAAAGTTGTAAGGAGAATGCTTTAGTTAAAGCTGAACCGCAAAGTCTTCAGTTTATCTCGACCTAAGTGTTAAGACGAGGTTCACAGCCTGCAAAATATACCAGTGTGATAAGACTATGAGGCTCAGATAAAGCAGAGTCTGAGTATTGGCACTCAAAACCTTTCCCTATGTAAATACGATAAAAAAATCAATGTAGATAAGTAATTTATTCAGAGTGGGCCCTCCGACTGGTCTGTACGACCCCAGCTCGGAAAATATGTTCCGGATAATACCATTCTTAGGGATCAGTTTGGGACACCTGATACCCACAACGCCATGCACCTTTTTTCGGGGGACGTCAAGGGATTTTCTGAAATTTATAATACCACCGATATTAAAACCAATAGATTTGCTTGCAACGCTGGAATGGACCGTTCCGTCCCCTTCAAGATGGAAATGTCCCCAAAATCCCCAATTAAATTATTGTATTTTATTACTGCCGGCTGTACTTCACTAATGATAATGAATAACAAAAACCATTTATATAAAATATACGTCCCACAAAATTATCTTTAAAAAATTCGACGGCTTCTCGTAAATTACGCACTTTGATCTTCTACGAGACCGGAAAACAAAAGCCACGCGTAAGATATTGCAGTAGACGGTTATAAATATGCGACACTTAGACAAAACAAAATCTGTGCCAATGTTTAGGTTTTAACTGTATGGCTAGAACTTTTTGAATGGCTAATAGGTACTTTAGAATGGTTTAACTCCATAATGAGTAAATTATAACCAAGTTGCACGAAATAAAATATTTTTGTAGCACCGCCTACGCCAGGCGTGTACCCCACGTTATTCTATAACCAAAAGAAACATTTAAAAACACTACTGCTTTTAAAAATTCGGACAGAAAGACTAAGTCCCCGGAACCAACAGAACAAAGAAGCAGCTTATCCTTGGCATTTAACACCTGTTTTCGTCCAATTCCGCAATAACATCAGTACGCCTTAACTTAATAAGCACGGTTCTGTACCCTAAGCCTCATTCTCTAATTATGTTAATTTCAAAATAAAGTTATGCCACCACACTTGTAAGGGATGATCCCGGTCCGTCCGTGTTTCGGCACTTCTGGCCAGTCGTCCCATTTTCCGTGTGTTGCTTACAAACAAATTATATTTAAGGGTAAGTCGCTGTTTGTGCGTGTCTCTGTTTGTTGTTTAAAATGAATTTTAAGGAATTGTTCCAGTAATTGGGTTGATGGTTTGTTTTGTGTTTTTGTGGGTATGAATAAATTAGAAATTTTGTGGTTTTTGGTCTTAAATAAAGAAGGTGTTTTTCAAATTGTGGTCCTTAGGGAACGTTAAATCTCAATCCTTAAATTTAATAGCAATCTAAATTAGAGAGAGTACTCAAAGGGAATTTTGATACCAATGTATTTTTATGTTCCAATCGACTTACAATGGCGCTACTTAGTTACCTACTTACGAACAGGCCCATATATAAGCTCACATATAACTTATGTGAATATAATTTTAGTAAGTTCAGAGCTCATCTTCTCTCTACACTAAAGAATAATAAAATATCACCAATATAACACATGTAAAACCTAAGGTATTAATACAAGTAATCATAATTCAGGGATTTATAATGAATAAATACAACATATAGGTGTGTCAAACGATTAAGTCCTCCAATATCTTGCTTCTAACACGCAATTACGAATAAATAAAGATCTAAATAAACACATAAATAATAGCATTTCATTTGCATTATCAGTAATAAGCTTAATTTATTGTAACGACTTGAGACTAGACTTAGCTACTTAAGGTTCTTGCATTAAATTATCTTTCCAGATAGGCACCAAATTATATATCCATAATAGGAATGAAGTTACTGCCATTTTCCAGGTATCGATTCTTTATACTTACATCTACGTGCGTACTATAGAAAATTTGGTCCTTATTATATTCGTAGGACCAAATTCTCCCTACCTCCCCTCAGGCGTTTAATTTCGCTCCCAGCTTTTTGTGAAGATAAAATCAGACGCTATCTTCGTAGTTTAACATATATATATTACATAGGCATAATATGTGAATAAATTTTATAATATTGAGATTTTTCCAAGGTTTATGTATATTTCCTAAATGTGATAAATACTGGCACATATAGAAAAAAATTGTCGCTTAATCGCGCTGAAACGACTTTACAGACTTAGATGAAATTGAGCATATAGCGTAGGGTTATAGAGTGAGTAGAAATACTTTTAATAAAATGTTCCAGCAGTGAACGAAATCGCGGACAAAACCTAGTTCAAATAAAATTGTACTTCTACAAATAGTGACTGCCACCTGATGTCCAACAGCTATATGCAGGTAGGTAGATGTAGCGGTCCACCTACCTAATATAATCCGATAGTCGCCCGTTACAACACTCTTGGGAAAAAACGGGGTGGCCCGTCCATGGAAGGGGAATACGAGATGAAAACATAGGAAGTTGTAGGTAAAAACTTTTGTACCAAAACACACTTCCATTGATTTCATGTAACCGGAATGGGTTTTCTTTTTTCTTAATAAGTATGGAAACTTTTTTAGAACGGTGTTTTTTATATTGCATAGTTAGGGCTTATTGTGAAAGAGTTTTTCTTAATTTTTTTATTTGTTTATTGTCCGTTTATGCTCTTACAGAAAAACAGCTTTCACATTTCAAGGCGTTAAGTAAGAATAAGTTACATTTTATACATTTGTTTGTTACCTACTGAGTCACGACAAAAAACTACACAATGCGCACCCAACTTTGATTTGTATTCAATCTGAAAATGCTGAACAAATCTAAATTTTTATCTGTATCTCGTAGATTCGGATAACTTATCTACATAGGCAATTTTCTCAAAGTAGACTTTTCTTATTTTCAGCAGGTGCCTATCTGTAAAAAACTTATGAGAAATTCGTATGTTTCGTTGCGAGCTTCCCTTGGGAAGTCTGAATTCAAGGGGCGAAGTGCTTCTGTCAAATATGAATAATGAAAATCGTGTAGTTATCTACCAATACTCTTAGCCCTTTCAATACTTTTTTTACCTATATACCATAAATATCAGAAAAGCCAAACCCATAAAACGCAAGGGAGCCATTAACAGTTTAATTATTTTACCATTTATGTACAACATTATTACGTTTAATCTGAATGTGTAATGTGAATGTGTAATAAAATTGATTAATTATTATGAATAACATGTTCTCTATAAAAAAATACACAGCGTGAACGAGCGGAACCAACTCATAGAATATTTAATTCACCCACGAAACGCTTGAATCACCTTCCAAAAATTACAAACACTTAAAGTGTGAACATATAGGTAGGTAGAAAATTAATTTATTTTACCCGCGAACTTAAGTATGTGCGTAGAATACACGAATTCCTCGAATAAATCCGATGCTAACACGAGGTATTTCTTTTAAAATTGGAGCGTAAATCGTACTTCGCTTTAATAAATTGGTCGAAAACCCCAATTACTGCTTTCAGTGTTGAAAACTTTGTTATCGTGCCTTTGAAATGCTGAGACAGATATTGTCATTATGACTTTATATCTGAACATCAAATTATCCAAAATATTCCAAAGAAAAATCGTCATTCTGCGCCATTTTAAAAATGGAAAAGTGTGGAAACTGAATTGGATTCCGCATGCATATACCTGTGTTGTGTATGAAAGCTAGCGTTCAAAAGTACGGAACATGTGTGTATAGGATAGTCGGACGTAGGTCTGGAGACTGTCTCATTCAAAATATAACTGGGGAGCGCGAGCCGAATATGAAGCAGGGTAGCGTTAGAAAAAAAACATGTTGCCTTTCACGTGCTGTTTAGAAATAAACTTTTAATATTATCATTTGCGCAGATTGCTACGAAATTTCGCAAATGTACGTATATAGAAGTAAATAAGCTTCAATGCAACTTTTGTTTATTTGCCATAAAACGTTTTACACGACACTACAATGTAAAATACATATTAGCTAAAGCGGTTACAGACAATTTAATTAGGCGTATATCTGCCTGACCCGACATATTACACTATTCATACCAATATTTATATTTATGGTGATAATTTGCCCTTTAAAATCCGCCTCGCAATACGGCGGTATGAAATAAGGCAATGAATATTAAATTAAATGTCATACGTTGCAGACGATGTTTGTGAAAGGGCAGACGTGTTCGATATTCCGTCGTTGGGAACGCCTCACGTCGGTGCAGTCGCCTGTCGACGCCACAAAAATGGCCGACATTGTTGTCGTATTTTACGTAGTTTTAGGTGAGCACTTAAGATATTTCGTAGCTATCACGCTGTAAGTTTCGAAAGGGCTTTAGCCTTTTTTGTTTGTACAAAATTGTCGAAATTATATTATTAAACGTAGTGATGTCGCAAGAAAATTCGGAGTATAAAACTGCTACGGCGTAGCACGCATAAAATATTGTATTATTTTTATCACATATATTTTCCATATTTCCAGACGTAAAAAAAGGCAGAATTATCTGTTTACAGTCGTGACAAACGGTGGTTTATACAGAGGAATAGTTTACAAAAACTTGAATGTTAATAAAAGTTTGAACGCCTACGTAGTTAGAGGTTGAATAAAAGTACTACGTGGGTTGAATTACGTGAATTATGTGCTTACATTTTATATAAGGTTCATTGTCATGTAGACTAGATTTCCACTATAAACATTGTTCATTCCTTTATGTTTATTGAAATGATTCAGTATAGGTACCACACCTTTTCTTGTTATGTTAAAAAAAACACATTAACTTGATTTATTAAAAGTTTAACGAGGGCTCTTTCTATAGCGCTTAAAAATATTGTTTCCTACTTCACCTTCTTTTTAAATTTGGGTTGTAATAACTTTCATTAGTTACAGGCTGTTAACCTCACAGGTAGACATAACAACACATTATAATAAAATAACCATTTTGTTTTAAATGTGTTACTCATTGCACTATTAGATAGGTATCTTGTATTTCTCCCCCTTTTTTTTTTGAGGATGGGAAATCATCAAATGACTTCTCCCGCTCTGGGCAGCGCGAGAGGGTGTGTCAGACTTTTACTGACTAAAACCCACCCGTGTTCCTTCCGTTGCCTGTGTGCCGGGGCCCCGATATCCCTTTCGGACAAACCCGCAACCCCAGCAGGCTGTATTTCTCCCCTTAGTTCGGATTCTAAAGTTTTCTCATGGCTCTGCTACTACACTTTGTTGTTGGATTAGTGATCCTATAATGTTATTCATTTGGAGCTGGTTGCTGTCCGTATATTTCATTTACCTAATCCATATAACACTGCTCTTACAAAATCCTTTGAACGATCGAAGAAATCTATTTATTAACCGGACCACACTGTGGTTCGTCAATGTTATTGTGTAAACCAAGACTCATCTTCGTATTGGTAATACTGATTTTTGATTTGATTTTTTTAAAAACGTTGCCCCACACTAAGAATTTCTTCTTGTATCGTGGGTGCGTTTACAAACATAGAAACTCACATACACTAACACCCAGACCCAGAATTGTCCTGTACTGACTGTACTGTCTTAAATATAATAGGCACTTTTAGCAAAAAACATCAGTACTTTTTTCAGTAGGATTTTTTTGTAGGCAGTACAATACACTCTGCGATGGGTGGTACAGATAACAACTATCAACACAAATTGTAACCCCTTGTTCCATTCGCCAAATTGGGTACATTTCTACGCGAAATTTTAACACGATTCCATTGTAAACAGCCAGCCCCATTGTGTTAGCATGTGCTCTGTCGTTTTGTTCCACGACTGCAAAATAAGGAGCAAATAACCCCGTTAACAAAGCACATACGGAGTGAAAACAAAACACCTAATCATTTTCGTCAAGATTTACTACAAATTCCTTCAGAAAAAATCTCATTTGCTTAACTTTATTGAAGATGAAAACGATAAAATGTCATCTGTTAAGGAAATATTCTCTTTTAAATGTACATTAATGTCCAAATAACCCACAAAAGTCGTAAAACTTACACATGGCACAGAATATGAACGGATTGACGAATTATAAATACACAGCTGACAAAGTCAAGGCTCGTAGGCTCAGTATTATCAGCAGCGAGGAAGGCGATGAACATATCACCTACAGCGGCGATAAAAATTAAACTTTAGTAGCAATAAAATAAAGTTTAATTTACGATGTGATATTGTTACAGTTAAGTTTTTTGTAAGTGGACGCGTGTTAGTAAGTAGCCAGTCCACAGCACGGGCTGATGACAGCGCGACCACAACAATCGGTACGAAGAATAATCGCTACACGTTTTATAGGTCGTAATTGTTGTCATAAAATGGTAACAAAAGTTCTTTTTACGTTCGGCACGAGAGGCGTGTTTATCATCCCGTAGTAACGATATATAATTACTCAATGATTACGATGGGAAACCAACGCTTTTATGTTATTTTAATTGTTTTACTCGAATTGTAGGTGTTTCTCACGCGACTATTTGTGGCAGATCAAGTTGGGGAACTTTATCCGTACTATTTTTTTCGCCGATTATGTTAATGTTAAGCTATAAAGTTTCCGTAAATGACCATCTTTACATCGAGAAATACGAAACGTTTCATAAGCTCGCGTAGCGACCGTAAATGGGTAGATGCCTACCAAATTATGTTATTGAGGAAAATTAACCAATGCATTTTAATTTAACTTACCATATAAGAGCCGTACATATAGACAAAATAATACCCAGAACGGATGGAGAGAATATATTAAAATATTTAATTAGGGTTCGAGCGAAACTGGCTTCGCGGGATGTCCCATCTGTTCGGGGATTTAACAATGCAGCATTTCTTTGAAGGAATCGCGGCTCGCATAAAATCATTCAAATCAAAATTCAGATATTGTGTGTTCCGCGTACTTCTCGACTACGATTAAGTCTATGAGTAGGTATAAAGTTTAATAATGAATTCGATTCGAGCGTGACTTCAAAAGATAATGGGCTCGTACGTGCAGGGAACGAGCGAGACGGGCGTTGCTTATGTAGGCAACGAGCTCCATGTTTATTTAGTAACACATGGTAAGGGATATTTTCCGATTTGTAGGCGTAGTTCGCCGTCCGTCCTCGGGCGCCAACTGACTCACCGACTGTGGCCGATTGTTCGACACTAAACGTCGATGGAATCGGTAACTCAAGCATTTTACGGCCGACTTAAATAATATATGGGGCGTTGCGTAATTTTCCTTTAGTTTCGCCTTATGCGAATGTTAGTGCAAATATTGGCTTTGGGCGTGGTCTCGGACGCGATATCCAATATTGTTATCGTTGCGTACATCCGTAAATAAGAATAGTGCTAAAGGCAGGCGCCACCGAAGTTAACGTTCGCTCTCATTAAACGAGTGTTGTACGACACTGAACGTAAATATTTTTGCTCGTTAATCTGAAGACTGGTCGGACGCGATTTGGCATTTTTTTATACTATAAACAATTCAAAGTGCTCGTTAACAAGAAAGATGAGCTCTAACACTTCGGTTTATGGACAGTAAAGTCGTCGGCACGCGTGTGTTTGCACGACATTTGCTACTTGATAAATTCAGTTTAACCGTAGTTAAGCTGGGTGAAAGAAATCAGTGATCGTGATCGCTGGGCCTTAGAAATAAATTGCCTCCTTGAGCAGGTGACAGAAGAAATTAGAAAGCTCAGGATTAATGCGATTTATAACTTGTTTAGATTTAAGTGTGAAGTTTAGATGTAGAGATTGTGTTGCGTGTCGTTTTCTCACGTAGTATATCATTTAAATATACCTACTTATTAAACTAAAGTGAATACCTAAACTTTTATGAGAATGTATTTATAACAAATATGGTCTAAATTCCGATTGATCATGTAAAATATGCGAGGTTAAAGACCGTTTGGAAGCACGTTGTAGCGAGGCTGAGTGTAATAATCCTATCGATGCATTCGTGTCAGTGACCGCAAGGCAGAGCACTCCGCCCCAATACATTGTCATTTAGTCATATTTCACTGAATCCATTTGCAAGTCTCCAGTAAAATTCTTTAAAACCCAAACTAGGCAGGTTGGTAGCTTCGTAATTATCATTATTTTATAATATCTTGATTCCTTGAATGCTGTCTCTTTTAATTTATTCTCAACGATTGTATTTCAAATCTTCGCTACGCAATCTTATTTTGAGTCTAATTTCATTAGAATCGGTCTGACAGTTACGAGCATCGGGAGCGTTAATTGTAGACGCAGTTATTTTTCATTAAAATGTACTTAAACGGGAACGGAATCGTTTGCGCAGATAACAGGTTTAAAAAATCTGTACAGGACAATGCGAAATATTTCCAAACGACGCTTTTTAAAAATAGAACGTAAGTATGCTCATGCTCTTGCATTTAAATCACAAAATCGATTCTCGACGATCAGCAGATCCACTCTACTAACCCATTTCCGAAAACATCTCGTATCTACGGAGCGAATCGAGTTTTTCTATCGAAAATAATATCCGTGTGTGAATATCGAATATATCGAGAACTAACATCGGAGCGGCGAGCAGGTAGGGAGTCAGATAGCTTGGTTTATAAATACGTAAAGAGCGTAAATAGAAGCGGTTGTATCGGCTTTGAGCCGCTACCAATCGATACAGGATATCGTTGCGGTATTACGTCATAAATCTCTTCGTTTTCCACCCAATAAGAAACCTTAGTGAAGAAAAACTAAGGTACATTTTCCACTGAAGGTTTTCCTCGTATTTGTTTCATGCCTACACATGTTATAGACGGAAACACACACATGATTATAGTTATGTGTGTGGATGGATAGTTAAAAGTTAAATACCAACATGTTTTCATGTTGTTGGATCTTTTCTTAATCAATCTAATGGAAATTGCTAGGTTTAAGAGTCGGTAAGTAATTTCTTTAGTTATAGTGCATTCTTTATTGGGTTTAATGGAAGATGAAGGTAGTTTTTTTCGTAACCAAATTAAATGTTATACCGTTAATGTATGATTTTGATAGAGCATTCATTTTTGTTGCCTAATAATGTAGAACTACTGGAAATTTATTATAAATTTTAAAAGTGTGGAAATATACCAGGTGTATTTCCGATAGGCTTATGCACGTTTTCACCTACACTAAGTAAGATTTAAATGAATCCCTAAATAAAAGTGCATTGTTGGATTTTCTACGCTATGCTTAGCGCTGAGAGTTGAAAATTCAAAAGTGCACTTTTATTTAAGGATTTATTTAGGTGTCACTTAGTTATCGATAAAAACGGTCATTAGCCGTTCTTATCCCTTAGCTATTTCAGTCCAAGTAAGTTTCTCTGTGAAATTTTCCGGAATTTTCGCTCACAGCTGTCAGAGCTAGGTCCTTCGTAATGACGTCATAAAAGACACGGACTACATCTTAGCCCGTTATATCTGTTTGATATCTTCGGCAGAGGGAATGAACAATATGTTGGCAATATTTACTTTCCTTCTTTGAATTACCTACTGAATGTTTGCGCTCAGTGAGGCGAGGGCTGTTGATACGTCTAAACTACGTAGTTCCGGACAAATATACCTACAAATTTACCTTATACAGGTAAACCTTCCCAACTCATTTTCCTTGGAGGCATTGGACGGAAAATATTAGGTTTTATCTCCCCTTTTTTATGTAATTTAAGCTTTGTAATTGGATTTGTTGATTAGCACGGAATTTACTTTATTACCAATAGGCTTTCTGTATTGTGTTATTATATTTTGAAAATAAGACCTATGAAATCTCAAAGTTGTCCACCCCGTTTTAATCAAAAAGCTAATTTAAATATGTACCGGATTACTATGAAAGTGTAGCTGACGTACAAGCTAGCAAGTAAAAGCTTTGCAAATATATTTTTAAGTTTAAAGAATTTTTTTAATAAAAGATTTTATTATATAATTCAACAATCATTTTGAGTGTTATAATTTTTTTTTAATTCAAAAATTAAATATATTCAAAAATACATAAAAAGCCTACAGTTTTACATATGAATTGACGTTATAACAAAATGCTTAACTTTAATCTTTCTTTTAAGAATTTTTGTGACTGACTGTAATGAAATATATGTAATATTTTATAGGTAGTTATATAACAGAATGGGAAAAAAATAATAAGTATTTTTAAATAATAATAATTCCTTGGAGTAACTTGGGAATTAATGTATGAGATTCTTATCTTTTTAGAACAAAAGAATGGAGTACTTTGGGAATAACCCATTTCATGACATTAGCAGCCTTTATCAATTAAATAAATTATAAAATGACAATTCATGGCTATAGAGGCTTCCTAATCTTCAATAACCTATTTACTTTATATCAAACCACAAAGACATGACGATGCTAAAAATAAACGAATCAATAGTAAAAAATATTAGCTTTGATAGTCTCAAATTAGATTAAATTTCGCTGCATATAGCTACTTTAGTTAGGTAGGTAGGGTACGTGTTCAGTTGAAATACCACTGCCTTGAAACCGGGGTCGTTACGACCAAACTTTGAACGAACGGGTACCGTCTCTTAAATAAAATCTTAAAACTTTTATCTTTTACTTTGATAACGCACCTATTCCGAGACGGAACTTCTATTACATTCGCCGTTTCACGATGCTTTGTGAGAAAAATGTAAAAAGATTCAAGGAGATCCGATAGCGGAGTTTGTCTTTTCAATATAAAATGCGGGTAGCCTGCTTTTTATCTTTTGTACATAATCTAAAAGCTTGATACACATTAAATAGGTACCTACTGCTCGTAAAACTTGAGTGTATCATTAAATAACGCAATTAAGCCATTATTATGCACATTCATTATCATTGACATAGATAAATAAATACGTCAATCTAGAATATATATAACTCCAAACAAAAGATAATGTCTCAAGTTTAGTACCAACCTAACACTTAAAAGATCATAAAAATCGCCACGCGCCTAATATTTCGATGCCATATTGTTTTTGACCACATCCGAGGATTTTTTACTGCTCAGCTAAAAGTTTCAACTATACTAATAATAATTAACTAAACGACGCGGTATCAGAAGTAGAGACCAATTTGATTCGATACCGTGAGGCAAAAAATGTGCACGGGACTTACAATTCTTTTACGATCGAATTTTATAGCATTTTTATGTATTTCCAATTGCTTTCGGTTGACAATCCGATCCGTGTAAATTCTAGCAAAATATGTGTGTGAAGAATCCGAAGCTATTAAAATGCAAATTGGAAGTTAAATTTACTATATTATTATTATGTATTATAATGATGACCGTAGGCTTTGACCGCATGAGGTAATTGATATACCATGACCACGCTTTAATCCGTTCATAAGCATCGCTGTATACGACTTTGAGTACGTACGATTGAAAGGAATATAACTTCAGGATACTTTACAATAATTAAGACTAAAAATAATCGTAGAAAAATTCTATAAAACTAATAATAATAAACTGAAAACTGAATTCCATAGTGTTGTTCAAAGATAATGCATGAATAGTTTAGTGTAGTCTTGTCTTGTGAAGAGTCCAAAATAAACCATAGATTCTGCTTTGTATTCATAAACAAAGCTACATCCGCGATAACAGCAAGGAAATCAGCCATAATGACAGAGAAAATATGAGCGTTTCCTTATTGAAGATTACACCAGCAAAAATGTAGATTAGGCTCACAGAGTTTAGGTATTCTTGGAACAACGACCCGCCGAAGGGACGGATTCAGGCGAAATTAAATCATTAGAAACATCTGCGTTCCTGAAGCTAAGTGCCCAAACGGTGCCAATAGGTACGCACGGATTATATTGCCCGCCCTCTCCGGTTTTAAATTCCGTGTACCTACATGGAGGATATTTTATATTTACCTGTCAAACACACCAATATTTCTTGTAAATCCGAGCCTCCATACTGATTAAACTCTAGAGGGGGCTAATTCTTTATGGACACGTATAACCGAAAGATTAGTTACACGTGTCGACGTTGCTTTTGCTTAATATTTATTACACCCCACATTTTTCCCGACCCCGGAGATTTTTCTTAAAAATATTTATCCAATATACACAATCAGTGCCGCCTCATCACTTATGAAAAATCGTTTCTCTTCAGAGAGTCCTCTATAAAAAGCTCATTCCAAATTAAAATTAAGGTCTAGCGTAACTAAAGAAAAGATTTTATATTTTATCAAAACATTGCAATCTGAAACATACTTTAACGCGGTGCGTTTAAGAGAATTTTCGGTCGTACGATGAAGCATTTACGACCTATTTTGAAACGGTGGTTGTCGAAATAACTGGTTGTTTTTCAAGATCCATTTGTGTGGTGCCCCACACTAGCTCTGAATTATAGATGTAAAAGAACAACAAAACATGTCGATATTTTAGTCGCGTTAGATAAAGTGTTAATAGTAATATAGAACCAGCGCCGAACGTGTATTTACAAAATAATACTCTACTATGAGTTTTTTTATGCAAAACAAATGCGCACGACAATAAATAATGGTTTCAAAAACACTTTGTTTATGCAAATGGTCATTGCTGTGATGGCCAACTACGTAATTTGGAAATAAATAGAGATAATTAATTATATTGATACACATGCAGTTGAATTATGATCCGACATTGGACAGTTGACGGTCGTATTATCAGTGAACCTGTAGAAATAAATACTAAAACGTAAAACAGAAAATCAAAGTAGAAAAAAACAAGATACATAGTTGACTAATTAGATAAATATTAAATTTAATACTCTTTATCTGTAGATCGTACGGTTGAGAGAGTACGGTCGGTTTTCTATATAGTGAAGAGGCTCATTACGACGTTAGTATACTGGCCAGAGTATATAATACACCTCCATCCGGCGAGTCCATTAACATCAAGCGTTATTGAGGCCGTATCTCGAACCCCGAGCCACTCCGATAGCCCCACGTTCCATTAAAAGAAACCATAAAATTACATTATTATGTGTTAATAATTTCAAGTGAAAGAACGCCTTTTCAAGTTTCCCTCGTGACAAATTAAAAATTCATATTCATTTCGTACTGTAAATCTTTCATAAACGTCGTACAATTATTGATTTAGCACCGGAATATCGAGATGCGAAATTGAGTTTCGCCATATCGGGTGTGAAACGCTACTTTTCCAGTAGCTTAATCTTGAGTTCGCGTGCAGACCATTTCGTCATACTACGCTTGAGAAATAAAAAGCTGTTTCACGGTTTATTTTTTAGGTTTTTCGAAACGGTTTTTATAATCTGATCATATGTTAATATGAGAGTCTTCTTTAATTCCATAACGATCTTAATTTCGATCGTAAAATTTAAGTACCTGTTATTGTTCGTGAAAGCCTCGGTACGGAGGTCGCGTTTCATCACATACAAGATTACATATGCCTTTCGAATCGGGGTGCACTTAGATAAACATAGCTATAGTATATTCCCAATAACTTCTCCACGATTCAGATAAAAAATATGTTTCGAGGCGGAAGGCCGATGTAAATTTAGTCGGCGTATCTGTGAAAGCCGAAAGGCGTTTACTTGGGATGTCTCATAAAATTAGTATCTAACTGCTTTGCGTATTATCAGACCTGTTTTGAGGCGAACCGAACTCACATGGAGCGCGTAGGTATTTTAGCAGATTAAGATTACATTTGACACGTTATCAGTGTAGGGAAAAATACTCTGAATGCAAATAAACCACCTCCTTTTTCGTAAAATATCGTCGTGATAATTTCTGCGTCGGTTCATTTACCGCCGGTTCCCCCCTATCGGATTATTTTAATTTAAACATTTTCTGCTCAAATTATAATATTAACCGTTTAAATAAGCTATCTGTGCTGTGAAGCCAGTAACTTTATTCTTTTTTTAATTTGCCCCGGTCGCGGTGGAGCAAAAACCTCATTTAGGCCCCGCGTATTTGTTTGATTTAAAAGGACCAGTTTATTAGACGAAACTTATTTTGAGTGGTTGCATGAACGCGTTGTTTCGGAAGCCAATAAGAAAACAAATATATTACACAAACAAGCATTAATCTCCCGAATGTTTTGGCGAATCCTAAACACAACTTCATAATACTTCTCTAGTTATTTTTGAAACGGGACCAATTCCCTAGAATAAAATATAATAACAGAGCATAAACTATCTGTTAGTGGACAAAACAAATCTTAACAAAAACACGCGTCGGAAACAAGTAAAAAGTTACTGAATCATTCCATCAGTGCAAGATCATTTAGCTTCGAAATCGACAACTCATTCAAAAAGCACTTAATCCAATTAAGTAATTCGTGGCTACCGATGTATTATCCCGAATGCTTATTGCGCCTAACGGTACGTGTAGGTACATTAAAGATAATATCGCGTCTGCGAAATCGATACGCATTGCTCCCTAACCTACCCTGGGCGGCGGCGTGTAGGTAAGTTATGCCGGCGAGGCCAATGTTTGTCCGCCAATCAAGTGTCGTATTTTACTGCTACAAGCCGACACTAACTTACCACAACGGGCACTGCCTCTCAGTTAATGAGACAGCATCGTTTTAGTGTCAAACATTACGCGGTACGAGAATAAAGGTACTTATACCGTATAAAAGATATAATGGACTATTGATGAAGGAAATGAACAAGGGTGATGACTTAAAGAATTTTTGGATGGAAGGAATTTCTTTGTGTGATTGTGTGGTCCAATAAATTCGAATCAACTTCGTATTCTGAAAGAACTTTATTGACATTATTTTACTTTGTTGATAATATTTAGATTTCTGCATTAGTTAGGTACCTATAGTAATAATAAAATTAAAGATTGACTTGATAACGCTATGGTTAAAAAGGAAATAAGTAAATAGCTTCTCAATAAAACTACAATTTTATGGACCACATAAAAATAACACTTCTACGAAATATATTTCGCAGAAACAGATCGACCGATTTATTTATTTGTAAGTTGAAGTAATAAAATGAACGCCCAAACACTCCACAGCTTCCTAATGAACGGCTCTCTAATTCGTGAACCGCGTTACACTTGAAATAAATGGAATCTATATCGCATTACGTACCGTAGGTATAATTGCCTTAAATCAATTGAAACATTCCAGTGTTATTAAACGATAATTTGAAACGGCGCTCGACAATAAGAAATTATATCGTTGATGTCATAAATATACCGAAGAAATGTCATAACATTTGTTACATTGAATTACTGATGATTTCTCTTAAGTCTGATTGGTATATGAGTGTTTTGAGAATACATATTCAATTACACGCTGTGTATCTAATGGAATAAATAAACTCAATGTTCATTTTATACACATTTGTACCTACTTACCAATCTACGTATTTTCAATAGAAATTGGTTTCCACTCTCAGAACAGATGCCTATTTCGCAGGAATCTATTAAATGCCTAACTACATCAATTCTGCGGTAATGAGTTCAGAAGTTTCTCTTGTTAACGACTTACGTGTAGATGCCTTCCCACAACAGGATTGCTTATACGGATGTAAGCACAAAGGTACAAGGTTCTGTCTTAATTTATTGTATAGCCCATAACGGAGTTACTTCCAGACATATACAGGCATATAACTATAAATTCAATATATGTCATCGACTAAGTAAAATACACCTACAAAGTCTTGTTCGGGTACAATGTCGTACAAAAAGGACTATGTTTTAGTCTTGTTATCGCTAAAAGGAATAAAAATTCAAAAGAATTTTCAGTGAGAAAATAAATGCATAGAAAAATTCTTTCTTGTTATAGGAAAGGCGAGAGAGGGCGAGTACGTCCTCCTACATATTTTATTGACACGAATGGGACACATGCAAGGACGCTGCGAGGTAGATCCGGAGATAGATAACTTGTTAGGTAATTTAAGTGGGTTAATAATGTAGCTGATGGACTGTTATTATGTTTTAATTGGATTGTTGACGCATAAATTAATATGGATCTTTGACTATGTATGCTTATCTTGAGTCGAAAAAAAGTAAACTGTAGATAACCACATTGATTGGTTGACCTTCGATTTATTTAAAATTGATAATCAGGGTTTGAATCTACCTACTGCTCATGTTACAACTAGGTATGTGTAAACTTGTTTTTTTTTTTTTTTTGAAAGCTCAATCAATCTTTATTTAAGATTGGAGAATTAAAAAACAGGAAAAAAAATTAAACATCCTGTTAAATAGAATACCTATGTAATTATTAATAGACAACAAAATATAGGGAGACAAATATTACGTGATAATTGAGAATCGACCACTAAATAACCTTATTTCAGAAGTCATTGACAGCCAATACAAAAATAAATTATTACAATAAACCACACACCACTCAACGTTCGCGTTCCTAAAAAACAGCATCTACATTTCCATACATCAAAAGAAAACACAACCAAAATGGGTCATCAATCATTTCATGACATCATA
The DNA here is from genome assembly GCA_947364205.1 of Agrochola lota. Lineage (NCBI taxonomy): Eukaryota > Metazoa > Arthropoda > Insecta > Lepidoptera > Noctuidae > Agrochola > Agrochola lota. Next base: position 13,531,696 of record OX376227.1, on the reverse strand, counting down.
CATCAATCAACGAGAAATAAAACACGACGTAAAAACCGATATATCTCGCGACACATCCGTTGTTAGCTTCTCGTGTACCACGCACCTACTTTATGTGGTATCAGTCGGTGCGGTATTCCCTAACTGCACTTCAGTTCCTGAACCAACGTATACACAAGTATACCTACATGTATACAATGTATAGGTAAAATGTATAAGTACAATGTATAGAAAGTATACACGTGGATATAGCACGCATCTACTCGTATTCACGACACGTAACTTATGTTTTAGAAGAATTTTTCTTGGGTCGTACAAGTGTAGGTAGAAGTTTCTTTCTTTTCAAAGATACGATTTCTAAAAAGGTGTGACAACAAAGGTTATTTGTGATTTGATGAGTCAGTTCAATATCTATCCTATCAGTCATTGTCCAAGTTAAGGAGACGCTTATAACTTTGGCTGCTTGGAAAATGCACCCTAAGCAGAAGAAATTAGAGATAATTAATTAATAAAAAATTGTAGCTGCCCAAGACCTCAAATCTTCGCAGATATATACAGAGTGGCAGGGCCATCAACGCCAAGCCTGTTACAATGGATTCAGTGCATGATACTGAACACCCCTTCGTTGAAATTATTCGCAGGTTATTAAAAAAAAACAGCTGTTCCATACATTTTGACCGCATAGTTATTGCACTTTTCTATGAAACAGCAGTTTTTTTTTCGACCGAAAATTTTTCAAAAATGTTTCTGAACGCCCCTAGGTTAAAATTTTCGGCTGAACTTTACTTATATAAGGGTTAGTTAGAAGAGTCAACTAACATAATTATATCCTCGGCAAATTTCTAAACACAATTTCTATAGATAAACCCCTCTCCTATCTACGTAGTTTTTGTAGATATTTCCTTTTGATTCCTCAAATTGGGTTGGCACCTATGGGTATTTGATGAGGTTAGTCGTAGGCTGGTGTGGTCAAGATCTACGTTGATAAGACCCTCATTTAAGTTGGGTAAATAGTTGATACGGGTTTAGATACCTACCGAGTTTCTACCTTTGTATTTGTAGAGCAGTGTTGGAATTTATAGCGAGGTGTAGGTATGTATAGGTGACCTTTATTGTATTTCGAAGTAACAAACAAAGTTGTTTGATAGCTCTAAAATGATCAAAAAACTTCAAACAGCTTTTTAATTATTTATTACAGAAAAAAACAAAACATCAATACCTGATTATATTTCAGAAAAAGTTATTTGTTTTGTCCAAAAACCGGCCAAAACCGTGTCGGACCACGTACAATTTAGGGTTCCGTAGTTGGAATAAATTTATCCCAAGGACAAACTTTTTAGGTAAAAAACATGTTCTCCCATACATTCCAACTGCAAATGTAAGTTTGTACGCACAATATTGGGAGATTGACCATGTTATTTTAATACCATAGACTTCCTATAGGTATTCCTGTAATCTATAAGTTTTTCAATTTACAATATAAAAAAAAAGTCTTAGTAGTTTCGGAGATAATGAGGAGAATGCTTAATTTTCATCAATTTTCTTAAATATCTTTAAATTTATTTATTTTAAAATTATTAAAAAAATACATTTGAGATCCTCACAAGTCCTTGCATTTGATATGTCACACTACTAGTACAGTTTACAAAACGTATTTTTTTAATTTTTCTATTTGCTGTGCCGAAATTGACTCCCATATTCAAAATTCATTAATGAAATTGATATATACCAAATTTCAACTTAATCGGTCGGATTCGGAGAAAATTAGCTGTGACAGACGGACAGACAGACACACGAGTGATCAAAGGGTTCCATTTTCCCATTTAGGTACGGAACCTTAAAATGGTTCCACAAAAAACTAACTGCCTGCCAAACAAGTGCTAAATAGCTCTTCTCTACCCACAAAACTAATTAAGCCTAAGCTAAAAACACATTTTGGTTTTTAAATACACGATTGAATTATCTGAAAACGATTATTTGAAATTACCTTATTGAATGTCATGATTTAGTAGCTATGTATATATGTATATGTGTGTAGCCCATAAACAAATCATAAAACCCATTAGAGACATAGACTAAATTGGAATTCCACTCGTTAAATATGTATTAGAAAATATATACAGTCCTCATTC